>OX376303.1:53154385-53773552 GCA_947369205.1 Cantharis rufa
AATTCTGAGAAATATATTTAGTGGGTAGAAAACGAGAAAAAAGTTTCGGCCAAATCAAAAGGGGTCGGGTTCAAAAGTGGTCGATTCGGCGTGGAATGCCCCATATATAAACAATGATATTACCAATAACTTGTAACCTTCACGCTATCTATCGAAAATATATTTTCTGGATAGAGACACCCTAATCATCTAGGTATGCAGGGTCGTAGCCAGATATTGGTCATGGGGGGAAGGTTATGTGGAGGCACAATAAAAATAATAATAGATTTTTTTAAGGAGAATAATTATTTTATTTAATTGTAGTCCGTGTTGCTTCTGTAATCCGATTATTCAAAGAAATAAAGAACAATTCTTTAAAATCACTTGTGCCATATCGCCATATGCGGCCCTGGCGGTATGAAATAGTTGACTCGGTAAACTTTGATCTTTTCTCTAAAATTTAATTTTTTAATTATATTCAATTCAGAATCAAATATGATAAAATGTTAACAATATAAACGCCGTATGAAATAGCAATATGCTTGCAGCCTTCGCGCCATCTACCGCCCCAAATTTTAGACCTAACTCTGTGCGACTACCTGATAGTAATGGTTTGGTTCACCCTGTACGTGTACCTTTTTCATCGGATTATATGATTAAAAGTCGACCAATCAAAGCGACGTTACCGTAAATCGTTTGTGGATTCCGCATTTTCGCGAATTTTAAAATGTTTTTTTGTACAAAAACCTATTCGCATGCCTACTTAATATACACACAAAAAATTTTATAAAAATCGGTCAAGCCGTTTCGGAGGAGTTCGGTAACAAACACCGTGACACGAGATTTTTATATATTAGATAAATTGATGCAAAATAATGTTAATTGCGATTAATTGTCGGTTAATTGTCTATAAAATAATCTTAATACATAAAATCCCAGCACTCTGCTGCTCCGGCTCCGACTCCAGTGTGCCATTTTTTGGTGAAAAAAGAAACAATCTCATTGGTCGGTTTTTTTACCAACCGAAAAATATATTAAACCACCGCCGGTACTCCCCCTGAGACGAGTTGCACATCAATCGAGTTTCCAACCAATCGGGTCTAGATGCCCGTCCGTGGACGGGATTTTTGCTAGTTAATAATAATAAAAGAAATTGTAAACTGCAAGTACAATTTTGTTATTTAAACTTTTATGCGATATCCTAACATGTAAATTTTTTGTTACCAACTATCACAGAAATACAAAAAAAATCAAATTTACTATTATTTAATAAAATGCAAATTTTAATATTTTCAGGGCGTATAAAGCGCGTAATAGAAAAAATAGTATAAGAAACTCGTTTTATAAGACGTTTTATCTTACGCTACGCGGCTCGTTTTCTAAACGGATTGCGTGCGTTAAAAACGACACTTATAAAACTAGTTTCTTAATATACTATTATCTACGACTGTCAAACAATAATGTCATTATATGGTGTAACCATGAATACATAACTTGGCTCATATTCTACAGTGGATAATGAATTCATTTCATCACACGGCTTCTGTTCATTATCCACTGCTGTTGGCAATTTTTATTTATTTTCCCTATAAATGACAAATGGCAACTAGATTCGATAGTTGAAAATTAATAAACACGATACAACTTTAAACTTAAATAATTAGATAATGCAGTCTTAGTTATTGTTTAACAGTCGTAGATAAAGTATCGTATTCAATTCGTATATAATGGGCCATATTACACGAGAATAATTACAAAACCCGCTCATTGCGTTCGCTCGTGTTGTAAACAATTCTCGTGTATAATATGGCCTTCATTATACGCTCATTAAAAATATACTATTATCCAATACCTCAAAATAATAGAGCCATAACTATAGCGATTTTAAACAAATAAAATAACATATAACTCACGCATTTGAGTCATTCCACGTCAGATCGGACAGTTTTTGACACTAGGGTCTCTGATTTTGTAATAAATTTTTTTACAGGTTCTTTGCAACAAATGAATATAGGCGTCCATTTTTATTTTATTTTTATTGCCTCTAGTTTAGAAGTTACAAGGGGTTGAAAATCATAAAAAACGGCCAAAAATCGAAAACATGCTCTCTTTCAACTGCCCATATCTCCGGTTCTATCTATCGTACAGACTTATACAAAACGGCATTTTTTAGATTTTGAATGGCACTTTCTGGACATATTTATTGTATTTCATGGCCATCAACAATTCCATTTGTTATAAACAATTACAAAAATCGTCCTTACGTAATTAATGGACGGCTCCTTACTACGGACCCAAAACAAAGGTGGGGTGTTATGTGACCTCAGAAAGGGTAGTGACCGTTTTCTAAGGCATTCAGATAAGTAACTTTCATAGTTTCCGTATTTATTGAGATACTGTAGTTACAAAAGATTTAAATTTTAATCTCCAAGAACCAATAGCTTGCCAAATCAAATATTTTTTGAAAATTTTGATAATTTTCTGGTTTTATGCTCTTCGGCTATCTGACTTCGACGCGCTGCAACATAAAACTCCTGCTCTAGTCCTGCTGGAAGTCTGCGACATTCGCGGATTTTTCACGTTTTCGGAATCAATTAACTTTCGCGTTTTCACTTGTTTACTCTCCATATCATTATCATTATTATTATTATTGCTACGCGGGTAGTGGTTTAAGGTCCATTTTGTACTGAAGCTCTAGGCTTATTGTACCAAATTCCAAATTCCTTGATTCCAACCAAATTCTTTGATTGTACCCCGTTTTCCATTGAGTTGTTAAGAAAAGTTATAAGTATTTCGATCCACAGCGTTATGTTCACCAGAGGGCCGAGCCAAGAAATTCTGCCGAGTCCGCGATTTGAACCCAGAATCTCCGCTCATAACTTCAACTAGCGAACACATCAAACCACCACTGTGGTCTACTCTCCATATCAGTTCACACTAAAATATCGAATACGACTGATAGGGTACACTTTTTAGTAGGAAATTCTGAACACAATGAAAAAAATCTTAAAATTTGTACCTAAACCAAGGATGGTTTTGTGATCGGTTTTTTTCTAGGACAGTTTTTAGTTTTAATTATATGACTGACTTGATGTTACTTTGATATTCAATAAATAAAGGCGCGCGCCTTCACTTATAAATCTATCGGTTTAACACAGTGCCCATGCATGTCCCATTCTAGAAGTTGATGTTTCTTACAGGAAATTGATCAAGGAATACGCTGGTATTTTTTTCGAAATTTTCAGAGCAGGCGAAAGCCTCGAAAATTACGTTTGAATAATGTAATTGTTTATAACAAATGGAATTGTTGATGGCCATAAAATACAATAAATATGTCCAGAAAGTGCCATTCAAAAGCTAAAAAATGCCATTTAAAATGTCATTTTAAAACGTCAAATTTCAAAACTTTTAATTATATTTTAAACGATTATTACGAGGTATTAAGACGCGTCTCCACTTAATCGGCTTAGGCCGGGCGGCCTAATGAATCATAAATATTTAGGTGTGCGGCCAATGTTAAAGCATACACAAAAACTGTTTTTGTGTATGCTTTAACATTGGCCGCACACCTAATTAATAATGATTTATTAGGCCGTCCGGCCTAAGCCGGTTAAGTGGAGACGCGTCTTTAGATAAAACTTTGTATGGCACGCCTGTGTTATTTCAAATAAGTCACTTACGAAATTACCCCACTCGGCCTGACGACGGCCTCGCGGGGTAAACTTTTCTCGCGTGACTTATAATATGGTAATATAAGTCTTGTACAGAGTTTACCAATAAGACGTTTGTTTTTCAATAGGGGCATATTCGGATATTTTGACAGTTCTTGCATTTAGTTTTTTGACCTATGTACAGCAGAAGCTGTGCCATTTGTGAAAATGTTTTCAATTTCAATTGAAAATTGTATTAAAATCATTGAAGCCTATTACGAAAATAGTCGATGTGTGAAAACCACATTTCGTAAAATTCGCGATATTTTTGGTCGTCATGATCGGTCTTCTGAAACCGCTATCGAGAATTTGGTGGATAAATTTAAGTTTACTGGTTTGGTATATAACATACCAACAACAACACATATTCGTTTGGGTCGTTCAGCGGAAAATATCGCTGCTGTAACTGAAGGTGTCGAAGAACGTCCAAATTTATCGATTCCACGACATTCTCCACATTTGGGGACATGTTGACAAATTATTTTTGGCCTATTATCGATGATATGGATGTGAGTGATATGTGCTTTTAACAGGATGGCGCCACTTGTCACACAGCCAGAGAAACAATGGCTTTATTGCAAAACAAATTTCCAGATCGAATAATTTCGCGTAATTCAGCAATAAATTGCCCCCCAGATCGTGCGATTTTACACCGTTTGACTATTTCTTGTGGGTCTATGTGAAAGATCAAGTCTATGCGGATAATCCACAAGCCATTGAGGGCTTAAAAGTCAACATCGAACGTGTCATTGGAGAGATAGAGCTTCAATTATGCCAAAATATGAATGAAAATTTTGACGAAAGAATCGATGTCTGTAAGCGTGGTCGTGGTGGACATTTGAAAGATTTTATTTTACATTGATAAATGGCAGACCTTCTACTTTACATATCAATAAAAATCCATAGAATTTTCATCCGAAGTATGTGTTTCCTTTAAAATTTAAAAACAAGCATCGTATTGGTAAACCCTTTACCTTGCAACTTGTAACTTGTACCATAAATGGCCATTATAATTATTATAAAAATTAAATTGTGAATTTTTATACTTTTTGTATTACAGATGGAGAGGATTCGGATGAAGAAAATTACTCTGCTAGTGTTAATGCTATTATTCAAAGAAAGACTTCAACCAGGAGATCAAAAAAATATATGAGTCGTAGAACCAGTTCTCCATTTAGCTCGGATAATGTACCAGGAATAGAAATTAGTAGACGTACTTCTGTTTTTACAACCACTTCCGGAGAGTAACAGATTATAACCACTTGAAAAATTATTTGATATAAAAATAATTTATTTTCAGTACTGCGATTACCATGGACGACAGTTTTACACAAGAATTAACAAAAGAAAAAATTTTTGAAAATATAAAATTACATAAAGAAGTTCTAAACAATGTGAAAATGCAACCATGGAATATGCGGAAAAAAATTAAACTTGTAATGCAAGCTAAAAATTATGTCAAAAAACATGAAGGTGAATTACAAGATCGGTTCACCAAAACACATTCCATAAAAAATATATTGGCTAGGTGGAATATTTATTTCGTTAAGGTAAGTAATAAGTATGAAAAGTGCACTATGAAATTCTTATAATAACTACGCGATGAAATCTGAAATACATCTACAATCTACATTCTACAATTCTATATATATGTACAGCACCGTTTTCCAAACTGGAAGGTGCGACTAATCTAAGGGGATTCGCGAATATTAGCCAGTATTGACAAAAAAAAGCGTTTTTTGACAAAAAATTGTAGTATTTTATAAAACGGAAGGGAGCCGTGGTAAAATAAAGTTCGGAAACCACTGATGTACATTGTGCAGATGTAGTATCTATTACAATATTATAACTAGCTCCCGCGGACGGGCAGGTAGTGGTGGATATCTGTTTTACTTATGACAGTAGAATAAACGTTACACTGCAAAAGGAAAGTATGGGTGAGATAGCAGTTTTTGTAAAATTTCCCGAACGAGAGATTTTGAAGCTTTGGCAGACTTCTGAGCGTTGGCAGCCTCACCAACGAGTTTTTATGCTTGGAACTCAGAAATCGCCGTGGTGGTAGAATAAAACTCAAGGTTTGGTTTTAGACTATGTTTTTATTCATCAATTGCTGGTCTTTTATATAGGTATAATATAATTTGATGAGTAGTCGATTCGTGCGACTTTACAATTGACATTATAATTGCTGATGAATTAATAACAATTAATAAGTTCACCTACTTATTAAATATTTGCAGGATCGCAAAATAATATTGTTAATTTCTTAAATATTTTCACATACAGGATGGTTTTATAATTACATATTATTAAAATTGATAAATTTTGTACAGCCAAAAAAAATGTCGTCACACTCTGCCGCAATACCAGCACACCAAATTTTGTCCGGAGATACGATGACATAATATTCATTTTTGTTTTCTATTGTGGTAGCCTTAACAAAGATATCGGTAGCCATGGCAAAGATATCTATATGTATCATCCCCTACCCTAAATCTATCTATAAAAGTTTTTTTAACAAAATCTAAAATGAAAAAAATTTTTTATTTTTGTACGCCACTGAATTTTTTCCAAAATTTTTATATACGTCAAATAATACCGTAAGAAGTCACAAATAAAATTTCTCCAAGATTGGTACAACAAATTTTTTCGGTCATCTAGTGGATTTTTCGAAAATAAATTTTTGTAAATTACTGACTGCCGATTTACTGATTCTGAAAACATTTGCGAAAAAATTTAACAAACAGCCTAAACTTGGTCGCTACCTAGTGGTATATAAAGTAACGTTCCGTCAGTCCGTACGACGATATTATAAAATATTTCCCACCAAACCACCTATTTTTGTATTCTAAAATAAATTGTTAAAAGCCCTAAACTCAACTCTTATGCTGCACTCTCTGCTCGGTATACAAATCAACATTAACCTAATTTTGACACATATGTCACAAAATTATGACGTTTATTAAAATTTTGAATATATTGTTTTATTTTTGCCAGCCATCTGACAAATTCTCACAAAAAATATATAAATTAAGATTTCAGTTAATATTTTCTATAATTTTTCTGACCTGCCCCGCCCTGTTACAATTGGCTCGGTTTGTTTTCTCACCAATACTTATACTTTCAAAGCTCCATCGACACACCAAATTTTAGCTGAATCGGTTAAACATTTCCGGAGATACGACGACATTTTCATTTATTTTTATTTATTTTATTGTGGTGGCCCTGGTGAAGATTTCTCTGGCAAAACCTTATTTTCACCATTCCAGCCCACGAGGCATACGTCCAATAAGTTTGATTGCAATCGACGTAGAAATGCCGGAGAAAATCGATCGACAAAAACTTTTTTCATGTTTTTGCCAAAAAAGTTAATTTTATTTTTTTCATGTTGCATTAGTGATTTCTATCGAAAGATTACATATGCTCTCATATCCATTAGGATCAATGTACCTACGTACCAAATTTTGGTAAGATCCCTTCAGCATTTCTTGAGTTATTCACTCTTAAAGTTTCAACTTTGACAACTTGTGATTTTTGACAGACGACAGATAGAAGATTAATTTTACCTATTCTGGATAAAGCCTTTTAAGGCCTTTAAAATAACATATCGCAAGACAAAATATTTTTTTAAAATCCCGTATTATTTTCTTGTGGTGGCACTCCTGCTGATTGATAGATCGCGACGAAAACCTTATTTTCACCTTTCCTCCGTGAACCCTACCACCATACCAAATTTGGTCGTAATTGGTTGGATGGTTCGGAAGCAAATCGATCGACAAAATTTAACGACAGACAGACCGACAGACAGACAGACCGACACAGAAATTTTTATTTTACTTTTTGCAGATCTTTACGTTTCTGAACACGGTGATCTCGAAAATGCAAAAAAAAAAGTTGAAATTTTTTTTCGATTACCATACCTCCAATTTTTTTTTAAATTGATTGGAGGTAAAAATACCATGTTTAACGTGGTTAAACAGTTTTAGATATGAAAGTGAGAGGAGTCAATAAAACGATCGTAAGAAATTTGTAGGTAGTACATTAAACCCACGGATTTAAACCTTATTATGGCTCCCAAAATTGGTTATTTATCAATCTTTAACGCCATCTTAAACATAAAATGGCTCTGGTGGTGCAATTAATAAAAAGAGTAAAAACTATCAGTCACTCAACTTTTCAAAAAGACAATATGAGGAAGGTAAATGATTTACTGGCAATTAATGATTATCCAGTATGGTTTGTGGACAAACTGATAAAAAGATGCTATAACAAGAAGGAAATAATCAAAGCGATTGAGATTGGATAGATGGTGGGTCAGGAACAGTTAAATATTACAAATTCCCACATATAAGAGAAGGTACCCCGACAAAATAGCTCTGGTCAAAATATCTCCGACAAAATATCCCGATAGCACAAGTTTTTAAAATCTTTTCATTACACATTGATGAGCAGTGAAGATCAGGTTAAGGGTACATATCATACAGAAATCAGGATTTATTTGCCATCCCGTACCACAGGACGAATTATGGACAGTGTGTAGTGGCGGTGATATGAATAAGCAAATGTAAGCAATGCTTAGGCGCTGGATACACAAAAAAGACGTAAGACTCAGACGGGGCGCAGTCTTTTCCGCGTCTTTTCATATAAAATGTATAAAAGCGTCGCAATGCAAAACATACAGAAAAGACAGGGCTCGGACACGACGGTTACTCGTCTGCGCCCTATTATAAAACATACAGAAAGGACGGGGCACGGACGCGGGCGATCAAGGGATGGGCGAGGTCCGAGAAGTTAAAACATTGTGGAGACATCTTATATACTTCTTGAAAGCGATCTGGATAATTATGTAGATCCTCCACTTTTTTAAAAATCTATTGTCTTCATTGCTTCGCCTTACCGGATGTACCCAGTAACGTCTAACCTTCTGCGTATTAGCGAGATACATTAGTGCTAACATATCTTCATCTTCGGAAAAAGACAAAATGTAATGTAAAATCCTGTCAAAATCGAACTGCTGAATGAAGATGGTTGAAAACTCCAAGCGAGCGTCACGTCCGTACCTACGCTTTTCGATATGTTTTAAAAAGTCGCGACGGCGCCCCGCCTGCGCCCCGCGCCTCCAGGCGTGTCCAGCGCCTTAGGGGCCTGGGAGCACAAGGGGCCCTACTGTCCATAAGTAAGGAAAAGATTTAACTAGAAAATGGAGAGTCGAAACTACTTTCCCCATAAAACGGCAATCTAAAGTTAAATAATATTTTGATGAATTAGCTTCTTATTGCCATTATCAAAATCCAGATGATTAGTTTAAAATTAATGTATTTTATTTTACATTAGACATTGTAATACAATGCCTTGAGAATCGTTTTCAGAGTTTTCGAAAATTCAAAGAAAATTTTGAATTCTTAGAACCTAGAATCAATTTAAAGATGAAAGAAATCGAAGCAGCAAATTGTGCTTATAATAATAAATTATAAAAATTAAGTTCCTTAATTTTAATACTTATATTAGAAGGTTGTTGCAACTAACTTTAAACAACTACACTAATTAATTTACATAGATGAGGTCTTCATATAATCTTAAGATCAAACGAACTTACCTAAGTGATGTTCGATCTTGATTATATGAAGACCTCATCGTAGTAAATTAGTCCCACCCATGTCCCACCCTTCCCACAAACCACGGAGTAATACATGGGAGTAATATACATAAGTTAGGAGAGTGCACTCGTTCAGTTATAGTGGTCATATAACGCACGCTTGAAAAGAGAGACGGCGCGAGACAGAGAACTCATCGTTAGACCGTTCATTTCACGAGTATAGCCTGCAAATCATATAGTTTAAAGCAGTGTTTCCCAAATGTCTCGAACTTGCGGACCCCCAAAATTAGACACTAGTATCATGGGGACCCCCAGAAAAATTTTCTTTGCGAAAATAAAAATTAAAAAATTTACAAAATTTATTAAAAACATTTCTTTTCTCTTTATGGCGTGGGTTCGCGGACCTCCAAGAAACATGACGCAGACCCTTAGGGGTCCGCGGACCTTAATTTGGGAAACACTGGTTTAAAGCATTTTCCACAATTAAACTAGGCACCTTCAACGTTTCATTCTATTTATTATTTTTTATTGATATTATTCATAAACTATAAAGTATTACTTACTACAAAAAACTAAAAATATTAATATTTAATTACATAAGAAGTAGAAATAACATCAATTTGAATACCAGTCGCTAAAATAATTTTCAGTTTGCAATTTGAATATTTTATTTTTCTCCTTAAAGTTCGATTTAGTTTTTAATTCCGTGCCTTTGAAGTATTACCTTTTCAACAATTAGTGTTTTAGCGTAAAATATTTACTTTCTATATTCTATTGATAATAAGGAATCCTGGTTAAATTTACTTCCAGTGCCCTTGCATTCCGAGATAACGTTTGTTTTGCATGGCGGGATCCACAAAACACATTGCAATTTTCGTTTAGTCTGTGTAAAGCATTCATTGTTAAATCATTGTTGACTAAAAATATTGTTAAAAATATGGGCTACAAATGTTTTGTGCCTTATTGTCGTTCGGGATATGCATCCTGTAGCGAAATTGTATCTTTATTTTCACCCCCTAAAGATCCTGAGTTGTTGAAAATTTGGATTAAAAATATACCCCGTGCTGATAAAATTTTGAGTCGAAAAGACCGAGTTTGTGCGAAACATTTTGATCCTAAATATATATTATATTCTCTTCCAAAATAATAATCTTTTAAAAAACTTTTTTAAATTTATTATTATTTAAAAGTATGATAAAGTTATGGGCATACATCCAATTTTTTATATTTATTAACATAATTTATGTAATGTGTCTTAATTTTTTAAAATTCGGTTCACAAATAAGGCCAGAAAAAAATATTTAAATTTAGACTAATTTAACTTCAAAAAACACAAAAGGACAAAAGTAAACATAAACCACAAAATGTTATTACCGATTTCATTAATTATTTTGTTAGTTTATAGTCTTACAATACGAAGTTTTTAATAATCACCCAAATATTCTGATTATAGAAATATTGAACTATCAATAAAATAGATTTTGAGGTGAATTTTAATTTTATGCAAATTGTCCATTCTTATATAATTAAATATTAATACTCTTATTTTATATAATTGGTAATACATTATAGTTCATAAATAATATCAATAAAAAACAATAAATGTAATGAAACGTTGAAGGTACCTAGTTTAATTGTAGAAAATGCTTTAAACCCTATAAAATACATGGTTTGCAGGCTATAGGCGATTCAAGATAAGCGATACGCCACCAACGGTCGCCGGTGGAACTAATTTCAGAGACATGATTATTATTGTTTATTTGGTGTAGGGCGAGTGCAATGTTAGTTTTTCTGTTGTATCTCTTATTTTTTTTATGTAAATTTTGTATAATTAAATGAAGACACATTTAGTTGTTGCTACAAACCTTCTAAATAGATATATTCAAAATGTCCAACGCGTACTATTCAGTTCCCCATTGCAAATCATGGGCGAAAAGAAAAGTAAGAGAATTTTAAAAAAAATGCTGTCCCAGTCCCTACCTTGAAGCTGCCCACACATGTTAAAGAAAATACCAGACTGGGACCTGACGTCCTCAAGACGAAATCATACATTTTTACTCACATGTTGAAGATACTGGCGATACTGCCATACGAGGTGCCATGAAACGTAGTCAGCGATTAAATTAAAAGAAATGAATTGAAAGAAAGCAATGCATCTGACGAGGCAACTATATGTGACAATGAAGAAGAACTTCATAACAATCAAAATCCAGATGACATAGAAGCAGCTGAGGCTTTACTTCAGTCACTCAATTTCAAACCCGAGATGCAACCGAACAATGCTAGATTGAGAACTTTTCGAGACTTTGAGATGCAAATTAATGCCAGAATAAGTTAAAACAGTGTGCGATTTAATAACAACAGATCAAACTTTAAGCAGAATTTTTGCAAATTCTAGATTTCCAACTAAATAATTTAGACATGCAGCTGCTTCAATAAACATATTATATTTTATTAGTTATTTTGATATATTTATATTACACAAATTATGAAACATTTTTTCCATAAAATTTTTATTTATTGCTATCTACTTTTCCTTGAAAACAATGAATTTCACCTATAGGAGCTGCCTTATACTTATCCGAAGTCATCTTTTTTTGCGTCGACTACACACATTTGATATCGGTCTGTGAAGTTTCTTCAAATTCATTAATAGTACCCATCCAAAAACAAAAAAATTAGTAAAATACACAATAACTATAAAGCAAAAACTTATACCTAGAACATTTAAGTAATAATGCAGATATTATATGATTGTTTACATTTTCCGCTGTTTCCTGCTTTACACGTGTACACGTCAAAAACTGTACAAAACATATGTTTTGTACAGTCGCCTTTTCCTGATCGACATCTAATACAACTTCTATTTCGTGAAGATTTGTATGTAAGCGCTGGTTTGCAAACAGAGTCCGTATAACCACAGGTATAACTTAATGATGTCTTCCTTCAAACACTTCACTTTTCCTCATAAAATAATGTGCTCGGCGTTTAGCACTGCTTCACCCTCATAAACACATCGCGAATTGGCGTTGGCTTCCAAAAAAACTAGTCACGGCCATAGATAAAGTAGGAGAGATGGTTTAATCGCATAGGCAAACCCTTCAACAGCAACATGCGCGACTCGAACAGTGGTTCTGTGAACTATTTAGCAAAATTGTTAAAGGATTCTACAAATTTAGTTCTTAAAACTGCGTACGGCGTTGCTTCTTGAAGATTTGTGTTCCGAGTTGGCGCATTCAATTACTTTTTGACATTGTTAAATTAATGGCCGCGTAGTTTTAAGGTGTCGTTTCAATTATTTAATAATTATAAGTAATAGTTAAAAAATAATTATTATACAGGTAAGTATAAAAGTATTTTTTATATTGCTTAACTTTCTGTTTTAATTTAAATTTGGCCAAATCTAATAACTGCATTGTTTCTGGTTGTTCAAACTTTTTTGAAGAGAAAACGTCCGTTAAAAATTTGTTTAAATTTCCGAAAAACATTATTTACCGTTTTAAATGGTTAGATGCCATAAATGAGGCAAGTGGCATTTCTAAAGATTACATTAATAACCTTTTCATTACATTAATAATTTTGATTTTACATCTTATCAAGATCATTTTGAGGATATTTGCTTGAAAACAATTTCACAATCAACTTGAATATAAAAATACCTAAAAATAACTAAAAATATTATGTGGATATTAGACGAAGCCATATTTCTTCTAATAATAGTAGTACTAGTCCGAAAAAACTACGAATTTTAAAGCATTGCTAACATCTTTTTGTTTTTATTTCATGCTATCGAGGATCTGTGCAATGTTGAAGGGGATGAAGTTACCATTTTTGCAATATTATCGAGTATCGAGGATCTTTTAGGCTTAACGATAGCAAAACAGACAGCAACTGGTTCACAAATGGCCTTGTAAATTTTGGTTAAATCTAATAAATTTGTTTTATTTATATTTGCTGATGTATTTTTGATTTACCCTATTTTTATTGCATAAAGATAATTTTGACTTGATGGATTTTTAAAAATTGGGCTTGAGAATTTTCCTTTTCGGATTAAAATGTAAATTTACTTTTAATTCAAATTGGTTAAAATTTTCAAACTTAATTTTTTTTAAACTAATCAAGTTTTATTCTACATTTCTCTCCAAGTGCATAAATGCAGTAATTTGAATTGCCCGCTAAATTTTTTTTTAAATTTTTAGTTCGATGAACTCTCCCGTAGGTCGCTGTAGTCGCAGTTTTGTTTCTCTTTCTTTATCATTGATTGATACATCTCTAAGTGTTTTATCTATGGTCACGGCTAAAACGCCCAACTTATTACACTTGCATTATTTACTTAATAACTTGAGAAACTTATGATAACCTAGAAATACAAAATAAAGTTCTTTTATATATTAAATAACTAGAAAAGAGATTGCACAAACCTCAAAGATGTTTAATTAGTTTAAGATCGTACAATGATTTTAACATAAACACTGAAAAACTACTACCTCCACTAAGTCACAAAACTTGAATTAAAATATCCATATATTCGCTTTAATAACATGTAAACAAACCAAACCATGTCTCTGAAATTAGTTACGAATCCTACCGCACTGGCGCTGCGATCTTAAATTTGATCGCCTATACTCGGTGAAATGAACGGTCTCACGATGAGTTCTCTGTCTCGCGCCGTCTCTCTCTCCAAGGCGTGCGTTATGTGGCCAAGCGTTACTGTGCTGTCACAATCATGTTAACGTAACGTAGTCAACTTAACCTTGAACAAATGCTCCAATCTAAAGCCATCTTTCCGACGATCTACCAATCAAATGCGAGCATTTGTTCAAGGTTAAAGCAGCATTCACATAGGGTATTGTATTTGGATGGTAGAATATGTAAGAGTTAAAAGCATGCGCACAAGTGGACGTGTTCAGATAGACTTAATTTCTTGCACGGTGGAAGAAGCGGTGTAACAGCCTGTGGAAAAGTTACCAAACTTTAAACTTTTACAATACACGGTGCAAGAATTTTTACAAGCGCCAATCAGCAGCGTCGAAGGGCGGTGCTTGTGACTGTCAGTTTATAAATTTTGTAACATAACCTAATTCTGTTTTGGTTTCGTAAATAATAAAAATAAATTCAATCCGGAAATACTTGAGACGATTTTTTTAAAACGCTAATTTACTGTGCGTGTAGCATGGACCCCTTTGAAGATGATGAAATTAATATTCGACGTAAGCTATTTTTACGTAAGCTGTTGGTTTTACACCAGCTTTTAAGTTTATGTGAATGGTATGTTGACCTTGTGCAAGAATCTGTTGCAATAATTCTACCATCCACCTACCATGCCCCTGCAATACCCTATGTGAATGCAGCTTAAGTCGACTACGTTACGTTAACATGATTGTGACAGCACAGTTAGCCGGTCGCTAGATACCAAGCAACCTCTCCTAACTTATGTATATTACTCCGTGCCACAAACCAATGAAAGTTGCAACAATCGACTTTAAATAGGACTGAGGCAATTAAGCGACGGGGGTGCGTTGCAGCGGAAGGGAACAAAGAAGCTTTAAATATTGTGACTAATAAATACTAGATGGAGGTACTACACTAATTAATTTACATAGATGAGGTCTTCATATAATCAAGATCGAACATCACTTAGGTAAGTTCGTTTGATCTTAAGATTATATTTGATTTTGAATTGAATATAATTTAAAAATTAAATTTTAGAGAAAAGAACAAAGTTTACCGGGTCAACTATTTTATCGTATATGGCGGTATGGCACAAGTGATTTTAAAGAATTGTTATAATAATATTAAGGTGGCCGATTTTTGCCAAGATTATCGAATATTCGGATTAAAGAAACAACACGGACCACAATTAAATTAAATAATTATTCTCTTTATAAAAATCTATTAATATTTTTATTGTGCCTCCACACATGACCAATGTCCATTCACGGCAAAGTTTTTTGTAAACTAAAAACTCACCGAATTTTTTGAATTACATATGTAATCGTGCGGATACTTTCGGTGACTTTTGCACGAACACTACTTTATGCCAAAGTACCAAGGTATTTCACGTGGAATCAAACAAAAAATGGATGCAAGGTACACCAATTGATGCGTGCCCGGCCTAAAATCAAACACTTTGGGCAGTGTATATACAGTCGATCCAAAGCAAATCAAATGCTTCTATCTGCGACTTTTGTTCGTTAATGTCACCGGCCCATTGTTATTTCTAGATATACGCAAAGTGAATGGACAACAGCTTCCAACATAATAAAGATGTATACCTTGCACTCGGTTTTCTCGAAGACGACAATCACTGGGATGATATGCTTACTGAAGCAGCACTGAGCAGTACAGCAACACTTTGTCTACTATTTGCTATAAGTGTTGACTTCATGTTTACAATATGCAATATGGTTCAATTAACCCCATATTGCAGATTAACTGAACATATAGGTAGATTAGTTGAGCATATCTTTAAAAATATTAGGCCATATAACCTGTTGTGTATACAAAAAATGTTAACAAATAAGTTGAAAACAACATGGGTTTAAAAAAAAACCAATAATGATAATCAATAGTCAAATACTGATTTTTTCACGTGAAACAAAATATGTAGGAGTTCAAAAATTTACACAGCAGCGATAAAAATTATTTTAGGCTGTGATTAGGGGATTTTTAATAATCGGGGGTTAATCCACAAGAGGTTCACTTTTTATCGGATAAAATTGTTTTTGGACGAAAACATGATAGCCATGAAAAAAACTCGAGAATTAAGGGGATTTAAAAATTGCGAAAGCGTAGCTTAACCTACCGGTTCAGTTAACCTCATCTTACCGTATTGATTACTATCGAGGATCTTCGTGTTGTCATTGCCAATATACCACTCAGTCGTTTCGGTTTGAGTTCGCCAAATCGAAGTGTATCTGTTTTAATGGACACCGAAATGAATCGTGAACTGCAATACGATACTGCTCAAAAGGCAACGATTGTTATTCGCAATGTCCCACTACTGACTAATGAACAAAAAATCATTTACGACCGCATTATCTTGGCAGTTTCGGCGGGACAAGCTGGATTCTTTTTTTTTTTATGCACCAGGTAGAACGGGCAAAACATTTCTAATTTCGCTAATTCTCGCTGAAATACGATCAAATAGTGGCATCGCATTGGCCGTTGCATCGTCTGGCATTGCAACAACCTTATTCGATGGTGGCAGAACAGCTCATTCAGCATTTAAGCTGCCACTGAATATTCAAAATAATTTAGAAGCAGTGTGCAGCATAAAAAAACAATCGTCCATGGCCACAGTGCTGAAACAATGCAAAATTATCATCTCAATGATAATGTACCATGGTGAATGTACATGGCACACAAACATTTTCTTGAGGCGCTGAACGGATCACTAAAAGATATAAAAAATAACGAAAAATTATTCGGCGGCACTCTGTTACTCTTTTCAGGTGATTTTACATAAACACTTCCCGTCATTCCACGTTCAACGTACGCTGATGAGATCAACGCTTGCTTTAAATCATCGCCACTGTGGCGTCATGTTGAAAAAATCCACCTTAAAACTAACATGAGCGCCCAAATGCTACAGGAACCATCCGCTGGCACATTCTCGAAGAAATTATTAGAAATCGGCGATGGTAAAGTGCTGTTTATGAAAATACTGGATGCATAAAATTACCCACTAATATCTGTACAATCGTTGATTGGCAAAATGCTTTCATTGATCTCATATTTCCCGATCTAAGGACACAAAACAAAAATCATGCGTTGCTGGCAAAAAGAGTCATTTTGGCAGCAAAAAATGTGGACGTCAACGATTTAACTACAAGATGCAAAGCTGTCGTTGCCAGGCGACTTGCTATCATATAAATCCATCAATACAGTTTGCGATGCCAACAAAGCTGTAAATTAACCAACAGAGTTTCTGAACTCACTGGATTTGCCAGGTATGCCACCACACCTTCTACGACTGAAAGTTGGATCTCCGGTTATTTTACTTCGGAATTTGAACCCACCACGGCTGTGCAATGGCACGCGATTGGTAGTTAAAAGATTAATGAAAAACATTATAGAAGCCACTATTTTGAATGGCAAATTCCGAGCCTAAAATGTTTTGCTGCCACGAATTTCACTGACTCCCACATACCTGCCAATTGAATTCAAACGCGTTCAATTTCCGATTAGATTGGCATTCGCAATGACAATCAATAAGGCGCAAGTCCAAACGATGTTTGTTTGTGGCTTTGATTTGATAACACCGTGTTTTTCACTCGGACAATTATACGTAGCATGTTCTCGCGTTTTGTTTTTATCGGCGGTTATCGTCTACATATAATTTATATGGCAGAACGTTTTACCGAGTCACTTGGTATATTATTTCTGAGGCGATACGATGTTCTAGAATTCTACAAATAATTTATATGGTTCGAGTTCTGAGGCGATACGAAGTTCGCTGGGTCAGCTAGTATCTAAATATATTTTTACGCACCCTGTGTTTTTTTTTTAATTTTTTTTGCCAAAATTAATCAAAAATTGCAAATTAAAAATTTAATAACTTATATTTAATAACTAATATAAGTTTAGTCTCACATGTAGAGGGTACGAGGTCCGCATTTTTGTAAATTTTGCCACTTATCGTGCTGAAAGATCAGCCCTCGAATAACAATTCCCCAAAGCTGTTCGACCAGATGGCCAGAAATTTTCGAGAAAATCGACTTTGAAATATTGCTTAAGGTTTATGAAGACTAGATGTAACGCAAATGTCAATAGGCGCTTCGTGGCGTTAAGGTTAGCAAGCGGTCCCATAAATGGTGCAGTCCCAGCATGCTACAATAATTAGACAGACGTCATTTAAATTAGCTTAGTACAAATTTCGATTAAAATCGACAAATAAGATTAAATAAATTGATAGGACTACATATTATAGTTAATATAAGAGTTAGCAAGGTACAAGTACCACCAAAACCAAATTTTAAAGCAAAAAGTGCAGAAGAAGTTTTCATCGAATGTCAGATGATAAAGAAAACGATAGCGATTGGAGATGCCTTTCACAAACAAAGCGACGGGTAACACAGGAGGACATTGCCATTGAGACTGCGCCGACTGTTAAAAAGGTACGCAGGTTGAAATACACTCCAATACCAACGCCAGTATTGCTAGCAAACAAATACTCAGTGCTGTCAAAGCAAACCGATACCCAAAACACCGACGCCATCATAGAAGTACCTGACGAAGACGATGAATCCACGGACAACGCGACAACGACATCTAAATTAACAAAACCTCCACCCATCGTAATATCCTCTGACGTAAACAATCAAATACAATTTCGAGAAAAAGTACGAAAATATGCCACAAAGGGATTCCAGCTTACCTACCGTACAAACACCGTGGTCGTACAAGTGAACGATGAGGTAGAATACAGCACCCTGCTGGCGGAGTTCAGGAAGCAAAGTGTGGACCACCACACCTACACACCAAAGGATGAGCGAACCCACGCCTTCGTCCTGAAAGGAATGGCACCCGACGCCACAGTCGAGGAAATAAAACAAGAACTGCAACACACAACTGTCCCAGCCAAAAATGTGTTCAAAATGAAGGGCACAAGATCAACTTCCTTCCTTGTCATCACCAGCAATACCGTGACCGAAAGATACATAAACCAAAATATTAGATGCTTGTTGAATGCAAGAGTAAGATGGGAGCGCCATTACAATAATAAGGTAATAATTCAGTGCCACCGATGCCAGGACTGGGGCCACGCCACTGCCAACTGCAGCCATGTAGTTCGATGTTTGAAATGCGCCAAAAACCACCCAACCACCGAATGCACTCTTGCCCCAACAGAAGCTGCCACTTGTGTTAACTGTTCCGGAGCTCACCCCGCTAATAGCGTGAGCTGTAAAGTATACCAAAAGAAAATTCAACAGCTGGATGAAAACCGGCAGTCGAGGACACCCCAGTACGCCCCCCGTTACATGCCCGCCCCCATTCCCTCTACCAACGCCTGGAACAGATCTGGACCACCACCGCCAACGATTAACTCCGCCACTTTCCCATCACTGCGTGCCCCACGGAGAAGTTTTGCGGCTTCCCAACCAGCTCCTGTACCAGCAACTCCGCAGCACGCACCTCGACCATCGGGGAACATTGGCGACTCGTTCGGCGAACTTGCACAGGTGTGCAACGAAATCAATGAACAAACTAACATTGAGGAAATGTTACGAGCTCTGAAAGACTACAACAATTTACTAAAGAATTGTAGTTCAAAAACGTAACGCTTCACGTCAACGCTACAATTCTTTAGCACCACAAATTGTTATGGTCTATAAGCTCAAGGTAAATTTATGGAACGCCAACGGGATAAGTAACAAAATTTATGAACTTAAAAATTATGTGATTAAAAACAAAATTGACATTTTCTTAATTTCAGAAACAAAATTGACCGCGAATAGGAGCCTCAAGGTTCAGGGTTACTCCGTCCATCGACAAGACAGGGGCGGACACGGTGCTGGTGGCGTAGCAGCGCTAGTAAAAAACGACATACCCCACCAACGGATTACTATACCAGGTAATAGCATGGAAGTCTTGGGGATAAAACTTCAAAACAACATTACTTTGATCATTGCATACAACAGACCCGCAAATCAACTGACACACAACGACCTAGACACGCTGTTTGGATTGGATGGTAAGGTTCTAGTGGCGGGTGATTTCAATGCGAAACACCCACACTGGAACTGTCACCATACCAATCCAAATGGTAACACACTCCTAAACTTTTGCTCACACAAACACATTGAAATTTTATACACGGACACCCACACTCACTACCCCATGAACAACATGACGGCGACCACGATCGATCTGTTGCTGAACAAAAATTTAACAAACATCACCACTCCGCAAACAAAACAAAAACTAACATCCGACCACAACATTGTACAATTTTACCTCAAAGACATACAACGCAACAACTCGACAAAGACAATTACCAGTTTTAAAGGCACGGACTGGTTCAAGCTCCGCCGAAGGCTCGACGACCTAATTACAATCAACAATAAAATTATCGACACACAAATACTCGACCAGGAAATCGACTTACTAACAAAAAACATTGACAAAGCCAAAGCGGAAAATTCCAAAACCTTTACGCCGAAAAATAACAGAGACGTCTTCCCCGATGACATCCAGTTGATGATCGCAGAAAGGAACCGGAATCGAAAGCTTTGGCAACAAACAGCAGACCCACAATACAAAACCATCATGATCGACATTAACAGACAAGTACAACAAAACATAACGGCACACAAAAACAAAACTTGGGAAGACCTTCTGTCTTCCCTACGTCCTTCAGACAACTCTCTTTGGAAATTGACAAAATTACTTAGAAAATCTTTCGAACCAATACCGACTTTAGAAGACAACAACGTTACGGCCATGACCGACGCCCAAAAAGCGGAGTTATTGGCAAATACTTTTCAAAAAATTCACACACTTGACGATACGACGGACACACCAGAACAAACCGAAATTAAACAAACAGTACTCGACTTCTCAAGACGAACTTACGATATTACCACTCGACAATACAAAACTTTAATGACAAATCCGACAGAACTATTCCAAATTTTGAAATCTTTACCAAACAACAAAGCTCCCGGGCCGGACAAAATTGAGCATAAGATTCTCAAAAATTTGTCCCGGAAAGCTGTTGTGCAACTTAATTACATCATAAATGCAATTTTGAAGCTACAATACTTTCCGGCGGCCTGGAAGCACGGCCTCACCATACCAATACACAAAACTAACAAAAACCCAAATCATCGGGTCTTCCAAAACTTGAAACTCGACGGACAAACTATTACGCCAAAGACCAACGTCAAATACCTGGGGGTCACCATGGACTCCAGGTTAAATTTCGATACTCACCTGAAGACAAGACGACAGCTAGCATACGGTGCGATGCGTAAGATCTACCCCTTGATGAGAGGCGCGCAGATGAGCTCCGATAACAAGCGTACGTTATACAAAACCGTACTAAGACCGATAATAACGTACGCTTGTCCCGTATGGGCGAGAGTGTCTAAGACCCGTCTTAGACCTCTGCAAGTATATCAGAATCGCTGCCTGCGTCTCGTCACGGGTGCAGATCGTTACACGCGACTGACAACTTTACACGAAGACACCCAAGTAGAATTTCTCCGAGACCACGTAACTCGGTTATCGGAGAAATTCTACTCGACCCAGATACGCAACAGTCCACTTACCAAGAACATGACTCAAGACAACATTAGACGAAAATATACGTTACCTTACCAAAACTTACCTAAATTTATGACAGCACCTCCACAACCAGACGACGATACTTAACAAACCTTCGCTGCTGCGCCAATGAACGGAGTAAACCTCAAACTTGGGAAGATCGAAAGTGAAAACCGATGTCATTACTTAAACTTATCACGGCGTAAGCGCCCTTCGCAACTTTACTTCACAGTTACTTTGTTTATTGCATTTCAAATTTGTGAGTGTTAATTCTTCGTTCTTCGTTACCGTTACACTGTGTTTTGTTATTTTATCTGTTCATCGTTATTTAGTTTTATTGTTATTTAGTATTAAGTTTTAAATTGTAAATAGCTGCCGGAATTGTTTTAAATTGGTTTTTCACTTTTTCCAATGAAACTACGCAAAATATTTAAACTTACTTTATCTTATACTAGCTGACCCGGCAGACGTTGTCCTGCCAAAATTAGAATAAATTTGTTTGTTCATTTTAAACAGTTAGTTAAAATTAGAATGTAATTTATTGGATTGGAAATCAGTACAGAGCGGTATGATAAACAATGTTTTGAGTTTTATTTTTCGGCGCAAAAACAAACAACGAAGACGGTTTGCCAACACGCGAACAGGCAACGTACAGCTGACCGTGCGAAAAACAGGAAAATTCCAGATTAATCCCACAGACTTCCAACGATTGGCCTTGCGATTTATTGATTGTCATCGCAAAAGCCAATCGAACGGGGAATTGAATCCGCTTAAATTGGAATGGAAGATCCGTTGGAATAATCGGAATTCGTGGGATAAGGACTTCCTCGCCTTTGAATTTGTCCTTGATTATCGTCGCTTGAATAAGATTGTTGATCAGTTTCTTGACGCATAATCGCGTACATGCATTAAAATAATGCATTAAAACGTCCAAGGTTTGAACGTCGAATAGGAGGCATTAGTAAAGCAAAAACCTCTAAAAAAAGAAAACAAAGTCCCGCAATCCAATTGGAAAACCTCACTTTTTACACGCAAAGTAATACTTACAATAACAATAACAATACGATCAATAACAAAACAGCCAATACAATAGAACACTTTTTTCAGTAGTGTGTTTGTGATAAAGTGTAAAAAAGCATTAAAATGTTTTCCAAAATTTGGGATTAATAGATTAAAGTGATGCAATTTTTTTGACCGATGCTATATATATATGTTTGACTTTACTCCTCTCTCCTTCTCCGATACTATCTAAAAAAGTTATTTAACAAATTTATATGTTTGTATTATGTTTTGGTTTGGAGGTGTGTGGGGGGGGGGGCAATTCTTGCGGCAATCGTTAATGCGCCTTCCTAAAAAGCGAAAGAGCTGCAAAAAAAGCTTCGTGGGTTCGTGGAAAAGTTCCAACTATAAAAGTAGGTCCGTGGACCAAAACAGTTGGAAACCACTTAAATAGAACGATTAAGAAAGAATTACAAATACAGGGTAGCTAAAAATTTTTATGGTAATTATCATTTAGATATCATTGGGGAGGTGTGTGGGGGGGGGCAATTCTTGCGGCAATCGTTAATGCGCCTTCCTAAAAAGCGAAAGAGCTGCAAAAAAGCTTCGTGGGTTCGTGGAAAAGTTCCAACTATAAAAGTAGGTCCGTGGACCAAAACAGTTGGAAACCACTTAAATAGAACGATTAAGAAAGAATTACAAATACAGGGTAGCTAAAAATTTTTATGGTAATTATCATTTAGATATCATTGGGGAGGTGTGTGGGGGGGGGGCAATTCTTGCGGCAATCGTTAATGCGTCTTCCTAAAAAGCGAAAGAGCTGGAAAAAAAAGCTTCGTGGGTTCGTGGAAAATTAGGTCCGTGGACCAAAACAGTTGGAAACCACTTAAATAGATGATATTGGCGTACTCTGATTTGACTTGCCAATCTTCATACTTGGCAAATTATATAGCCTTTGCTAAAGCATCTTGACCTTTTGAAATTGTGACATAACTCTTATTTTATCTTCTAATTCTATTCTTCTAAATCTTCTAATTTATCTAACTTACGGAATGATTGTTTCGCAATGAATGGCCGCAGTCTAATTGGATAACCTCACTTTTTACAACGCAAAGTTATTCTTTGAGGCGATCAATGAACTTTTACAAAAAACTTTTTTATATACATTCTTACAGACACATGGGTTTATCTTTACCCCTGGCGATAACTCTGCTAGGTACATAGATAGAGTAGCGCCATCTATCCGTTATTAAATTATGGGAAAAAGAAAAGGGCTATTTTTAGGGTTTTTCCAGCAATAATTACGGGATAAAAAGTATCCTATGTCCTTCTCCTGGCTCTAAACTACCTCCCTGCAAATTTTCAGCTAAATCGGTTCAGCCGTTCTTGAGTTATAAGTGAAGTAACTAACACGACTTTCTTTTATATATATAGATAATATTTACATTCATTTTTTTAAAACTAATATGTTACATGTTATTTGTTATTTGGAGATATGTGCTGCACGAGGAGCTCCTAAAAATTAAATTTAATTAAAATGTTAGACCAGACGGCACTGCTTGTTAGCGCCGGATGGTCGAACAATCTTGTATTTTGATAAACAATTGAATAAACTTATTTTCTATTCTATTCTATTCATAAATGGTGGGTCCCTGGTTCGGTTCTCACTGTTGCCAACCTTTTTTTTTTCTTTTCATTTTTTTTTCAATACGCATATCAACGTCATTTACGTGTAAAATTGATCAGAGCTATGCTTGTTGACTAACAAGATTTATGATAAATTAAATGTTGGTACAAAAATTAAGAACGTATAGGGTAGGGTATTAATGTACAGGGTATTAAATAAGCACAAATAGTAAAATAACGTTGTCACAGCAAAGAACAAAATTAAACTGAAAGAATTTTTCACAAAAATATTAAGGGAATGTATTATACTACATAAAGTTCACACCAAAATAGTACATAAAAAACTAATTTATGGGTTTACAATGCGTCACTCAAATTTATTACCAAAGTGTTATTTTTAAGCTAAAGCTGCCGATCGTCATAAAATTTAGAGTAGTTTAAAATTTTTACATAAATATCTATTTTATTTATTTCATTTAAATATAATTATTTTGCTTAAAAGTGACATTAATTAATAATAAATAGGTAGTAATTAATTAAATGGCAGCAGACTTACACAGTACTGTAAATGACGTGATATGCATTTAAAAAAAATTAAAATGACTATCTCCCTCTGACGTCATAACTAACCTGTCCACCAATCACCAGATTTCATTTCAAAAATGTAGTCCAATGAGATTTCAATTTAGCGAGCATTTAAGTTGTCTAGTGAAATCGACCAATCACGAGTAATATGCACGAATTACCGATCATTTTCGATAATTTTTCATCCTTACTTTATTTACAATAAATATAATCGTGACACTATTATAATAATAATGAATGGTAACTAGGCATTTGTAAGATTTAATAAACAAAGTCATAACCGACACTCTTTTTATATTAATATAAAACAAATTAATGTAATTTAAAACGAAGCAAATTAATCGTCGGGAGATAGTCATTGGAATTTCCCTTCTGCACAGAATATTATCTTATCATTTGTTCTCTTACATATTTTTGATTGCAATCGGCCCTCCTCTGCGAGTCGGGCCGATTGTTATCAAAAATATGTAATCGAACGAAATGATCGATAATATTCTATGCACATGGGAAATTATATATGACAATTTTTTTTTCATTTTGACTACCAATAGAAACTTTCAATTTGAGGTAACTGCTTTTGTTTTTTATTTGACGTCTGTCATCATTTTTTCATATTACGTCAAGTTATTAATATTTATGATTATGAACAAAATAAATCAAAAACGTTTTAGTACATTGTCGGGCAATGAAATTAATGATAAAATTAAAGAAAATACATGCAAGAATACCATGATAAGCAACGTGTCGATTTAGAATCAATTTTAATCTTTTTGCAAAGAAAGGGCTTTCAAATTGGAAGAAACTACACCAATAACAAAACTGGCCGACATTCTGAAAGATTATGGATTTAATATGAAAAGACAGAATGGGGATGACTACAAAGAAACCGTTGTTAAAACGATGTGGAACAAAACTGCCAAATTACTGCAAGACATGTACTACAATAAATTTAACAGAAGTTTTGACCCTTTCAAAGATATCGAATTTAAATCAGCGAGAGATGCTAAAAATACAAAACGGAAGTTACTGCAGAAAGAACCTGAAAAAAGGAATCAAAGTTCAGCAATTTTGAGCAAAACGGAAATCTTTGAAAAAAAAATAGTCTAAGTCGAATACCACACGAGAGTTCGATAAATTAGAAAATAATTTGACATATTTTCAATTTATTCTCACCCTCTTGTGATATTATATATGAAAAAAAAAGGTTGCCAAAGGTGGGAATCGAACCGCGGACCCATCGTTTACGAGACTTCTTCCTAACGTCAACGCCATAAACCGTCTGTTAACATTTGCGTTACATCTTGTGTTCATAAATCACATAGCAATATTTCAAAGTCGATTTTCTCGAAAATTTCTGGCCATCTGGTCGAACGGCTTTGAGGAATTGTTATTCGAGGGCTGATCTTTCAGCACGATAAGTGGCAAAATTTACAAAAATGCGGACCTCGTACCCTCTACATGTCAGTGTAAATAAAGTTTAATTTAACAGTGATTATTAGAGTACGGACTTTTAAGCATAAAAAATCTTGAAAATAGCGCTTAAAATAGCACAAAAAATTGCCATTATATGCATAAAAATATGCATTAAACTTTAACATAATAATTAATAAGCACTTAAAAAAAGTAAAAAAAAAGTTTGAAATTTTATATTAAAAAAAAATTTTTTTTTGATTCGAGGTAAAAACTTTTTTAATAACATTTTTTTGAAAAGTAATACAATAAAAAAAGGCGTTCTACCTCGACACTATGGTAATTGGGGCGTTCTTAAATTTCACACTAAGGTTTTGTGGTAGTTCAAGCTTCATTTCTTCACTAAAATTTCCATTGAAAATACCTAAGTTTTCATTATACCTCCTATTATATCGTAGATCATTAAATATCAATATCATTAAGTTTTGAAGCTACTATTTGCCGTCTTTTTATTTGTTTATAAACCCAAAACGTTTTGCCTACTAAACATTAAATTTTCAGTAAGCAAAATAGAAATATTTGTAATTGTTAATTTATATATCTACTGCAATTTTTTTAAATTTATCGAAAATGTGCTAAAATAAGCACCAAAAAAGCTTAAAACTAAATTTAAGCATAAAAGTATCAAAATAAGCATATAAGCATCAAAAAAATAGAGCCAAATGACTTATTTTTATCAGATTCATGGACATTATATCAATTACACTTCTGCTATCAATATTTCTGTATAGCAAAATTTCTAGAAATCCGTACTCTAGTGATTATATTTTGACTCTTTGAGGAATAATTAAACGTGTATAACTTAATTTTTACCCCTGACTGTTTTTTTCAAAAACACAGGTTATATGAAATTACTATGTACAATATGTGTTTATATATTATATTATGGGTCATTCCACAAGATAATAGTTATTTATGAATCTTGTTCTGAAAGTGCATCTTTTTGGTATGAGCGTGGAAAATTATAGACTGAGGCGTAGCCGAAGTCTATAACCACACAAGTGCCAAAAAGGCACTTTAAGGACGAGGTTCATACACTATTTTATGTGTAATTGGAATAAAATGCATACTTTTTATAAAAAATGTTCGATAATTATGTTATACGGAATAACTTAACGAAATACGTATAATGATCAAGTTGGTAAGCAATAAAATAATTGAAATTAAAATAAAAATACGTCAATAATATTAGTAAACTAAAATGGAAGGTGATGATGTTTGTGTTATAACTGTTAATCCACCAGATATCGTCGAAGCTGCAAAACAAGCTACGTTAAATCTGCTGCCCGAAAAATCTAGGGTTCATTATGAAGGAGTTTACAACGAATTCAAGAAATGGTGTATGCTAAAAAAAGCAACAAGAATTAACGAAGACGTTCTTTTGGCTTATTTTTCCCAGTTAAGCAAGACCTACAAAGCCTCTACTCTTTGGTCAAAGTATTCTATGATAAAGGCAGTTCTAATAGTGAAAGAAGATATAAACATAAAAAATTTCACAAAATTGATTGCATTTTTAAAACGTCGCTCAGATGGATTTAAGTCTAAGAAATCAAAAATATTCACCAAAGAACAAATCGACAAATTCATGGTAGAAGCACCCGATAAGAACTTCCTAATGATGAAGGTGATTATCAAGTAAAACAGTTCATTACTTCTTACTAAATTTAAAATTTCGCTTTTAGGTTGTTGCAATAATGGGCGTCAGAGGAGCTTGTCGTCGACAGGAATTAACATCCATGACAATAGACAACATCGAGGATCTGGGATCTGCAATTGTAGTAAAGGTGCCAGACACCAAAACTAAGGTGGACAGAGTCTTCGCCATTACTAAACAACAAACCGCTTTATATAATAACTTAGAATTTTTTCGGAAATATGCAGCTCTTCGCCCAGCACATGTACAACATCGTCGTTTTTTTATTTTTTACAAAGAAGAAAAGTGCTCCATTCAGCCAGTTGGCGTGCACACTATGGGGAAGCTACCGACAAAAATAGCGGAGTATCTAAAACTAGAAGACTGCTTATCATACACGGGCCATTCAAAATTTGTGGAGATGTTCTCTATAATAAGAAAAAAAATTCTCTGACAGTTTTAGTCCTTTTACTACGCAGCGGTTTCGGGGTGATTTTTTGAAATTTTAGAAAAAAAATTTGTTTCAACTTTTTCATCAAATTTTTTGGCGAGGAAAACTGTTTTATTTACATTATTGTAAAACTGTATCTCGTGGGAAAAATTCTCAGCTTTTGCTTAAAAATATCCCTTTTATCCTGAACTCATCACCAGACCCATAAATATCCAATTAAAGTGGAAAAATCGATTATTTTTGTGGTGTGCGGCCCAAGATACTTCAAATTTGACTTCTTTTTCTTAAAGCTGAGAGTTTTTCTACAAAATATATTGTTCTTGCGATGTAAATATTTTTTACGTTTGTATCACCATATCTCCCGAACGGTTACAGGTAGCGACGTACCTTTTTGACAGCATGTTTGTAAAGGACAGGAGAGTGATCCTGGCTAGTCAAATACAATTTTCACCCCTGACAAGAAATTCCATCTCAGAAAACTATCTCTACCCCCCCCCCCCCAACCCCAAAATTTATGCACTAGCCCCTGCACAATCCTCTGTATTAAAAGACTCTAACAAATCCCGCCAATCGTTCAGGTGGAACTACAATCCGATGAAGTGTTGACGTCTCATCGGATGATGATCACGAAGCGGTTTAAAACTTATATTACTTTCTCTATACATTTTGACAAAATATACTATAAAAATAGTGAAATAAAATAAAAATTAAAAATTTTAAAAACCCCTGACTGTAAAAAAAAATTCCAAAAATAAAAATTAATAATAAAAAAAATAAAAAAATATTAATATTAAAAAAAAATTAAGCTATTAAGGACGGTGAATTTTACGTGTAAATTGACCTCTTTCTTTTCATAAAGTTTGTAGATAAAACCAATTAAGTGCCCATATAGAATTGGGCACCAAACGGTTAGTAATATATCGACCAGTCCCGTCCGCAACGGAAAATCCAATATGTTAAAATTGAAGTTTGCCGATTTATGTTTTTTTACCTATGTGATTTCATGCTTGAATTTAAAAAAAATTGTAAAAAATTCTTGGGGCATATTTGACCTTGAAAATCGCATTTAAGAATTTTATTTATATTTATATTTAGAAATTTATTGAACTTGCTTTTTTGGCTTCAAAATTGGTTTACCCACGATATTTAGATTACTAGCTTATATTTTGCGATTATTTAGCTTTTACACAAAATCTAGCAAAAATGTAGCTTTTCTAACAAATAGTAACTTCAAACATATAATTTTTGACGCTTCTTTGTATTGCCGCCCAGGGTACGAGTCGAGTCGGGACTTGCTTTCGTAAATTCGAAGCTGTTCAGTGTATCAAATTACGAAAAAAAAAACAACAATTATTTTGCGTTCTATCAGTGTGGTCGATATTTCGACCAGTCCCGTCCTTAAAAGGTTAAAAACTACTGTTCCCTTTAACAAGGAAAAAATATTTTTTTTTCTTTTTCCCTCAACATAAAGTCTCAGAGGAGTTGAAATGGCCGGCAACTGGTACCGAGTATTGGAAGATAGTGATCTATCTCCAGCGGACATAGATGTTTATCGTGATATTACCCACTATGTAGTAACGATTCCCAAACCACTGATAGAAAATGAAAAATTTGTATTGGACGTCCGTACCTATGTTTTATGGTGTTTAAACTAAGGTTTAAAAAAATTTAACTTGGCTAAACTTCCATGTGTTATTATTTGTTTCATTTTATAATTGTAAACCTCTTATATAAAAATTAATATTTGTCTGTTTGTTAACAATTATTTCAGATTATTTGAGATTACTCTTGAGATTATTTCGGATTATTTGAGGTTATTTGAGATTATATCAGATTACTTGAGATTATTTGACATTACTTGATATTACTTGATATTACTATTACTTCAAATTATTTATATAAATAAAATTATCAAAATTGAGCTAAGGTTAAACAATAAAGCACTACATTCGAGCTTTCGAGAATATGACGTTCTCTTTATCAAGAAATGAAGTATAACTTATATACTTTACACTTATGCTTTATAACACTTTATACTTCATTTCTTGATAAAGAGAACGTCATATTCTCGAAAGCTCGAATTTAGTGTTTTATTGTTTAACCTTAGCTCAATTTTGATAATTTTATTTATATATATTTCAGGAGCTAATAATTATAATTATTCAAATTATTTATATTACTTCGGATTATTTATATTACTTCAGATTATTTAGATTACTAATGATTATTAAATAGTATGGAAGATTATTTGAGATTAGTAATCAATTATTGATATTTTGTACACATGATTATTGAAGTGAACAACCCCTCGGGATTTTGCGTACAGCCTACAATATCTCTGTGTAAAATTTTAATTACGGTTTACGTCAAAGTTATTGTTTGCTTAAAGGCTGGTGATATTTATAATCTTGATTATTGTAATCTTATGCCCGGTTGCACAAAGGCTTGTTAAAACTTAATCAATTGTGGTGGCACGAATGCAGGATAATGTCACTGCAGCTACATTCCATGGCATTACTTGGTCATTGGAAATTAATTTGGAAATCCAGGAACTTAAGGATAATGTTTCCGGTTAATAACAAAAAAAGCAAATGATGAGCGTTGTTAAGGTTTTTTTGTTATTAGCAGGAACAAGTCAGTGGAACCGAGTCCGCCAAAAGAACAACACGTTCCAAACGCAATTTTACATTTAATGGGTTAATAGGTACAACATTCCCTAATATTGTATCAATTTTAAATCTGTATATAATTATTGTTAGTGTTCATGTTTATTTATATTATTTATGTGAATAAAAAGTTTTGTTATAAAAACTCAATTATTGTTATACTTGGTTCCGTCCCATCTACAAGTTATCTGGGAACCATAAAGAACCACCATAAAGATTAAGGGTTTTTAACAATGAAAATTCATTGTTGCGACATTGTTGAAAATCGTTAATCATTGATTAAGTTTTAACAAGCCTTTGTGCAAGCGGGCTTTAAAGTCGGATTAAATAATTACTTCTCTCTGTGTAAATATGGCATTTTAATATGTTTGATTATCTCCCTTTGGATATTGATTAGTAATTAATTACCAAAAATTGCTCCTTCGAGAACGAAAAATAAAATTACTTGGCTCCCACTAAACACCTTCAGTACCGGGAACATCTGAACTAGCCCAGGGAGTATTGTTTGTACCCGATTTAGTTGGTCCAAATTCCCACGTCTCTGAGGTTTGTTGGAAAATCTTGTTTGTGCGTATTTTTCAGGGTACATGTTTGTAAAGATCAGGAGAGTGTTGGAAACAGATTCATTGTTGGTGGTGACTTCAATGCCAAGCATACGCACTGGGGCTCAAGACGAATAACGACCAAAGGAGGAGAACTGCTTGCAACAATAACGTTTAATGGTATGGAAAGTCTATCATCGGGACAACCCACATACTGGCCAAGCGATCAAAGTAAAACACCTGACACAATCGACTTCTACGTGATAAAAGGTATAAATATGAAACAACTCAAAGTGGAACCAACATTGGATCTCAGTTCATTTACAAGCAAAACCAACCAACATTATTTAGTAAAAAAACTGATTGGGAATTATTTAAAAGAAAATTGGACGAGCGAATTAATTTAAATGTCCCTCTGAGAACAGAAGAAGAGCTTGACATTGCAGTGGAAAACCTAACTACGGCAATTCAAAATGCAGCATGGCAAAGTACACCTGATCGAAATATATCTCACATTGAAGAATCGTGCCCCGCATCAGTTAAACAAAAAATATCCGAAAAACGAAAACTTCGAAAACAATGGCAAACCTTAAGAACACCTGAGAGCAAAGCAAAATATAACAAAGCTGCTAAACAACTTAAAATCCTCTTGTCACAACTCAAAAACCAGTCTGTTCAGGACTATCTTAGCAATCTAACAGCTACTAAAGCAACTGACCACTCGCTATGGAAAGCCACAAGAAAACTCAAGCACCCACAAGAGACAATACCTCCAGTCAGAGATGATAGGGGTAAGTGGGCTAGAAGCGACAAGGAAAAGGCTCCTGCATTTCTCAAGCCATACCATCAACATCGACACTAGAGGATAATGACATCTATAAATATCTTGATGCACCCTTTCAGATGGATTTGCCAATAAAGAGTTTTAAACCACAAGATGTTAAACAAACAATCCTAAGCGAAATTAATCCCAAAAAAGCACCCGGCTTTGACCTGATTACACGTAGGGTTTTACAAGAAATAACTCCCAAGTGCCTAAGATTGCTTACGTACATCTACATTGCAATATTAAGATTAAAACACTTCCCGCACTTATGGAAAGTTGCACAAATTGTCCTAATACAAAAACCAGGAAAGAAACCGGAAGAAATAACGTCCTATAGACCAATAAGTCTGTTACCAGTGCTAGGAAAGATTTTCTAAAAACTCTTTCTAAAACGCCTAAAACCAATATTGGAGAAAGATTCCGTCATTCCTAACCAGCAATTCGGGTTTAGAAGCCATCACGGCACGGTAGAGCAGGTCCACAGATTTATAAAGCAAATTGGTAACGATCTGGAACATAAGAGATACTGTTCTGCGGCATTTCTAGACATAAGCCAAGCATTTGACCAGGTGTGGCATGAAGGTTTATTCTACAAATTAAAGAAGAACTTACCGCACAATTATTATCAGATATTAAAATCTTACTTGACTAACAGACACTTTTTAGTTAAATATGGTGAAGAATATTCCGAAATGTATCCAATCCAGTCAGGTGTGCCGCAGGGCAGTGTCCTGGGCCCAATTTTGTACTTGATGTACACTGCGGATCTCCCAGAAACTAAATCAACAATGGTAGCAACTTTTGCTGACGACACCGCTGTGCTTGCATCACATACTGATCTGAAAGTCGCCTCAACAAACTTACAAAAACACTTAGATAGAATCCAAAGGTGGCTCAAAGTGTGGAGGATAAGAGCCAATTAATCAAAATCTTCGCAAGTTACATTTACCATGAGAAGAGATGATTGCCCACCTATAACTTTGAATGGTTGCATTCTACCTCATGCTGAAGATGCAAAATATCTGGGCTTACACATAGACAGAAGACTCACATGGCGTAAACATATATTTAATAAAAGGAAGCAGCTTGGAATAAAATTTAGACAACTGTATTGGTTAATAGGTAAAAATTCACAAGTGAGTTTAGAGAGCAAACTACTAATTTATAAAACAATGCTGAAACCGATCTGGACATATGAAATCCAGCTTTGGGGAACTGCGAGCACTTCAAACGTCGAAATACTACAAAGATTTCAAAATAAGATACTTCGAACAATTGTACAAGCTTCGTGGTATGTGCCAAATGATTCAATCCATCAAGACCTAAAAATTCCTTCAGTACATATCGAAATTAAGAATTATTCCGTAAAATATAAAGATCGATTAAAAATGCATCCAAACGAATTAGCTGTGGAGTTGCTTGATGATTCACGTGAAATTCGAAGACTGACACACTTTAAATCATCGGACCTGACTTCTCGATTCAACTAACTGCTAGTGCGTATACGTATTATGTAGATTATTTATTGCATTTATGTTAACAACTTTGAAAACTTAAAATGAGTGCATTCACTGGAATGTTCTCAACATGTTATTTTAAAGCCAAATGATTTACTTATTGTTTGTATAAACAGATTGTAAATATTAATTGAAATATAAAAAAAAATTGATTAAGTTTTAACAAGCCTTTGTGCAACCGGGCGTTAAAGTCGGATTAAATAATTACTTCTCTATGGGTAAATATGGCATTTCAATATGTTTGATTATCTCCCTTTGGATATTGGTTAGTAATTAATTACCAAAAATTGCTCCTTCGAGAACAAAAAATAAAATTACTTGGCGCCCACTAAACAAGTTCAGTATCGGGAACATCTGAACTAGCCCAGGGGGTATTGTTTGCGCCCGATTTAGTTGGTCCAAATTCCCACGTCTCTGAGGTTTGTTGGAAAATCTTGTTTGTGCGTATTTTTCAGGGTACATGTTTGTAAAGATCAGGAGAGTGTTCCTGGATGGTCAAATACAATTTTCACCCACGAAAAATAAAATCTATTGCAGAAAACCATCTCTATTACTCCCTCCCCCCGTTCTCTATATTTGTTAGATTATGTAGGGTCATTCATTAACTATGATACATCTTTGAATTTAGATTCCTGAATTTAAGAATTTATGTTATGGCTGTCAAATTGATATCATTGACTAACTATTTGCGCTACCACATCGGCTGACTGGATCAGGAAGTGATTTAAAACATAATATTATATTATATTTGTTTTCTTTATACATTTTGACAAAAAAAACTCCAAAAAGAGTGAAATAAAATAAAAATTAAAAATTTTAAAAACCCCTGACTGTAAAAAACTTCTAAAAATAAAAATTAATAATAAAAGCACCTTACTTTAAAAACTATTGTTTCCTTTAAAAAGAACAAAATAATTTTTTCATCATCCTTTTCCCCTCCTCTCACTACAAAATTTAAACATTTATTTTGAAGTCAGGGGAAACGGAGATTTGTTCCTCTTATGAAACTTCTTTATACATACATTCTAATTAAAAATTCTTCGTTCCCCTGACTTCAAAATTGATGTCTAAACTTTGTAGTGGGAGGACGGGGAATGGATGATAATGTATGTTGTTGAGTGAAGAAGAAAAAATTATTTTGTTCTTTTTAAAGAGAACAATAGTTTTTAAAGTAAGGTGCGCTTATTATTAATTTTTATTTTTGGAAGTTTTTTACAGTCAGGGGTGTTTAAAATTTTTATTAACAAAAAGATATTAAAATTTGGAAAACCAAATTTCAACATATTATCGACTGTCCTTTGATAATAAAGAAGAGAAAAACTAACAAGTTTTTATGAGCCTTCAGTCGAATGACCTTATCATATTAGATAAGGTACTACCTGCAAATATCCAGCCACTGTTTTTGTTGACGCCAAATAAGCAGCACCAACTTTTGTTTTAAGATGCAAAAGCAGATTATTTGACATGCTTTTGTAATCTGCTTTTGCATCTTAAAACAAAAGTTGGTGCTGCTTATTTGGCGTCAACAAAAACAGTGGCTGGATATTTGAAGGTAGTACCTTATCTAAAATATGATAAGGTTGAAGGCTCATAAAAACTTTTTAGTTTTTCTCTTCTTTACTTTATTTTATTGGTTTTAATTAACTTGTTATTTTGAAGTTTTAATTTTATTAATTTTCACAAGTTAAGAATTTATATAATTAAATACCAAAGGGAGAAACGTGAGATTATAAAAACTAGGCGTGCTTATCAAGTATGCGCGTTACGTGTCAATTTACGTATTATGTATGCAGGCGAAGATTAACTATTTTATCCATTTTATTCACAAATAGTGAATTATCATCCAGTTCTAAGTTTCAACGTCATCGGGAAGATAGTTTAAAATCAGTTTGAAAAATTTGTAAAGAACGGACAGCGAGTCCGCTGTCGAACAAGAAAATGAGTTAATAAAAACGTGCTTAAATTTAAAAAAAGTGTTAATAATGTAATAATAATAAAACATAATATTTTCCAGAATTTACATCATTATAAACGAGAAATCGCAAATATATCTAATTGGATGATACCTTGGGAGCGGCGAATTAAAGAAATAGAATCTCATTTTGGATCAGTTGTGGCTTCTTATTTTATATTTTTGCGATGGTTATTTTGGGTGAATTTTGTGACTGCAGAAGTTTTAATAGCTTTCATCGTTATTCCTGAAGTAAGTTAAAGTATTTTTAATAAATAATTTTATGTAGTAGATCTCCAGTTTATACAGTGGTTCACAAAATTATTCATCCACTACTGAAAACTTGCTATTTATTGCAATATTTTCTATACGAAACTCCTAATTATTTTTATTTAATTTTTATTACATTAATAGTGCGATTCTGTAACTCATAACATTCTATAATAGCTATGTTACGCTGTCAGATTACATAAATGTTAGAAATTGGTATTCTGTAAATAATTACATACATGCTACTAACATTTAAGTGCTAACAGTCACTGTAATTTTACGGTAATGTTATACAGTTTGACCTACAGATTATAGATATTACATAAATATAATATCAGTAATGAGCTAAAATAAACTATAAATCAATAAACTAATATTTTCGAGCTTTCGAAAAACACAAAAATTAGGGACAACATATAGGGACAGAATATTACACGAGATGATAATAGAAATTAAAAAAGAAAAAAACACCATGAACAGGAAAACTGACATCGAGGGACTTAGCAATATTTATAGTCCCTTATTAATATAATTTCTTCTCCATGTATTGGGGTTAAGTTTTTACCAATGGTTTTTCTTAACCCACGATAACTTATTAGAATTTCTTATATTTTATTTCATTTAACTTTATTTAAAACTAGCTGACCCGGCGAACTTCATATCGCCTCAGAACTTGAACCATATAAATTATTTGTAAAATTCTAGAACATCGTACCGCCTCAGAATTAATATACCAAGTGAAATTATAGCTGGATACCCGGCTTCGCCCGGGGTCTCTTTAAAAATAAAATACTTTGAATTAGTCCACGTACTCGAACGTTTTCCAATCTTGCTTTCCGTTACTCGTTTGACCAGTGAAATATATTTGCAGAAACTTTGGATTTTGTTGCGGTACTGGGAGGAACGAACCGATTTGGTGATATATTTGGCCTTGCACTTTGAATGTGGGCATATGTAACCGGTGTTGTAAACAATGTTTGTTGCCCCGAATGAAGTCATTTGAAAGCATGGATTGTACTTGCGAATGTTTTGCAGGAAGTGTTTTGAAATTGGAGTGGTGCCAGTAAGGTAACTCAAAAGTGGCTCAGGTGGATCAATCAGCGGTGGCAAAACAACTTTGCCGTTCGAACAACACATTCCTGGTGATTCCTTAGCGAACTTCAAAACACGACAATGCAAGCAAACTATATTCATTGGTCCTATTACTACATCCCTGTGATTTCTGTAATCGTAATCTTTGTCGTAATGAAATGCTTCCAAGGTTAAATCCAATGTTTGTCTTAATCGAGCCAACCGTAAGCGGTTGGCATCAAGTCGTCCGATACGTTGTTGGGGCATTTCAGCAGCTCTAGACGCAGAAGCTCTGTCGCGGTTTTGTTCAAGCCGAGCTTCACGTTCTCCCTCCGTTTCAGCAGCTCTAGATGTTGAAGCTCTATTGCGGTTTTGTGAAAGCCGAGCTTCAAGTTCTTCCTCCGTTTCAGCAGCTCTAGATGTTGAAGCTCTATTGCGGTTTTGTGAAAGCCGAGCTTCACGTTTTTCCTCCGTTTCAGCAGCTCTAGACGTTGAAGCTCTATTGCGGTTTTGTGAAAGCCGAGCTTCACGTTCTTCCTCCATTTCAGCAGCTCTAGACGTTGAAGCTCTATTGCGGTTTTGTGAAAGCCGAGCTTCACGTTCTTCCTCCGTTTCAGCAGCTCTTTTTTGCCTGAGTTTCTTAGCCTTTGATGATTTATTTCCAACAGCTGCTTTTTTTGGTGGCATTGAATGTATTTTATCTAAGATGAGTTTAACAATCTAACAAAATAGTCTCTATGTTCACAGAAACTTTTACATTTGTACTGAAAGGGTAATGTCCTATATAGGGAAGTTAATCCAATTATCCGTTGATCCATAGTTGTTGACAATATTCCATATTGTCAACTTTTTGTTTGAATGGTTTAAAATTTTGAGGATTTAATTCAAAAAAGAAAGGTATCTTCAATTTTTGTATTTCTAGCATTCTCGTTTTATAATTAATAACAGCTCCCAGTTTCATTAAGTCTTCGCTCGCGATTAAACCGTCAAATCTATCGTGCCATTTTACTATGTGAAATTTTATATCTTTATTTACCCCATATTCCGATAGTATTGGATAAGATACGTTTTGATTGTTTGAAATTGTTCTATCTAAAGTCTTAATTGTAAAAGGCTGTTTGAAAAAATAACTTTTAAATTGTTTGCTAGCAGGTCCCGGTTTCATGATCGAGTTCGAGGCACTGCTATCGATTAATATTTTGAGGTTTAGTGTCGGAATTACTAAAAATGGTAATTTCGGCATGGGACTGATTGAATTTATGTTGACTATTGTGGTTCCGAGGCCTCTACCCGAAAATTTTCGTTTTCCGCGTTTAATTCGTAATGTTCTTGTGAAGATTGTGGATTTTCTACGTTGTATAGTTCTTCTGCGATGAAGTTAGCCGGGCCAGTCTTTTTAAATTGATTATTATTAAAATTATTTGGGCGATTAAACGAATTGTAATTATTTGGGCGACTAAATGTATTTCGCGTAGAAATTGACATTGGTGTAGGCTCCGGTTCCGGTTTTCTATTATAATTTCTAAAGTTATTAGACCCATTAAAATTAGATGTAAATTGAGACGGACCATGCTGATTTTGTTGATTATTGTAGTTTCGATTATTATAAAAATTAAAATGAGGTCTTGGGGTATTATAAAAATTTGAATGCGGTCTTAGGTTATTATTAAAATTTGCGTTAAAATTTGGGTAAAATTTTGAATTATGACCTGTAGATTGAAAGTTGCCTCGGTTAAAGTTTTGATTATTAAATTGCGATACGTTTTTGTTAAAAGATTTATTTGGGCGTTTGATTGGATTTTTATTATGCATAAAATTCAAAAATTCGCTTTGCTGTTTTTCATTATCGTAATTTCTTAGCGACAACAGACAATCTTCGATAGATTGGACGGATTGGTTGCTTTAAACGTAGTTAACGCGTTTTTTGAGTACATCTCAATTTTAAAAGTTTTTATATCTTCGATTTGTTCTCTGATCGTAATATGTTCGATTAATTGTAATTAGAATTTAATATTTTCATAATAATTTTCATATGATTCATTTTGAGCTTGATAGCAAGTATTTAAGTCATTTGCTAGTAAAGTTTCGTTTCGCGGATCCCCAAAACGGTTCAACAATGCTTCTTTTACTTGACCTAAAGTTGTACAATTTGAAGCTACTAAAACATCTCTTGCTGCCCCCTCAAGTCGGGAACAACAAATTTCAAAAAGCAATACGTTCACCAGACAATTTTCTTGTCCCGGAGTATTATTCCTAAACATAGAGCGAAACTTATCGCATTGTAAAAGAAAATAAGATAGATTTCGGTTGCCTCCGTCATATTTAGGAATCATCTCCTTAGCAATATTAATTTCGGATAACCTTGGTTGAGACATTGTGTTGTTATTTAAATTTGACAAATTAACCTCAATTGAATCAGAATTATTTGAACTTACTCGTAAATCTCGTTTTAGTGGAGATCTATCGCGATTATTATTATGCATGAAAGTTAATACATGTATTTTATAAAAGTTTGTGAAAAGGAACAATAGGTACTTACAAAATTATTACGATTGTCAGCATTCCCGATGAATGATGATGGATGCCTAGTGGATGATTGGTGAAGTTTCCTCGCGTCTGTGTTGTAGAAGTTGTCCAATTTGGATCTTCTGGATGTAGTACGTCCAGTGGAATTTTCACCAATTGATTGTTGGTTCGTGGATAATTTCTTATGTGTTGAGACACTCCGGATTCTGTTTCACTTTTGGTCGTCACAAGTAGGTGATGTAGAAGTTTAATTTTCTTGATCGTCTTGAAATTGCCAAATAAGTAATACCAGAATACGTGAAACTATCCTGTTCGCAGCGCCAGTTTTGATAAATGGAATAAAGATTTACTTTTTAAAAACAACTTTAATACCAATTTACAGAGTAGTTCACAAATCGAAATCTAAATGAATACTGAACTTAAAACTATCCTTAAAATTGTGATGCCAGCTTCTGAGTTTGAATTTCGCGCCCCCAAATTTTCAAACTTCAAATCGTCTGCACCAAATACCTAGCCGTACGCTCGTGATCGTCAAATTAAACACCCAAACGTTGTGATTGAAACCTCCATTTCGTAGTAACCTATTCTCCAGATTCTTTTAAAGAACGGACAAGCAGTTCGTGAGACAGACATAACCTTCACTAATGTTTAATAGTTGACATGAATCAGGATGCAACCCAACTTACACTATTTTGTCGTTTGATTTACCCAGTGCCGTACTCAAATCTAATTTTTGTAGGGTTAGTAACAATTAGTTCTTAAAAGTTGATTCAATCAAGAGCCTCGACTCTAAGCTTAAAATTAACAACAATAGACATAATAAAACACAGATTGAGGTATGTTTGTATTTATTAGTAAAAAAAAATAAAAAAAAAACACGGAGAATTCGAACAACAGCCAAATCGGCGCCTCTATCATTCATTAATATCATAAACAATTGAATATAATGCTTTACATTTCTATTACTTAATTGGTAAGCTTTCTGTATTTTCGTTTATATTTAATATTCATTTTTCTGACTCAATTTATTATTCCTTAATTAGATACATATTATTATTTCTTTGTAATCATTTATCTTTAAACTTCTCATTTCTCATTAACATGTAATATTCAAATTTTGATTATAATCATGATCAGACTAACATTTATAATAATTAATTATAGTTGTCTTGGATTCTTATTCCCTTTGGGAGATTGTATATCATTTAGTTTTGACTCTTTTAGTCTACGATGTTTTGTTTTAGAACCTAAAGACAAAGATAACATATAAAATAAACGATACTATCATGAAACCCTTATTGTTACTTGTCAAACAAATGAACTCACTCAGTTAAATAATGCTACTACTTGAAAAACCACATACCAAGATTAACATAATTAAAATGGGGGGGGGGGAAGTAAAACCTTTGAATCACACACACCTGGCCCTAACTGATATGATGTAATTACCTCCTGGTAATCACGTGACTACACGATAATGAAAGGACTGGGATGCATCAACTCTCGGTGCAAATCTCATATCAAAATACCTCTAAATCACATACAAACTACTGGTTCGAAATAGTTGCATTATTAAACAAAGCCGTTACTTCATTGTATGCAAGCGTCACCTACGCCATTTGCAAAAACCATAAACGCCCGCCATTTTACAAAACAAAACCCTTTTATCAAACAACCATGTAGTGTAACCAATATTCAACCCAATATTTAATTATTCACCAATCTAAGATACCAATATAAATTAACATACCTAATTACCACACTTTATAATAATTAAACCAAAACACACCAATAAATAAATACAGAAAACCAAAAACCAAATATTTAAATAAATCACCAAGCATTATAAAGCAAAACCAATTTACCGTTACCAATAAGCAAAACCTCTGTCCCCGATACTTAAATAGAGTGAAAATTAAATATCATAAATAGTAAACCATTTGTCCGCCCTGTTAGCGTCCCCTGACTTTACTTAAGCACCTCGTGTTTAAATCAACTTTTGTTAGTTTTTATAATAATATAAATGCACTTACGTGAGAATTGCAATTTAATAGCTAATACCTGATAGCAGTTTCAGATTTCTCTTTGATTTAAAATCAAATTAAATACAATTTCAAAATTCAAATATTTATTTAACAGCTTCTTATTAAAGCAACTACTCGCTTTCGATATCACTTGAATAAGACCTTGACAAAAACTGACCGACCATCATCCCCCTACATCCGTTCATTTTCCCTCACTCTTGAAACATCTGTTTCTTTACCCTCCCACAGATGGCGCTTTTAAATCTAATCAGTGCCGTGCCTTTAACTTTAATAATAGCGGCAATTCAAATGTAATGCTAATATTACACAATTAACAATTACTTTATCTAAATGTACAAATGAACTTCATCCCTTGATAACAAGGAGATAATTATATCTCGTTATAAAGGTTAACTTTCTTTATGAGATATAACTTATCTCATTCTAAAGGGTAACTTTTCGTTGGACATAATTATATGCAATGGAGAGCATAGAATATCCGATTGAGAAAAATTTATAAATCTGTCGATAAATGAGAGAATTTCAAAAATAAAATCTTTACGTCATTGTTTGAATTGTCTAAAGGCAAATCATGTTAGTACAGTTTGTAACGCGAAATAAGTTTCCGAACTGATGTTTTGAATTTTAAAAAAATGGAAAACTTTATTCAAAAGAAATACTTCAGAAAAAGCAACTTTATTATCAACTACTGAACATAGAATCGTTTACACTAAAACTAAGTTACATGCTCAAGCATGGAGAATCAACTGGCTGCTTCAATTTTACTTTGGTTTTTATATTGACAGATTGACATAAGATAAATATCCTGAATTATAATACTGGAAACAATAGATTACTTAAAATACATAAATTATACAGTTTTCAAGATGAATTAGGTATAAAGTTAATGCAACTGCATTCTAGTCTTTTAAATTAGAATGTTTAATAATACATTAGTTGAACAAATATTGGAATTAGCTTAGATTAAAGTTTAGATAAAAGTATAGTTATTAACGGTGAATAATTATAAAGTGATCTAGATGGACGTCTTCTGACATAAACTATAATTTGTTGTTTTCTTTGAATTTGGTGAATATGTAACTCGCGGGAACTTGTCGTAAATGTGGTCGTAAACACCACACTTTATTACACTATCAATTTTATGTTAAAAACGATATTCCTACACAAGAAACAAATAATATAGGTCAACGAAACGAAATTACGAATGAATCACAAGCGATGCCAACAATTTCAATGTCAAATCGATTCACAAAAATTAAAACTCAATATTCGAAAGAAATATTATTATCGACAGCGCTTGTCTTCGTAAAAGATTCTTGTGGAAATTTGCAAACGTTGTAATGTCAAAACGTAAACTCAAATTTCCCACCGAATCCCTACCTTCGAAACCCTACTCTAACCTCCTAAGCGCTAGAATAATGGTGGCCACCACACGCGAAATGCCGTATCGTCTAAAATGCTAGGACCTCACGTCGTAACCTACATCTCGAAGACATTACCCCCACGTCGTAGTATTTCCTTCGTATTGATGAATGAACTTTGGCAGTAGCAAATTGAGTCAGGAGAAATGCAAAGCAAACACATATAAAACACAGAGCAGTTTAAATCGTTATAATTTGTAAATTATTGTCATATAATTTCAGTTTACACATTGTGGTTTTGCTTTTGTCATTTTTGTTTGTCATTTCAATATTCACAATTGTGGGCAAATTACATATACGTCATATTCATATGTGGTCAAAATACATAATTCGTTATTAATCAAATATACAGGGAAAGTCAGCACATGAATCAACTGGTACCTTTAGTATCATCATGTACTGGATAAACATAAACAATTCAATCCCCAAACATAAAAGCAAAACACACGAGTCTCGAGAGTGACCTACACAAAATGGCCTCCGTACAAAATAACCCAAACTTTAATCTCATTCATAGAATCTAGGAGTACCTGCAGTTTTAGTGTTATCAGTATTGAGCTTTTCAGTTAGTCATAGGTGATAATTATCTACCATATCGTCGGCTTTCTTTAAAAACCTTGTATGTGAAATTAGCATAAATTAGCATTAATGTACACGGTTTTTAAACTATTTTAAGCTCTGCAATACTTACACAGTTTCTAAATTCAGTCACAGTGGCGTTATTATCACTCGTAGACATACAAGATTTTAATAGAACTTGTAGACCATTATTTTAGTTTAAAAACCACTCAAAAAAATTTTTCTCAAAAATCGGACTTACAAGGTTTTTAAAGAAAGCCGACGATATGTGGTTCTAACATTAGCCTGTGAGCACGCCTGCACATACTAAGTTCTTGTGATGATTAAAGTTTATAAATTTTAATACACATGTTCATTTAATTCGATTGCTCGAAACTTGTGCCTTTTGAATTTAATTATATTACAATAATATTTACCTCTAGATTTGCCGAACCACAATAATTAAAATAATATAGCAAAGTAACACATATACAACAAATGAATTGAAATAGCCTCTTAAGCACGTCTGTTCAGTTGAACCTCTCAAAATGGAAGAGAGCGTCTTTTCGGTCCATTTCTTCTCGTCCCTTCCTTTCTCCCACCCTCTTGTGCGACCCTTTGGCAGTGTCTCAACAGCCTGTTGTTATATCGTTGGTAATGTTTACATTCAGCACTTCCAATGTAATGTATGTGTATTTGACAGTATGTTTTAATCATTTAAATCGTTCATTAAGCGCCAAATATAAATTACGTAAATATCATTACAACGTGTAGAGTATTACTAGATTCCGCGTCAATGTCCAATTTTATAACAACATCGTGTTGCGAAAAATTAGGTCTAGAAAGAACGAATTTCAATAAGTCAGTTATTGGAATTTCGCAAACTTTATCGAGCGTAAAAGAACGTTGTACTATTCAAATAAAATCAAAACAAGGCAATTACGAAACTTCAATATTTTGTTTAATAGTTCCTGAAATTTCTGACTTAATTCCAATGCAAAATATTGACCCCTCTTTATTAAACATTCCTGCAAACATCAATCTTGCAGACCCCGAATTTTATATACCACAATAGATTGATATATTATTGGGAGCTAGTATTTTTTGGAATTTAATCCATGCCGATAAAATAAATCTAGGGACAGAAATGCCTGTATTACAAAATACTTCATTCGGTTGGATAATTTCTGGTACAGCCCCAATAAATATTAAACAGAACAAGACTATATGTAATCTTGCCGCAAATGATATTCAAGATCAGCTTGCAAAATTTTGGTTAATAAAAGAACCACGTGTAAATGCAAAAATCGAGTCCAACGAAGACAAAGAATGTGAAGCTATTTTTATAAAAAATATGCGGCGTAATGCTACTGGACGGTTTGAAGTTACAATTCCGTTTAGAGAATCCATTAATAAATTAGGGGATTCTATTAAGCAAATTGCATTAAAACGTTTTTATTCATTAGAGCACAAACTTTTAAAAAATCGGCAATTGCGAGTAGCTTACTGCAAATTTATGTTAGATTACGCAAAAATATTTCTTCAAGGTCTTTGGTTACTAAAAATATCTTGGGATGACCAAATTCCTAATAATTTGCAAACCCAATGGTTACATTTTAGGAAAGAACTACCAATTTTAAATTCGTTGGAAATACCAAGACAGGTAGTTTGTAAAAATCATGTAAAATTGGCATTACATGGTTACTCCGATGCAAGTTGCAAGGCTTATGGCGCTGTAATTTATATTCGTAGCATAGATAAAAATGGAAATATTCATGTAAAATTATGTTCTAAAAGTAAGGTCGCTCCCATTAAAAATTTAACGACACCGAAACTTAAACTTTGTGGTGCCTTAGTTTTAGCACAACTTACTAATAAAGTACTAACTAATTTTAATTTACAATTTGATGACATTTTTCTATGGCTAGATTCCACCGTAGTGTTAAGCTAGATTAGATCTTCTTCTAATCAATTTCAAATATTCGTAGCCAATCGTATATCACAAATTCAATCTTTAACGTCAATTAATAATTGGCATTATATTAAAACAGGAGAAAACCCAGCTGATTTGGTTTCTCGTGGAATTTTTCCAAGTAAATTGATTCAAAATGATTTATGGTTTCATGGACCAAATTGGAACAAAAATTATGGCCTGAATTTACTTTTCAATTTTTAGAACACGATCTTCCAGAAAGAAAAAGATAAGTTATTTCACTTCCGGTTGTAGAAAATGAACCATTTATTGAATTTAAAAAATTTTCTAATTTCACAAAATTAAAACGAGTTTGTGCTTATGTTTTACACTTCATTAATAATTCTAAAAATCGTAAAAATTCTCTTCAAGGTTCTCTTACTACTAGTGAACTAAATCAAGCTATAAAATATCTTGTAAAAATTTCCCAACGAGAAAGCTGTAAAACCGAATTAACACAACTCGTTAAAACAATCGTTAAATAAATCTTCGAATCTTCAAAAACTTAATCCATTTTTGGATTCTGAAGGAATTATTCGAGTCGGCGGGCGCTTGCAGTTATCAAATTTATCTTACCATCGAAAACACCCAATGATGCTATCATCAAAGCATTATATAACGCGATTATTATTAAAAAGTGAGCATCTTCGGCTTATGCATGCTGGCCCTCGACTATTACTATCTTCAATAAGAGAAAGATTTTGGCCAATTTCTGGAACAAATTTAGCAAAGCAAACTGTACACTCTTGCATAACATGTTTCAAAGCAAAGCCTAACATAATTACACCAATAATGGGAGTACTACCAGAAAATCGAATTGTACCCCAACCACCGTGTTTTGTAACAGGATGTGATTACGCTGGACCCATCTTAATAAAGCAAATAACATCGAATCGTGGTCGTAATCTATCAGATCTAAAAGGTTACATTGCTATATTTGTATGTTTTACAACTCGCGCAATACATTTAGAACTAATTACAAGCTTAACAACGGAAGCGTTCATTTCAATGTTTCGACGTTTTGTATCGCGTCGGGGTAGACCTCAGAAGGTTTTTTCAGATAGCGGTCGTAATTTTGTAGGTGCTCGTACTGAGTTAATTGAACTACAAAACTTTCTAAAAAACAACGAGAAAGAACTTAAAAATCATTTTTCAAATGATGGAGTTGAATGCTTTTTTATATCACCACATGCCCCGCATTTTGGGGTTATTTGGGAATCTGGGGTGAAGTCTTCCAAATTTCATTTAAAACGAGCTATAGGTACTTCAAAATTAGTATTTGAGGATATGATAACACTGCTTGCTCAAATTGAGGCAATTTTAAATTCTAGACCCTTAGTTCCTTTGTCCTCAGATCCTTCCGATTTTGAACCCTTAACCCCAGCTCACTTTCTAATAGGAAGAAGTTTAACATCTCTGCCTGATCCTAGCCTATTGGAGGTATCGGAAAATAGACTTTCTAGATTCCAAAAAAATCAACAAATCAATCAATTATTTTGTCGTCGTCGGACGAAAGAATATTTACAAGAACTTCAACATCGATTCAAATGGAAAACCAATCAACAACATCTAAAGATCAACAGTTTAGTTTTATTAAAAGACGACCAATCTCCTCCCTTGTATTGGAAAATGGATAGAATAGAAATTCTGCATCCGGGTCCAGATGGCATCGCGCGAGTAGCAACTATCCGCACATCAACTGGAATTACCAAAAGGGCTTTTTCCAAGATTTGTCCACTTCCATTAGAAGATGTGATAGTGTAAGTGAAAATGTGCGGTAAAACGAACGAAATTCTTCAAGTTTTTTTTTATATTCATATTAAGTGCTTATTTTATAATCAAATTATATTTGTCTAGCTCCTTTATGTAATCACGCCTAAAAACACAAATTTTTTATGTATTATTTTTGAAAGGGATTCTTTCAAGGCGGGGGGGCATGTTAAATCATTTACTATTGTTAAAATCCTATTTACAATTTTATTATAATGTTCATTTTTTATTACTCTAAGTTTCTGAAATACGCATGTTTGTTTTATGAGTTCAACAGTTCAATTTTCATTTTAAAGACCAGTGTGTAAAAGACATTCCAACCAGCAACAATAACCATCGAGACTGCGACATTTTTGTTATATTTAAACCAGTGTATAGTTAGTAATAAATAGCGGTAGTATTACAAGTCGTTTTATTACAACAGTTTGTGTAACGGGAAACAATCTTTCCAAAAGCGTCTATGTGTATGTCTTCCAAATAGCCATCAATTTTAAGAACAGTATTTAAATCAAAATTTGTTAAATCTACTAAACTTGTATCCACATTTTGATTCTGTGAAAAAATAGATGTCCCGCTTTGGGTTTCTTCGGTAATAATTTTCTGTGCAGTTTGTATATTGTAGTCTATTTCATTATCAATTTTTTCTTTACTTTCAAAAATTTCATTATTACTTTTAGTTTTATTGCAATTATTTTCTTGTACTATTACTTGTTTTCTGTTTATATCTGTGGCGCTGTCTGAGCAATGATTTATTATAGCATAAATTGATTTGTGAACGTAAATTTGTTGTTTCGGTATTAAGAGGTAACCGGGAAGACAAGTAATATGATTTTAATAATTTTGTTAAAAAGGCATGTTTACTATCGTGTATGTCAAAATTAAAATCTCCCAGTAAATAATTTTTTCATTTTTTGTTGTGTCAACCATGGCGTTTAAAATTTTTTTTAAATTTGCTTCAAATAGTACATCGGGTATTCCAGGAGATTTATAACCACTGATCACAATAAATTTTAATTTAACTTTTTTTTTTAAAATTTTAAACAAAAATTTTAAATGCAAACAATTCTATATGATACTTCTCGTATATATCAATGAAATGGTATTTTCCCGCACTTCACATTTGTTCTTTATTAAACACACTAGCTCACGTGATTTATCTTGTTTATCCGATCTATATATTGTATGAAAGCTAGGAATTTCGATAATGTCACTTGCATTACTTAATGTCTCGCTAAAAATTAATATTTCGCCCTTAAGATACCATTTATCTGTTGTGATATTTTTGAATTTAGTTAGTAGAGAACAAATGTTAAGATATATAATTTGAGTGCCCTTATGAGGTTGCAATTTATTTAATAAAGTCAATTGTTTGGTTGTTTTTAATTTGTCTAATTCTAATAACGTCGCTTCATTTTGTTTTAATTTCGGGCATTTAAAACTTCCTAAAATGTATAATTCCAATAATATAATAGTTACTCTGCTTAAAGCAACATATAGCATTGGACGAGTAATTCGGCGAGATTTTGAAATATCTATGCAAACTGCATTATAACGTTTGACCTTGGCTTTTGTGAATTGTCAATGCTTCCGCTAGAACTACTGGAAATTGATGTCTAATGACTTGATGTTGTAGTTTATTTGCAATATTCAAAGTACTGCTAATTTTTATTATTGGAGTTAAATTGAAATTAATTTTTTCGGCTATCATTAAATTTTTATGTAACATTCGGACTTTATTGGCTACACTTTTTGAATTAAAGTCGAACCACAATTTCAGTGGTTCGTTGGTATCTGATTTGAACGTGATCAATTTTAATACTCTACATGAACCATTAACCAAGCCATCCTCTACGTTAATATTACATGTTATCATATATTTAATATCAAATTTAAGTCGAATAATGTGTGGTAACCCGTTCACTTCAATCGTTTTTTTCTTTTTTAAAGACGCTAACACTGAATTTTTTGTTTCGTTACTAATTTTACCTAAAATTGTATCAACTGCTACTGAAGTGTATTCCTTGTGGGAGGACTGATTAATTTTAATATCGTTATACAAATCAACATTGATAATTTCTGAAAATAATTTAATTGCCTCTACAGGAACTTGACTTTCTTTTATTTCTCTACTTTTGATTAATTCAACATCTGCCTCTATCATTTTTCCTACTGCTAAATTATTTAAACAATTTATGAACTGAATCTCGTTTTTCTGCCTCATAATTTCTGTAAGTTCATAATAATTAAATTCATCCCATAACGTATTAGTATCGAACAATACAGACATTTCGTTCGAATTTGATATCTTAAAAATATGGCTATCCATTACTGGAGGCAGTTGATTTAAATCCCCTACACATATTCAAGCGAGATCGCTTGAGTGATTTTGTCCGACCAACAGTTTTCTCGAGCCAAATTTTAAAACCACGTATGAGTGTTCAGAAATTAAAAATTATAAAGATAGAAATCAAAGCTAGCGTGGTATTTAATTAGATAATTCTGCGAGTAAACGATGAAATTTAAATTTAAATTATTACATACATTAAATAAACTCGTATGGTCCATAAATACGCATAAAACTATTTAAACTTCAAAATTCACTTTGGTTGTCATTTTAAAAAAGGTAAACAAAAAAATATCCGCAAAAAATATCCACTTGCATTTCTGTTCCTTCCTAAGTACAATTTTTATCCGCTAGCAAACTGTCAAGTTTGACGTTTCTTATGCATTGTTTTATACACGAGTAGAATTATCAGTAGTAATATAACAAGACCTCGTGTTTTAATTGGAAATTTTAGTTTGCAAACAAAAATGTATTTTTGCTTAGCAACGCACGAGAGCTTCAGCTCGAGTGCACTTGCTTCAAAGCAACAATGCATTTTTGTTTAAAAACTAAAATTACCAAAGAAAAACGCGAGGTTATGTTATATTTGTTAAGATAATTGCGTCAAATAATGACACACGTCACTGTCACGAATGCGTTGCTGGGTTACAAACAGGATGGCCTTCTCTTCTCAAAGGATGGAGCTCTCTTCTCAACGTAAGTGCTACTGTACTACCTATTGTACGCAATTATCATTATAATTTACGTATTTACCTCAATTTACGTATGCTCAAAATAAAACCAAATTATAATAAAATGTCTATCACATGTTTAATTTTTTCGGTAAAATTGCTTTTACAAGCCGACAAAGAAATAATCAGATTTAAGGGTAATCTTTATTGCCTTGTTCCTCTAAGTATTTAACAATAATTGTTAACAAATTGTACGAAATTTTGGAATTTAGTTCACATCGAAATTTTATCGTTAGTCAACTTTCATGAGCGGTTTAGTGAACATTTACACTATTTTTACTTTTTATTTCAATTTAAATTTTTTATATTTTTATATTTTTGAGGGGAATTGCAGAGACTCGTTCACCATCGTGAGTTAAAAATGGGGTTAATTGATTAACGAAGTTGATAGCCATTTGTATAGTAATTCTAAACAACATTCTAAAGTTAATTTCCGGTAATTGAAATGGGTTACTTGTATCTCAAAGATGTCGATGATTAATCCTTATATTTTCCCTAAAAATTACAATCTGATTTAGTGGTGGCCTATCGGGGTAGGCAGAGCCTCATGAAGTCAAGTATCATAGTTCCGTAAAACTATAATTCATATTTTTTATAAAAACCTCGAACTTTGGTTTCACAGGTCTGCCTCACCGCCTAAACTTTTCACAAGCCGCCACTATTTACTAAATGCGTATTGTACATAAAGGAACATGTACTGACCTTCTTATATTTTGCAGTTCTTCACCTGCCAGAATGATCTCTAACAATTGTGGAGAAAGAAAGAAAGAAAGAAAGATTGTATATTTTTAAATTGTTTTTGTACAAATATCTGTATTATAAACGTTTTACAATAATTATGTTTAATTAAAAAAGAATTAGCAAACTTTAAATTATTAGTTTATTAGCTCTTGACATAATTATTATATAAATAAATTATAAATGTAGGAGCTAAGATAATAATAAAAACAAAATTAATATAACCTTTATTTTTATCTGTCACTCGACAGATTAGCTCTCAACGAATTCGTAAAAATACGCAACGACAGCTTCAGAGCTTTCGTACAAAAATACGGTCTTAACGAAATTGATAACGAAGGCATTTACGAATTTCGAGGTTAGTGAATACCAACTAGACAACTTAACGAATTTTTAGGCGTAACGAATCGTAATCTCGTAACGAATGTGTTACAGAATAGGGGTGTATAAAATATTTCCCACCGAACCACCTATTTTTGTATTCTAAAATAAATTGTTACAAGCCCTAAACTCAATTCTTATGCTGCACTCGGTATACAAATCAACATTAACCTAATTTTGACACATATGTCACAAAATTATGACGTTTATTAAAATTTTGAATATATTGTTTTATTTTTGCAAGCCATCTGACAAATTCTCACAAAAAATATATAAATTAAGATTTCAGTTAATATTTTCTGTAATTTTTCTGACCTGCCCCGCCCTGTTACAATTGGCACGGTTTGTTTTCTCACCAATACTTTTACTTTCAAAGCTCCATCGACACACCAAATTTTAGCTGAATCGGTTAAACATTTCCGGAGATACGACGACATTTTCATTTTTTTAAATTTTTTTTATTGTGGTGGCCCTGGTGAAGATTTCTCTGACAAAACCTTATTTTCACCATTCCAGCCCACGAGGCATACGTCCAATAAGTTTGATTGCAATCGACGCAGAAATGCCGGAGAAAATCGATCGACAAAAACTTTTTTCATGTTTTTGCCAAAAAAGTTAATTTTATTTTTTTCATGTTGCATTACTGATTTCTATCGAAGGATTACATATGCTCTCATATCCATTAGGATCAATGTACCTACGTACCAAATTTGGGTAAGATCCCTTCAGCACTTCTTGAGTTATTCACTCTTAAAGTTTCAACTTTGACAACTTGTGATTTTTGACAGACGACAGATAGAAGATTAATTTTACCTATTCTGGATAAAGCCTTTTAAGGCCTTTAAAATAACATATCGCAAGACAAAATATTTTTAAAAAATCCCTATTATTTTCTTGTGGTGGCACTCCTGATTGATAGATCGCGACGAAAACCTTATTTTCACCTTTCCACCGTGAACCCTACCACCATACCAAATTTGGTCGTAATTGGTTGGATGGTTCGGAAGCAAATCGATCGACAAAATTTGACGACCGACAGACCGACAGACCGACACAGAAATTTTTATTTTACTTTTTGCAGATCTTTACGTTTCTGAACACGGTGATCTCGAAAATGCAAAAAAAAAGTTGAAATTTTTTTTCGATTACCATACCTCCAATTTCTTTAGTAAGTAATAATTTAATTATTTCAGTCATTATGACCTATGCAATTTTGATTTGTTCTTATCAACGGCTGACTTTTTTTAATTTTCCTTGCTCTTGTCTGTAAATATTGCTTAACTCGCATACATGTATAATAAAAATAAACCTCTTTTGATACAATTTCGTCCCGATGTAGTACTTGGCAACCAGACTTTATTAATTTGTTTTGTTCAATTGAAAAAAAAACCTCGATTGTGTTTCAAACACGTCAACTGAAGCAATATGCTTAAACAAAACATTTTGTAAATTTGCTTTTGGGTACTTTAAACAAGGAAACTTTGTCTCTATTGCCACCCACCCACTGTGGCAATTAGGTGTAAAACAATGTATTCGAGCCATTTCCAAAAATTAACACAAGCACTGCAGTAATTAAGCTTTTATCCTAAAAAGTGCATTGTAACGCATGCATTTCTTAAGGCGGGATCCCACGAGTGGTGCATTTGGCCATTGGCCATTAATGGTGTATTGTACCAGTGCAAAAATGAATAAATGTGATACCGATCCCACGAGTGGTGTATTTAGCCAACATCATTGCTGGCTATACACTGGCCGGAAATGGTGTTGATAATTTATAGAATTTTTGTAAGTAAAAACTTGATAAAAATGCAACGAGTGAGAAAGATACACTTTTGCACAGTAGATGCATTCAAAGTAAATACGTTCACTATAAATTTGTTGCAGATAAGATTAAACTTGAACATGTTCACTTGCAATAGAAATTAGGGGGTATCCCACGAGTGGCGGATTAGATGAAAGTTGGTAGCTTTTACACCATTATACCTTTGTGGTATATAGTTCTAAATTAGTTCTAAAATAGTTCTAAATTAAATAGTATTAAAAAATTTTGTATATTGAATTAGAATTTGATTTAAACATATTCCAGTTTAGTTTCCAAATGTAAATAAATAATGTTTTAATAACCAGTTTATTTTTTATATAAAAAAAAATTAGAAAGAAATAGTATATTTCATGCCGAGGTGAAAAATGGTTCATTACAGCCGAGCGCTAAGTTAGTTGACTGATGCGCGAAGCGCCGAAGTCAAATATAAGCGCGACGCTGGAATGAAGCTTGACACCAAGGTATGTATACTATTTTATTCACAATCAGATGGTAAATAACTAATAATTAAAATTTGTATTAGTCATTCGCTGCTTTTCACTTTATTTTATTTTTGAAAAGAGAAAGTAGTTTATCGAGTTGGTATAAAAAATAAATTTGAGAAGTGGCAGAAGAGAAGAAACTTGACATCAAGTCAGCATCGCCACCACTAAAAACTTACTAAAAAAATAAAAGTATTATATAGGAATTTGTGGCTAGTTTGTGGCTAATTAGTTATCACCACTCGATTTAATTTAAATCGAAAAAAAAAAAGTAATTTTAATTTTGTAAACGCATGAGAGATGACGTGTGGTTTAGAATGCCAACTGTATTTTTTTTGCTTAACCTAATGCTGAAGTCCTGAAGACGAATATACTAGACTCGAAACGTCGACAGAAAAGTTAGAGGTTTTTATTTTCACATAGTCTAATTCCCGATAAAGGTTTTTTAATTTTATTCAATATATTTTGTGCCACTCTGTATTCCTTTGGTAAAAACGTGGTACAAAAGCCAACCTTGATTACTTCGTTCAAAAATTGTCCACAAAACTATAAAATTATAAAAAACAAAAATTGTTATAACAAAGATGTTACAAAATTATTACAGGACTTTGGGGGTTACTTCTTCATACTTTTGCTGACAATATTTACATAATTAGCTTAAACAGCAACTGTAGAAAACTATAAAACAGGTTATATAATTGGCTGCCCAGCAAGCTATTATTCAGCGCGTCATTGCAGCTAATTGCCAGCAAGCTAAATAATAACTGTGGATAACTAATTAGCCACAAACTAGCCACAAATTCCTATATACTTTTATTTTTTTTTAGTAAGTTTTTAGTGGTGGTGATGCTGACTTGATGTCAAACTTCTTCTCTTCTGCCACTTCTCAAATGGCTGTAACTCCCGAACGGCCGAACGGTGAGAGCAACAAATTCGCGATTGCGGCAACTAATTAATTAGTCACAAATTCTCATATAATTATTTTTTGTTTTTAGTAAGTTTTAGTGGTGGCGCCGCTGGCTTGATGTCAAGCTAGCGCCGCCACCTCTCAAACGGCTGTAATTCGCGAACGGTTAAAGCGATAAATTCGCGATTGCAGCAACTAATTAGCCACAAATTCCCATATAATTTTTTTTAGGATTTGCAAAAGTGGCGGCGCTAGCTATATGCGGGTACATCCCTTGCATTCAAAATACTACTCTAGCGTGCGCTGTATAGGATTTATTTTTATATATTAGTTTATATAAATTATAGCGATTTTAATCACATTCTTTTTGAGTTTGGTTGATAGGTTGAATAAGATCGGTACTATTTAATTTAAGGAAATAAATTGAAAGGGTTGCTAACAGTGGCGTAGCCAGGAATATAGTTCGGTGGGCCCACGAGCAAAGAGAGTCTTGTAATAGCGTCGCAAACGAAAAATTTTCAAATTTTTAGGTGAAACGCTTAATAGAAAGTTAGAAAATTACAATACAGAGAAAATTTCGCCCCCCCCCCCTCTGAATACGCCACTGGTTGCTAAAGATAAGAATTAAAAATTCGAAAAATGCGTATTATTTCCCTCTTTAAACATTTTCTGTATTTATTTTGTGTCAATAGTTATTTTGTTTAGAAATCTAATTCCTATTGTAATTATGCTTATAACTTTTGAAAGAAATAAAGTACATACTTTTTAATGAATTAATTTATACTTTTTATTTTCTGCTTGATGAATAAACTACTAAAATAAAATAAATCTAATGGAAATTTGCCTATATCAACAACTCGTGGGAATGCATCGACCAGCTTCACTTGCTAACTAATAAAATTATGTGTCGTTCTTTGACTGGCATTACATTTACCGACTGCCAACAAGCAATGGCCAGCAATCTAAAATTCTACAACTATAGCGGTCCCAGGAAGTGGAAAGTGTTCACAAGTGGCCAACATTTGATCAATGCACCACTCGTGGGATCCCGCCTTTATGCACAATGCTGTTTCGCGCCTAGCTAGTTGTCTATCTCTGTCACTACCTCTCTCTCCCACAGTGAGTACGTTCGCGACCCGCTACTATAGTGATAGAAGCATAGGTCGTCAGATCACCTCTTTAATAATACATCCGTGGGCATGATACAATAAATTACAAGGTATGATATTGCGCAGGTTGAGCGCCATCTTGCTTAAGTCTGACGTCACGCGGTAACTAGCATTTACCGGTTTTTAGTTCTAGCAACTCGAATTTTTTCAGTTTTTTATTGTTTTTTCTTGTTATTTGTTGTAAATCAAATTTTCCTTAAGAACTTATATTAATAATGCGGTGTGCAATATTTGGTTCTAATGTGAACATTTTATATGAAAGGCGATGTGATGTTCTTCCGCTTCCCGACTGAAGCTTTAAGCAGTTTATTATACTTCTGAGCAAATAAAAAAGCTAAAAAATCCCAAAAGACGTCCACGATGGTCGATTAAAAATGTATCTAAAGCAATTGTTGTTCATTCCGCTGGTCCTCGAGCTTATAGGTTGCTTCTAAAAAAAAGATATCCTTTTCAAAAAGAATGTATTAGATAGGTTAAAAAGTTCCAGGCCAAATTAGATAGTTTTTCAAATACTAAATTTTTATGTTTCAAAATTCTTTATTTAAACCAAATATGCTCCATTTTGTTCGGAAACCTCTTGCCACTTTCGGGCAAAACCATTCCATCTGCGAATTTTTCCATTATTCCTTCACTGTAAAACTTCTGTGGTTTATCGGTAAAAAACTTAACCAAGTGATTTTCATAGGCTTCTTTTGAAACCAACTTGACACCAAACAAATGATAATCTGATGGTGTGCAGTGGATGCATCGAAACTAGCCAGCTAAGCTCTTCCAGTTTTTCTCGGGCCACCAAAGATACGTGAGGTCTGGCGTTGTCATGATGGAACACAATACCCTTCCTATTGATCAATTTTGATCAATCATTTTTCTTGATCGAAGGAAAATTGTAAAATGTAACGAATTTTTTCTTTATTTATTTTCAACTTTCAACAGCAATTTTTCAGAAGTGCCTGTGCCAAATCGAATGATTTTACATTTCGTTTTTTAGCTAAAAGTGTCATTTTTCCAATGACATAATATATGAATCAGATAAGATGAGTAGTTTCGGAGAGAATCTACTTTGATGTCACTTATTGTCTAATTGGGCCGAGAACTGTTTAGCATACCTAATATATTATTGTCATTCGATGAAGTAAAAAGTCGCAAAATCTACTTCTTGTATGACAAGGCTAACGATGAAACATTAAAATTGTCATGCTGAAAGGATTATTTTCAAATTGGAAACAACCAATATTTTATGACCTCGATTGTAAAATTACTAAGGATCTTTTATTTGATATCATAAATTATGTTGAAAATTTAGATGAATAGACTTAGAAGCTTTTCTTTAGCTTTTCTAAGTCTATGACCTAGTAAGTATTCTTAATCGTTGTATTTTTTTTAGGTTTCTGTGCGGGTATGGTCAGTATCTTAGGGGAGGGAATAGATCATTACATAATCAATTTTAAATAACCCCAGAAAAAACCTGGTTTAAAAATCCTGCGGAGGAACATAAAATTTATGTTTTTGCCGATGTCCCTCACCTCGTTAAATTAATTCGGAATCATTTTGTTGATAGTGGTTTTATAATCAAAGACAAGGAAATTAATAAAATTTTCATTGGGAAGCTTTTAGATACATCAGATTTAAGTATTGCACATAAAATTTCTAAAGAGAGCCTTAATATAAAAAAAGCTCAATTTTTCCCATATAACTTCCATACAAGTATTTAAATAAAGTGGGCGTCTGATTACCGCGTGACGTCATGCGCAGAACTGAACGTAACTGAGACTCCTTAGTATCATATCTTAAAAGTTTATTGTATCATGTCCGTGGGTAGGTCTGCTATAGTTTAGTTTTTTATTATTGTTATCAATAAATAATAACTGGCGCCGGGCAATTTTAGGAGACCATCGTAGCTTATTTGTAGCGTATCACAGCAACATTATGTGTAATGTTTAAAGTCTAATGTTATAATTATTTTTAGATAATAACGACTACTGCAAGATCTAATACAGATCGAAAAGTAATTTTGTCAGATGATAAATATAATTCTACAAATTTATTGACGTTATGGGATTTTGATGGAGCTTTAAAATACACACCATTATTTTATGGATGGTATTCCAATCAAGATAATGGTTTTGGCTACCGCTTACCTCTAGCTTTCTTTATGACACAACTGCTTGTATATGTTTACAGTTTTGTAGCTACGTTGAGAAAGTTTGTTACCTACTTTATATTATTAGAAATCTTTGTAATTTTACATCCTTTTCGAATAGAATGGCGGAAAATTCTCGACTTTCTAAACTTTCCGAGAAAGGTGACGAATGCATATTCTCATGGAAGTTATTCACTGGATGGGATTATATGATTGGTAACGCTGAAACAGCCAGCAATCGAGTAATGTCCATAGTAATGAGTTTTAAAGAAGCTTTACTGGAGGAAGCTGAACGAAAAAGAAGGGAACGCAAGTATAGAATGTTTTTATGTTTCAAATTTATTGCTTAAATTTTTCGTTATAATACTACTTATACACATTTATTGGCACTGCTGGATCTAGCTTTATGTAATAATAAAATTTTTTTCTACAAGAATTTACGTATAAATAATTAGAATTATTAGCTCTTGAAATATATAAAAATAAAATTATCAATATAGTAGCTAAGGTTAAACAATAAAACACTAATTTTCGAACTTTTGAGAATATATTGTTCTCTTTTTCAAGAAATGAAGTATATAAATATATAAATAAATAAATTTGCGTATAGTTTTAAAATTATTAACAAAATTTATAGTGCGATTCTCTAACTCATAACATTCTATAATAAAGGGTCCGCCAAATAACTTTTACCTCCAATCAATTTTTTAAAAAATGTCGTCACTCTCTGCCGCAATACCTCCAATCACCAGCACACCAAATTTTGTCCGGAGATACGATGACATAATGTTCATTTTTGTTTTCTATTGTGGTAGCCTTAACAAAGATATCGGAAGCCCTGGCAAAGATATCTATATGTATCACCCCCTACCCTAAATCTACCTATAAAAGTTTATTTAACAAAATCCAAAATGAAAAAAATTTTTTATTTTTGTACGCCACTGAATTTTTTCCAAAATTTTTATATACGTCACATAATACCGTAAGAAGTCACAAATAAAATTTCTCCAAGATTGGTACAACAAAATTTTTCGGTCATCTAGCGGATTTTTCGAAAATAAATTTTTGTAAATTACTGACTGTCGATTTACTGATTCTGAAAACATTTGCGAAAAAATTTAACAAACAGCCTAAACTTGGTCGCTACCTAGTGGCAGAACCTTTTACTTATAAAGTAACGTTCCGTCAGTCCGTACGACGATAGTATAAAATATTTCCCACCGAACCACCTATTTTTGTATTCTAAAATTAATTGTTACAAGCCCTAAACTCAATTCTTATGCTGCACTCGGTATACAAATCAACATTAACCTAATTTTGACACATATGTCACAAAATTATGATGTTTATTAAAATTTTGAATATATTGTTTTATTTTTGCCAGCCATCTGACAAATTCTCACAAAAAATATATAAATTAAGATTTCAGTTAATATTTTCTATAATTTTTCTGACCTGTCCCGCCCTGTTACAATTGGCTCGGTTTGTTTTCTCACCAATACTCATACTTTCAAAGCTCCATCGACACACCAAATTTTAGCTGAATCGGTTAAACATTTCCGGAGATACGACGACATTTTCATTTTTTTTATTTATTTTATTGTGGTCGCCCTGGTGAATATTTCTCTGGCAAAACCTTATTTTCACCATTCCAGCCCACGAGGCATACGTCCAATAAGTTTGATTGCAATCGACGCAGAAATGCCGGAGAAAATCGATCGACAAAAACTTTTTTCATGTTTTTGCCAAAAAAGTTAATTTTATTTTTTTCATGTTGCATTACTGATTTCTATCGAAGGATTACATATGCTCTCATATCCATTAGGATCAATGTACCTACGTACCAAATTTGGGTAAGATCCCTTCAGCATTTCTTGAGTTATTCACTCTTAAAGTTTCAACTTTGACAACTTGTGATTTTTGACAGACGACAGATAGAAGATTAATTTTACCTATTCTGGATAAAGCCTTTTAAGGCCTTTAAAATAACAAATCGCAAGACAAAATATTTTTTTTAAATCCCGTATTATTTTCTTGTGGTGGCACTCCTGATTGATAGATCGCGACGAAAACCCTATTTTCACCTTTCCACCGTGAACCCTACCACCATACCAAATTTGGTCGTAATTGGTTGGATGGTTCGGAAGCAAATCGATCGACAAAATTTGACGACCGACAGACAGACCGACAGACCTAATTTAACAGAAGCGGGGATAGCTGTTATAAAAGATATTGATTTAGACAATGGTAAATATTTGTTTATGTTATTAGTTAAACGAAATATATAGTTTCTCGCATTGTATTCGATTTGATAGCTAGTTCTTCTGCGCTTGTGAAATGATGGAATTTTTAAATAAATTGCTTTAATAAAATAATTGGATCAATACAATATTACCTTTGTTCTTGCTCTTCAAAAATATTGAAAAACTCATGTCCATACAATAATATTTCGTGAAAAGCCATAGTCGTTACCGCAAAACACCATAATTTAGTAGTTGCTACGATAGCGACAAATAATAGCAACGAGTCGTTAACTTAAACAACTTTGAATTTTACAAAATAGCATTTTTTGTTATAACAACTGACCTCTCACATAACGACTAAATTTAGTTGTTATGGATAACAACTTTTTTTTAGAAAATCGCACTGATTGTTTTGATTGGCACCGTTTGACGGAAATTGAAAGTTTCTATTGATTGTCAAATTAAAAAAAAAATAGTCATAAAAATAGCAACATTAGTTTAACAATATAAATTAAAATGAATGGGGAATTTTTGTTACATGATAATAATAAACATACGTATGTGTACTATAATAATGTCGTACCATAAAATTAATAATTCAAATATTTCAGTTGGAAAATAATATGGATTCGAGTGTTAGTTAATATAACTATCTTATGCTTATTTGCATTATCGGCGGCAGCAGTTGTGGTTATCGTGCAAAGATCTACAGAACCTGAAGCTAACAGTACACTTTGGAGAAGAAATGAAACTGCAGTTGTGATGTCTCTTATTTCCTTCTTATTTCCCATGATTTTAGAATTATTAGGATTCATGGAGAGATATCATCCAAGAAAACAATTGCGTGTTCAACTTGGAAGGTATATGATAATATTAATATGTTTATCTACGACTGTCAAACAATAGTGTCATTATATGTGTAACTATGAATACATAATTTGGCTCATATTCTACAGTGGATAATGGATTCATTATCCACGGCTCCTGTTCATTATCCACGGCTGCTGGCAATTTTTATTTATTTTATCTACGACTGTCAAACAATAGTGTCATTATATGTGTAACCACGAATACATAACTTGGCTCATATTCTACAGTGGATAATGGATTCATTATCCACGGCTCCTGTTCATTATCCACGGCTATTGGCAATTTTTATTTGTTTTCCTTATAAATGACAAATGGCAACTTGATTCGATAGTTGAAAATTAATAAACACGATACAACTTAAACTTAAATAATTATATAATGCAGTCTTAATTATTATTGTTTAACAGTCGTAGATAAAGAATCGTATTAAATTCGTGTATAATGGCCATATTACACGAGAATAATTACAAAACTCGCTCACTGCGTTCGCTCGTGTTGTAAACAATTCTCGTGTAATATGGTCTTCATTATACACTCATTAAATAATATACTATTCTTTATAAATGACAAATGGCAACTTGATTCGATAGTTGAAAATTAATAAACACGATACAACTTAAACTTAAATAATTATATAATGCAGTCTTAATTATTATTGTTTAACAGTCGTAGATAAAGAATCGTATTAAATTCGTGTATAATGGCCATATTACACGAGAATAATTACAAAACTCGCTCACTGCGTTCGCTCGTGTTGTAAACAATTCTCGTGTAATATGGTCTTCATTATACACTCATTAAATAATATACTATTCTTTATAAATGACAAATGGCAACTTGATTCGATAGTTGAAAATTAATAAACACGATACAACTTAAACTTAAATAATTATATAATGCAGTCTTAATTATTATTGTTTAACAGTCGTAGATAAAGAATCGTATTAAATTCGTGTATAATGGCCATATTACACGAGAATAATTACAAAACTCGCTCACTGCGTTCGCTCGTGTTGTAAACAATTCTCGTGTAATATGGTCTTCATTATACACTCATTAAATAATATACTATTCTTTATAAATGACAAATGGCAACTTGATTCGATAGTTGAAAATTAATAAACACAATACAATTTTAAATTTAAATAATTAGATAATGCAGTCTTAGTTATTGTTTAACAGTCGTAGATAAAGAATAGTATTCAATTCGTGTATAATGAGCCATATTACACGAGAATAATTACAAAACCCGCTTACTACGTTCGCTCGTGTTCTAAACAATTCTCGTGTAATATGGCCTTCATTATACACTCATTAAATAATATACTATTTTGTGTGTCTTATTTTTATTAAATAATAATTCAAAACTTTTTAATTTAATACTTAGCTATATGAAATCTAGCTTTGATCAAAGATAATAGAACTACAAGATGATCAACGCTATACAAATTTATATGCACTCCCCCGTAAGTAGATGGCACTAGATGACACTCGTTTCGGATAACAACTTTTAAATATTTGTTTAAATGTCGGTAATGATGTAATAATGCGAGGTTTTCCTTAGTTTGTAATAGATGGCGCAAATGTAGTTAATAGGCCGGGACTTGTACCGTCTTACCTTTTAAATACGTAACTTGATAACACCAAAGATTGTAAGTGCAGTCGTACAATCTTTGATAACGGCGGAAAGTACAGATTACATAAGTGTATTATGTTCAAAATACTTTACTATCGTTTCTGTTGAATTAAATAAAAATAATTCTCGTAAAAATATAAGATTTTCTTTTATACTATTTAGGCCCAGTTTTTTAATGGCAAGTTAATCTAAATTTGAGGGTTAACCTACGTTTATGACTACCTGATTGCCAGAAATCTAAGTTAACCTATAAATTTAGGTTAACCTAAGGTTAACTTGCGATTGAAAAACTGGGCTTTATAATATCGGAATAGTAGTTATTATTTTCATTTATATGCTTTATATAATTTATTCAGCTTTATACGCAATATGTAAATCTTTTCGTTTAAAGCAAGAACATTTTACGCACACAGGTATAATCAAAGTTTCCTTTATATGATTATAAATAATATACAAACTAATAAGGACATTATTAACCCTGGAACTGCACACCGGGGTCTCAGAAACCCCAAGCATCATGTAAGTTTTACATTGTTATGAAAAATTAGTGACAATTAGTAAATTTCCAGAGTTAACGTCAAACTACATTGCACTTTACAAACTAGACGAACCCTAATACCCACACGCATAAAAATGTGTGTATTATTATTACCCACTTCAGCATTTCTACTTCTACATTGTATTTTACATTCACGTTGTGTATTTTTCTTGATAGGTACTACTACCAGTAAAGATTGACTTGTAAACGCTAAATTGCAATGTAATCTAGTGTTTGTTATTATTTAGCGGTTTAGTGGGTGTGTTTAGATTGTTTATTAAATCAATTGATTTTTATATTTAGTTACAAAACTATAATTAATAAAACTTTTTCTAATAATAATCGAAGCAAGTAACAATAGTGTTAAGGCGAATGTCGACTAGCAAGTTAGTTTTGTAAGTATTTCCCGGAGTCACCAGCACCACTTGTAAGGGTAACCATTCAAAAAACGTGTCTGGGCCAAGTGGCGTCGCGGCGCGCCGCTAATCAAGGCTATAAACGCCGATAAGCAGGGTTGGGGAGATTGGTTGAAGAAAATTAGCGCTTTTTGCGGATCTACATCCAATACTTCCGCCTTGTTTGCTCATCCCAGGTCGGACCAACGACCTCACGTCCAACTCAACATAAAGGGAGTGCAACTAACAGCGTTATTGGATTCCGGTGCGAGTGTTTCGATACTTGGCACCGAGGGTCATTACCTCATTAACCAACTCGATTTAAGTTTTAATAAGCACGATGCAGTGATCTTCCGGTCAGCTGACGGAACTCTGCAAGACATTTTAGGTAGGGCGACGTTGTCCATTGAGATTTGTGGAGTAGTCCGTAGTTTAGATGTGCTGGTATGTCATAGTATTGGCACTTGCTTAACGCTGGGGGTTGACTTTTGCAAATTGTTTGGGGTCACAGTAAATTTTAGAAATAATCAATATTTTGTTCATAACCTGGAATCTATTGATTTCATTCGAGAGGCAAGTGACCTCAATCTTGAACAACAAGTTGCACTCGCCGATACGAAAGATCGATTTAAGGCTTTAGATAGGGTTGGTTTAACCAGGACCAATAAGGTTATACACACTATTGATACCGGGGATGCTGCACCAGTAAAACAACGGGCATATCCACTTTCTCCTGCAATGCGTAAGATCGCCTATGTAGAATTGGACAAATTGTTAGAGCAAAATATCATTAGACCAAGTAACTCTCCATGGTCTTCTCCAATTCTGTTGGTGAAAAAGGCTGACGGTTCTTATCGCCTGTGTTACGACGGGCGCAAATTGAACAAATTGACAAAAAAAGATGCGTTTCCTATTCCACGATTAGAAGACATTTTGATGAGGCTTCGGAATGCGCGGTTTATAACATCCATTGACTTGCACAAGGCGTTTTACCAAGTGCCTTTGTCTCCCGAGTCTTGTGAAAAGACTGCCTTCACTGTACCTGGTCGAGGGTTATTTGAATTTTTGGTGATGCCTTTTGGCATTTCTAATGCACCGGGTACGCTACAACGACTCATGGAATCTTTGTTTGGCTAGGGGAAAATCTCCTAATCTATGTAGATGACATGATCGTTATTTCTAACACTTTCGAAGATCATCTTCGACTACTCGATCAGGTATACTTACGTTTGAAAGAAGCCAACCTCATTATCAATTGGGACAAGTGTCAATTTTGCAGACCATCTTTGACGTTTTTAGGGCATGTAGTTGACAAAGCCGAATTGCACACAGATCCTGCTAAGGTTGAAGCCATTACTAAGTTAGAGCGACCGACTACTGTCACGGAGGTGCGACGTTTTATCGGCATGGTTGGGTGGTACCGACGTTTTGTACCAGATTTTTCATCCCTTACAGCTCCTATTACGGAGTTGATTAAGGGTAGGGTTAAGCGCCAGTCCATCGTATGGACTCCAGAAGCCGAAGCGTCTTTCGTGCGGTTGAGGGAACTTTTGGTCTCGGCTCCAATTTTAGTAGCTCCGGACTTTGATCAACGTTTTTATATACAGTGTGATGCGTCGAATTATGGATTGGGTTGCGTCCTTACACAGGGTGAAGGTAATAATGAGCACGTCGTAGCCTATGCGTCACGAACTTTAAATAAAGCGGAGAGGAATTATTCGGTTACCGAACGCGAGTGTTTGGCGGTGATTTTCGGAATCGAGAGATTCAGACCCTATGTAGAGGGTACTGAGTTCACTGTAGTTACCGACCACTACTAGTTGTTATGGCTCACCAACAGGAAAGACCCGACAAGTCGTTTGGCTCGGTGGAGTGTTCGTCTCTCCCAGCATAATTTTAATATCGTGCATCGTAGGGGAAATTTAAACGTTGTACCCGACGCCTTATCTCGTGCTCCCTTAGAAATATCGTCTCTGGAACTTGCAGAGACAGATTTTGATGCCTGGTATCGGCGTATGTTGACTAAGGTTAGTCAAACTCCCACGCAATGTCCTGATTGGCGTATTGAATCAGGTAAACTTTATAAGCTCGTTACTAACCATCATGACATCATTTCTAATTTGGTTGAGTGGAAGCAGGTGATACCGAGATCGCGACGTAGTGAGATTCTACATCAATGTCACGATGATCCGACATCGGCTCACTTGGGTATTTCTAAAGCTGTTAGTAAAATCTGCGAGTTATATTATTGGCCCAGGATGCGTGCGGATGAGGGTCGCTATGTGCGTCGGTGCCAGATTTGCTTAGCGTCCAAAGCCTCCCAGGGCGGACGTTATGGGCTAATGGGTAGCGAGAAGAAGGTGCGTTTTCCCTTTCAATGTGTCTCCGTGGATCTTATGGGTCCGTTTCCGCGGTCAGCTAACGGAAACACTATGTTGCTTGTGGTGTGCGACTGGTTCTCTAAGTTCCTGTTGGTACAGCCTTTACGGAAGGAACTTTTCGAAAAATTTGTGAGTTTTTGGAAAATCAGGTCTTCCTGATATTTGGGGTACCACAAATTTGTATGGTGGATAACGGTCCACAGTTTATCAGCAAGGAATTTAAGAAACTAATGACTGATTACAGTGTGAACCATTTATGGTACAACGCCTCCTATCATCCACAAGTCAACTTTGTAGAGAGATACAATCGTGTGTTGGGAACTGCTATAAGATCGTACGTTAAAGACAACCATCGTACTTGGGACGAGCAAATCCACCAGATAGCTCATGCTTTAAGATCAGCTACTCACGAAGTAACTGGCTTTACTCCGTCCTTTCTGAATCTAGGTCGTACCGTACCCTCAAGAGAAGATTATTATGGTCGCGTTTACCAGTTACATATTAGTAGTTACATATTTACGGGTCCCTCTAGTAAATTATTACTTGCATATGGGGTTAGTGAGCTTTTTTTTTAGCTTTTTCGATCTTTTTGTGGCGTCTCCTCGGGGAATTCAATATTTCAATTTGTCACGTCAACAGCCAAAATGCCGCCCTAAAAAATCTGTTTTCACGGGGCCCCTAAAATAAGTGGGGCCCCTAGGCAGCTGCCTTTTCTGCCTTATGATTAATCCGGCACTGTTTATGTGCGATAACCTTATAGTTGCAAAATTTGCGAACTAAAGTGCTAACTCGCAGTCTAGATTCTCCTAGAAGTTTCTGAATGTTTCTGGAAGCTTCTAGAAATATGCGCTCAATTATAAATAGCATAACGATTGATGTGGCAATCAATTCTAGTTCGGACTAAAGCTGTATTCACATAGGGTATTGCAGGGGCATGGTAGGTGGATGGTAGAATTATTGCAACAGATTCTTGCACAAGGTCAACATACCATTCACATAAACTTAAAAGCTGGTGTAAAACCAACAGCTTACGTAAAAATAGCTTACGTCGAATATTAATTTCATCATCTTCAAAGGGGTCCATGCTACACGCACAGTAAATTAGCGTTTTAAAAAAATCGTCTCAAGTATTTCCGGATTGAATTTATCTTTATTATTTACGAAACCAAAACAGAATTAGGTTATGTTACAAAATATATAAACTGACAGTCACAAGCACCGCCCTTCGACGCTGCTGATTGGCGCTTGTAAAAATTCTTGCACCGTGCATTGTAAAAATTTAAAGTTTGGTAACTTTTCCACAGGCTGTTACACCGCTTCTTCCACCGTGCAAGAAATGAAGTCTATCTGAACGCGTCCACTTGTGCGCATGCTTTGTAACTCTTACATATTCTACCATCCAAATACAATACCCTATGTGAATGCTGCTTAACAAGTAGTGTCAATATAAATATAGTGTACATAAATAGTGGTGTGAAAATAAATAATCAAATTAAATATCATTAACATGTATAAGTTTTCAAGTAATTAATTAGTTAAAGTAATTAAGTAGTAATTAGTTTAATTTAAAAAGTAAGATTTTTAAACAGTAATATTTTCAATTAATTTAACTTGTACATATTTATGATATTTAATTTGATTATAATTTAACATGTTAAACTATGAGTCATTCCACGTCAGATCGGACAGTTTCTGACACTAGGGTCTCTGATTTTGAAATAATGTAAAATAAATGAATATAGGGGTCTATTTTTATTTTATTTTTATCGCCCCTACTTTAGAAGTTACAAGGGGTTGAAAATCATAAAAAACGGCCAAAAATCGAAAACATGCTCTCCTTCAACTGCCCATATCTCCGGCTCTATCTATCCTACAGACTTCTACAATACGGCATTTGAATGCCTCTTGAATGGCACTTTCTGGACATATTTATTTTATTTTATGGCCATCAACAAATCCATTTGTTATAAGCAAACGTATTTCAACTTTATTCAAACGTAATTTTCGAGGCTTTCGCCTACTCTGAAAATTTTGAAAAAAATACCAGCGTATTCCTTGATCAATTTCCTGTAAGAAACATCAACTTCTAGAATGGGATCTGCATGGGCACTGTGTGAAAACAATAGATTTATAAGTGACGGCGCGGGCGTCCGCGCTAATCAACACGGTCCGTGACGCAGAGCTAGAATAAGGAGCATTTATAGAGAGTTTGGGGCGCATATAATATTTATACATATACAATAACGTTTCAATTTATACTTGTTTATTGAATATCAAAGTAACATCAAGTCAGTCATATAACTAAAACTATTATATAATTATTAACTGGTAACTATAACTAAAACTATGTAACGTTTACTTAGAAACAAGGGCCTCGACGGATCCTTCTGCATTAGAGTATCTCTTGGCTATTAATTTCTTTTCCGCTACTGGCCTAATACAATGAAATTTTATTGTGCCACGGACCAACTTTGGTTTTTCGAAACAAGCTTTCGATGCAGCGCCAGCGGTTACGTTTGTATAAACATTGTGCGTGAATAATAAATTATACTTCTAAAAAATGTTTACCTAGATATGTAAGGGGCCGTCCATTAATTACGTAAGGACGAATTTTGAAATTTTTTAGACCCCTCCTCTCTTGACGTAAGGGTTTGTAATATTTTTGCTTCGTAATTTGCAATGCTTAAAACTTCAAGCAGCGACTAAACATTTAGCGCCATACAGTGGTGTAATATTGAAGGTTCTTGCAAGCGTCCTACTAAGTAGGCAACTTTATGAATTACGCAAAACGTATTTCTCTTGCAATAAATATAAAGCCTAAATGTTTAGTCGCTGCTTGAAGTTTTAAGCATTGCAAATTACGAGTGGAGACTTTGGCAGAACTTGGTACTGCGTCCATCAGCGGTTGACTGAGGAGATCCATCTTGTTAGAGTAAGATCAAAACTCGAGTCTCAATCTAGGTGGCGCGGTCCATGTTTTTTGTCAAACAATCTGCTTTTGCAGCTTGAAACAAAAGTTGGTGCTACTTGTTTGGCGTCAATAAAAACAGTGGCTGGATATTTGAAGGTACCTTATCTAATATGATAGGTCATCTCGACTGAAGGCTTATAAAAACTTTTTAGTTTTTCTCTTCTTTATTATCAAAGAACAGTCGATAAAATGTTAAAGTTTGGTTTTCCAAATTTTTAATATCTTTTTGTTATTTAAAAAAAGGCTTAGAATATAATCACAAAAATTATTTTATTGAAGGATTTCAAGACTTAGGGAAGGGAAAAAGAACAGAAGGTATTGCCAATCATGGTATCGTTTTTATGCTAAGAGGGCTTTTGACCAAGTGGAACACGTTATTTCTTATTTGGTAACTTCCGGCCCCATAACTACCAACAATCTATTTTATCGTTAGTAATTTTAATGAAATCCCTTCAGAAACTAAATTTCAATATTAGAGCCTTTGTTTGCGACCAAGGCACAGTGGGATAGATTCATAAATTTCTGGTCAAAAATAAACTTGCACGATTTTAGCAACTTTGCAGAAAGAGGTAAATATCCGGCTTATCAGTAAGGGTAGACCTTGAACTTCAAAAAACTGAAGGAAATTTACCCACTACCTCTTGTCAGTCTTTTATTTTACCCCTATAAATAAAGAGGTGTTTTTTTTAAATTTATTTATTCCGGTTCAGCTACATATATAGCTATACACAACATTTCTAATAATTTTTATAACAATATAAAAGTACCTAACTAAATATGGTGATTTAACAACAGACTATATATTACCTCAAACAGACACTGTTTAAATTAAAATTTTAAGAGATTACAATAAAAAACAAATTTAATTAATCTAAAGAAAAAAGTTTTGTGGTAGTATTTTTGATTTTAGTCGTGCGAACTTAGTTTTTTCACCTATTTTGAAGTGCACTGCGCCCGAACGTTCTTTTAAGTTCTTAAAGTAATTTTTTGCACACTTTTGATTAAACTGGTCAATGGTTGGCATCAATAGTTCTTCATGTGGTTGTCGATATCTTATAAACCAAGGAGCATTACAAATTATTCTTAATATTTTGTTCTGTAAACGTTGCGTTGTAGTTTGGTGACTACGTTTGCATAAGTAAATATAGGTCCTATTATCGATTTATATATCAATATTCCACAATCAATCTCCAGGGATGATTTCCTATTAATGATTGGATATAGCATACCCAATCTTGAATATGCTTGATTGAGTTTAACATTTGTGTGAAAAGACCAAGTCAATTTGTTGTCCAAATGTACTCCCAAATATTTCACCGCTGTTCTATGGTCAGACCAATCAACTTCACTATCGTAGATAACCACTTTCGGTACATTTGCATGTCCTCTTAGTGTGAATATTTTGGTGTTTGTTTTTTTAGAATTTAGTTTTATTTTCCATTTAGTGCACCACTGCACAGTGGGACCAACGCTCGGAAAAGTGGCCAAAAATACATTTTTGTGAAATTAACAGTTAAGCTACAATGTTCTGTATATCTTTAGAAGAAACATCAGTGCACCTTTTCCTAGAATTTCAAGTGAATTAAAAAATATTTCAGCTTGCTAGAGCGATGTAAACATCGCCTTCCATTAATCGCTAATTTGAGTGACATTTCGCACCGTGCGACAGCAATTTTTAATGATTTATTGTGCTAATTTCAGCTTAGGGTTCAAATTGATATTTATAGAAAAGTTGTCTTGAAGTATGTACTTTCGAATAAAAAATATTCTAAGACAATACAATGCTGAAATAATTAAATACATCGCTTCATTCCGGGAGCTGCTCAATAGAAAATCTCAGGCAATTCTCCAACTTTGTGTAGACTTACAAAAAATTGACCACAAAAGACCGCGTTGAAAAAATATGCAAAAAATACGTTAGACATTTCTTTAACATATTCTGTAAAAATTGTAACCTCGTTTAACCTCTTTTTTAAGTAATTCACATTTTTGAACAACGCCGACGCACGACGCGTCGCATATGTGCAGATTCAACACACTAATATAAAATTACTTCGACTGTACAATCAAGGATTTTACCTGGAACGACCTATCAGTTTTTACTATTTGTAATATTCTTGCTGCTTAAAAATTTAATAAAATTCAAAAACAAACATCATTTACCGGCTGTTTAGAGATAAATACATGTAGATAGTAATAAGGATAAATAAATATTATAGCAAAAAAATTACACACAACTTTCTATTGTGAAAAAATAAAAAATTATTGCTTATTGGCATGACGCTAAATTTTCAAACAATGACAAAAAACAATTTAAATAAAAATTAGTTTACATTTTTAAAGTTTAATAAAATTTATGCATTTTTACCTATTTCCGTGTGTAGACAGCCTGATGCCAGCTCTTAAATTTAAAAATGTAACAATGTCTATTTTATTATATTTTTAAGATTAAAAAAACTTTAAACCTAAAACAACACAATTTGGAATTTTTTTATTAATTTTCCCGTGTTATTTGTGCCAATTTTATGTGATTAAAAATAAAATCATATTTTAATAACAACTCTTATAAAAAAAACACCCCTCTTAATCACCCCTGTCAATTTGGAATTTTTTAATTAATTTTCCCGTGTTATTTATGGCAATTTTAAGTGATTAAAAGTAAAATCATATTTTAATAACAACTTTTATAAAAAAAACACCCCTTTAAAACACCCCTGTTAATTTGGAATTTTTTTATTAATTTTCCCGTGTTATTTATGCCAATTTTAAGTCATTAAAGTCAAAATCTGATTTTTGGCCACTTTTTTGTGTTTTGGTCCCACTGTGCACTGTTCCAAATTTGTAATTCGACTTTGAAAAATTCGATGTGCTTCTTCAATATTTGCATGTTGTGTGAGAATTGCTGTATCATCAGCAAACGTTGCCGTTAAATAATTGTCGTCGGTGGGAATATCATGGGTATAAATGTTGTATAATAGTGGACCCAGGACAGAACCTTGTGGTACACCAGCTAAGACATTTCTGGTTGTTGACATGTCTGCATTAATTCGCAGGCTAGAAGTTCGATTTTCTAAAAATGAAGCTATTATTTTAGTTAAATATCGTGGAGTTCCTAGGTTGATTAGTTTAAATATAAGTCCTGCATGCCATACACGGTCAAATGCCTGAGTTACATCAAGAAATGCTGCTAATATGGGCCGTATGAATAAAAGCAAGCATAACCGTATACTTTTTATAAAGTATATACTGCAGTGTTCATAAAGGTGGGCAATAAAGCTCACAGTAGTTTTAATTTCATTCTCAAAAAAAATGTAAGAAAGTTCAAAGAAAGTTAATATTTGATACTCAACAATTTAAGTTCAAATTGAAATAATTTATTATTTAAGTAAACAATTGAAAATTGAACAACGTTGAGTGTAACGACCGATGTGCATCAGTGCGGGTATACGCAAATGAATAATATTTAAATCACATTATCAAAAATAAAATTTGAATGAAGAAAAAAATGAATTGTCTTGGAAACGGATTGATCAGGAGAAAAGGATAAATAAAGTCAGTTGATGATTGAAAGTGGACCAGTAAGGTCGTGCGGAGGTAATCCTCCGATGAAATAAAGTTGATGAAAAACGGTGGACCAGTAAGGTCGAGTGGAAATATTCTCTAAGAGAGGAGTGATCCACAAATAAAATTTAATCAACAAAAATCACTTTCGAAACAATAATAACAAATTCAATTTGGACAAATTTAAACAATTAATAGGAAGAATTATTTGGTAAAAGATTTTGGCTTGTGGGATAGAAAATTCTGGAACGAGAGAAAAAGCTGTTCCATTTAACGTGAAAAAGGAGAAGAATAATTCACAACCATTTAAGGACCGAGGATTGCGGGTCGAGTTTATTGAAGAAAGAGACAGGTTTGAACAACCCAGATTATTTTGTGATTACGGGATATTTGCGGAACACCAATTATTATAAAACTAATGCGGTGAAATTTGCGATTCAACAAAGGTTAATTAATTGTAATAAATGTAATTCAATTGTTTATTCAAAAAGAAAATAAATTTTCATATTCAACTAGAATTTTCTAGATTAATTTTAGAACCATTCAAAAGATCGTTTTAACTTTGCTTTGATATTTTTACATGGAACCGGAGGTTGGATAAGTTTGTATTCAATACATAAAACTCAAAGTAAGTATGCATTATTAAAAGATTCTTTCAATTAACAGTGCATATTTAATTGGCGCCCAACGTACGGGGCTCGACCACGAAACATTGCTCGTGAGAACCCACGACACAAAAATAAAATTTATCAAACGAATCTCTGTAAAAAGAAATAAATTAATAACTTTAAAATTAAAATTAAAATTGTCACATTGAAGTTTAAATTAGTATTACTATGGAAACGCGTAGCGGTAAAATCAGTATAGCTGAGAATCCAAGTGACAAGGAAAATATCGCGAGTGAAAATAAAACGTCAGAAAATTCTGACATTCAAAAGATGCTCATGCAATTAATGGAAAATGTTAAGGAAAGTAGGGCTGAATCAATAGAAAGTAGGGCTGAATTAATGGAAAGTGTTAAGGAAATTAGGGCTGAATCAATAGAAAGTAGGGCTGAATTAATGGAAAGTGTTAAGGAAATTAGAGCTGAATCAATAAAAAGTAGGGCTGAATTAATGGAAAGTGTTAAGGAAATTAGGGCTGAATCAATAGAAAGTAGGGCTGAATTAATACAGAATATGTCTAATTTGAATGAAAAGATGAATGAGAATTCTAGGGAAATGTCAAAGAAAATGTTCAAGATGGAAGAAAATATCAAGGAAAACATGTCCGAATTTAAACAACAAATGGAAGGAAAATTCGATGGAATTTATGGAATGATGGATGAGATGAACAAAAAATGTACCCAAGTGGAACAAGAAATTGTCAAAGTCAAGGAAGAAAACGGTAAAGTGGAAAAACAGGTACAGGTAAATAAGAAAAGAATTGAAAAAGTGAGTACGGAGATCAAAGAGACAAATCGACAATTTGAAGAAAAGGTAATTGGTGCAAAGATGGAGGTAGATTCAAGTGTGAATGAAAGAATGGAAGGTATAAACAAAAAGTTAGATAAACGAATTGAAGTTGAGGGCAATAAGTTAAAAGAGGAAATTCAAAGGTTGCAAAAAAAGGTAGATGAAAAGTCACTTGGGGAACTAGGCGAGGTACTTAAATTACACTTAACAAAAGAATTTGATGGGGATAAATGTGGAAGATTTTCAGGGGACGGAAAGGTAAACCCAAAGATATTTATGAAAAATCTTGAACAAAATATAGAAAAAATTAAAGATTTAAGAAGTGTCAAAAACATTATCAGAAAGTTAATGAGAGGGGAAGCCGAAATATGGTTTGCAATGATAGAAAATCGGGTTAACAATTTGGAAGATTTCAAAACTTTGTTCTTTAAAAAATACTGGGGCGAGATAGAGCAAGGTAAGGTACGAGAGGAAATTAACTTTGGCAAGTACCGGGGATATGGAAACTCACGGGAAAATTATGCGATTAGATTAATCAATCAAGCTCAACAAGTCGAACCAAAATATTTGGAATCGGAATTAGTCAACGTATTAGGACGGCATTTTGAAAGAGATATTAAAGAAAGAATAGGGATTGAGGGGGTAGATAATGTAGACAAATTTCTTGAGGTGCTCAAAAGATTTGATAGGTCGGTTGAATTTAAAAGTGAAAATACCGGAAATTGGAATCGTGTTAGACACGAAAATTATAAAGCGACGGGGGGAAACGAGATACCAAGAGTGTCCCAAGATTGGAGACAGACGAGAGCAAGTGAACATGTTGGGGTGTCCAACGATGGTGGAAACCAACCAACGGGTAATGTTAACTTGCGAAGTTAACGTTACCGTACGAAGGGGCGTACTTGATAAATAAGGTGATCAATGAAAATGTCTATGAACTGAGGTATGTTGATAACCCAGGGATTAGAGGAAAATTTCACATCAACCTTATGTACCCCTTCGTAGAAGAAGAGGTGTAAAAGTTAAATTTATTTGGGTGGTGTGTGAATGTGTGTTAAATTAATTTAGATTGGGGAATAATAAATAAAAAACAGACGAGAAAAGAAATTCGATAAAAAAAGGACGTTTAATATTTGTTAATTTTTGTTGTGTTAAGTTAGGAAAGGAAGGGAAGAAGGATTTGGTTGAGCTGACGAAGCGACAATACCCGCGAAAGAAACGGGAATTATAATTCAAAGAATATTTAATTAGTATGACGGTAATTTCCGCAAAATGAAAGGAAAAGAATAAGAATCTGCAAAGGCAGAAAATAAATGGGAAAGGGGAATAATAATAATGAAGTAGTGGCACAGCCTAAAGAAGCTGACACGGCGGTAGTATCCGCGAAATGAAGGGAAATAAATAAGAATCTGCAAAGGCAGAAAATAAATGGGAAAGGGGAATAATAATAATGAAGTGGTGGCACAGCCTAAAGAAGCTGACACGGCGGTAGTATCCGCGAAATGAAGGGAAATAAATAAGAATCTGCAAAGGCAGAAAATAAATGGGAAGGGGAAATGAAACAATGAAGGTCCAATGACCAAAAATATAAGAATTAATTCCGGGAATAATAGAGACGCGGGTAAAACGGAGCAACAACAGCTCAACCAAGGAGAGATTGAAAGAAAGATTGGTAGATGAGGAAAGAACAGAAATTTATCTTTAATTATGTTTAGTTGATAAAATAAAATAAAAGTTATTAATTTATTCGCACAAATGCAGAGATTTATATGATACCGCGGATGTTCGACTTTAACATTAATTTGGAAAAATTCAAATTAAGTCAAAATCGAAAGGGGGTAAATGCAGTGTTCATAAAGGTGGGCAATAAAGCTCACAGTAGTTTTAATTTCATTCTCAAAAAAAATGTAAGAAAGTTCAAAGAAAGTTAATATTTGATACTCAACAATTTAAGTTCAAATTGAAATAATTTATTATTTAAGTAAACAATTGAAAATTGAACAACGTTGAGTGTAACGACCGATGTGCATCAGTGCGGGTATACGCAAATGAATAATATTTAAATCACATTATCAAAAATAAAATTTGAATGAAGAAAAAAATGAATTGTCTTGGAAACGGATTGATCAGGAGAAAAGGATAAATAAAGTCAGTTGATGATTGAAAGTGGACCAGTAAGGTCGTGCGGAGGTAATCCTCCGATGAAATAAAGTTGATGAAAAACGGTGGACCAGTAAGGTCGAGTGGAAATATTCTCTAAGAGAGGAGTGATCCACAAATAAAATTTAATCAACAAAAATCACTTTCGAAACAATAATAACAAATTCAATTTGGACAAATTTAAACAATTAATAGGAAGAATTATTTGGTAAAAGATTTTGGCTTGTGGGATAGAAAATTCTGGAACGAGAGAAAAAGCTGTTCCATTTAACGTGAAAAAGGAGAAGAATAATTCACAACCATTTAAGGACCGAGGATTGCGGGTCGAGTTTATTGAAGAAAGAGACAGGTTTGAACAACCCAGATTATTTTGTGATTACGGGATATTTGCGGAACACCAATTATTATAAAACTAATGCGGTGAAATTTGCGATTCAACAAAGGTTAATTAATTGTAATAAATGTAATTCAATTGTTTATTCAAAAAGAAAATAAATTTTCATATTCAACTAGAATTTTCTAGATTAATTTTAGAACCATTCAAAAGATCGTTTTAACTTTGCTTTGATATTTTTACATGGAACCGGAGGTTGGATAAGTTTGTATTCAATACATAAAACTCAAAGTAAGTATGCATTATTAAAAGATTCTTTCAATTAACAGTGCAATACCTTGTACTTTTTATAAAATATGAAGCAAATCCTTCAAGCAGTATGAATAAAAATAAAAGCAATACCTTATACTTATAAGTATAGAGATGAGATTTTTAGGTTTTTACCTTTTTTTATTTTAGCTCCTATTTTTATGATATTAGTACCAAAACGTGTTTAATGGAAAACTACGTTATATAAGCCCTATTTGTTTTGACCTTTTTCGCCTTTTTTATTTTTTTTCATTTTTACAACCTATTTTAACATTTTGATGACCTATTTTAACATTTTGATAAATTTTTTTTAATTTGCAGTTGAAATTGAAAAAATATGTAATTAGATCAAATAATTCATTTAAATTAAAATTTTTTCATTTTGTTTTATTTAAATTTAAATTTGGTGTCCGGTGTACGAACCTAAGAATGGTTGGTTTGACGGTTTGTTTTGTAAAATTTGTGGTAAAATTTTAAATCGTAAAAATCAATCTCATTTTATTGAACACGAAGCATCTAAAACTTGACAATACCAACCTAAAATAGCATTTTTAGAACCTTTTTTAATTTATACAACCTAAAATGACTTTTTTTAGAACCGTTTTAGGTTCCTTTTTTTGAATTTTTACGACCTAAAAATCTCATCTCTATATAAGTATGCGAAAAAATCGAAGAAAATGCTTTTAAAGCAAAAGGTTTTACTCACACTACAAGTATTTCGTATGAATAAAAAAGAGCTTTGCCTTTAAAGTATAGGGTTATTCATTTTGGGTGATACATCTTTGAATTTAAATAAAACAAATTGTGTTTGAGGTGTAGCAGATTTTTTTATTTTAAATTAATGAGCAATCGGTACCATTATGTTTTAAAAATAATTTCTTTCAAATGGGCGCCACAGATTTGCTTGACGGCGGTCATCCGACAAGTCTAATTTTGGGTTACTTGAGCACATAAGTTCGTCTCAATCTCATCAATGTCGCGAACAACATTGTCCTCAAGATCGGCAATTGTTGCTGGCTACGGACTAGTAACACCGACCTAAAAAATTTACCAAAGAAATTATTTTTACTTATTTTTAATTATTACAATGATTACGCATCCGATAAGTGACCTACCATAAGGGTTGTTTACACCCACGTCAAGCTAGCACCCCCACCTTCTCAAAAATTAGAAATATTTATACTATAATTATGGACTAATTATGGACTAATTTTGGACAGCATTCGCGAATTTTGGACTACAACGGTTTGGCAATAAAAGATAAATCTTTGGTGGGGGTGCTGAGTTGACGTCAAGCTAGCACCCCCACCTCGAAAAAATTACATTTTTAAAAAATTAATTATACCATAATTATGGACTAATTATGGACTCATTTTGGACAGATTTTGGTACTTTTCAACATTTTTCAGTAATTTTGGTGTCAATCTATAGAGCTTCGTTTGAACTTCAACGAGCTTCTATATTCATCATTATAATGTAATTTTTTTCAAAGTTATTGGTGTTTTAAATTTTATGTACCTCCAAGCAAGTTGCGCGTGAAAATTTAAATTTTAATTTGGTAAACAACTTTTCATTTGGATTTGATTTTATTTTGATTTAAAATTAAATATTTATTTGAAGTAATGAACAATAAATTATCATCAATTTTGGGTCCCCTGACTGATGGCTGCTGGTCTTTCAATTAAATACCGCAATTCAAGTTTCTTAGCATTCGAACCAATAAAAACGATTACCTCCCTGTAGAAAAGGAGCATAGGAATATAAAGTCTTGTCAACTCGAACAATAGCAGTAAAAGCTCAATGAATCTTAAACAAAACTTTATCGATTGATCTCGATTGCATAAAGAAAAAGTTACTATAAATTCTCTCTACTCTTTCATATCACAAAGGGGGCCCCCCCTTTTCTTCAACCATTTTTAGGAATTTGGGAGGCTCAAACGACGAAAATGAAAGCTCAACTAAAGCTCAAACGTTTAACACCAATTAAAATAAAAAATTCGACTGGGGGGGGGGGGGGCAGCAACATGTAAGTCAGAGTCAAATTTAAAATTTAGCCCCACCAAAGATTTATCTTTTATCGCGAAACCGTTATTGTTCCAAATTCGCGAATGCTGTCCAAAATGAGTCCATAATTATGGTATACTTAATTTTTAAAAAAAAGTAATTTTTTCGAGGTGGGGGTGCTAGCTTGACGTCAACTCAGCACCCCCACCAAAGATTTATCTTTTATCGCGAAACCGTTATTGTTCCAAATTCGCGAAAGCTGTCCAAAATGAGTCCATAATTAGTCCATAATTATGGTATAATTAATTTTTTAAAAATGTAATTTTTTCGAGGTGGGGGTGCTAGCTTGACGTCAACTCAGCACCCCCACCAAAGATTTATCTTTTATTGCCAAACCGTTGTAGTCCAAAATTCGCGAATGCTGTCCAAAATTAGTCCATGATTATACTATAAATATTTCTAATTTTTGAGAAGGTGGGGGTGCTAGCTTGACGTGGGTGTTGTTTACGTACCGAACTCGTAAGAAAGTTTGCATTAAGAGTTTTAACGTTTCCGTTATAATCGAAAATTTTACAAACATTAAATTGAAATTTAAAAAATTGAAATAATTTAATTTTGGAGTTGGATTTTTAAAATTTAGACTTGAGAAAATTTCACTCAGCAGCAAGTACATAAAAAACGAATGCTTTACTTGAATATGTTAAGATGCGAATTTATTATAAACAGCCGCTGACTCTGCGAAGTCTTAAGTTACTCCGTTACCCATATCAGACAGTGTAATGCAGGGGTGCTCAAACAGTCGATCGCGATCGACCGGTCGATCGCAAAAACTTTCAGAGTCGATCGCGAGGCAACAATTAGTTTTAAACTTGTTGGAATATTAGTTTTGCATATTTTGTTTTAAAGTGTAATAAATCATATTCTTGCAAGCGCGTGTTTTTTTTTTAGTAACATTAAGTTGGTCGATCGCTTTTCACCTAAATATATTGTGGTAGATCGCCGGCACTGTAAAGCGGCGTTCAGATAGAGATTCTTGTCTTGCCTTGCTTAGGTAGAAACTGGCAAGAGCCAATCAGATTGAAGTATTATCTTCTATCCCCTCCTTTGCATAAAATTTGTGTTGCGGCGCTGAGGTCTTGCCGAAGCTTGGTAAAGCGGCGTTCAGATAGAGATTCTTGTCTTGCCTTGCTTAGGTAGAAACTGGCAAGAGCCAATCAGATTGAAGTATTATCTTCTATCCCCTCCTTTGCATAAAATTTGTCTTGCGGCGTTGAGGTCTTGCCGAAGCTTGGTAACGTCAAGCTTTTCGGTTCTGCAACACAACGCAAGCGAAGCAAGACCCAATGAAATCAAAGTATTTTAAATGCAGCAACGGGCGTACTTATTTGAAAATATACTTCAGATAAAAATTTAAATAATTTGTAAATTTTGGTAAAACCAAATTCTATTGTATTCTAAACCGTTATCTTTACAAATTTTAAAAGCCGGAAAATTTTGAAAAACCCCAAAAATTATATTGTTCGTGCTTACCTTACCTACCTGTAATAAATATAATACAATACATTTATTACAATAAATAACACCTACCGTAGAACGGCTTATTGTAAACGAAAATAATTTGTAAATCAATCAATATTATTGCTTTGTTACATTACATAATATAATGTCTTATTTTTGGACAAACTAGTTTTTCTAGAAAAAATTAGGTACACCACATCTGGACATTTTATTTATAATTTGAATTTATTTTAAGCATATTTGGAAGGAGAACGGATAATTTTGAAATTTTATTTCACACCACAGTTTACTTTCGATATCTATATATTTTATAATCAACAAATTACTTTTTACTCAGGTGTTTACTTATAATTTAAAGTGACAGGTGTTTACTCTGTACTGCTCTGCATAAAAATGTAGTGGATGTCGAACGGAAAAATACAGATGTCACCATGGATATCACTATCGCTGTTGTCTAAGCAAGGCAACACAAGAATTTCTATGTAAACGCTCAAGTCGTCTAAGCAACACCGAAGCAAGACCACGCAATACAAGACAAGAGCAAGGCAAGACAAGAATCTCTATCTGAACGCCGCTTAAGTCTGAGCACCCCTGGTGTAATGCATATCTTGTTATGGTTACTTCACAGCATATTATTGTATAATAAAAAATTTTCATCTCTGTTATCTTTGATGTTACCTTTCTATTGAAGGTTTCTGTAATGACGCCATAATAACTAATGATTAATAAGATGGAAGCATTCGTGTTCCATCTGAATGCTTATAATGAACTAAAAAATGTGTTGCTCATTTTTTGTATGCAGTCAGCTATCTGTATAACTTATCTGTGCTATAACTGATAATCAGGCCTATTATGTATCACAAACATTATTATAACAGTGACAGTTATGAAATAAAAAATTGATGAACCGCGTTTTGATCCGAAAATAGAAATATTACTTTCTCTTTCTTACACATGTTAGCTATAATAATGTTTCTCGCTTTACGCTATTTTGAAACTTTATTATATCAAAAAGGTTAACCGTTATTTTTGAAGGTTGTGATACATAATAGACCTTGTCTTAACAAAACCATGTAGTAATAATTTTTCTTTTTAGAATCATGTTACTAAATCTCTTAAACATATTTTCTCTTGTATTTGCACAATTTGATAAAATCAATGGAATGGTAAGAAACGATTTGTACATTTAAGTACTTTTAGCAAAATTACACTTTTTTACAGACGATAGAACTGTTACAATTTAAGAAAAACTCAAGTTTAGCATCTTTTGAGAAAACAATTGTTACTAATACTACAATATTACCGACACTGGAGGCGAAAACAAATATTAACGATTGTAAACATATTTGCTATAGCTCTATATTACAAAACGATATAAAAATTGCAAATTTCATTGCCATTATTGTAACATCTATTCCACTGATAACATTACCAATTTTTATAAATAATATAATGCGATCGTTGCCATCAAATGATGTCCTGAATAACTCAGATTTCACTAATTTAAATGAAATGTTTCCATTTAACTTTAGCAACACTGAATTTCATAACTTAAATATGTCTGCAGAATTAATGAAGTATTGTAATACAACGTTTAATAAAAATATCGATTATGTAAAAAATAATTCGCAAGATACTGCGTTGCAAGATTATTTACGGTATATTTTAGAAGATGTATTTCTTTCAAATTCTTCAGTTCTGAATGAATCAGATTTTATATATAATACATTTATAAATTATAATTTAAACGTATCTGAAAGTGCTGATAATGAATATTTAAAATCTACAGTTTTACCAATATATCCCAGAACAGCTCGAGATGTGGAAGATGTATTTGAAAAGCAATTTACAAGGTATTTTAATATCTCCAACATAGCAAATTTAATCAAGCTAAGTTTTCCCGGTAGAATTTTAGAAATATGCCAAAATAGATGTGCCGATGTAGTTATGCATAAGAAAAATTTAGAAAATTATTCGTTTCTCGGTACATTTACATCAACTTCAAATTCCATAAGCTTAACATCTAATTGGAGCTACCAAAATTTGACAAAACTAAGAAGTTTATGTTGGGAAACCATGTTCGGTCAAGAAATTGTTAAATTAACAGTGATGGATTTTATTTTTACTGTTGTGGGAACACTTTTTATGGATTTTGTTAGAGGCGTTTTTGTACGAATAATGAATAAGTGTTGGTGTTGGGATTTGGAGAAAAAATTTCCCGAATATGCAGAATTTAAGGTAGCCGAAAATATATTACATCTTGTAAATAATCAAGGAATGGTATGGATGGGAATGTTTTTTTCCCCAGGAATAGTACTAATAAATGTTATGAAGTTGATGTTTTTAATGTATATTCGATCCTGGATAGTATTAACATGCAATGTTCCACATTCGGTTATTTTCCGTGCTTCACGTTCAAATAATTTTTATTTTGCATTACTATTAACAATGTTATTTCTATGTGTTCTTCCTGTTGGTTATGCTATAGTATGGGTAGATCCATCGTGGCATTGTGGACCTTTTTCTGAGCATCAACGAATATTTCATATTTTAACAAAAACTGTGCAGTTATTAATTCCTGCAAAATTACAAAAGCTTTTGGATTATATCGTATCGCCAGGAATTGTTATTCCTCTTTTAATATTATTAACTTTAATAATATATTATTTAATCTCATTAACAAATTCTTTAAGAGAAGCTAATACTGATTTAAAGGTATGTGAGTTCTTTCGATTTTACAATGCTTACTTATTTGATAAATTTCTTCAGATACAATTGCGCCAAGAGAGAACCGAGGAACGTCGAAAAATGTTTCAAGTTGCTAATCGTCGACGACGGGGTGGTTCAGGAAATTTTGAAGATTTAGATAATGCACGAATCAATAAATGGAAAAAACTTCTAGGCAACATACCAGCTGTTAAAAGTACAGACAAAACTTCAAAAGAAGTGATAAAGCAAAACAAAGTATTGAAACATGAATTACCCAAAACGAAAGGTATGTATTAAATATATTTCACAACAAAATATGTAATAAAACTAAAGAGAACGTTAAAATGAAATTATACTTTCAATAATATAAAGTTTTATCTCCGCCTACTGATATAATAGTGTAAAATCTCCCGAACGAGAAATTTTGAAGCTTTGGCAGACTTCTGAGCGTTGGCAGCCTCACCAACGAGTTTTTAGGCTTGGAACTCAGAAGTCGCCGTGGTGGTAGAATAAAACTCAATGTTTAGTTTTAGACTATGTTTTTATTCATCAATTGCTGGTCTTTTATATAAATTAATTTGATGAGTAGTTGATTCGTGCGACTTTACAATTTACATTATAATTGCTGATTTAATAACAATATAAATAAGTTCACCTTCTTATTGAATATGTGCAGGATTGCAAAATAATATTGTTAATTACTTAAATATTTTCACATACAGGATGGTTTTATAATTAAAATTAATAAATTTTGTACAGCCAAAGAAATCATGTTTAACGTGGTTAAACATACTGCCACCTCGGGGAGTGAAGATGTTGATGTTATCTGGTTGGTTGTGCCCATTTTTTTCTTTTACTTGCTTCACTTGATCCATTTGTGCTACTGGTTTGTAAGACCATCGCTTCGTCGTTCGGGAGTTCCCAATCTTATCGCGGGGAACTGATGTACACCGAGGATGTATCGGACAGTATCCTAAGCTCAACTGCACGATAGGCTCATACAAGGGTAGTCGACAGCATCTTTGATCCGATCTGGAATTCCCACGACCATTCTCCTTTAAATGATTTTCTTGTTGTTGTTAACTGTGCCCATTTCCAATCCTATTTGATGATCTTTCTACTTGTTTCTTCTTAATAGACTTCTTATCGGTAACTTCTGTGTAACGTCGTAACTTCTTCTTCGTATCTTTGTAACTGCTTCTTCTTCTAACATCTTAAGCCTCTTTGAAACTGTAACTGCTGTGTAATCTTCTTCATATCTTCGCAACTGAACTTCTTAGTAACTTCATAACTGTTTCTCCTTCGTAACTTCTCCCTTGTAATACCTGCGTAATTGTTTCTTCGTATCTTCGTAACTGCTTCTTCTAAACTTCGTAAGTGCTAACTTCTTTATAACCTCTACTTCGTAATAACTTCATAACTGTTTCTTCCTAATAACTTCTTCTTTGTAATTGTTTGTTTAATTCTTCGTAACTTCGTATTGTTCGCTTTGGAACTTTTGCACTTGAATAGGATGGGCTTCTTAACTTCTATTTGGACTTGGCACTTGAATTGGTATTTCTTATTGATGTGGCACCTTAATTTGATTGCCGGTTGGCAGATCCGGAATGTTTGAGTATTTTGGCAGGTTTGGAATTTAGAAGTATTGATGTTGCTGCAGAGAAGCTTTACATGATTTGAATCATGTAAGTTGCGCCTCTCCACAGAAATTGATGACTTATAATTTTTTCTTATTTTTCGGCCAGCATTTGATGAATTTTTCGTAAGAAGAATTTTAGTCCATTCTTCTTGTTTTTATCTTTTTTTTTCTGTAGTTGATTTTTCTTTTCTTTTTCTGTTGTTTTTTTTTTCGTTATCATTCTTTCAGTTCCTTCGGATTTTGAATTTGTAGATTTTCGACTTCGCTCATCTCTCGATTGTTAGCTTTCATTTAAGTGGATGATTGATTGAATTTGTTGTCGTTGTCGCTAATGGACCGTGTTGATTGAAGTCGCTGATGGACCGTGTTTGATGCTGGTGGTTGGTGTTTGATGCTGGTGGTTGGTGTTTGATGGTGGTGGTTGGTGTTTGATGATGGTGGTTGGTGTTTGATGCTGGTGGTTGGTGTTTGATGATGGTGGTTGGTGTTTGATGCTGGTGGACCGTGGCGTCGTCGCTGGCTTCTAGTTGACTCGAAGGACCATGTAAAATCTCCCGAACGAGAAATTTTGAAGCTTTGGCAGACTTCTGAGCGTTGGCAGCCTCACCAACGAGTTTTTAGGCTTGGAACTCAGAAGTCGCCGTGGTGGTAGAATAAAACTCAATGTTTAGTTTTAGACTATGTTTTTATTCATCAATTGCTGGTCTTTTATATAAATTAATTTGATGAGTAGTTGATTCGTGCGACTTTACAATTTACATTATAATTGCTGATTTAATAACAATATAAATAAGTTCACCTTCTTATTGAATATGTGCAGGATTGCAAAATAATATTGTTAATTACTTAAATATTTTCACATACAGGATGGTTTTATAATTAAAATTAATAAATTTTGTACAGCCAAAGAAATCATGTTTAACGTGGTTAAACAAATAGTGAAATTAACACAGTTTGCTCATACGGTTCCAAGTTGACAATAATATTCCTAGTTCTTATAATCTCATGTTTCTTCCTTTGAGATATAATTAGGGTGACCATAAGTACTTATTTCAGTAGGAAAGTACTTTCTTTTTAAATACTGTCCTAGTGTTCTTCCAAGGTTAATTTAGTACACCTAAATGTACCTTTTTCCTAAGATGCAAAGTCAAAATGTGAACAATTGCATTTTATTTTTTATTTAAATAAAAATTAAAGTTCGAACGAAACGAAATTAAATTTTCAGCTTAGAATTTTTACCTCCAATCAATTTTTAAAAAAAATTGGAGGTATGGTAATCGAAAAAAAATTTCACCTTTATTTTGCATTTTCGAGATCACCGTGTTCAGAAACGTAAGATCTGCAAAAAGTAAAATAAAAATTTCTGTGTCGGTCTGTCTGTCGTTGGATTTTGTCGATCAATTTGCTTCCGCACCATCCAACCAATTACGACCAAATTTGGTATGGTGGTAGGGTTCACGGTGGAAAGGTGAAAATAGGGTTTTCGTCGCGATCTATCAATCAGGAGTGCCACCACAAGAAAATAATACGGGATTTTAAAAAATATTTTGTCTTGCGATATGTTATTTTAAAGGCCTTAAAAGGCTTTATCCAGAATAGGTAAAATTAATCTTCTATCTGTCGTCTGTCAAAAATCACAAGTTGTCAAAGTTGAAACTTTAAGAGTGAATAACTCAAGAAATGCTGAAGGGATCTTACCCAAATTTGGTACGTAGGTACATTGATCCTAATGGATATGAGAGCATATGTAATCCTTCGATAGAAATCAGTAATGCAACATGAAAAAAATAAAATTAACTTTTTTGGCAAAAAAATGAAAAAAGTTTTTGTCGATCGATTTTCTTCGGCATTTCTGCGTCGATTGCAATCAAACTTATTGGACGTATGCCTCGTAGGCTGGAATGGTGAAAATAAGGTTTTGCCAGAGAAATCTTCACCAGGGCCACCACAATAAAATAAATAAGAATAAATGAAAATGTCGTCGTATCTCCGGAAATGTTTAACCGATTCAGCTAAAATTTGGTGTGTCGATGGAGCTTTGAAAGTATAAGTATTGGTGAGATAACAAAATGAGCCAATTGTAACAGGGCAGGCTGGTCAGAAAAATTACAGAAAATATTAACTGAAATCTTAATTTATATATTAAATTATAAATTATTGTTGACCTTTATTAAAATTAAAATTATTAGACTTTTGTTGAGGTTTAGGTCTTTATTTTAACAATCTTTGTTGTCCAACGTTTCGAGTCGTTACTGACTCATTTTCAAGGCTACAAAATAAACTATTAATAATATATTAAATTTAAAATTTTTAAAAATATTTTACCTAAAATGACAAATTATGTCAAATTGTTAACAAGCAACATAAATAATTGACAATATAGCCATCATAAATAAAACACTTTTTAAAAATTTTTTACAAATAAATAATTTAACCAAAAAGAATGTCTTATGTTATACGTTTCATTAAATTAAGAATATGTTTATACCCTCCATGAAAATAAAGGACATCTCTTTTGTCATTCATTGTTTTGTCATTTAAATGAATATTGATGGCCTCTTTAATTTTTCGTTTTTTGTCTATTTTCTCCCTAGCCAGTATTGTGATATCTTCACGTTTTATGGAATGAGAGTTCTCTGTCATGTGTTTGCATAAGGCAGTATAGGTGTTTTCGTCTTCTTCTCGTAAGAAAACGCGAGCTTTCTTAACATCTCTAATATGTTCCTTTATGCGAACACCTAACTTTCTCGAACTCTCACCTACGTAAACAGAATCACAATCCTTGCAAGGGATAAGATAGACTAACCCGCTTTCATCATCTATGGGGGTCGGATAATTAATTTATATATTTTTTTGTGAGAATTTGTCAGATGGCTTGCAAAAATAAAACAATATATTCAAAATTTTAATAAACGTCATAATTTTGTGACATATGTGTCAAAATTAGGTTAATGTTGATTTGTATACCGAGTGCAGCATAAGAATTGAGTTTAGGGCTTGTAAAAATTTATTTTAGAGTATTTCCCTCTGAAAATTTCTTCCAATGAAATCACTCTATTTTTTTAATTTAAACAAATGGCAGCGAAGTATCAGCGGGTATTAATGCACTAGTGCAAATACTCGGGTATTTCAATTTTCGTCAGAAATGGAGTTTTATTTTGAAATTCAATATTTATTTATTAAAAACGCAATTATTTTAAGTAACGCCAAATTCGTTTCTCGAAGTCCCCCTTTCAGGATTTTCAGTAGTACTTGATTTTGCTATTTCTTGGTGACGCATTTTCAAAATTAATTCTGTGTGATGTTCTTCGTCCAGTTTTAAATACGAATTTATCGAACTCACACTACTATGCCCTGTGATTTTTGCAATCTGATGTTCTCCTACTCCATTTTTCGCTAAATTTGAAACCGCTGTAGAACGACTTGAGTGGTTTGTAATTTTGAATCTTTTTGCATCTAATCCTATACTCTCTGCTGCCATCGAAGTCCACTTTGATATTATATTCCTTCCGACAGGCGAATTTTTATAGAAACCAATTGATTTTTTTTGTTCCTATAAAGGATTCGGAGTTAGAAAAACGCGACTTGTAGTAATGTGTTTTCCTTTTTTTTCTATCAATTTATGAAATAATCTGTAAAATAGTTTCAAACAATTAAATTAAGTTAATAAATTTTTTTATAGATTTAACGTACCTTACTGGACATCGATCAGAATTTTTCTTGTTTTCAACCAGCCATTTATTTTCAGTCAATCGACGCGCCCCACCTTGAGAAGTTTTGTTAAACACTGGATTATAAATAATTCGTCATGTAGGCTTGCCAAAGTTGTTGGTTTCTTCCTTAAAGAACGTTGTTAGGCAGTTTACTGCTTCACCCCCTCGAAAAGCCAGTTCATAGGACACAATATGGTAAAACTTACGTTGCAACCCTTCTGGAGTGTTTTCGTCCCACATACTTATCATTTTTTCGTGCTCTTCTGAGCTAAAAGTACCAGAACTACATTTTCTTCTTTAAATGGATCAAAAGCAATATTAAAGTTTTTGTAAAACTTTTCTTGATACATTTTAGCTATTCTGTTCCACTGTGTTTTTATTACTCCTTCTTTGTAATAATTATCACCGTTTTGCTTTTTCATGTTAAAGCCAAAATCTTTCAAGCAATCCGCAATTTTTGGAACAGGCATTTTTTCATCCAATATATAACCTTTTTCACCACAAAATTCTTCGAACAGTTTCCACGAGGAAATGTTTGATTTTCGCGTATTTGCAGGAGTAAGATTTCCAATACTTACATCAATTTCTTTCAACGAATTACTTCCGAAACGTTCACAACTCATTTTTTAAATAGATAAATTAACAACGCAAATTGAAATTTACGAATTTATTTTTTATTATTGTTTATGTTGCTTAGTTAGAATTTTTGTTTTCGGTAGTTCCAGGTATGCATATTAATTTGAATTGTATCATAATTTATTTACATTATTAAAATTCAAATGTCAAACTGACAGAATTAAAAAACTTTCAACTTTACTTTTTTCCACAATTTGGAAAAGATACAGAAATTTTCAGAGAGAAATACTCTTCCAATATACCCTCGTGCATGCATATTTGGCATGCACTCGGGATATGTATATACTGCATACAAAAATAGATGGTTCGGTGGGAAATATTTTATAATATCGTCGTACGGACTGACGGAACGTTACTTTATAAGTAAAAGGTTCTGCCACTAGGTAGCGACCAAGTTTAGGCTGTTTGTTAAATTTTTTCGAAAATGTTTTCAGAATCAGTAAATCGACAGTCAGTAATTTACAAATATTTATTTTCGAAAAATCCGCTAGATGACCGAAAAAATTTGTTGTAGCAATCTTGGATAAATTTTATTTTTGACTTCTTACGGTATTATGTGACGTATATAAAAATTTTGGAAAAAATTCAGTGGCGTACAAAAATAAAAAATTTTTTTCATTTTGGATTTTGTTAAAAAAACTTTTATAGATAGATTTAGGGTAGGGGGTGATACATATAGATATCTTTGCCAGGGCTACCGATATCTTTGTTAAGGCTACCACAATAGAACACAAAAATGAATATTATGTCATCGTATCTACGGACAAAATTTGGTGTGCTGGTGATTGGAGGTATTGCGGCAGTGAGTGACTATATTTTTTTTATTCGCATTGCATCTAAAGTACTGAAATACAACTTTGTTACAAAATTTGAAATACAACAAATAAAGTACTGAAATAGCAATTTAAATTATAATTACTCCGTTTTTTACTATTTGTTTATTTATTTATTTATAACAAGAATACATCCTAATCAGCAGAGCTGGTATAAGGATTAAAATTTACATTAAAATATTAAAATATTATTTACAAAAATTTTTTAGTTATTTTTTAGTATTTACATGTTCCTGAATTAATTTTTTAAATTGTAGTATTGTTTTGGCTTGTTGAATATGAATGGGTACCTGGTTGGATTCTCGTAGTGCATTATGTTCAGTAGTTCTTTTTCCCAAATTTGTTCTGGCTGTAGTAATATCGTAATCATTTTTATTCCTTGTGTTGTGTTGATGAATTTTGTTTCTTCTTTTTAATTTTACACAGTTTTTTATTAAATTATTATGAATTTTAAAGATAAACTTCATTTTTTCTGTTGGCGTGAGCCAATTTTATATATATAATGTTTTATATAATACTCCTGAATTCTCATCAGTCATTTTCCCTAAAACTTTCTTGTTTACTCGTGGAATATTGTAAATATTATCCTTTGGATAATCTGATGTATCAAAATGTTGAAAACAGTCCCGTTTCATGATTTCGTATGGGTCTTGATTGTGGATTTCGTAAATCAAAGAATCGGTGTCTGTGTAAAGAAGATTACACTGCTGGAAGTTCGGTAGCATATAGTCGTAGCGGAAGTCGTATAGTGTCGATTTAGCTAAGTCTAGCACGTTCATTCCTACGTAAATTGGCTTATTCAATAAAATTTGCAGTTTTTTAATTCTATGGCAACAAGATTTTCCTTGAATATAGTACAGCTTTTAAATTCAGGCTTTGAAATCAATGCTTCAGCGCTATATTTTCCTTCACATTTTGTTAAAAGCTTAACATTTACTCTCTTTCTAATATTCTCCATGGTTTTCCCAAACACGGCATTATTCATCAGCTTAAATAGGTTCTTTTCAAAATCGTTCTTAGCGTTTTTACGGTGTTCAGTATTTAGATCGATGTATTTTTTCAGCCATGTTGATTGTTTGAATTTGAGAACTCGATGTATCTTTGTTAATTTCAACCCATGTTTGAGCACTTGTTTTAGGGCCCGATAGTGAATTATATATTTCTGTTTCGATTTAAGTGTGGCCATTAACTTAGTCATTTGGGCTGCTGTAGCTGGAGGATTTCCGATCTTCGGGTCAATATGTTCTGGGCAGAATGGAAGGTCTTTATGAATATCGTGAAGTTGTTGTGGATATTGTAAATCTACTTCTAAAATATATCCTTCTGGTGAATCGTCTGGTATAGAAGTTACATCTATGTTAACGTCTGAAACCCAGTTAAAGCCTCCGTAAGGTAGAGCTTGACTCGTGGCCCAGCCATATTGATTGTTAACGTCGTAATACATTAAATATGTCTCTGGCTTTTCTGGTTTATATTTTGGGGTGTACTGGTTGTTGGCATGGGCCCTTCGTTTTGAACAAATTTGACTTAGACCTCCTCGAATTCCTCGTTCGATAAATAGAAATTTATCGATATCGGTTAAAAGTTCTAGCTCTTGATTAGTATGCTTCAACATGCAATCCCATGTGTAACCTGGTAAAGTGAAGTAATGACTAGGATCTAGACCGTAAGTTTCCATACAGCTATATCTGAATTGTTCATAAATTTCGGCTAATAAAAGTATGTCTATCTGCATGTAAAGATCCACGTACTCGCCAAGATTGTTACAATTAAATGTATTCCATACTTCGTGGGCTCTGCTATATGATTTTCTAGAACATTTTTTATCGTTCAATTTATTATAAAATTGTTCTATGGAAGGAAGTGCGGTTTCATTAAATTTTTCAATCGAGTCTATGTAATCGTACGGCATTACACCTTTCTTTGTTAGGATATTAAAATTTTCTTTTGAAATGTTGGGGAATTGCGATTTCAAATTGGGAAAATCTTTTAAATAAATCTTTTAAATTTTTATATTTACAAATCTTCCATTATCTGTAACATCTTATAACTGCATTTTACAGAATTCATCTGTCCGACAAGCTCCAGCAATGCCCATAATCATTACTGTCTAAAAAAATTATTTTCAAATTTAAATGCAGAGAAAATAATGGCAATCTTACCTTCATTAATAAGTATGTGTCGTCAGGAGCATTTTTTAAAAAGTTTACGATATCCTCTCTGTTCAGTATTTTGGACTTTTTTTGAATGTGGCCTTTATTCTTGCTTTTGAGGTAACCAATTAACTTCGTGAATTTTGAAATATCAACGTTTACATTGTAGAAAATGGTTGTCTTCAACATGGAATACTCACACCATAAGCTGGCTGGTGACTTTAATTTTTCCGATCGTTCAAGCATATATGCAAGCATCACGTTTTCTGATATAATTTCCACATTTTTCTTAATAGACCATTCTTTGAATACATCGTAGGTATATTCATACCTTTCTCTTGATTTAATGGGAAGCAAACTTAAGCAAGCAATATTGGCGGCTTCGTCAATTTCCATATTATTTTATTTAATATATCAATTATTTGTAATTGTTTGTATATTACTAAGTAACGGCCAAAGCAAACTTAGAATGTAAAAATAATGAAATCAAAATTCGAATTAAAGTTCTGACAATCGATGTCAAATCATCCGTATTGTTTTTAAAATAATTATTATATTAAACGGTAAAAATTACGGTAGCGGGAAAAATATAATAAGCTACACGGCATGTAGAGACTATTAACACTCTCGGAAGGTAATATAAACCTCGGCGTCCGCCTCGGCTTATATAAACCTTCCTTGTATGTTAGTAAGGTCCTTACATTCCTAGCAACTTAAATAACTACTTCCGAACATCGGTGCAGGTGCAAAAATCGAGACTAGGGTGATTCAAGAGTGCATAATTAGTGCATAATTTGGGTACTTTTTGTTTTCGATTCGGTCCACAATCAACCCGAGGGGGGGCTGACCGTCAGTACCGTCAGCCCCTCCACCGGAAATCGTGTTTTCCCGCTAAACGAAAAAAGTGCAAACTTTTTCTCTGGCGGTAATCGAAAGTGCATAAAAAGAGCATTATTCTGCATTGTTTACATTTTCGAAATTTGAAGGTGGGGGGCTAGATGGGCGGAGGTCTGTAAAAGCGATTTTTATATGATAAAAAATATCTTCAAAACTTGCAATTTACATTGTTAATATAGGGGTGTATGAATAATTTTAGGATTATTCGTTTTGTACGTTTTGCAAACCTCAACTTTACACAAACAGCAAAGTTGCAATCATTATCCTTGATAATGAAATTGCGTATAGATCTTTTATAGCGCCCACGACGAGCTTGAAATAAAAACAATCACTCATACTTTTCCCGCTTAATTATAAGAAAAGATTAAACAATTTATACCAAACATACTTTTAAAATCATACAAATTTAGGAAAGTCAAGCGTGCAGGCAAGCATATTGTATTTTAAAACAACTCAGCATTACTACCTAAAACGCTTAAATGTTGTTTACCATAAGTAATTTTTCAGTAAATATAGTAGCATTATTTTTAACGTACCTTGGAAAACAGAAATTAATTGGGGCAAACCCCACTCCTTCAAAATATCTTCCATTTAAAAAAAAAAAATATCGTCACTCTCTGCCGCAATACCTCCAATCGCCAGCACACCAAATTTTGTACGGAGATACGATGACATAATATTCATTTTTGTTTTTTATTGTGGTAGCCTTAACAAAGATATCGGTAGCCCTGGCAAAGATATCTATATGTATCACCCCATACCCTAAATCTATCTATAAAAGTTTTTTTAAGAAAATCCAAACTGAAAATAATTTTTTATTTTTGTACGCCACTGAATTTTTTCCAAAATTTTTATATACGTCACATAATACCGTAAGAAGTCACAAATAAAATTTCTTCAAGATTGGTACAACAAATTTTTTCGGTCATCTAGCGGATTTTTCGAAAATAAATTTTTGTAAATTACTGACTGTCGATTTACTAATTCTGAAAACATTTTCGAAAAAATTTCACAAACAACCTAAACTTGGTCGCTACCTAGTGGCAGAATCTTTAACTTATAAAGTATATCGTTCCGTCAGTCCGTACGACGATATTATAAAATATTTCTTACCGAACCACCTATTTTTGTATTCTAAAGTAAATTGTTACAAGTCCTAAACTCAATTCTTATGCTGCACTCGGTATACAAATCAACATTAACCTAATTTTGACACATATGTCACAAAATTATGACGTTTATTAAAATTTTGAATATAATGTTTTATTTTTGCAAGCCATCTGACAAATTCTCACAAAAAATATATAAATTAAGATTTCAGTTAATATTTTCTGTAATTTTTCTGACCTGGCCGCCCTGTTACAATTGGCTCAGTTTGTTTTCTCACCAATACTTATACTTTCAAAGCTCCATCGACACACCAAATTTTAGCTGAATCGGTTAAACATTTCCGGAGATACGACAACATTTTCATTTTTTTTTATTTATTTTATTGTGGTGGCCCTGGTGAAGATTTCTCTAGCAAAACCTTATTTTCAACATTCCAGCCCACGAGGCATACGTCCAATAAGTTTGATTGCAATCGACGCAGAAATGCCGAAGAAAATCGATTGACAAAAACTTTTTTCATGTTTTTGCCAAAAAGGATAATTTTATTTTTTGCATGTTGCATTACTGATTTCTATCGAAGGATTACATATGCTGTCATATCCATTAGGATCAATGTACATACGTACCAAATTTGGTTAAGATCCCTTCAGCACTTCTTGAGTTATTCACTCTTAAAGTTTCAACTTCGACAACTTGTGATTTTTGACAGACGACAGATAGAAGATTAATTTTACCTATTCTGGATAAAGCCTCTTAAGGCCTTTAAAATAACCTATCGCAAGACAAAATATTTTTTTTAAATCCCATATTATTTTCTTGTGGTGGCACTCGTGATTGATAGATCGCGACGGAAACCTTATTTTCACCTTTCCACCGTGAACCCTACCACCATACCAAATTTGGTCGTAATTGGTTGGATGGTTCGGAAGCAAATCGATCGACAAAATTTGACGACCGACCGACCGACACAGAAATTTTTATTTTACTTTTTGCAGATCTTTACGTTTCTGAACACGGTGATCTCGAAAATGCAAAAAAAAAGTTGAAATTTTTTTTCGATTACCATACCTCCAATTTTTTTTTAAATTGATTGGAGGTAGAAAGCGGCACTAAAGCGACAAAAATTATTTGAAAACGCGAATGTTGCATGTGCAAACAGTACTAACAATATGTGTATGTAACTACACCGTGATAATAAGAGTCACCTTAATTTGCGGAGTTGGCGTTAGTTTTTAATACAAATTGTAACAATATTTAGCAAAATTTATAAGAGATGTTATTACGTTATTGTATTTACTACAATTGTGTAATATTTGTTAATATTTAACATTACAATATGTCTCCAAGAACTTTAGTAATTTAGATTACTAAAATACACTAAAATTTATACCAGAATTTCTTTTAAAATTTAACAGCTACTACAAATTTGGAAACTAATTTATAGTTGACTTCGCGAAAATGTGCTACAAAGACTTAAATTTTTCTAATTAATATAATATTTTTTAATATAATCATTTTCCTATAAAAATTCTTTAGATATTATAAATCTATTTTTTTCCGTGTAGAAAAAATAAAAAATTTTAAAGTCTGCTAATTTTGATTAAGAAATTTTCTAACTATCCGACAGGTTCCCAAAATAATAATAAATAATAAATAAATAAAAAGTAAAATAATAAATAATTTTGAAGTTAAACATAAATTCAATAAATAATATTGTTCTAGATTGCAAGCTACTACCACCTGTAGCAGATATTACAATGGGTACAATCTTAATTTTTTCTAGATTCCATATAGCCTTCATTTCCATTGCCAAATCCTCATATTTCCGTATTTTTTCTTTTTCTGTTGATGATATATTTTTAAACAAAGGCACGCCACATCAATGATAACTGCATTTTTTTCATTTTTATTTATTATGACAATGTCAGGTCTATTATGGTTGATGTGTCGATCTGTTAATATCAGTCTGTCCCAATAGAGCAATATTCCCTCTTTTTGCAAAACAGGTTGCGGTATATACTTATAATATGGGTTGACATAATTGTTCATAACACCAAATTTAAGTGCAATCTGTTGGTGTAGTATCTTGCAAACCAGATTATATCTATGAAGATATTGAGTGGGTGCTATAATTCTTAACAACCGACTGTGGCGTGTTCAATAGTTTCATTAGTTTGAATTTACGGCATACATCTATGACATTGATTTTATTCATAATATGTTTCATGTAATTTCTGGTGGAAATTACACCATCTTGAGTTGCATAAATAAAACCTTCCGTTTCCGAATACAATCTTCCTTGTTTTATCCACAGTACTGACATCTCCTTTTCTATTCCTACAGAATCCAAAATTGTAGCATGTTTGCCATGGCAATACTTTATTTTTCCAATTTATTTCAAGATCTAAATTTTTATCACAATTTCTTTAATTAAAAAATTCTTAAATTAAAAAAAAAGAGTTTCTATTTTTAAGATCAAGTCCAGAGAAATGTTTGATGTCCAAATTGCTTATAGTTTGTATTATTATTATTATTATTATTATTAATATTATAAAAAACATCAACTGTCGTTATTAACAAGGTTGCCAAATACAGGCGAAGGTGCCAATAAACGAATTGTAGCTCATAACAATTATTATGGTTTTTTTAACTTATTACTTATTTACTTAAACTTATTTACCTTGTTTAAATTTCTTCTTCATCGAAACTAATTATTTATATACTTTTAGTGGACTGGTACTAATAATGTTTGGAATAAAAATATCCCAGAACGTTGTTAGACAAAAATTAAATTTTAATGGACAATTCGGCAAACTTAGATTTATTAACTTTGGATATACAAGCTTATAGATTAACTGTGGGTGTTGCGTAGTGTTAATTCGTGTACTCAAATCAAATAATGTACAAGTGTCATTTTGAAATAAAGTTTTGAAAAATAATTAAAATGAATATAAATTATAATAACCCTCCTTTTTTGGCTTTGCCGCAGTTGGGTAAAAATAAAAAACCATTTGATTTGATTCTGTCGCTGATCACAAACATGCGTCATTTACGAACTATCTATATTACTTCTTGGTTAACTTTGAACTCTCCTTCAACCACTGGTATAATGCTGGCGTATGTCTTCAACTATTCGTAAACTACAAGAATGCAGCAAGTGCAAGAATTTCAATTGAATTATTATAACATATTGTTGTGTGATAAAGATATAAAAGGCTTAAAAAAGGCTTCAGCCTTTTAATGAGATTCAGATTTAAATAAGATATCTCATATTATTCGTGACGTCATTCGTGACCACTTCAGTGTTTACCGTGGATAATAATTCTTGCGTTGAAGATGTTCTTTTGTGTGTTTTTTAAATTATTTTTGAGTCTTTCGTTACTGTTTTTATTCTTTTATAACTGTAAAAATGAGGTGTGCAGTGTTTGGTTGCAAATCCGATAACAAAAGTAAATGTTTTGTGAGAAAAATAGCTTTTTTCTGTTTCCCTCGTAGCAATCCCGATTTAAGGTTAAAATGGATTCATTTGTGTTATCGGTCTGATAAATTTAATGTTGACAATTCAAGGATTTGTTCGATACATTTTAATAATGACGATTTTGAGAAAAATTTGAAACACGAATTATTGAACTTGCCCGAAAGTTCTTGACGTTTAAAGTTAAAACCTTCTTCGATACCCAGTCGAAATATGCCAAGAAGTAGTTCAAATTCGACAACAACCGATGAACGCAAAAATCGTTATGCTCAGTGAAGTATTTCAAAGGCAAGTTTTAATATTGCTATAAGTAAATTTTGGCACGATTGTATTTTTCTGACTAGTACTTAAATTAGATAATTATATTTTAGATCTGTTACTGATAACAACATTGGTGGTGGTGATTTAATGTTAGCTAATGATGATAATAATAATATTAATAGTAGTTTTATGAAATCGTGTGATGTTGGGTGAGTTTAACTATGTAATAATGTATTCTTAGGCCTAGTTTTTCAATCATAAGTTAACCCAAATTCAAGGGTAACCTACGTTTACGACTACCTTGATTGATCAGAAATCTAAGTTAACCATTGAATTTAGGTTAACTTACGATTGAAAAACTAGGCCTGAGTCAAGTAGTATTTACTACAACAAGTTTATATACAACAAGTTATGCTATAAAATGTTTTATATTTGTATTTTCAGGGTGAATACTGATAATACTAAGTAAGATTTAACTACTGCTTTAAAGTTGAGAATAGCTAACTTAGAAAGTGAAGTGAAAGTTTTGAAGAAGAGAGAAACTTTATTGAATAAATTGTTAACTCCTGCACAACAGCTAAAAATTTCTGGTGTTCGTAAATTAAAATGGACTCTTGATGACATTTCCAGAGCTATCACAATTTATTCTGGTGGTCCTCGTTCCTACAGGCTTCAGTTAAAAAAAGGATTTCCCTATCCAGCTGTTTCGACATTAAAAAGTTGGGTCAAAAACATCTCCATATCACCAGGCATTTTGAAGTCGATTCTTAATATTTTAAAACTTTCGGGCATAAGAGATTTTGAAAAAATGTACCCATTGTCATTTGATGAAATGAAAGTTAAACAAGTATACGAATATGATCGAGGAAATTATCAAGTTTAGAAGCCAAGTAGTTATGTTCAAGTAGTTATGCTTCGGAGTTTATTTCGGAATTGGAAGCAGCCTATTTCTTTTTATTTTGATTGCAAGATGACAAAAGATTTGCTATTTGAAATCATAAACTTTGTGGAAAGTTCAGGTATACGTGTGACCCAGACCACCCGTATCAGTACTTTTTTTCAAAAACGGTAAGTCGTAGAGAGTTGGGCTAAAAAAATTTATTACAAAAGCCCTAATGACGAATCTAATGGTGATATTATTATTTCCGGGAAAAGTCGGCATCCAGAGTAGTTTGCTCCAGAAAGTCCAGAAATCCAGAATTTTAAATGGCACCATATGTCGAAAGTGTTATCGTTGGAAAGCTCCTTAAAAAATAAGCAAGTTTTGTAGGAAAATTTTTTTTATTACTCCTACCCCTTTTAAGTTATATTCCACTTAAGTTATTATGTTATTATTTTGATTATTTTGATTTTATTTTAAAAATTGGCATTCAAAATCTAGCTATCGGGTTTGACAATAATTAATAATTGCAATTGTTTTATCCCTCTGTCGTAAAATTATCCGTTGCCATTCTTCAAACTAATCATTATTTATTGTTTATTATTAATATTAAGTGTTTGTTTTGAAGTGAAAATTTATATTATTAATTAGTTTAATTAGTGAAATTATGCCGTTTTCGAATTTAGAAGCTTTCGATATGTTAATGATTTTGGGAAAATGTGGACAAAATTACAGAGCTTCTGAGCGTATTTATGCTGAAAGATATCCTCAACGTGGCCGTCAATCTTTCAATGTTTTTCGGAGATTGGCAGCACGTATTTGTACCAGAGGCCAGGTGCAACCAACAAACAATCGCGGTAATCAGATTATGCGACATGTACGTGATGAAAGAGCAACTGATATTCTTGCTGCAGTAATTGTTGATCCGAATATTTCAACCAGAAGACTTGAAAGAGATTCTGGAGTTAGCCAATACTCTGTGTGCAGAGTCTTTAAGGATCATAATTTTCATCCATACCACATACATATGCATCAAGAATTGAATGAGAGTGATTTTCAAAGTAGAGTAATTTTTTGTAATTGGTTAATTAACAAAGACCCCTATTTTCCTAGGACGGTTTTAGCGACTGACGAGGCTACTTTTAAAAGCACTGGTGAAGTCAATATTCACAATTCGCATTACTGGTCGCAAACAAATCCCCATTGGCTGCGAACTATGGATAACCAACATCTTTGGAACGTTAACACGTGGTGTGGTGTGCTTGAGGGAAAAATTATAGGTCCTTATTTTTTTGAAGAAAATCTTAATGGGATACGATATGCCGAGTTTTTAAATAATTATTTGATCGATTTATTGGAAAATGTTTCCCTGCAGTGGCGGATTTACCAGCAGGCTGAGTAGGCTAGAGCCTAAGGCGGCAGATTTTAGGGGCGGCAAATTTAGGGCAAAATTATTTGAAGTTATACTTTTAATGCCGCAGTAGAGTGAATTCAAATACACTCGTATCTCTCTATAATCACGAAGTCGGAACCTGACCTTCTCTCTATAGTAACGACGGGCGGGATAAGGCACTATCCCCACTCGTTCATATTATTTGCCGGTAATTATAATTAGGTTATGTTTATATGGGCGTATTAGAACACGCGCGCAGGAATTGTAAGTAGTACTCATTCTTAATTCAAATTCGGCGCCAGTTAACAATTCAGTGGAGGGAGTGCAGGAGAAGTGACTCGCGTTACTAAAACGAGATACTGGTCGTGATTATAAAGCGATAGTGATTATAGGGAGATCGACTATAGAGAGATACGAGTGTACATGTAAAAAAAGAGGTAATATGTATTTTATGTCAAAGTAAGAAGTAATATTTTTTACCTGAATTTAAACAGAATTTGCAAAATGTTTATCCAAACTTAGATAATTTAGCAGTTCGAATGGCGGTATATACACCAGCAACAAATTGTTCGGGTTAGAGACGCTTTTTTTGCTTAAAACGAGTGAAAAATTATCTAAGATCTAACTTAAGCCAAGAAAAGCTAAGCGCTAGAAGAAAGAGGGCCCCGGGGCAGAGAATACACTAAGGCAATAGACTCCTCATTTGATAAAAATCTCTGTTCTCCGAGCGCAAATTTTAGCTTAGGGAACAAAAACAGTCGCTTGGGGCTAGATCTGGCTAGTATGGAGGGGTGGTCATGATACAATAAATTTAAAGATATGATACTACGCAGGTTGGGCGCCATATTGAATTTTTTGTGACGTCACTTGGTAAGTAATCGCCGCGCGCCGACAGTTTGTTTTTGTTATTTTCATTTGAATGTTAAACCCATAGATGAGAGAGATAGTTACTACTTAAGTTTAATCACAGGTTAAACCTGTGATTAAACGTCAATTTATTGGTGTTTGGTTAAATTTTTTAAATTTTGTTTTAGAATTTAAATTTTTAAATCTGGTTAATTACCAGATTTAATTAAAAATTAATTATTTTTAAATCAGTAATAAACTATTATATTAATAAATTATGTCATTATTCTGTTTCTCAATAACAAACTATTCTTAAAAAACGGAACATTTCATATTCCCGAAAGCTTGAGTTTGTGATTTTATTTCGTTCTTTTAACGTTCTTAATTATTTAAATATTTAATAAGATAGCTAATAATACTAATAATTGATATTTTTGGCAAATTAAAATTTGTAAATATTTGGTAAAATTTCAATTTATGTAAATACTTGTTTAAAATTATATTTTAGTTATTTTTCATAATTACTTTTTTAGAATAAATATTCGACTTGATCGTTAATTTATTTATTTATTTATTTAATACACGGATAAACCAATTTGTAAATTCTCGAAATTGAGAAACAAAAATACAAATATAGAGTATATCACTTTATTTCAGACATCCAAATTCCACATAACATAATGCTAATTACAACTTTTTTATTTGGGATAAATATATACGATTTTATATTCTCACAATCAGTGCTGTGATGTACTTTTAAAATATAACATAACGTAAATACTCTTGAGCTTGTTCTCTTTCTAACTTATAACATCTCTGTATAGCGTTGTCCTTATTTCTAATATTCTATTTGAAAAATATGGGCGTGAACTTACCAAGTGACGTCATGCGCCAAACCGGACGAAAATGAGACTCGACAATATCATATCTTGTAATTTGTTGTATCATGAGGGTTAATATAACCCAAGCAGTCAAGCAGTGGATTTTAGTCATAGCAACCTTGGAAGTGTGAGGCGGTGGATTATGTTGGTGAAACAAATTTTTTTTTCTTCAAAAAATGTGACCGATTTTCCAATATTTCTGCCTTCAGTTTGTCAAGTAATGTTGCGTAGTATGCTCCTGTAATAGTTGTTTCCATTTGAAAATAATTAATGTAGATAACCCCATGACTATTATCCCAAAAAAACAGTTGCCATCACTTTCCCAGCCGAAGGAACTTTTTGCCTTTTTGAAGCCGATTCCCCCTTCGCAGTCCACTGTTTTGATTGAATTTTTGTTTCTGGAGTATAATGGTGTATCTAAGTTTCATCCACAGTAATTAATCGGCGCCAAAACTCTGATTTATTGCGCCTAAACTACGCCAACAAAGCGGTAGAAATGTTCATTCCAACACGTTTTTGGTCCAAAGTGAGTAAAGTGAGTAAATGTCACCCAACGCGCAGACAGTTTTCTCATACCTAAATAGATGTTTAAAATGTGACAAACACGTTCTTTGGAAGTATTCAAAGCCTCTACTATCTTGTTACGATTTGCTTTCCTTTTATTTTTAAATAAAATTTTGCAAATCTCCACAAGCAATAAATTACATCTTTCCTGTCGCTTGCTATCGTTAATGGTCTCCAATTCCAACGGGCGAGATAGCGCGAACCATTTCCAGGCAAGTCTTTGCAAGATTCGACAAAGTTAACATCGTGGAGTGGGAATTTAACTAGGAGAATTGCTCGAAGCAGAGTCTACCCTGGGGCGCGGACCAGTGTGGTTGCGTTAGCTCCTGGGGGGTAGAACCCATTGTGACTTTGAGTTACCGTTATGCGTAATTACCGAAATTATGTCTTGTGCCGGGCGACATGTGCCGTTGTCGCATTGTAGTTTAACGCGCAAGGTGCGTAAATTACGCAACTATGGAGATTGCGTGGGTGAGGTTTACCTGCGCGACTACCGAATACCGCCTACTGCGCAACATTTTGTAAATCAAGTGTTACATATGTAGAATACCGCAAATACCGTTAATCCGCCATGAGGCGTGTAATAAAGGGTTTACGAAATAGTTTAAATTTCGTGAATGCGTAATTAGAGAATTACGCCAAGTTCGGTCGAACTCGCTGTTATGCGAGATTTTGAGTTACGCGTGAGTTTCGCGTTTATGTTTTATGCGCGAGTTTGGGTTATGCACAATTACGTAAATATTGTGGAATGTGCAAGCATATGTCAGTATCGCGATTATGCTTAATGTTGCGAGTAATTGTGATGCCTATTTGTCTCGAGGTGAGATTTTGTCGTAAAGTCACGATTATTTTTGATCGTCAGTTATCTGACCGATGCGTTTAATGACGTATTTAGTGTTACGTTTAGTGACGCAATTTAGGCTTGTGAAGCCAAGTTCGAGTTACGCATAATTTCTTCCCTACGAAGAAAGTGCGAATTATGTTTTCGAATGCTTATTTCCGGTTTTATAAGTACGCACATTTTATGAGTTCAATTCAAGTCAAGGTATCGCCTTTTCGATTAATGCCGATTCTGCCTACATCTTTGCAATACTTCCGTCTCTAATATCTTATCTGACGAGCATCTTCATCAGAATACCATCAGGTCAAGGTGTTTCCAAGCCAGCTAATTAGTGAGTACTGTCTTACCTTTTAAAGTGAATTAGAATTAGTAGTGCGTCAACAGTGCACGCCAAGTTGGTATTGAAGATCATTAGAACTTAGTGCCGGATAATTACCACAGTGTCTTCTGGGGCCAGGTATTATTGTCGGCTACTGATTCATCAATCGATGCCGTAATTCACTAGATGAAGTGAATAATATCTATGTATTTGCCATGCAATTTTGTATCGAAGATTGTCTTAATTTTAAGTAATCATGTATGAACAAGTGTCGACACTACTTTTCGATAGATAAGGATTATTAGATCTGTAATTCCGAATTAACACCGAAACATCAGTATTAAATTTATTAGTTCCATTTTTGTGTTTACGTTGTCTTATATTTTTCTTTCAGATAAATTTCGATGTACAGCGAGCTTACCGACACACTTGACCGTTACATGAGATTAGATTAATACTCGTAGTGATTAGTCTAATTACGGTTAAGTTTTCAGTCTCACGACCTTGGAAGGAGTTGTCAGAGCCGGGCATATCTTTTTGGGGCCTTTTATCTTTTTGAGTTTAAAGTTTAGTTTTTCCTCTTTTTTGGGATTTACCATTTCGCCAATTAGGACAACGACGTAACAATCTCTCGAACTTTAATTCGCCGATTTTCCAGCACCATTTTTGGTGCTATCGGAACTTGAGCGATGTTATCTTCGGTGGTTACAGATTTTGGACGTCCCGAACGTTCATCGTCTCCCAAGCTGGTACGATCACGTTTAAATTCAGCTGCCCTACATTTCACAGTGGTAAACAATGGTGCAGAATCTCCGTACACAGTGTCCAACTCGTCTCTGATTTTCGTAGGCAAACCAAATATTCAATAACAGCTCGATACTCGATTTTATCCATTTTCACAAAAACACTCGTATCAACTCACTCAAGCAACAAAAACTGCGAGTCCAAAATGGTGAGTAACTGTCAAAGGATGCGCGCAAACAACTTCCCTAGCTTTTGTTGACAAGTGCTGCCATCTTCATGTTAAGGTCGGAAACTTTTCAGACCACCTTCGTATCTTTACTGTTTTTAAATCGGTGGTCAAATAGTTAGTTTTGACCGAGGATCCCGGGGGGCCCCTCTGAGCTCGAGGGAGAAGAGGGCACTGCCCCGGTTTGTCCTATGATAGCTACGCCACTGCTTATTAGTAGTACATACATGATTGAACTTTGATTAGCTCATGTATATGTTACGGACAATTTGCGAAATCCGGCAATTTGCAAAATTCCTAGGTAATCTGCAAACCGACTAAGTCGTAAGCCACTATGCAAATTCACTAGTACTTTAGGCAATCTGCAAAATGGCTACGGTGTTTCAGGCAATTTGCAAATTGTCTATATTGATAGTTAATGTGCTTTTTGAGTATGTAACAGACTCACATTGACTAGGCAATGTAAAAAACGATATTTTAAATAGATAATTTTAAAAGAACCATTTATTAAAACATAGCTCGTTGAACATTTTACATAAGAATAACAACTATAAACCCATTTTTATCGGTCACATTTGAAGGTGTGAGAGCAAGAAGTCCCTAAGTGACATTTCTGATGTTTAAAGATAATTAAATTCTAAATTTAAAAACTTTAATTGAAATAATACATAATTGGATACAGCATTGATTACGGTTTTAAAATGTGACATTGTATCTCTGTAATAGATTTCCTTACCTTAAAGTCCATAAAAACTGTTCTATATATTTTTTGTTTTTTTTTAATTTTTACTTAGGGCTTTGTTGCCTAAAATAAGGAGGTAAGATATATTTTATAACTAAAATTTGCGAACAAAAGCGTCGAAATACATAAAAAAAATTAACATAAATTTTAAAATAATAATTAAGGAACAGTTAAATGAAATTACTCGTATTCGTCTGCGTCCAACTCTTCTTCAGGTTTTCCACAGATAAAGCCTTGGTGCTAACATCATAGCTCCGCTCCTTTCACCACAAAATGTTTGAAATTGTGTCCAAACCGAGTTTTTGGATAGGTAGTTTTCACTTTCAAAAGATATAAGAAAGTTGATATTTGGCATGATTGTTCAGTTAGGTGATTTATATAAAATTCCAAGTTTTCGACCTTGAGGGGGTTCCGCTCGCGCCGTCATCTTAGTTTGAAGAGATGGAAAATCACTTTTTTGCTATTATCTGGTTAACGGTGTCAGATACGACGAATACGTAAGAATACAAAAATGTAGGACATAAAATTCTGCATATTTATTGTCTTATATACTTTTTTCTAAGATTAATGGTTTTAGAATAACAGCGCGTAGAAAATAAGCGTTTAGGTAAATTTATCGGAAAATGTTATTTTTGAATGTAATTGCTCGCCTTTTATCCAATTTTATTCTTCCTATTTACTTTTTTCCACACCACCATAATGGTAATGTAAAAGGGCGCGGTTTCTTTAACGTGGTATCCCCAGTAGGCATACTCCACGAAGAATACATAGTATGGTTTTTAATCTTTTAGAGCTCTTTGTACTTGTCACGTGCAATAAATAATTGAAGAAATTCAATTATCGAATTATAAATTCTTAAGGTACCGAATTGTTATTAAATCAGAAAAAATCAAAGTTAACATTTGCACAGGAAAATTGTGTCAAATAACTGTCTAATGCATTTCCGTTAATAACTGGAAAATGTCTCATTATGACAAAGGGACGCTTGACCTCTTGAGCCGATCTAATTCGATTATAATCGACTTAAGAAATGATTATGAAATAAGGAAGGGGTTTGCATAGGTTACATAATAATAATAGATAATAATAAGAGTTACGTGGGTGCGATAGTGGAAGACACCTCGAACTGCACTCACCATCAAGAGAGATGGGTAGTTCTATTCAACCCCCTTAATTGTAATGTATAGGTAAGAATTAGTATTTAAGTTAAATTGTTAAGTATGTATAGTATAGGTTATTTTGTTTAATAGATTTAGACTGTTACTTTAGAGTATTCTATTTATTAACTCGACAACCCCATCTGAAGCTACATCCCAAGCGGAAGTACCCTAAACCCATTATGAAACAAGAAATAAGGTCCTTTAACGCGGCATGGACTCGGTTGATCTGTATCAATCGATGTTGAAGAATGTGGTTTATTAATTTTTATGGATTTTTCCTGAAAATTTTCCTCTAGTTCTTCAAGGGCATCACTTTCATCATCTGACATATGCATTGAGTGAAATTGATTTATTTCAGGTGGTTCATCATCTGCCTCTTCTGAGTCGAGTAGAATGTCTGGAAAATTGTTGCATGAAATTTCTGTACAAGTTGTACATATAATTGAACATTTTATGCCTGCCTTTCTGCAAACTACATGCTGTGCTACATCCTTTTTTTCATTTGCATGAAATTCATTTTAATAAAGCTTCAGGGTCAGGATTTTCCATCATAGGGATGGGAGTGAGACCAAACCTAGAATGTTTCCATCCCCAATGAGTTGCGTTTTTAGAATTTTTGCACCATAATTGAACTTGATGGTAAGTCCGTAAGAAATTATATCATGCAGCATCGCTTGTAGAAGGCAAAGTGGCCAGTGAAAATTTATTTTCTGTAAGAAATTTAACAAAATTTTGATAGCGCAGAGCATTTGAATAAGTCAATGCCTCGGTCAATGCAGAAAGTGAATATGTCCATTGACAGTTGTAGTTTTGAGTAAATTACAAAAAAACTGTTTGTATGCTTTAATATGAAAATTAAATATTTTGAATAATTTTACCTCCAATCAATTTAAAAAAAAATATCGTCACTCTCTGCCGCAATACCTCCAATCACCAGCACACCAAATTTTGTCCGGAGATACGATGACATAATGTTCATTTTTGTTTTCTATTGTGGTAGCCTTAACAAAGATATCGGTAGCCCTGGCAAAGATATCTATATGTATCACCCCTACCCTAAATCTATCTATAAAAGTTTTTTTAACAAAATCTAAAATGAAAAAAATTTTTTATTTTTGTACGCCACTGAATTTTTTCTAAAATTTTTATATACGTCACATAATACCGTAAGAAGTCACAAATAAAATTTCTCCAAGATTGGTACAACAAATTTTTTCGGTCATCTAGCGGATTTTTCGAAAATAAATTTTTGTAAATTACTGACTGCCGATTTACTGATTCTGAAAATATTTGCGAAAAAATTTAACAAACAGCCTAAACTTGGTCGCTACCTAGTGGCAGAACCTTTTACTTGTAAAGTAACGTTCCGTCAGTCCGTACGACGATATTATAAAATATTTCCCACCGAACCACCTATTTTTGTATTCTAAAATAAATTGTTACAAGCCCTAAACTCAATTCTTATGCTGCACTCGGTATACAAATCAACATTAACCTAATTTTGACACATATGTCACAAAATTATGACGTTTATTAAAATTTTGAATATATTGTTTTATTTTTGCAAGCCATCTGACAAATTCTCACAAAAAATATATAAATTAAGGTTTCAGTTAATATTTTCTGTAATTTTTCTGACCTGCCCGCCCTGTTACAATTGGCACGGTTTGTTTTCTCACCAATACTTTTACTTTCAAAGCTCCATCGACACACCAAATTTTAGCTGAATCGGTTAAACATTTCCGGAGATACGACGACATTTTCATTTTTTTAAATTTTTTTTATTGTGGTGGCCCTGGTGAAGATTTTTCTGACAAAACCTTATTTTCACCATTCCAGCCCACGAGGCATACGTCCAATAAGTTTGATTGCAATCGACGCAGAAATGCCGGAGAAAATCGATCGACAAAAACTTTTTTCATGTTTTTGCCAAAAAAGTTAATTTTATTTTTTTCATGTTGCATTACTGATTTCTATCGAAGGATTACATATGCTCTCATATCCATTAGGATCAATGTACCTACGTACCAAATTTGGGTAAGATCCCTTCAGCACTTCTTGAGTTATTCACTCTTAAAGTTTCAACTTTGACAACTTGTGATTTTTGACAGACGACAGATAGAAGATTAATTTTACCTATTCTGGACAAAGCCTTTTAACCCTTATGTTAATACCCAAATTTACCGACGTTGTTTAGCACCCGGGGTACCCGGGTACCCATTTATAGTAATATTCAAATTTTTAATATTTCAGTAAAGGGAAGTGTTTTAAAATATTATTTTATATTAAATATACATTGTTATTGAGTATCTAAAAAACTTTGAGAAGAAAAAATGCTGTATAAATGTGCTATAAACTTACTCTAAAAAGACGACGAAAAACGCGCAAGAGCTGTAACTAATGTCAACTGCCGGTTTGTGATGAGCATTCAACAAATATTATAAAATGTATGGAATGCAATAAATAATATTATTTATAAAGAAATAACTGTAATGATTCTCTATTCTTACAATAAAATTTACTTCCATGCGTTAATAAAAATAATTTTAAAAGTATCTTGTAGAAATTCCGTTGTGGGTACCCGGGTACCCGGGTGCGAATGCAGCGATGGCTGAACTTTAAACTAATTTAAAAAAATATATAATAATAATAATAATAAGTTGAATTCATGTTTTGCTTGATTTTGAGCTAAATAACGACGATCCGGGAGCTCAAAATAAAAATTTAATTTTTTTTCAGTTATTTTCATGCAAATACAACACGGAGGGTACCCGGGTACCCGGGTATTAACATAAGGGTTAAGGCCTTTAAAATAACATATCGCAAGACAAAATATTTTTAAAAAATCCCTATTATTTTCTTGTGGTGGCACTCCTGATTGATAGATCGCGACGAAAACCTTATTTTCACCTTTCCACCGTGAACCCTACCACCATACCAAATTTGGTCGTAATTGGTTGGATGGTTCGGAAGCAAATCGATCGACAAAATTTGACGACCGACAGACAGACCGACAGACAGACAGACCGACACAGAAATTTTTATTTTACTTTTTGCAGATCTTTACGTTTCTGAACACGGTGATCTCGAAAATGCAAAAAAAAAAAGTTGAAATTTTTTTTCGATTACCATACCTCCAATTTTTTTTTTAAATTGATTGGAGGTAATAAAATTAAAAATAAAATTAAATTAAAATTAACTTAAATAAAATTAACGAATCACTGTGTCCAGTAAGGTAAAATGTTAAATTAAAGATATTAACCTCGATGTAGTTAAAATAATTTAATTTATTTGCAGGTTATTTAGCACGTTACTCCTTAAGCGAGGACGGAACATTACGACTGATAGACTCTTCTTGACACCAAATCCTAACTGGAAATGTGAAAACATTAATACTTCTTGGTATAAAAACTCGCCGGTAATCACTCTCATCGTGCTTCTACTATTTCACATCTGGCCAAAGCTGATGTTCCTGAGCAGTCATTAATTAAAATAACCGGCCACTCGAAAACTGGATCTTTAAAACCTTACCTACAATTTGATGAAGAGCATCACAACCAAATTGTACCACAAATACGAACAAATTCTGTTGTTTTAAGTACTAAACAGATAATCCCAATGAAATTATTTATGAACAAATAAGAACAGAGTCCGTTGTTGTAAATAATGCTACTGCAAAATCTAATGATATTATTAATGTTAAAAAGCCAAATGCGTCCTCGTGACCCTAAAACAAACAAAGAAAAAACAAAAAAAAAACTCATAGAGGGCTAAAACCTTTTTAACGCACATCTAAAAACATCTTAAAGCACATCTAAAAACATCTTAGAGCAGAACTGGAAAGAAAAAAAAAACGAAAAACAAAAACCTTTTTGAGGTCACAGAGTTGACCTCAACCGGCTATGTATTCGCTAATCAGCCTCGTATTAATGCCACATTTTCTTCCTCACTTCTCATCTCAATCAATTCAATCATAACAAACTTCAACATCAACAAAGAAAAAACGAAAAAACAATAACCTTGTCGAGGTCACAGAGTTGACCTCAACCGGCTATGTATTCGCTAATCAGGCACGTATCAATGCCACATTCTCTTCTTCACTTCTCATTTCAATCAACTCAATCACAACTTAATCATCGCAAACTCCAACATCAACAAAAGAAAATAACACGAAAAAACAATAACCTTGTCGAGGTCACAAAGTTGACCTCAACCGGCTATGTATTCGCTAATCAGGCTCGTATCAATGCCACATTCGCTTCTTCACGTCTTCTTATACGGTTTTGCTCTATCTAGAGAAAGTATCTTCATTGTATTCTTGTTAGTCGCCATTGTTATTCAGATTATAGTCGCATTTTCGTGATACGATTTTACCGGAAAAAAAAATTTTAAATTAGTGTCTTAAATAATATTAGATAACCAACCGGCCTGAACTTAAATGAAAAGAACAAAAGGGAAATAATAAATCATAGGCCACTACTCCAAAATAATCAACAACCAGCAACCATGCCAACAACCGGCAACCATGCTAAACTAATACACAACCGGCAATAATGCCAAATAATTTATAATTTCAAGAAATAAGAGTAGACAAATACTAATAAATTTTTGTTTTGTTACTTACGTTAATGCCTGATTCCATGACCAATTTAGTAATCCATTCTTCCTCTTTTCTGTTGTTCATCGTACTTCTTAACAGATTACGTAATGTTCTCATTAACTGTTCTATTTGACCATTACCTCTTTGGATAGCTTCAGATTTTATTCCCAATGAAAGGAATAACTTTTCATTTCTCGTCCAATCCTGACCACTTATCTTTCCATTGTACACTTCGGATTCTTAGTGGGGTCATTTGGTGTGAGCCTTAAATCTAGTTAATATTTTCTTACCATTATTTCAATTATGTTTTCAAATCATTCAAGTGGACTGGTTTCTCAACCTACCAATGCATCTACGACGGGGATGGTATTGTCTGGTATAATCAAAAATTCGACTTCTAAAGTAGCTTCTTAAAGCGCAATGTACAGTCATTAATTTTCTTTGCAAGTACCCTGAATTTGGCAAACTTCTGCAGGTATCTTTAAGGCCGCGTTCGCTTTGGGACTTTTTTCGCTTCGAAGCGCCGACAAACACTTTTTACCCGTTCGCTTTGGCACTTTTGCGCGCTTTCATACGCGTTGGCTCCACCCATTTTGAAAGCTTCAAACGCTTTTTTTCGCTTTTTCATTTTAGGTGGGTTGGAAAAAGCGTGGCGCTGTAGTGGCAAAATTGCAAATTAATTTGAATTTAAATTTGAATATGTTTGCTTTAAATTTTCTACACATTCAATTGCAAATGAATTTGAATTTAAATTTTAATTTAATTTCAATTTTTTATGTCAATTATGTCAATATTTTATGTCTACGAGTCTCAAGAGTTACGTCATGGTCACTTTCCTCTTCACTAGAAGAAAAAACTTCGTTCACAATTTCTTTCACTGCCGCAACAAAAAGAATCACATTTTCTTCGGGGATCATTGCTAATTTAAAAAATTTAATTTAATTTTAACAAAGTATTTTTAATTTAAATATTTCACTCCCTGTAATAATTGCTATAATTTTACAAGTTATTTGATTTCAAGAGTTGTTACTATAATAAGTTAGGTTAATACCACATGTAAATTTTACATTACCAACATTCAAGCATTCATCGCTTTAAACCCCGTTCGCTTTGGAAAGCGCGTTGCACGCTTTTTTCCAAAACGAACGCAAATTTCGTACGCTTTCAACGTCACGCTTTCAAAACTTGGAAAGTGCCAAAGCGAATGCGGCCTAAGATGTCCCGTTTTGCCGCATTTGAAGCATCGTTTCGGGTTTTTGCAATTCGTTATTCGGATGGGGTCGTGCAGTGTTCATGGTTTACATCCTGGGTCGTTTTGCTCTTCTCCTTTCATCATCTTGGTTTTCGTTATCTCATTGACGTTGTAAATGCAGAAGTTCTTGTTGATTTTTTTGGTAAATTTATCCTTACTTTCTTACGAATTGTATCATTTGTCATTCCATCGATTACAGGACATAGTACTTTTTCCCAAGCCAATTGTGGTTCGTATTGGTAGATACTCATAAACTTCATAATTCTCATAAGCTATTAAAATCAGAACTTCGTGTGCCATGTTTTCCGGTTTGGAAAATTTGTACGTAGATCATTCACGAAATTATCCCAATTCCTGTTAAACGGTTTCCAGCCATAAAAAAAATTTTTTTTTACTGTTTCCTCGTAGAGCGTTTCCTGCTTTAAGGACCATTATGTGATCGGGTACTTGAGATAGTTCCTTCAATTCAGTTTGTATTCGATCCATTCGTTTGTTTTCTATTATTTAGCCATTTAGGAAAATTAGCCATTTTCTTAAAGAACATTTTCATGCATTGTTCTAAACTTTTATCCTTTTCGTCAGGGTTTTGTTCAACATTGTTTATTGTGGATAAATGTTTGTCCCACTTCTGATGTTAGATAATTTGATATTTTATTTAAAATTAAGTTATTATTACTACATTTGTTTTCTTATAATGTTTCTGACTGTTCATATTCCTGTTTATATTCCGATGTTCTTGTTCATATTCTGATATTCTATTCATATTCCTCTTCATATTCATGTTCTCTTCCGGGCTGCCTCCCTTATATAGTATTATTGTCCTTCTCCGTAATGCCAACTTAACGCATACTTAGTAATGTTTTACATACAGGGTGGTTCGAATATTGTATTAGTCTTCTTCTCAGATCTTCACTTGGGTGATGTCTCTTTCTATTGGTTGTTAGTTGGCTTAGGGAGTATGTCTAGCAGATCCGTACTAAGGATATGTCTCACTCATTCTAACATCAATATTTTAGAAAACCCAAAAAAATGCACATACACTTTTTAGAACTAAAATGTTTTTAAGTTATCACAAATAAACTACACTGAATGTATAAAATATGGCAAACGTTTTCACCATACTATGGCATCATCAGGCGATGAATTATTTTTAACTGATAATTATAATTACCTGATGATGCCATAGTATGGCGAAAACGTTTGCAATATTTTATACTTAGAGTGTATTTTATTTGTGGACTTAAAAACATTTTAGTTTTAAAAAGTGTATGTGCATTTTTTGGGTTTTCTAAAATATTGATATGGTTAATATCGAGTTACACTATAGTTAAACCACATATCAATCGATTAATAAACAAAGTCTTTAGAAAAACTGAAAAAATAAAAAAGTTTTTGTAAATTCTTTGACCAAACTACCCACATTCTTCTATCAACTTTTCTGAAATGAATCTTTGCGTCGCGATTTCAATTATTGGATAACTCTTTAAAATTACGTTTATCCGAATTACAGGAAACGTATGCGGACGCTGTGATACTTTATCTATTCTCTGCTCACATTACTTCCGGCAGTGTTCAATTTTATTTAAAAAAAACTGCCGATAAAAACACTTTAAAATATCAGAATGTATCGTTAGATTTCAAATCTTTAAAAATTTATTTATTTGAAAATTTTAATTGCGAAGAGTTCTTCTCTCATGTGTTTGCATTTTATGATGGTGTAATAAATAAGATTTTAATACCTAGAATTTATAAAAAGCAACTGATATTAATTATTATTTAGATGCAAACATACCTTGATAGTCCAGGAGCCCGCGTGCATGGGAACTAAATCATAAGGTACAAAATTTTTGATCATACAGGCTGAAATGACATTAAAAATTAGTAATAAAACGTCTGCCACTCGAGAGTGGCAGCGTTAACTTGGGAGCGGCACGAAAAAAGAGACATTTTTGAGGTTGAACTAAGCCATAGGGTACATAGATAATTTTTATATCAAAAGATTCCTTTTTTTGTGTATTTTTCAAATATCAAGACGGTTTTAAGTGCAGCCTTCATGACGGCAGACGCGTTTGAAAATATCGAGCGAGCGAGAGTAATGCGCGGAATAGCATAACAAACAGAGATAGACTTTCGCCTTGCTTGCAAATGAGATTCGGTAGATGTAATTCACTTTAATGAGTACTAAAGTACTACTTACAAAAAATCATTGTAAGTGATTATTTTTTTGTTTTTCGAAAAGGCTCGTATTAACATCCTCTTTCCCAAGGCCAACTTCGAAAATTAGGGTTTTTTAATTTTGTGATAATTTATTGTTTGTGCTCTTATTAACAAATAGACCAAAAAATACAAGCAATATTCTTTTCAAGTCCTATTTGGTCTAGTCTAGTCCTCACTAGAACTGAGGAAGTTAATAAAATATTTAAAATTAAAAAAAAAAACCTTTTATTTAAAATTAAAAAAAGTGCACTGAAAAGTAAAAAATAAAATTTTCAAAATAACAAAAAAGCTCCTTGAAAACATCTATATAAAAGCGTGGGGCTATGAATTTCATGAAACTACCAGTACGTACAGAAATGGATACAACATTTTTTATGACATTTTTGCTATCAAGTGTATCACAATACGCAATTTAATATCAGTAATTCGGTAGTTGTTTGAAATTGTTCTAGTACGTTGAATAGCCCCATACTTTTATATAGATGTTTTTCATCAATCGGAAATATAATCGGGAGTTAATCCACAAGAGGTTCACTTTTTATCCGATAAAATTGTTTTTGGACGAAAACAATGTTTTCTATCATGGCTATCATGTCATGATAGCCATGAAAAAAACTCGAGAATTAAGGGGATTTAAAAATTGCAAAAGCGTAGCAAAAACAATTTTATCCAAATAAAAAAACAAGTTTATAAAAAAAAGCTTGATAAAATGAAGATCAATGAAAATACATTCTTGTATGTGTGCTCTTGCTTGGAAATGGTTAGAGTACCTAGAAGTTTCTTGTAACATAATTTTCTTTTCAAACGTTAAAGCTTTGGTGGTGCCTTCCATGTATGTATACTTCTCTATAAGTAAGAATAATGTATAGTAGATGTCGATCTCAACGAAAGTCAGACCAACACGAATTTCCAACAGCCAAAGCTGCTATGAATGTGGCTTAAATATCTTTTCAATTTTATCACAAACAATATAATACGTAAAGCACCACCAAAGCTTTAAAGTTTGAAAAGAAAATTATGTTACAAGAAACTTCTAGGTGCTCTAACCATTTCCAAGCAAGAGCACACATAGAAGAATGTATTTTCATTGATCTTCATTTTATCAAGCTTTTTTTATAAACTTGTTTTTATTTTATTTTTTTTATTTCGTGCTCTTTAAGTTTTATGGCAACCACAACAGTTTAGTGTGTAATTGATTAAATTATATTGCACAGCACATTTTTTCTTAAGCCACTGCATGTTTTTCTAAAGTTTCTTATCTATATTCTACTTTTTTTAAATAGATTTCAAAAATCACATAGTTTTTTAATTTTAAATATATTACATTAGATTCCATTTTTCGAGCTATTAAAGAATAGTTTGTTTATTTTAATAGCTTTTTCCATAATAAGATTATTTAAATTGCAAATATATAGCCTGGTACTTCAATAACTTGACACTTGAACTAATGTAAATTAACAATAACAAAAATATATTAAAAATTTGGAAAACCAAATTTAACATTTTATCGACTGTTCTATGATAATAAAGAAGAGAAAAACTAAAAAGTTTTTATAAGCCTTCAGTCGAGATGACCTATCATATTAGATAAGGTACTACCTTTCAAATATTCAGCCACTGTTTTTATTGACAATAATTGATATTTGGATATTTGAAAGGTAGTACCTTATCTAATATGATAGGTCATCTCGACTGAAGGCTTATAAAAACTTTTTAGTTTTTCTCTTCTTTATTAATGTAAATTAATTTTTTTTGACATTTATATAATATAATTAACGGTAAATGAAATAAAATTTCAAAAACCTATTGTCGACCGTAAAAACTAAAAATAAGAAATATAAATAGTTGAGATAGAGGTCGTTATAATCTACAAAGTAGATACATTTCAAAATACAAATTCGTAGTAGGACATCGGTAGTCAGGACCGTATTAGGAATCAATAACGAATAAAAAAATAGCAAGAAAAAAATTGTTAAATTCAAAACGCCTTAACGAACGACATGTTTCAGACTTATTCGCGGTTTTACCCAACGAAATTGACCTCATCGGTCAATTTTGCTCTACTTTGTAGATTATAACGACTTCTATCTCAACTATTTATATTTCTTATTTATATAATATGTTTACTTGATTTCGTAAATTTTCAAAATTTGCAGAAAAAATGTGCTAATTTTGCGGCGGATGATCGGATTGGTTTCAAAATTTGATAGATTAAAATGTCTAGAGCTTCAAGTCGACGTTTAAAATTTCAGCTTGATTAGATCGCTAGAGGTTAGTTAAAAAGCAGTCGAAAGATTTTTACCTTCTATATATTGTCATGTTCAAAATCTCCTTATACTAAAGCTCGAAGCCTAAAATCGAAAAAACCGACTGAAAAAGCCAAAGGCTTTCGAAAGGGGTGGCTTAGCCGCAAGTCCGATGTCTCGAAAAATCGACAAAAAAATCCCGCTCGGTGTGGGCTAGGTTAAGTTACGTTAAATTACCGATCGATCCCGCAATTTTGATTTTAAAATATTGATTTTTGTGCGATTTTCGATAACCCACGTTCAACTTTTGAATCGTAGCCTATCGCATTTCTTTCTCGCACACGTAAACCGAGTTAGACGGAAAACGAGTCGCGTCCACGTCGCGTCGTAGTGGGCCTCGAAATTGCTAGCAAACTGACTTAGCCACGCCTACTTATTATTCGAAATAATTAATTTGACATTTCAGACGATTTTTAAAGTTTTTAAAATAAAATGTATTTGATATTGTATTTTCGTTTTTATAATTGAAGAAAACTGGAATTTTACGTTTTACACGGTTTTACTTTAATTTTCTTGGTTATCTTTGTGTTACTTTACTTTACAGTTACTTTAGTTTACTTATAATTATTATGCGTTAAATAGGGGTACCTCAGGGTACCTTCGTGATTTTTCCAAAATTCTAACGTTTTTGCATTTTCGAGACGATTACGGACCACCGATGGATTTATTTATAACTACTTTAAAAGGGTGAGCCATTTATATCCTTTCAAAATGTATTCATTCGATACAAACTTGAAGGTTAGGTCCGCCAATTATAAATTATTATTAAATTCCTTCGTTTGTATCGTTTATTTGTTTTAGGCCGCTAAGTTCTTTACAAGTTTTAAACAGATGTGGTTTTATACGAAAATATTATTTTATTGTGATGCAATTACGTAAATCAAATTTACTCGATAAGTGTAACTACAGTTCACCGCACCGATCTCAAAAGTCATCGAAAGGCAAGTTCTGTATTCAAGTTTTATACCAAAGTGCCAAAGCTGAGAATATGCACGAACACCTATTTCACGTTCCACTTCAAATAGATCTAGATAGATGCAAACCAAGCTTTTTCGAAAAACACTCATGTTATGATGTTATAAACCTGCAAAGGGTTTTTCGCCTGTTCGAACTTCTCTAAAATGTAAAACCGATGTCGTGCGATTGTGTGTGCGTGCGTGTGTGTGTTTACGAAGCAAACTGTTTATAATTGTGCAAGGTATAGTGTTATTTTTACTACCGACCTTTGGAATATGCTTTAAATGATGTCAGATGGTTTGGTTCGGTGCAACGCCTTGAGGCATTTTATCTTGTTTTATCAAATTGCAGCATTTTGTGTTCGTCTCTCTGATATAACAGTTTATTGCTACTAAGCGAAGCTGCAGTGTTTTTTAAATTTGTATTTAATTTTTTAAGATTTGTAATTAATTGTTTGACATCGAGATTGTTTCCAACTTAAGCGCTGGTAAGAAATTTTAGCTATTAAATAACGATGATGTGAAGTCGAGTATAATTTCAACACCAAAGAAAATTAAACCGAAGCCAACAGTTTAAAGTGCATATGAAGTGGACGTACAGGCGAAAATCCATTTACATGTCAAATTTGTAGTTTGTAATTTTGATTTGGTTGGAATAAAAATGTTTTAACAAATTTGCAAGGTTTTGATTATAACATTTTATTAATTTAAGCAAAAGTGTTTCGAGTGTTTCCGTAAACTCCAAAGATGGTTCGAAAGTTAAGGAATCGAAAAGCAGTTTGCAGCAAAATGGACCAAGAGATATAATTATTATACAAAAAATTTTGGCATTGTAAATAATAAATAAAGGAAAGAAAAACTAAACGGTTTTTATAAGCCTTCAGTCGAGATGACCTTATCATATTAGATAAGGTACTACCTTTATTGTAAAAAAATAAAAAATTGTAAAGGTATTACCTTTATTGTAAATAATGCTTGCATCGAATGAAACACCAAGTTAAATTTTGTTACGATATTGTCATCAAATATTGTCCGTGTATTTCAAAACTCAAATAATAATTAAACTATAAAATCGATTTTTATCGAATAAAATCGAAATTTATTCCCAACTAAGATTTTATACATTTCCTACTGTTGCTCTGAGGCAACGATATGGTCGGTGGTGACCTTTTTGTGCAAAATTTATGTTAAAATTTTTTAAATAAATGGTTTCTCGCAGAAAGGAATTCCAAAATGTGTAAGAAATTAATCCTATAAGCAATAAAAACATTGAGCACTTGAAATGGTATTTTCTTTTTGAGAATGAATGCCTTTTTGAGAATAACTATAAATTATACTTTTACGTTTGAACATGTCTCGCCGGTGCATTTGGAAATATACAGTCAATTCTAAATTTATTCCAAAATGGTTCTACTGGGCAGGCTCTTTCGTTTTCAAATTTTTACGCTAAAGAAAAGTTATTTTATAAAAATTTTTCGACTCAAAATGCTTCTATGTGACGACTGCGTTTGGTTTCGTCGTCAAATAAAAAAAAAATTCATCAAAGTTTTCCGAAATATTTTCAAATGCGTATACCTTGAAATTATTTTTTCTAAATTTTATTTCCATTTTACGGCTTTCCTGATTGAGATGGGGAAAATATTTATCCCATCAATCTTGTGGAAAACCACCGGACTCAAGCGATACTGTTTAATATTTAAAAATCAGTCCATAAATAAGGCCGCTACGGCCGTATAAAGAAATTTTCAAATTTTGCGATTGTTGCGCCGACAGCGCGCCAACCATGCAACTTTTGGAAAAATTTTTGCTATTATCCGATTTTATTTTATAAGAAGCATCTTTTCGTATCTTACACATTTTGTCGAAAATCGCTTAATAGCAGAATAAATCGCGAAATGCTTAGACACGAAAATGTTCGTTTCAATTCTCCAGCCAATTTGCCGCACACAAATAATGCGTGTTTTTGGCGTATCCGAACGTTTTTTCTAAAAATTCGAAATCAAATTTTCATTTTCTTTTCGCGAATACTATCGAAATAAAAATTTTAAAAATCACATTTTTAAAATTTTACAAAAATCAGGAAATGCGGTAATGAATGATTGTTTGTGTTTATATGTCAGCCGACGGACGTTGGTTGGAAAAATTCAAATATTTTTTTCATTTTTGAAACATTTACGGACCATCTTTGAATTTATTTATTACAGGTATATTTTGTTTTATTATTAACCTTTTAAGGACGGGGAATTTTACGTGTTAATTGACTTTTTTCTTTTCATAAAGTTTGTAGATAAACCCAATCAAGTGCCCACATAGAATCGGGCACCAAACGGCTGGTCGATATATCGACCAGTCCCGTCCGCAACGGAAAATCCAATGTTAAAAATATGGAGTTTGTAGATTTAATTTTTTTTCCTATGTGATTTCATGCGCGAATAAAAAAAAGTTTTTGAGCTTATACTTGACCTTGAAAATTGCATTGAAGAATTTTTATTTGAAAATAATTATATTTATATTTCGAAATTTATTGTAGTTGCTTTTTGGCTTCAAGCTTGGTATACCCACGAGTTTTAGATTATAAGGTTTTATTTTGCGATTATGTAGCATTTGCACAAAATCTAGCAGAAATGTGGCTTTTCAAACAAATGGTAACTTCAAACATATAATTTTTGGCGCTCCTTAGTATTGCCGCCCTGGGTACATGCCGAAAGGGTCTTGCTCCCCCTAAATTTGAGGCTGTTCAGTATATCAAATTACGTAGAAAAACAACAAATATTTTGCGTTCTATCGGTGGTTGATATTTCGACCAGTCCCGTCCTTAAAGGGTAAAGAGCTAAGTCGTTTTTAACGTTTCACTTTTAAGTTTTCTCAAACCGATCCGACACTGCTGCAGAAACGCAACCAACAACACTACTGCAATCTTTAATGTATGTAAATTTATTTATTTATATTTAATAGTAAAAATTATTGTTGACATAATTTTCATCACGTTAGTTGGTAAACTGCTCTTGATCGATAAAAATTAATTATTTAATCCATTATTTTTTGTAATTTACAGAACCATCGATATCTCACCAAATAATTTCTATTAATTCAAATTATTTCTTAGAATTAGAATCTTTCCGAAAACGTCACAAATAAATCGTCCATTATCCAGTCAAAGTTCCGTTATTTAACTGCCAACTCGAAAAGGTCTGCAATAATCGATTTGTTTAAGAGCCGAGACCCATTTACACGACGTCGTGAGTAAGCTATCGGTTATCCAATCAAAGTTACAATACTGACTGCCGACTCGCGAAGGTATAAAATAATAAAATAATAATTGTTTTGTTATTCGAGTGGAGACTCATTCCTATAACGTCGTGAAGAAACAGTAGGTTATCCAATCAAAGTTACAATATTGACCGCCGACTCGCAAAGGTCAGGAATAATTGTTTTGTCATTCAAGCCTTTTAAAAGTCGTTAGGAATAAGCCGTCGTTAATACGAATAAAGTCCTCACCTAAATGCCGACTTGCAAAGGTCTACAACTGTCGTTGTTGTTATATAATATTGAAATTTATTCAAAGATCTACCTGGTTAACCACTAGTAGTTATAATAATGATGGTTGCTTAATTTTTGTAAATGGGTTTTGTATTGTAAATTTTAATCGTCCTGTATATTTTTAATTGTTAATAATTTTAAGTTAGTATTATTTTGTTAAATTTGTAAATGGAAAAATGTACATGTATGCTTTTTGATGGCCGACATCCAAGCGAGCGGACGTATGTTTGTCCGCGGGATGGGACGTTTCGGCGCAGCCGGTTCGGCGCGAAGACGTTTCGGCGCGAAGACGTTTCGGCGCGAAGACGTTTCGGCGCGAGCCGATTCGGCGCAATCCAGTTCGGCGCGAGCCGATTCGGCGCGAAGACTTTTCGGCGCAAGAATAAAATATTTTAAAATTTTTGATCTACTTTAAATTGATACATTAATAGATAAGTAATATAAATAATAAATATATTAAAACTATAATATACATGTATAGAAAATAAGTTAATGTAACTACTGTGTTACCAATTCTTTTTATTTAATTTTATTGGCTTTCGAGTTATGAATTAAAGTAAGTAAAAAAATATTTAAAAAACCAAGATTTTTCTTTTGATTATTTTGAAAACCTCGTATCTTTTAAACAACACATTTTACAAAGGATTACAGTTTAAAATTCCTCGGTTGGTACCGTTTAAGAATTAAATACATTATATCGTTGATTGATAAATAGTAAAGATACACAATGCAATAGGAAATTGTTGCTTATCCTCCCATATCAGGTATTTCAACACCCCACTGCCTTTTAGCCAACAAACTCAGTGGTGAGGGTGGTGAGCAAGTGCCGCCACCAACAGTATTATAATTATAAGATTATACTGTATAATGATTATAATTAATACTACTAATTTAGTTATTTGGAATTTAATGAAATTATTACATTTTTTATCTTTTTATTGTATACTATACAAACTTGTTAATTTAAATTATATTATCTAATATTGGTTATAATAATTGTACCTAACACTGTATTAAGTAAATAATTTGTTGTAAAGGTGTTTTATTATATTATAATATAATCGACTATATGTGAGGATTTTCGTATAATTACGAAATGAATCCTTAACATTTTTTTATTTTTTATACATGTGTATTAATTTTAATAAATTCATTATATATATTATTTATCTATTAATGTTTAAATTTTTCCACATTATTTTTCTTTTTAAAATATTTTATTCTCGCGCCGAAAAGTCTTTGCGCCGAATCGGCTCGCGCCGAACCGTCTTTGCGCCGAACCGTCTTCGCGCCGAAACGTCTTCGCGCCGAAACGTCTTCGCGCCGAAACGTCTTCGCGCCGAACCGGCTGCGCCGAAACGTCGTAGACCGGTTTGTCCGTTCCAGTTGAGTTTAAGTTTTTAAGTTAAGTTAATTAAAGTTTTGATTTTTAAGTTTTTAAAAGTGTTGATTTATTTTATTTAAGAGTATCGTGTTTAAAAAAATGGGTGGCCCGAAGAAAATTTAAGTTTTTATATTAAAAGTTATTTAATTTCACAATTTTTTATAATTTAACACAGACGGGTCATTAATGTATGACTCATTTTGCCTGTCAATGTCAATTTATTTTTGCGCGCGATCGATTTGGATTTTTGCGTATACCTTCCTACCAATATTTCACAGGGGGTGAATACGAGGCGAGGGGGGAGAATTTTTTGCTCAGTTTTTTGATATCTTGCGCCGTTTTCGAGTTGTTTCTAATTTAAAATAATTTTGACAAACATTAATTATGATGACAGTTGTTATCAAAGGCTACTACACACAAAAAGCTACATCGAGTTTAATCGAATTTAATCGCATGTTGATATATACATAATATATATACATATTGTCGTGTTTCAAAATCATATTTTTGAATTTTTAATTTTTAAGATTTGATTGATTTTGATTTTGTAAATAATTTATTATGCTGATTGTAAATATTTTGAAATTTTATTGTTCGCGCCAACAAATTTAAAGTTGGTACGAAAGTTTATGATAAATTGGCTTTTTGCCGGCCGCGTCGACCGGAGTGGTCGGTTTTACGGAAGGTCTCCGTATTTTGTGAATTTTGAGCCGTTTGTTGGGAATTATATTTTGGAGTATTTTGAGAATAAAAAGTTTTTGATTTACAGTGAGTGAATATTATTTAATTTGTAGCAATTGGAAAGTATATTGGGATGGAGGAGACGCCAAAATAAAACACAATTACTGATTGTCAACGTTTCGGTTAATAATTTGAACCATCTTCAGGACTAAAAAATTACAAATATACAAAAGGGAAGATATGGTTACGTTCGACAATTGTGACATGGTCATCACACTCACCTCACAGTAGGGTAAAAAATGTCTCGGCGTAAAAGATTACATAGTTTGGAGGATAAGCCGAAAGTTCACCTACAGTAACCTCAACCAAGTCAAATACGAGTTTTAAATTTAAACACATGTAAAATGCAGCACTTAAAAACATGAGTACAATCATTAATGTCAACTATAAAATTACAGATGTCAAAATTCTATAAATTAACACTGCTTATAACCACAAGCCTAAAAGTAACTAGATAAGTGCTACATGGTACGGCAAAAAATTTTTCGGTCGGGTGGTTACCAATCAAAAATACATAGGTAAACAAAAAGGGGGGTGAGAGTGTGAGACCAGTACAAACAAACTCAACAAAATACAAAATTGATAAAATTTGGTCACTAAAAAAAGAGATGTACGTGAAACACTAATCTAGAACGGAATAAACGTGATTCAAGCGACAAAAGTGAGAAAACATGTTCATGGCAAAATAACGGTGCAACAAATTAAACCAACCACACAAAAAAACACAAAAGAAGGTTCCAAATAACTATAGAACCTCTTATACATGGCAAAGTGATATAAAAAACCTAAAAATACAAAAATTATCTCCGTAAAAAACATTTTTCACAACTTCCTACATCCACTAAATATATTCATAATACCCGGAAACCCGGAATTTTTGGAATCCAAAAATCAAGGAGGTCGTTCTTCGATTTTCCTCAAATATGCTCTCAGCAACCCTTTATCACCATTATTCAAGTATCCACAATCTGATTGCTTGTTGATGTTATTATCAGTTATGGAGATGTACGCTGCCTCCAGAAAAGTTCTTCTGTAGTTAGACTCAAAATTCAGCACCTCCGTTTTTTCCAATGAAAAATTGTGAGATTGCTTTAACATGTGTTCTGACAACCCTGTTTTTCCAGAACCCGTTCGGACGTCATACTGATGTCGTTTGACTCTGTTCATCAATCGCTGTTTGGTCTGGCCAATATATTTCGCACTACAGTCACATTCAATGCTATAAATGAGGTTATTATTGTCTAGGTTAGAAATCTTATCTTTAGTTTTGGAGAACAACAGATTGTTCAAATTGAAGCGGTTGTTATAAGAAATAATCAATTTACTATTGTGAAGTGCTTCTCTAAGGGTGAAGTTAATTCTTTTAGCTAACCATGGATGAAATGTGATTTTGCTATAGTTTTCTGAGGCATCTGAGTTGTCTAAACGGGAATTATTTGTAGATGGTCTATGTGATTTTCTTCCAAAATCTGCTAGGAAAATCGTTCTTAAGAAGTTGTTTCTTTAAATCATGTAGTCTGGTGGTAAATATTTCCCATGTTCAATTACCTATCCGAAATAGAATATACTATACAATCTTTAAATGTAGCAGACATTGAAAAAGAACTTTTAAGAGGTAAACTTTTAAACATCACACACAACTTTTGCAATAGAAACACCAAAAAAGATATAGCAACTAAACAAGTAAGAATGACCAAAAAATTTCTAAAGAAAAACCCGGACCTTCTGATACTAAAAGCGGACAAAGGTAACTCCACCGTAATAATGCATATCAATGAATACAAAAGAAAAATGAACGAACTCTTCAGTGATCCTGATACCTACAAAAGACTACCCTCCAACCCCACTAACTCGATCCAAGGGAAATTTAACAGGGTTGTTAAGGAGATTCACAAAAAAGGATACATAGATGACTCCACTAAAAAGTCGCTTATTAAATACAACTCTATGTACCCCCGAGCCTATGGTCTTCCCAAGGCCCACAAGATTGGTACTCCACTAAGACCTGTTATAAGTTGTATAGATTCCCCCTCTATCCCATTGGCCAGATTCATCAACAGCATCCTTAGAAACGCTATACCATCAGCGCTACCCTTTAACGTGAAAAACACCATTGAGGCAAAAGAGAAGATAGTTTCAGCTAAACTCCCTGACAAATTATGTTTTGATCTCCTTCGATGTGAAATCCCTTTTTACTAATGTGTCCAGAGAGTCAGTGATTTTAAAAATAACTGGGCCCGGCTTCGGCCCACTTAGTCTAACAGGGCTAGTTCCGTGCCTGGACAAATAAGAGCTGAAATATTTCAGTTGCCGTAAACCCTTGAAATTGCAAAAAATGCCGCGCATTGCAAAACAAATATGGCCCTCACACAAAAACAAAAGACAATACTTCTAACTTGTTAGAATGTCTTCACAAAGAAAATTAATTTTTTTTAGAATGATCGAGCGACAAGATTGGACCACTTGATATGGAATGACCCAAAAGTATTTGAAAGGTATGAATCAGACGAATAGATTTCTCTACTTATTTTTAATTTACACTGATTTTATCATTTCCTAATATCTATTATAGTGCAATAGTTTCAAATTAAACAGAATCACAATAGACCCGTGGAATAGGCCTACCGGGAAAACCACATTTAAAAAACGCGCTAAGTACACTACCTCATAGGTGATGTGGAAACGTGTGCATATTATGATGACAATTACAACATTTCCAACGTTTTGAATCGTTATATCTCCGAAACGGTGACTCTTAGGAAAAAAAGTATTGATACCTTCTTTATAGAGAGTTACATTATCTACAATTTTTGTCTGAGCTAATTTTATCATAAACTTATCGTTTTGCTGAAAATTGCGAAAAACCTATTTTTTGGACCTTTGACCTTGAGTAAATTAATATTTTTATATAATTATGTTTTGAACAATTTTACCAATTTTCAGGTTTTTGGGATTTATTGTAACTTTACCCTAATTTTTTGGTCTAATTTGACCGGACTATTAATATGGAATTTTATTGTCGCTTTTTGAATTAAAGAAAAAATTTGGTTTTCCATACTTCCAATCAAATTATCAATAATATTTTGCTATAAATTGTTCCAACAATTTAAAATTATTCTGCGGAGGTCCTTTACATCTGAAAACTGCCTATTATTTGCATATACATAACGTACAAGTATACCCCAAATGTTTTCAATTGGGTTAAAATCTGGAGTCTAAAACACCAGTCTAAAACACGAATTCACTTTTCACAGAACCAGTTATTTGTTTGGCGACTTGCAAGTATGGCTGCATTATCCTGCTGAAAAATAAATTTTGATGGTATATATATTTCGCCGGAGAAATGGAAGCAAATTATTGTTCAACGGTGTGATATACAATTCGCTGTTCATTTTCGTCGATGTAATGCCTAAAGCCACTTTTCCCTTTGCACAAAGTGCTCCCCAGATTGAATTTTTTCTCATCGTTGAATATCACCTAAGAAACCATTCTTGAGTTAAAATACTATTAACATAATTAAATGGTATACCGACCTTTGTCTAATCTCGGGACATGTTTGCACGTGCAAATTGTATTTGCTTTGATTTGTGAGCTGCTGACAGAGCTGGAGCCATGATCAATTTAGCTAGAATTATGTTTGAACTTCGATGTATAGTTCTTCTTACCGTTTCATGTGATACATTTATTTGTAGCTCACTTTGAATTTGACGCAATGAACGTGTTGAGTTTGAAGCACCTCTTTGTGTTCTTCTTTCATCATGGCTCGACAATATTTTTTCCCGTCCTGAACGTTTTTTAGTTCCATAAGTTTCTTTATTTTTTAAAAAATTTCGTACAACACGGTCAGATCTCTTAATTCGTTTTGCGATTGTTCTAAAACTAACTCAGGAATCATAATATGCTTCAACAATCAAACATTTGTTGCAACTGAGTCAATAATTCATCGTGCGGTTATAATTATGAGGCAAGCAAAATTTTATTTATCGCGCTGACAATGAGTTCGACGTAAGAAGACTGCACGGTAATTTTATGCATAAGTCTTTTTTGTTACTTTAATTAAAATAAAATGCAATATTGCAAAAACCTTACATTTATATTGAAATCATAAAAATATGAGGTGCAGTTATTATGTGATGCAATGTACTTTAAAAAAATAATAAATGATTTTATCACAAGAGTCTAGAGAGAGTAATATTCTACTTTTGCATCCGCATGCGCAGTTGTGTCTATTTTGTACTTGGAAAAAATTGAAATACTAAATTAATTTTGACATCTGTGAAATAGACATTTATATTATTATCATGTACTTTTATTTTTTTAAACATAGTTTAGACAGTTTATTTTGATATTTTAACTAAAGTGACCACAGAAAAACAAGTAAAAAGCGATAAATACTGTATTTATTTAATATACTGTAAATAGTGTATTCATACTGGTGAGAAACCATTTGAATGCACTTGGAGAAAATGTCGAAAGAGACGAGGTTAAAGATGCAACCACCTTAATAGCAGAACAACTAGTAAATAAGAATTACGTACGGCACAATGATATTAACTTGGCTGCAAGAAAAGATATTATTAAAAATGAATTTTTGAAATTGTTAGAAAATGCAACGTCGCATGCTGAGGTTGACGTCATAGAAAATACTCTGCGTCCCTTAAAACCTACTTTAGCTGCTCTACAACTTACGCATACTGTGTTAGAGGAACACCGACAATAATTAGACATGGAAATACGAAAGAATAAAAATATAATTCCACAGCAGCGATTCTTTCCAACAAAAAAAAAACAAAACCAGTTCGTAAAAGTGCAATAGTAAAGCCTTCTGATGAAGAAATGCAAGATGTGGCAATTAAATTGTTAAAGAAATAAATAGTTAATAAATAAATACAGTAATTATCGCTTTTTACTTGTTTTTCTGTGGTCACTTTAGTTTAATCATAATTAGTTTTAAATTATTCATTAATTCACAGTGATGAGAAACCATTTTCATGTAAAATTTTTACCATAAATTAATATTATATTTTAAGTGTATATTAATAATATACCGTTAAAAGTTTGTCTAAAATATCAAAATAAACTGTCTAAAATTTGTATAAAAATTAAAAGTACATGATAATAATATAAATGTATATTTGACAGATGTCAAAATTAATTTAGTATTTCAATTTTTTCCAAGTACAAAATAGACACAACTGCGCATGCGGATGCAAAAGTAGAATTACTCTCTCTAGACTCTTGTGATTTTATCGGACAACATAACGAAAGCGATGCTTTCCGAGTGTCCACCCGGCAGCCAAAACGAAGCATTCCTAGTCAGCTCACAAATCTACTAATAATGTAAAATCGACCAGTAATGTGTTTTTATTAATGGTCGATTCTGTTACTTCTGCAAGTCAATTCATTTATATTATAAAAAAATTCTATTATAAAAATTTGTCCGACGTCTGACCCTTGATTTGTCTGACCCTAAAACCTGGCCCAAACGTGGAAATTGTTCTTCGTGTGTGTGTGTACACCCGCCAGTAACAGTTAAAAACTATTTACGTACAACAATGATGGAAGAGGTTAAACTATCTTGCTCTGCTTAACATAGAAGCTGATTTTTTAAGCAAATTGGATTGCAATGATTTAATAAATGATTTTGCTGCGTTTAAGTGCAGACGAGTTTTGTAACACATTGTAAAACATTTATTAATAAACCAAACCTAAAACCGTTTTAAATGTTTTATTTAAATGTCCAATCATCCCTGAAACCTCGGAAAATATTATAAACTAGCAGCTTTTAGATAACATTAACCAATTTTCTGAATCAATTAAAAATGGGCAATAAAGTAAATGCACTAATTATGTATCTTGGGTGCTGAGAAAGGGGCGGCACATGGCCTGGGGCCTAAAGCGGCTAGGACTGCAAATCCGCCACTGTCGGTATGGTATCTCGGAAATCAAAATTGTACTCCTATTTGCGATTTAAAATTTAATGAGCTAAATTTTGATTTCCGTAGATACACTTCTGTGTGGTAGTGTAAGTTGTAAGTATTCGGTGTTAAACATAAATTTGTTATCTAAAATTGTATTTGATTTGTTATCACTTATCAGTTATCACGAACCTTATCCTTTTCACTTGCTGACACCGCCGCTAACACACACAGGGCCGTCCTCGCACGGTTTCGTCGCAGCTGTAGTCCTGCAAATCACCTTCTGCCTTCACCCACACGTATAGTACGTCTCTCAATTAACTAAAAAAACTCTAGACAAAGTCCTCCAATACTCCGTAATAAGTAGTGTTTCGATATCACTATAATTCTTTTTTCTGTTATCCCAGCTTGGCTATAATGCTTTCCAGCATCAAAATTATCGATTTCAAAAATACCACAAGATTCACCTTCTTATAAAGTGAAAAAAATCCAAAAATTCGCAAATTAATTTGCACGTCGCAAAATTTTTACTCACTTATCTCGACCAGCTAGTCGAGTTCCCAACTTTTAAAAGCTAAAATCGCACTACGATATGTTTCGCAGGACCGGCACTAACAAATTCTTAATATTAATTTTATTTTGTGTTTAAGTTTTTGTGTTATTACTGTTTATAAAAGTACCTATGGGTGGCATTTTGAATAAATCAAAACCTGGCTGCAAATACCAGCCTCGTTATGTAAAATAAAATAAAAAAATAACAACAGAATAACTCGTTTCACGACAATATATTCCATCAGAGGAGGCGCACCAAAAATGTGTGCCTAAGGGCGCAGATGAACCTTACTCCGTATCTGTGTATAGAGAAAAGACGAAGGCTATTGATTGTAATAAAATTACCGAGGGGGAAACCGCAGACCAAATTTTTGTACACCAGATTTCCTTTTATGAAATTTTCTTGGATTTCCTAAAATTTCCCGGAATTTCCTAAAATTTCCTTTGGATTGCCTAAGATTTCCTTAGATTGCCTAAGATTTTCTTGGATTGCCAAAGATTTCCTTTGATTTCCTAAAATTTGTTAAGATTTCCTTGAATTGCTTAAGATTTCCTTGGATTTCCTAAAATTTCTTTGGATTGCCTAAGATTTCCTGAGATTTCATTGGATTTCCTAAAATTTCCTCGGATTTCCTAAAATTTCCTGAGATTTCCTAAAATTTCCTGGGATTTCCTAAAATTTCCTGAGATTTCCTAAAATTTCCTGGGATTTCCTAAAATTTCCTGAGATTTCCTAAAATTTCCTGGGATTTCCTAAGGTTGCATGAGATTTCCTAAGATTGCCTAAGATTTCCTTAGATTGCCTAAGATTTTCTTGGATTGCCAAAGATTTCCTTTGATTTCCTAAAATTTGTTAAGATTTCCTTGAATTGCTTAAGATTTCCTTGGATTTCCTAAAATTTCTTTGGATTGCCTAAGATTTCCTGAGATTTCATTGGATTTCCTAAAATTTCCTCGGATTTCCTAAAATTTCCTGAGATTTCCTAAAATTTCCTGGGATTTCCTAAAATTTCCTGAGATTTCCTAAAATTTCCTAGAATTTCCTAAGATTGCCCGAGATTTCCTAAGATTTCCTTAGATTTCCTAAGATTGCCTCAAATTTCCTAAGATTTCCTCGGATTTCCTAAAATTTCCTGAGATTTCCTAAGATTTCCTAGGATTTCCTAAAATTTCCTGAGATTTCCTAAGATTGCCTGAGATTTCCTAAGATTTCCTTAGATTTCCTAAGATTGCCTAGAATTTCCTAAGATTGCCTGAAATTTCCTAAGATTTCCCGTCTCTTGTACTCCAAATTCTACCTAAGATTGCCCGAGATTTCCTCGGATTTCCTTAGATTTCCTAAGATTGCCTGAAATTTCCTAAGATTTCTCGTCTCTTGTACACCAAATTTCCCCAGAGATTTCCCCCTAGAAATTTACTGATCAGTGTATAGCAAGATCAGTCGCAACCAATGCAAGAGTAATATATTCATTCGTTCAGACACCATCATAAACTACAACCAAAATAAAAATGTCGTCACTCTCTGCCGCAATACCTCCAATCACCAGCACACCAAATTTTGTCCGGAGATACGATGACATAATATTCATTTTTGTTTTCTATTGTGGTAGCCTTAACAAAGATATCGGTAGCCCTGGCAAAGATATCTATATGTATCACCCCCTACCCTAAATCTATCTATAAAAGTTTTTTTAACAAAATCCAAAATGAAAAAAAATTTTTATTTTTGTACGCCACTGAATTTTTTTCAAAATATCTATATACGTCACATAATACCGTAAGAAGTCACAAATAAAATTTCTCCAAGATTGGTACAACAAATTTTTTCGGTCATCTAGTGGATTTTTCGAAAATAAATTTTTGTAAATTACGGACTGTCGATTTACTGATTCTGAAAACATTTTCGAAAAAATTTAACAAACAGCCTAAACTTGGTCGCTACCTAGTGGCAGAACCTTATACTTATAAAGTAACGTTCCGTCAGTCCGTACGACGATATTATAAAATATTTCCCACTGAACCACCTATTTTTGTATTCTAAAATAAATTGTTACAAGCCCTAAACTCAATTCTTATGCTGCACTCGGTATACAAATCAACATTAACCTAATTTTGACACATATCACAAAATTATGACGTTTATTAAATTTTTGAATATATTGTTTTATTTTTGCAAGCCATCGGACAAATTCTCACAAAAATATATAAATTAAGATTTCAGTTAATATTTTCTGTAATTTTTCTGACCTGCCCGCCCTGTTACAATTGGCTCGGTTTGTTTTCTCACCAATACTTATACTTTCAAAGCTCCATCGACACACCAAATTTTAGCTGAATCGGTTAAACATTTCCGGAGATACGACGACATTTTAATTTTTTTTTATTTTTTTTTTGTTTGTTCGACATTATTATTTGCTTTTGAATAAACCATTGCTTTCGTTGTCAATAAGAGTTTTACTTACGACTCAGGGGATAAATAAGATCGACCAGAACCTACAAACTGAGAGTCTCATCTCCCGACATAAATCTGACAAGCCGGAGCATAATTTAGAGTTTGTATGTGACTTCAACAAAAATACACAACTTTTTGGCGCGCAACGTAAGGGGCTTGACGGTGATCATTTTCTTAGGGTGTGTTCAGCAAAATCTAAAAACAAAGAAATAAAATTAGTAAAAATGGAAACAAAAGGCACTGTAGGGGAAAAAGACAGCAATACGCCAGAGATGATAGAAAACATTTTAGCAGGAGTATTAGGGGAAAATATCTTAGAAATATCAGACGGTACCGAAACTCCGACAGCATCACCGATACACTCGAGTACACGAGCTGAAATAGTAGGTGCGGGAAATAGCGACATGATGAGTTTCATACAACAGATGTTTGAGAAAATGGATAAAAATTTTGAGAAAATAAAAAAAATTTTGAAATCGCGCATGAAGAAAGTAAAAGTATACGTGAAGAAATGAATAGGGGTTTTGGCAATTTAGAAAAAAATTTTGATAAACTTGAAGGTGATTTAAAGATTACCAATAAAAGGGAAGATGAAAAAATAGTGATAATTTAATTAGGGTTGAGCAAAAAGTAGAAATGCAGGGATGTGAGATAGGTAAAGTAGGAGGAAGCGAAATTAATGACACAGGGGCTGAATTGTCACTGAAGTCACCTGAAGTCACCTGAAAATGAACTCGAGAATCGGCTCCACACTCTCGTTTCTCGTGATGTTCTCGCGTTCTCGTGCTGTTCTCGCGAGATTCTCGCCAGAGTTTGGAGCGCCCATTAAAGTTTCAACTTTGACAACTTGTGATTTTTGACAGACGACAGATAGAAGATTAATTTTACCTATTCTGGATAAAGCCTTTTAAGGCCTTTAAAATAACCTATCGCAAGACAAAATATTTTTTAAAAATCCCGGGTTACTGTCAGTTAATTACACCCACGAATTGGGCTTTGATTTTTTTTCTATTAGAAAGAGGACAATTTTCTGAGCATTTTGAGACCGCACTTCGATGAGGATTATCCAGTAGTTTTCGAGAAAACGGCATTTGAAAATCAAAATTTTACATGCATTTTACATAGGGAATTGATCCGCTCCCGAGTTCTACTGACGGTGCGTGCGTTCTGATATAGTCTTATTGATGGGCGGAGCACTTGTATTCAGTTGTTGTCGACCACCGGTCGGGAGCACACCGACCCTTGCTAACGAGTTTCACACCTTACGAGTTTCACCCCTTTCGAGTTGCACCTTTGGCGTGGTGGTGCGACCTAGAGGGATGTTTTTAGCGAGTCAGGGTAGCTCCGCTACCCTCCGCTCCGGTCCCCTCCGCTCCGGGTGCTACGCGCCGTTTTGACGAACGCAACCAAGGCACTCGAGATTCTAACCTAAAAACGAGTTCTGCGTTTATTTTTTAAATTATTGCATAATGTTGCGTAATACACCCGATGTACATCCGACAATGTCACAATTGCGTCTGACTGCCAACACTAAGACTATATCAGAACGCACGCACCGTCAATAGAACTTTTATGTTAATGATTTCCCTATCTAAAATGCATGTAAAATTTTGATTTTCAAAAGCCGTTTTCTCGAAAACTAATGGATAATCCGCAAAATTTCTTTTTTTATTACACACAGAAAATTGTCCTCTTTCCAATAGTGTAGGTGTCGAGGCTCAATTCTTGGGTGTAATTCCCTGACAGTTCCCAAATCCCGTATTATTTTCTTGTGGTGGCACTCCTGATTGATAGATCGCGACGAAAACCTTATTTTCACCTTTCCACCGTGAACCCTACCACCATACCAAATTTGGTCGTAATTGGTTGGATGGTTCGGAAGCAAATCGATCGACAAAATTTGACGACCGACAGACCGACACAGAAATTTTTATTTTACTTTTTGCAGATCTTTACGTTTCTGAACACGGTGATCTCGAAGATGTAAAAAAAAAAGTTGAAATTTTTTTTCGATTACCATACCTCCAATTTTTTTAAAATTGATTGGAGGTAAAACATTAAAATACAAATAAAACGGAAAGTATTTAAAATACAAAGTGTTCAAAATGAATTTCACATTTTCCACAAACTTCCTCTATCCCATTTTTGGAAATTCTTTTGGCACACCTCGGAATTTTAGAAAGTCACCGCCCCTGTATTACATACGAGGTTAGAGAATGTTAAGATTTATTTTTTGTATTACAAATTTTAAAAAGTTATTTGGAAGTTTAGAAAAAGTTACAATTCACATTAATTTTAAATTGAGTCACATTAGGAAGTTGATAGATAGACTGTTGTTGACTCTTGACTGCATTTATTTCTGCTTGTTATTAAGAAATAAAAAGATAATAGCTATTTATGGTACAAGTGTGTTATATTACATATTGCTATGTCCTCCCCTATTAAATTAGTCCTTCCTCGTCGTTAGACAAAATCAAAGAGGATGTTTAAGGGAACACAAATTTTTAATAACAAAAATAATAATTGAACGAAAGCAACTTAAACAAATTAACAAAATTAACGTGTCGTGTAATGTTCGTGGTCGTGCGTGTACTTAATTCTAGGAATAACACACAACAAGTAAACAAAAACACAACTAATAAATAAATAAATTGGGTGAGTCCGGGTTAATAAAACTTTAAAATATTTGTACGACCTTAATTGTTGTTTGTTCGTACTCGGTTTGGGCTTCTCGTCAAGACTCGCTCGAAACTTCCTGGATGATATCCACACAAACACAACTTTATGATTTTCAGAAAAACTCCTTATTAACTCTTGGGTTCTTTTATTTAAGAATGGCTGTCTTATTAGGGGGCAATTCGCACTTGCCTAATCTGCTTGCACTATTTCTTTAATTTATAATTTTAACGAATTTTTCGTCAACCGTTTCGCTCTGTGTATTTTCTCGACTGGCCTTCCTGGCCGTTATTATTCTCTTCATCCCCTTGGAGATGTTTAATTTTGGCACGCTTATTACATTAAAATTTTTCATAATAATTTTCCGAAACTTTTATCTTTCTTGATCTAGTTTATTTGTTTGTTTTAAAATATTTAAAAACCCAGAAAAATTTGTTAGTCATTAAAAACTTAAATTTAGGAACATGGCAACTTAAATTAATTATACAAAGATTAAAGTTAAGTTAACGATGGTAATTTGTTGCTCGATTCCCAGTATCCTATGAACAAATTGTAGGGTCATGGGAATCCCTCTCACCAAGAACTTTCTTCCTTGACCGCGGTGGACATCGCAATATGTATAAGTCACGCGAGAAAAGTTTACCCCGCGAGGCCGTCAAGTCGAGTGTGGTAAAACACGTGTTTTAGGTTTTCAAAAATGCGTGAGTTATAGATATAACTCACTAGTGAGTTACTATATGGTATTTTATCTACTTTGATTTTGTAATGTACCGTATTTCATTTTTTTTTAGTATCGTAATGATAGTTTTTACCGCACTAGTTTGGTAATAAAGCAGTAGTGCCGTAATTTTGTAAAAGAAGTGAATTTTTCAAAAACATGTTTATAATTATTTATTAATATAAATTACACAGTTTGAAACATTTTCAAAATGAACTCCAGACGCTGTTTCCAAGTTGAAGCTGGGTTGTTCCACCGTTAATTTACTTGTTGAAGCCACAGTAACCGAAGAGCCCATTATTTTCGTTTCAATAATTATTTTTTTATTTTCTATTGATGTTTCAACATATCCTTCTGCAACACTATCAGACTTCCAGCCTCCGTGACGCTTGAGAGTATGCATATCTGCCCCTGCATCGGCTAACAATGATGTCGAGGATCTCCGGAAACAATCGGTGCGATTCTGATTTGACATAACAACCTTGTTATCATAACCATTTGGTTATTTTGTAACAATATGGTTATTTCGGCCGTTTTGTTATTCTGATTGTGCAGGTATAACCATGAGAGTGTAGTTTGTCAACCATTTATTGTTATAATTCATGGTTATGATAACAACTGCATTTCAGTGCTTGTTAAGCTCATTTTGACCATTGTTATACGTTCGTGAAAGACTATTTGAATTATTTTTAATTAGTAAATGTTATTTCATATACACGCGCTTAGAGAATTTAGCGACAAACAAATAGATTTCACTATTAACTTTACTAACTTTATAATAATTATTGCTATGAAATTTTTTTAAATAAATCGATCCGATATTGGTGATATAAATCACCAATCAATTGGTGTTAATTTTCACTTAAATTTTGAAAATGTTGAAGATCAGTAAGTAAAATTTAATAATTAAAAAATTAATAACGTTTATAATAACTGGAGTCCGCGGATAAAAAAGCGTAAAAATTTCAAAATAAGGTGCTTAAACATCATGCATCAAATATTATCAAAAGAGGCATCAATTTAATAAAAAGAAACATTAATTCAATTAAAACAAGCACCAATTTTATTAATAAAAGGATTAATTTAATTTTTAAAACAATTGATTTTTAAAATTTGTTGGAAATGTTCTGGAGTAAAATGCATCTTTTCAATAAAAGATTTTTGTAAGCTGAAAAGTTTCATTCAACGTTGACAATTCAAGTTTGCACCTTAGTGAAATTTAATGTAGTTTTTCCAGGTATAGTTTTGACTATTGTCCAATATTTTTAAACCGTTATTTTCTTCTAAAACCTTATTCAATTATTTTTAAATAAAAATAGATAGCATAGAAATTCAACAAACGCATACAAAAGCATAATAATTCAAAAACAATACAAAACCCTCAAAAAAAGCAAAAAGAGCTTATAAAACTATGTGCCAAATAGATCATTTTTTGATAATTCGCTCTTTAATAAATAAAACACAAACATTAAAAAAAATTAAATTTTAATCTAATCTAAAATTTAATTTTGAAATCACAACAGCTGATGGATTCATCTGTAATATTTCTACATTTGTACTATTTTTACGTAACATTTGAACTATTTCTAACAAGGTTTGGTTATGCTTAAATTATAACCATCATGACTATACGTGTCTAAACAAAATACCAATTTTCGGTAACATTGTTACGGAGATGGTTATAACTTAGGATAACAATCCAGTCATAACAATATGGTTACATAACCATGTGCAAATCAGAATCGCACCGAATGTCCTATATAGTTTACCGGTTCAGATAATCCTAGTGCAGTAGCGATTTTCTTTGGAATTCCTCCGATTGTATTAACTCCAACAGGCTGCTGGGTACATTCCCGCATAATTTTAGTTTTTGAATTTGGTAAAGTGATCTTGATATATTTTTCTTCGTCTTGAACGTCTCGTGTCATCAAATTTGTAATCTCCTCGCGTCGGCAAGCACCAAAAACTCCAATTATCAAAATGACCTAAAAGCATAATAAGTTTGAGATTGTATTTTTATTATTTAAGCTCTAATTTACCTTTATAAATAAGAAATCCTTATAATTCATTTCCTTAAGAAATTGATGTATTTCTTTACGAAAAATACAAGATTTCTTGGGGCGGTATCCGTCTGATTTCCTCTTCAAGAAAGCCACAACCTGATGATATTGACTAATATCAATTTTTTTCTTAATCGAGACTAAGGTTCGTAACATAGAATACCGGCACCATTACGAAGATGGTTTTAATTTCCCTGCTTGTTCCGTAAAATAGGCAAGAACTACCTTTTCAGAGATTTCACGAATTTTCTTCACTTCCATCCATTCTTCTAAGTATTTGTACACCATCTCGTAACGCTTTTTAGATTTGGCAGGAATTAATATATCTATAGTAGATTTAGCAGCCAATTCTACATCAGAAGGCAAACTTTCCTCTGAATTACACATTTTTCACTTGCTAATACACTGCCGCTTGTTGTCACTTCAATGTTTGGAAAACAATTAAACAATTTCGTAACTACGCGATTGGCCTCCCTATTATTTTTTCATAAACGCAATTTTAAATGTTTATTGACAAGCACAAAAATATTTGTAGGTATTAGTTATAAAAGTAGATAAAACGTTGTACAATATTTGTATCGTAAATATCTATTACTTGTTTAAAATCGCCATACTTGATGGATTATCCGACTCGCCTACGGCTCGTTGGATAATTTTTCCATCGCGTATCGTAAAACTTCACATTACGATACATATATCGTAAATATCTATTACTTGTTTAAAATCGCCATAGTTAAAGCTGTATTATTACGAGGTATTGGATAAAAAATAATATTACTTGATAACTTTATTTTATTACGCAAAATGTTATCATGCAAATTTATAATATTTTGAGACCCCTCCCGAAGAGGCTTTCGAATGCTTTTGACTGACATGAGAGAGGAGAATATGCTTAATCCGTTCCTTGTGTCTACTTTAAAACATTAGAATTATTTTATTGGTCCAAAACGCAAAACTATGAATTTATAGAAGCTTTAAATTAAGTATGATATTTTTTTTAAATTAATACGTTAAATAATTTTCTTGTATTGACTATGACTAATAATAATAAAATAATGTATGTATGTACTGTATTATTATATTTATTTTAGATTCATGATAAGTCTAATTTGAATTGGTTCAAGATTAATATTATTTTCAGTAATAATTTAACAATGTTATCTAGTATGTATATTATGAATTTTGAAATTCAAGACCACGAACAAAAATCACTTTTAAATTTCCTGTTTCATTAATTTATACAAAGTAATAATTATAAGAACCTATTGAGGATAAATTAAATTAAATATATTCCTATAAAATATTTATAATGAAAGACGAACAGTCAAAACTAGTCCATATTATTATACATAGTATGTAAATATTGAGAAAAGTGTTTAATTTAATTTTAAGTATTAATTAATTTTGAATACAAAATGATAGAGTGATATTTAAAATTATGAGGTAATACCAGCAACTAGATATACTATATTATGTACATAAATCTTGGTTAAAAACTAAAGAACTGCTACCACATGGCAGACTGTTGATCTTCGTTTGCGTTGTAATCACACAGTAATTCAACATCCGCTATTTTTAGAAACAGTATTCGGCCGACCGGCATTGGTATTTGATGTTAGGAGTTAAGTGTACTATGTTGTATGAAGCATTATTTTTATATTCAGCTATGTTGTGTTTAGTACTAAATATTTTATAAAATTCAAACTATATGTTTGCTGTCTGGAATTATTAGCATAATGAATTTACAGTGAAACTAATTTGTGTTAAAATTTTTGAATATAGTTTTGTGAGACTTTCGGTATAAGCATATAAATACTTTCAAAACGTTCTTTGAAAATGAATTGTTTTGGATCATTTCAAGTTGTTATTATATTTTTATTCGGTATTGGCGTTGGTTTAACTCACTACGAAAATGACTACACCCCCATAATAGGCAGAAAAGGAACCAAGTGTTACGATGACTTCAACAGACCACAGGTAGATTTTTTTAAATACTTTATGTACTTAGAATTCGCCGAGTTATAATAGCAAAACCAATTGAAGGCTACAGGAATAAAACGAGGGATGTTCATTATATGGCAAAATGAAACCGTTAAACCCATTTCTTACCTTATTTTGACACTTTAGGCTGGTAAAATAAGTTTGTTAAAAAACTATGAATGTCCATAAAATTTAAGGTTTAAATTTTGTTATACCAATATAAAACAAGGTAAGCATTAACATTAAAATCGAGATTTCTCAATATCTTTCTTTTGTGACATTCCTCGTTTTATTCCTGTAGCCATCAATTACTTACTTGAAATTATAATATTATACCGTATTATACCGATTATACACAGTAGTCCAAGTGAGGGGGTATGCATACCACCACTTTTTTTAAATTGCAGAAACGTACCCTAACTTATTTAGCATAAAAGTACCTATTCAGTTTCAATAAATTCTTATTATTATTAAATTTAATTATTTTCCATTTCGACCACTGATTATACATATATAATAAAGAAAAATTTATTGTAATAATGTTACACCCAAATCAATTAATAAATTTAAAACAGTCTTACAAGAATTATACTATACCCTATACCTACTTTAAAATCCTTTCGAAATTTAAATATACGGTTAGATCTCGACAATCGTAACTGGTTTGTTGTCCTATCCTTCCCTTCTATACCTCTCCCCGTGGTGTTTGTCAAAGTTTGTTAGTTACAATAATATCCGGACACTGTATAAAATTGCCTGAAATTGCTTATATACAGCGGCGGTTCGTCATATTAGGTTGACAAGGGATGTTTAGCCTTCTGATATTCTGGACTACAGTTTGACCACACTAGGATCGGCTCTGAAGGGGTGTGGCTGGCGCTGGTGTATTTAAATTTGTACCCTCAAAAGAAAATCAAAGTGCATTCTAACCTAAAAAAGTACTTAACAAATAATGTTTATTGTTTAAAATGTTTAAATTGATTTATTAAATATAGCTATGAAGATTACACTTTTCTGTAGACAATAAAGCTCAAATATGAATAACCCAAAAACGAACAAGACAAAAAACCAGCACAATGACAATAATTGACACACAATGATTTGTAACTTTTACAACAGAGTGTACTTGAGAAATAACTCGATGTTCATTGGTTTATTCAAATTTTGATCAAATTAGTTGACATATTTTCCGGGGTTTTTCTTAGCATGGTGGCACTGTATTAAAGTATTTGAGTTTCTAAATATTTTATATCAAGCATTAATTATTTCTTCAATTTTTGTTGAATTTCTGCTTTAAGGTTGTGATACCTTTCTTCAAATTGTACACGCTCTGGACTTTCGTCTTCTTCAGCTATTCCACTTAACAGTTCGATTTCTAACTGTATCTTATCAAATGTTTCGCATAATTGGGAAAGCTGTTCTAACTTCACGCGCAAAATTTCCGTAACTTCAGGATCCGAATATCCTTGTACGAAAGTAATCATCCTTGTTACGCTTCCATTTATATTTCCTCGCATCCGCTTTAATGATTGCAACTTTGTGTCCGCTGTTGAAGAAGGGTCCATTGTTGCACAAAATTTTAAACTGCGCGCACTTTATACTTAAAACTCAAATTAATTGTAAATTGAAAAGAATCCGAAATTCCGCTAATTTTGCAATCCGGCTAATTTTCACAATCCGTTAATTTCAGTATCCGGCTCGAAGGGCCATTTAATGTAGCATCGCCAACATTAGTGTTTAAAAAATAAAAAACTTGGATTGTGAAAATTTTAAATTTGTGTTTATTCGCATAAAAAATAATAAAGTTGTAGTTTAAAATTAAGATTTAATACTAAATATAATATAATAAATGTTGAAGCTGATCTAAGAATAATAATAAAAGGATAAAAAATAAAAAAAAATTAAACTATTGTTTCGCCTAAAATTAATTTAATTATACCGCTTAAAGTTTGTTCCCCGCTGGAACACGTCTTGCTTATTTCAACGCACACGAGCAAGTCCCTGGGATTTGTTTTTAGGCCCCGCATCTCAGAAACTTGCTCTTGAAACGCACTAATTAAATAAATAACTTACTAAATTAAATAAACGCACTAGTCCCTTTCCACCAATACGCACATAAAAATATAACCGCATAAAATTCATAAGTGGAAAGAGATTTATGTTGACAAAAAATTGAAGATATTTGAAAATACAACAAAATTATAATTAAATGTTTTTGAATTTCCAACAATAGAGTAATGTGTAATAGTCGCTGTCACTTTTCTAATCCATGTAAAAATAAGTAACCTATAATGTTTATGGTAATCGGTAAAATGGTCTAAGGAAAAATAGTCTACGGTAAATTGGTCTAGGTAAAAAGGTCTACGGAAAAAAAGTCTACGGGTAAAAAAGTCTAGGTAAAATGGTCTAGGTAAAATAGTCTAGGTAAAATGGTCTAGGTTAGGTAAAAAAGTTTACGGCAATTTAAGACGGCAACATTCAAGGAGAGTTTCCTTGAATTAACCCTTCATTGCACGATTTTTTCTTTTAACTTAAAAAATATTTTTGTGCTTATTGGGGTTTCCTGACATGGACAAATACTAAAAAAAATATTTCTTGCAATGAATTTTAATTATCAAAAAAGAATTGAATTCACTTTTTTATGTTGATCTTTTTGTTTAAATAAATAATATAAACTATGAGAAGATAAGTTTATAAAAAAGAATTAAATTAAATTAAAATTAAGAAAAAAATTTTTAGATAAGTTTATAGTAACTATTGCATTTTCAATTTACGAGTGAACATAGACTTTTAGAAGTTAGTATTAGACCCGCAACTCCCGTCAAAATGGCGAGCTCTTAAGAACAATATCCAGTGGTATCCCCCCCCAATTTTCGTTTTTTTCGTCTTATTTCCAGGACGTTGCAAAAATTTAAATAATTTCTAGCATCCCAAAATCTTATGTAAACTGACGCGCGACGATAGTTCACGGTTTGAGACCGGGTTGCTGTGTTAGTCGTACATGCTCTACGGCAGCGTTTCTCAACCTGGGGGGCGTGAGTATACCGTAAGGGGGGTGGGAGCAATTGGAAATATCAATAAATCAATGGTTATTCGTAATTTTTAATTATTTATAATGGTTATAGTTGGTAAATAGCTAAAAAAAAAAACAAGAAGCTCATTAAAAATATCCCGGGGGGCGCGATGAAAATTATGTTTAAAAAAGGGGGGCGCAAGTACTGAAAGGTTGAGAAAGGCTACGGTGTATGGGTTCCATGACTATTACACTAGATGGCGCAGAATTTAGTTTCCAAAACATTATTCATTTTTGAAATTAAATAATGGCTTTTAATAATTTAGAATGGTTTTCTTTTCGAACTACATTTGTTTTCCTACGCCCGATAGTGAAAGTAGGCTTTTCAAGCTGTCAGTGATGTAGCAAGGCTAATTATTGGCTAATATGATAGAAATAAAAATAATTCTGGAGGGTTATTGAACAGCCCTGGCTGTTTTTACTGTTTTAGTTATAGTGATTGTAAGGAATAAAAATCAAAATCTAATTTTTAGATTAATTAGACCTCTTCTCAACGATAATTCTTTATTAGTATTAAGGTGGGATTTTACCCCCCCCCCCATAATTACGTTTTTTTTCGAAATTCGAAAAATAAATATAAAAACCTAGGGTTTACAGTTTTATACTTTATTACAAAATTTGAACGCTAAAAAAATGAAAATTGTAGAAATGAAACGCAACAAACATTCTACAATTTTCATGAAACGCAACAAACATTTCTACAATTTTCATTTTTTTGCGTTCAAATTTTGTAATAAACTATAAAACTATAAATCCTAGGTCCCTGTAGATGGTTTTTTTTTGTTTTTATATTTATTTTTCGAATTTCGAGAAAAACGTAAATATGGGGGGGGGGGCAGGTAAAATCCCACCATAAATAAGAGGCCACCGAGCCAACACGTATTAAAAAATGTCGTCACTCTCTGCCGCAATACCTCCAATCACCAGCACACCAAATTTTGTCCGGAGATACGATGACATAATGTTCATTTTTGTTTTCTATTGTGGTAGCCTTAACAAAGATATCGGTAACCCTGGCAAAGATATCTATACATATGTATCACCCCTACCCTAAATCTATCTATAAAAGTTTTTTTAACAAAATCTAAAATGAAAAAAAATTTTTATTTTTGTACGCCACTGAATTTTTTCCAAAATTTTTATATACGTCACATAATACCGTAAGAAGTCACAAATAAAATTTCTCCAAGATTGGTACAACAAATTTTTTCGGTCATCTAGCGGATTTTTCGAAAATAAATTTTTGTAAATTACTGACTGCCGATTTACTGATTCTGAAAACATTTGCGAAAAAATTTAACAAACAGCCTAAACTTGGTCGCTACCTAGTGGCAGAACCTTTTACTTATAAAGTAACGTTCCGTCAGTCCGTACGACGACATTATAAAATATTTCCCACCAAACCACCTATTTTTGTATTCTAAAATAAATTGTTACAAGCCCTAAACTCAATTCTTATGCTGCACTCGGTATACAAATCAACATTAACCTAATTTTGACACATATGTCACAAAATTATGACGTTTATTAAAATTTTGAATATATTGTTTTATTTTTGCCAGCCATCTGACAAATTCTCACAAAAAATATATAAATTAAGATTTCAGTTAATATTTTCTATAATTTTTCTGACCTGCCCCGCCCTGTTACAATTGGCTCGGTTTGTTTTCTCACCAATACTTATACTTTCAAAGCTCCATCGACACACCAAATTTTAGCTGAATCGGTTAAACATTTCCGGAGATACGACGACATTTTCATTTTTTTTTATTTATTTTATTGTGGTGGCCCTGGTGAAGATTTCTCTGGCAAAACCTTATTTTCACCATTCCAGCCCACGAGGCATACGTCCAATAAGTTTGATTGCAATCGACGTAGAAATGCCGGAGAAAATCGATCGACAAAAACTTTTTTCATGTTTTTGCCAAAAAAGTTAATTTTATTTTTTTCATGTTGCATTAGTGATTTCTATCGAAGGATTACATATGCTCTCATATCCATTAGGATCAATGTACCTACGTACCAAATTTGGGTAAGATCCCTTCAGCATTTCTTGAGTTATTCACTCTTAAAGTTTCAACTTTGACAACTTGTGATTTTTGACAGACGACAGATAGAAGATTAATTTTACCTATTCTGGATAAAGCCTTTTAAGGCCTTTAAAATAACATATCGCAAGACAAAATATTTTTTAAAAATCCCGTATTATTTTCTTGTGGTGGCACTCCTGATTGATAGATCGCGACGAAAACCTTATTTTCACCTTTCCACCGTGAACCCTACCACCATACCAAATTTGGTCGTAATTGGTTGAATGGTTCGGAAGCAAATCGATCGACAAAATTTGACGACCGACAGACAGACAGACCGACACAGAAATTTTTTTTTTACTTTTTGCAGATCTTTACGTTTCTGAACACGGTGATCTCGAAAATGCAAAAAAAAAAAGTTGAAATTTTTTTTCGATTACCATACCTCCAATTTTTTTTTTAAATTGATTGGAGGTAAAAATAAAATCATTTTGAATAAATATTGGTTTAATAATTATTATACCTACTACGCAGCAAATAATTATAAATAAAAAAGAAATACAGTCCACTTTGAAACTCTTAGAAACCTTAAAATAAAATATTTTAAAATAAAGATTATTTTCCAAAGTTAAATCTTAGGCAGTCGTAACCAGGGCGAGCCAAGTGTATTCCGTACTTAACATTTTATACTTTACTTTTTTGAATTTTTTAAAACTTCCCCCGAAAATTTAGTCTAAATACGGCCCTGTATTACTTCGGATTTTTTAGTCTTTTACCTAGACTATTTTACCTAGACCATTTTACTTAGACTTTTTTACCCTTAGACCTTTTTTCCGTAGACCTTTTTACCTAGACTATTTTACCTAGACCATTTTACCTAGACTTTTTTACCCGTAGACTTTTTTTCCATAGACCTTTTTACCTAGACCAATTTACCGTAGACTATTTTTCCTTAGACTATTTTACCTAGAATCAATGTTTATAGGTTTATAGTTTTTATTCTAATGTAAAATGTTCAACGAGCTATGTTTCAATAAATGGTTCTTTTAAAATTATCTGTTTAAAATATCGCTTTTTACATTTTACTTTTTACCTAGTCAATATGAGTCTGTTACATACTCAAAAAGCACATTAACTAACAATATAGACAATTTGCAAATTGCCTGAAGCACCGTAGCCATTTTGCAGATTGCCTAAAGTACTAGTGAATTTGCATAGCAGCTGACGACACAGTCGGTTTGTAGATTACCTAGGAATTTTGCAAATTGCCAGATTTCGCAAATTGTCGGTAACATATGTATGTCAGTATGTGGTTGTGGTATATATAATAAATGGTATCAATTGTACAGGTTGAACCGCGCAACCACATGTCATAAATTTGGCATAAACGTGCATTATAACTAAACTTAAAAGCCAGCTAAAAATGGTGAAGATCGGTTGAAAATTACGGAAATGATAAACAAAATAAAATAAATTTAAGTGATTTTTTATTAACACGCTTTTATTAGCTTCACTTGTAACTAACTAACTAACTATGTAAGAAAATCTTGAAAGTTAAATTTGACCCACTTCCCGTTTTCCGATTGAGCTGAAATTTTGCATGCACGTTTAGCTTAGATGACAATACATGGTTAGCTATGTGACGATCTCCTATCGACACTATTATTCAAGTTTTCAATAAAAGTTTTATCTAGTTTTAACAAAAATTGTGTCGTCGACAGGTGGCGTGACAATAGATAAATTACAAAAAACAAAATTGTAACGTTCCTTGTATATATTGTCAGCATGTTTCCCATATTATTAGTTATTTTATATTAATTGTTATAACCATTAATTTAAATTAATTTCTATATTTTATTGTAAATTTCAAAAATTATTTTAACTGTAAATTTGAAAATTTGTTTCATTTTAATTTATTTTGTGAATAAAAGTTTTTTTTGATTTCGTTGTATGATTTAATTATTAATTTGGATGTTTTTGAAATAAGTTGGATAGTGGGTAAAATTGACAGTGTAAGTGTGAGGCATGTGGTGTAGTTGTCGCCCACATTTGACGAACTGATAGTTGTTAAAAGTAAAACTTAATAAAAGTTTATTTTATAAAGAAACTAATATCGTGGATATAAATATTTAATTATTTATAAATTTGAGAGCCGGGTCATCTCTCAAAGGTCGTTCAATTGTTGTGTACATTACAGTCACTAGATATATACAGTACCGCAACGTCCGGCCATTTTGGGTCCAAATTTATGCTTTCTCTCTAGCACTCATTGGCCACTCGCACAATGAGTGAATGAGTGAATGACATTGCGGTACTGTATATATCTAGTGACTGTAGTGTACATTTCCAAGTATTGCCGTTGCGTTTCGCAAGCAAAAATGATATGATATAGATGATTATGTTAAAAGTTATTTTAAGACTAAAAAATATAAAATAAAATATTATAGTTTTAAAAAACCAAAAAAACACGCTTTATGACGCATTAAATATATTAAAATAATTTTTAATTCAATAAACGAATTCAAGAAGCGTGGAGCGCTTTTTCAAAATTAATTAAATGCGACGTAACCAAAAAGCGCTCCATGATTTTTGAATTAGTTTATTGAATTAAAAATTATTTTAAAATTTTTAGTGCGTCATAAAGCGTGTTTTTTGGTTTTTTTAAAACTATAATATTTTTTACATATAAAAATATAGTATCAATCGCATAGGTTGAACCGCGCAACCAAATGTAACGAAATTTGGCATAAACATGCACCATAACTAAACTTAAAGGCCAGCTAAAGTTGGTGAAAATCGGTTGAAAATTACGGAAATGATAAATAAAATTTAAAAAAGTGTAAGTGTTTTACTTTCCCCAATACGTATTAACGTATAAGGGAAAGTACTATTGTAATCCACCCAAAAATCAAAAATCGAAATTTTGGTATTAAAATGTTCCTTATCATGCTCTGATAAGATTGTGATAAATTTTAATTGGATGTTCGTCTGTATGTCAGTATGTGGTTGTGGTACATATAAAATAAATAGTATCAATCGCACAGGTTGAACCGCGCAACCAAATGTCATGAAATTTGGCATAAACGTGCATCATAACCACACTTAGAGGCCAGCTAAAAACGGTGAAGATCGGTTGAAAATTACGGTAATGATAAACAAAATAAGAAAAGCTCAAGTGTCAATTACTTTTGGGCCATCCTGTTTACTTTCCCCAATACGTATTAACGTATGTTAAGGGAAAGTATTGTAATCCACCCAAAAATCAAAAATCGAAATTTTGGTATTAAAATGTTCCTTATCATGCTCTGATAAGATTGTGATAAATTTTAATTGGATGTTCGTCTGTATGTATGTATGTCAGTATGTGGTTGAAAAATAGTATCAATCGTACAGGTTGAACCGCGCAACCAAATGTCATGAAATTTGGCATAAACTTTGCATCATAACTAAACTTAAAGGTAAAATAAAAATGGTGAAGATCGGTTGAAATTTACGAAAATGATAAACAAAATTATTTAAATTTAATTGTTTTTTTACATATAAAGTAGTATCAATCGTACAGGTTGAACCGCCCAACCAAACGTCATGAAATTTGGCATAAACGTGCATCATAATCAAACTTAGAGGTTAGCTAAAAATGGTGAATATCGGTTGAAAATTACGGAAATGATAAGCAAAATTAAAAAAGTTCACGTGTTTTTTTACTGTTTTATTCAATTTGTTTGACATAAATAAAATGTTGAAACAAACGGCATTACCTCGTTTTTTGCATTTTGACGAAATAAATGGAGAAAGTTATGCGATGTTTACATAGCCAATTTTTTTTACTGTTTTATTCAATTACATAATATAACAAATTATTACGTATATACTTGCCGGATTAAAAGGGGTTTTTGCTTTTTTAATATTTTATTAATAAAAAAATACATATATCAACTTATTGCGTGTAATTGTGCGAAATACCTCTTAAATATTCTATTATATTTTTATTACGATAATCCCGAACTATCGCTAAAATTCTTGCATCCGCTTCTCGGTATTTCCTTAACTTTATAGGTGGCGCGCGTCCTGCAACTAATTGTTCATAATATAAATCACGACCTAAAATAAAATAAATTAAATATTTCATAATAGAAAGGCGGCATAGTTAATCAATTAAAAATTTAATAAATTAGAAATATGTAGATAAAAGTAATTTCTGTTACCTTGTTGAACTTTGCGAAGTGCATCAATTAGTTTCCAAATAGTCGGATGATCCATCCCAAGCTCTATTTGTAATCTACGATGAGCGGCTTCCGCGTGATTGTTTGTGCGATTATTCTCTTGAACCACTCTATTATACAAGGACCACATTGCCACTGGAAACATTGCAGGCCGTCTGCCATCCCCTCGTAGATTCATACGACCAACATAGTAATCCTCAAACCAGTCTAAGATGGGTTGAAGTTCAGCTGGAGTTTCTTCACATAGAGCATCTATAGCTCGATCAATATCTTCAATTGGTACAAAAGCCAAAGAAGATATCGCGGCGAGTTGGCCGCGGCGAGTCGGCCGCGGCGAGTTGTCCTAGACCCATTTTTTTTGAATTTTGACGACATAGACAATTTTTTTTTTTAAGTTTTCAACCTCTAAGCAGAATACATGCACTAGCGTTTTGCGATTTGCGGAATGCGAATTTTGTTTTGGGCCGCGTTCGCTTTGGGACTTTTTTCGCTTCGAAGCGCCGACAAACACTTTTTACCCGTTCGCTTTGGCACTTTTGCGCGCTTTCATACGCGTTGGCTCCACCCATTTTGAAAGCTTCAAACGCTTTTTTTTGCTTTTTCATTTTAGGTGGGTTGGAAAAAGCGTGGCGCTGTAGTGGCAAAATTGCAAATTAATTTGAATTTAAATTTGAATATGTTTGCTTTAAATTTTCTACACATTCAATTGCAAATGAATTTGAATTCAAATTTTAATTTAATTTCAATTTTTTATGTCTAATTATGTAAATATTTTATGTCTACGAGTCTCAAGAGTTACGTCATGGTCACTTTCCTCTTCACTAGAAGAAAAAACTTCGTTCACAATTTCTTTCACTGCCGCAACAAAAAGAATCACATTTTCTTCTGGGATCATTGCTAATTTAAAAAATTTAATTTAATATTAACAAAGTATTTTTATTTTAAATATTTCACTCCCTGTAATAATTGCTATAATTTTACAAGTTATTTGATTTCAAGAGTTGTTACTATAATCAGTTAGGTTAATACCACATGTAAATTTTACATTACCAACATTCAAGCAATCATCGCTTTAAATCCCGTTCGCTTTGGAAAGCGCGTTGCACGCTTTTTTCCAAAACGAACGCAAATTTCGTACGCTTTCAACGTCACGCTTTCAAAGCTTGGAAAGTGCCAAAGCGAATGCGGCCTTGATTGGTCAAATTTGAACCATTTATTGAAATTTAACCAATCAATATCAAATAACAACAAAAATCGCATTCCGAAAATCGCAAATCGCTGGTGCATCTATTCAGCTTTAAAAGCATCCCATTTATATACTTTATTTACATGAAATTGATATTATGTTTTTGTCATTTACAATAAAAATATATTTTTTAATGTCTCGCCCCTTAAAACTACCCTTCGTGTTAAAAAATATATAAATTGACAAAAAACTGAATTGCATTGTTGCTTGGCTTTTTACAATACGTAACATACAATAACCGTATCCATTCAAAAACCATTTTAAAGGAAATTTCAAGGGCTACAAAATCATATTGATTACATTATTTCAAAACCTTTAGTTTTTAAAATGTAAAGGGTTAAAGGGCGCATGAAAGGTGGTACTTACGCTATTTACCCAACTAAATTAAATTAAATTTAATTAAATTAAATCAAAAAATTTTTGGGTAAAACTTCTTAAGTCGACATAAGATCTCTTACCCGGAAATATCATATTAAATACTTTTTGTGTAAAACTTTTAAGTCCATTTACGAACTTTTAAGCGGCGTTCAGATAGAGATTCTTGTATTGCCTTGCTTAGGTAGAAACTGGCAAGAGATTGAAGTATTATCAGATTGAAGTATTATCTTTTATCCCCTCTTTTGCATAAAATTTGTGTGGCGGTGGCTTGGCAATGTCAAGCTGTTCGGTTCTGCAACACAACGCAAGCGAAGCAAGATCCAATCAAATCGAAGTATTTTAAATGCATCAGCGCGCGTACTTATTTGAAAATTTACTTCAGATAAAAATTAAAATAATTTGTAAATTTTGGGTAAAACCAAATTCAATTGTATTCTAAACCGTTATTTTTACAAATTTTAAAAGCCAGAAAATTTTTTAAAACCCCAAAAATTATATTGTTCGTGCTGCCCGTTTAATGAAAGTAATTAAATTAGGTAGGTTACCTACTTGTAATAAATATAATACAATACATTATTTATTACAATGATTTTATCAAATTTGAAAGTTTAAGAATGGATTCCAAAAAAAATGCATTTTATAATGCCGATAGTGAAAATTATTTATGAAATTAAAATATATAAATATATTATTCTTTAGTTAACTTGTGAAGTTATTTCCCATAACTTGTTATAAAATAATGTTGTTTTTTTTTTCATAAAAATATTTTCATTTTCATAGCAACATGCAAAAGTAAACTTGTACTTGCTCTGTTCTAACTGTTCATCATAATAATTTATGCAAAACTTGTAAGGTTACCAACATCAAGATTTACATTTTAAAATTTGAATATGAAAATTCAAAATGACGTTAGCTCGCTCACAAAGATCACAAAAGCCGTTCCACTACACTAAACGACCGTGGTCGCCGTGGGCGAAAACGTATAAGTGGAACGCTAAATGACACGACCAAGCCGCGGTCGTCGTGGGCTGTAAGTGGAACGAACTCAGTAACTATTAATAGTACTAATAATAGTTACTATTATTAAATCCGTGGGTCTTGCCCGTGTCTTGCCGAAGCTTGGTAATGTCAAGCTTTTCGGTTCTGTCAGGGAAGTTATTATTTTTAGCTCCAAGTCAGGGAAATTAAATATATTCAGTCAGGGAAAAAATAAAATTTTTAAATTTGGAAATATAATTTATTTTAAAATTAAAATTTCTTTTTCAAGTTTTTTTTGTGTAAAATCTGGAAATAAATTCTAAATTAAAATAAATAAATTCTAATAAATAAATAAAAAAAAAAAAATTCTAAATTAAAAGTAAAATAAATTTATTTATTTTTATAATGTATTTTCTCGGGTCTAACGTTACTATTTTATCTTCCAATTTATCAAAAAGTCAGAGAAAATTTTAATTTTTGGTCAGGGAAGACCTGGAAAAGTCAGGGAATTTTTTCTAGAAAATTCAGTGGGAACCCTGTATGAAATTAGCCCTAATAGGAAAAATAATAAGATCTTTAAACTTATTCTTGTAGAAATAAATACACATAATTGAGAACATCAAGTTTATTTATTTATTTGTAAATTTCGCCATTTTTTTTCTCAATCTTTTTTTACAATTTTCAAAACTGATTTTTTTATTAGCATGTATGTGCCTGATGTATGTCCTTGTTCTAATTAAACATAAAATGACATCATTTGGAAATTTGTTTGAAATTTCAAGAGATGCCGTTTTAACTTCTTCCAATAGTTAAATAATTGCATAATTGCAAAAATATTGCATTCTTTGCAAAACAGATTGCCATGAAATTTTTTAATTTTTAATTTGATATTTATTTTAAACCACTTAAGTAATGTTTACACGCACCGTTTGTATCGGTATGAAAAAATGACGCAATCCCAAGTGTTTTCCCCAATTCATTGCGCAGAATCTTTTCATCAAAAGTATTTCAATTGGGTATGAAATAGTACTACGGTTACTATTGGGAAATCCACAACAGTTGTGTATTTATTAAGATGTACAACTTCTGTATCATTTAATAGCTGTATTACTAATTGATAGGAAATCTTATTAGAAATTTGTACTACTAATAGTAAGAAGCCGTACAAATAACTTTTATAGTTACAACCTATAATGTTTAGGTTTTGTTTTATAACTAATAGGAATTCATATTTAGAACTACAAATACTAACTAAATTAAATCCAATTTCTTTCAGTGCGAGAAGATTAGAGACTTGTTAATTCCCGAATGTAATTCAACGTTTTATCCACGACCATGGCAAAAACCACAAATAAAAATTATGTTTTTGAGAAACGTCAGATGTGACAAATTTATTTTGATCAATAATAGATCAACCAGTGTATTATGAGTTCTAATACACTGGTGTATTAAGAGGCCTCTAATCCACGGCAAACGGACGTATTAAACCTTCATAATACAGTGGTCGTGGATAAATATAATTTATTATAATCCGTGTCATCAATAATTAAATTTGAGATTTTCAATTTGCTATAACTCGAAAACGGCGCTAGATATCGAAAAACTGAGCAAAAAATTTACCCCCCTTGCTCGTACTCACCCACTCAGCAATTTGTGGTAGGAAGCCTTATGCAAAATTCTAGATCAATAGCGCGCACTCTGCGCGCAAAATAATTCAGTAAAAAGTTAGCTTTGGTTTTAAAATATAAAAATACGTAGGCAAATCAACATAGACGGTAGGTTGCGTTGCTATAGTTTGCATAAACAAATACAATGAACGACTGCATTTTTCACTCACTAGTGGGTGAAAATTCTTTTGCCCACTCGTTACCTTAGAAATAATTTGAGTGAGTAAAACAAAAGGTTTCTAGTTGCGTATCCAAGTAAGAAACGACATGTTTCAATAGCAGGATTGAACAAAAGTGATTTAAAAACACTTTTACAAGAAAAATGGGATAAAATACCGCCCTCGGTAACGCAAAATTTTGTAAATTTTATGCCTAAGCGTTTAATGGTAATTATACAAGCAAATGGTAATCCAACAAAATATAAAATATGTTTTAAGTTTTACTTTTTCTTGCTTGAATATATTGCGCTTAATTTAAGTGTTATTTTTTTTTATTTTTTTTTTTAATAAATGGTTTTATTTCTTTTTAATGTAATTAATAAATTATGAAAATATAATGTTTATAGTTTATATTTCATTTTTTATTTTTCAAATTGCATGTAATTGGAAGGAGCAATATTGATTTTAATGTTTAATATATAGGTGTACGAATACTTTTTACACTCACTGTAGCTACTAACAATTTTCTTTTCTGACAAAAAATTTACTTGAGGCTAAATTAACAATAATAATTGAAATATTTTTAATTGGTTTTAGCGATGTATACCTGAATTTGAAAATGCAGCTTTTAATGTACTTATGGAAGCTACAAATACATGTGGGGATGCTGGTTCAGTAGAATTTTGTATTCAAACTGGAATTTCCAAAGTTAGAAAATCTTGTGAAATTTGTTATCCTGGTCAACATTCCGCTCGCTATCTCACTGATTTTCATAACGAAGATAATCAAACATGGTGGCAATCCGAGACCATGTTCGAAGGAATCCAATTTCCTTCGCAAGTAAACCTTACTCTCAATTTAGGTAAGAATATTTGATTTTTAAAATGTATTATTTATAGTTTCCAGTAATTAGAACATAATAATAATACATGTATAAGTGCATCACATCAGTGGCGGATTTACCAGCAGGCTGAGTAGGCTGGAGCCTAGGGCGGCAGATTTTAGGGGCGGCAAATTTAGGGCAAAATTATTTGAAGTTATACTTTTAATGCCGCAGTAGAGTGAATTCAAAATACATGTAGAAGAGAGGTAATATGTATTTTATGTCAAAGTAAGAGGTAATATTTTTTACCTGAATTTAAACAGAATTTGCAAAATGTTTATCCAAACTTAGATAATTTAGCAGTTCGAATGGCTGTATATACACCAGCAACAAATTGTTCGGGTTAGAGAAGCTTTTTTTGCTTAAAACGAGTGAAAAATTATCTAAGATCTAACTTAAGCCAAGAAAAGCTAAACGCTAAATGGAAGAGGGCTCCGGGTAGAGAATACACTAAGACAATAGACTCCTCATTTGATAAAAATCTCTGTCTCTGAGCGCAACTTTCAGCTTAGGGAACAAAAAAAGTCGCTTGGGGCTAGATCTGGCTAGTATGGAGGGGTGGTCAAGCAGTGGATTTTAGTCATAGCAACCTTGGAAGTGTGAGGCGGCGGATTATCTTGGTGAAACAAAATTTTGTTTCTTCAAAATGTGACCGTTTTTCCAATATTTCTGCCTTCAGTTTGTCAAGTAATGTTGCGTAGTATGCTCCTGTAATAGTTGTTTCCATTTGAAAATAATCAATGTAGATAACCCCATGACTATCCCAAAAAAAAAATCGTCATAACTTTCCCAGCCGAAGGAACTTTTTGCCTTTTTGAAGCCGATTCCCCCTTCGCAGTCCACTGTTTTGATTGAATTTTTGTTTCTGGAGTATAATGGTGTATCTAAGTTTCATCCACAGTAATTAATCGACGCCAAAACTCTGATTTATTGCGCCTAAACTACGCCAACAAAGCGGTAGAAATGTTCATTCCAACACGTTTTTGGTCGAAAGTGAGTCAAGTGAGTAAACGTCACCCAACGCGCAGACAGCTTTCTCATGCCTAAATAGATGTTTAAAATGTGAAAAACACGTTCTTTGGAAGTATTCAAACCCTCTACTATCTCTCTAACTTTAATTCGCCGATTTTCCAGCATCATTTTTGGTGTTATCGGAACTTGAGCGATGTTATCTTCAGTGGTTACAGATTCTGGACGTCCCGAACGTTCATCGTCTCCCAAACTGGTACGATCACGTTTAACCCATTAATTCCCACCGTTGCGTAAACGAAACATTTAAAATAGTTTGACACTCCTTGCCAAACAATATACCTACTATTTTAAATGTTTCGTTTACGCAACGGTGGGAATTAATGGGTTAAATTCAGCTGCCCAACATTTCACAGTGGTAAACAATGGTGCAGAATCTCCGTACACAGTGTCCAACTCGTCTCTGATTTTCGTAGGCAAACCAAATATTTAATAACAGCTCGATACTCGATTTTATCCATTTTCACAAAAACACTCGTATCAACTCACTGAAGCAACAAAAACTGTGTGTCCAAAATGGTGAGTACCTGTCAAAGGATGCGCGCAAACAACTTCCCTAGCTTTTGTTGACAAGTGCTGCCATCTTCATGTTAAGGTCGGAAACTTTTCAGACCACCTTCGTATCTTTCTGTTTTTAAATCGGTGGTCAAATAGTTAGTTTTGACCGAGGATCCCGGGGGCCCCCTGAGCTCGAGGGAGAAGGGGGCACTGCCCGGTTTGCCCTATGATAGCTACGCCACTGCTTATTAGTACTGCCCTCCTTAGCCAACATGACGTAACTCAATATTTACACATTGTGAGATAAATAGCATTTTGTGCAATTCATTTCAGTACAGCTTATTTATACGTGATATTTCATTAGCTGTTTTGAATGCCTTTAATGTGAGATACGTCTATTTCGCTTAGGAAATATGATGAGTTTCATATAGAACAGACTATAAACCATATAAAATCGAAATGAGAAAAATTTGAGTTACGTCATTTTGGCTTAGGAGGGCAGAGTAGTACAGTCATGATTGAACTTTGATTAGCTCATGTATATACTCAAAAACTATTTCTTGTGCAATCTTAACTAAATCGTTGGATTGTAAAAATAATCTAGGAACTAACACTTGTAGAGGTCTGTAGGGGCGGTAAAATGTAAATAGCCTTCTGGCGGCAAATGTGTAAATCCGCCACTGCATCACATAGTTATAATCGCACCCAATATTTATATGATTTCAAAATAACCATGAAAGTTATTTGCATTGTTGCATTTCTTTAATTATTGTAACAAACAAGACTAGCATGCATAAATTAACTTGCAGTCTTATCACAAGCTTATCATTGGGCTTAGCACAATAAATAAAAATATTGATAGTCTCGTAACTATAACCGCATAACTATAACCATTGTTCTATAACCTTTCTCACCGTAGCACAGTGGTTCAGAATCGAAAAAAAGCGGACAAAAATCTGAAACTTTAGAAATCTACTTGCACGAGGTAAACATTCATTAGAAAAATATTTAAAAAATCAAATATTTGAATGGGGTGAATTTCAGGGGGTGAAACATAAATAAATTACTAAAAAATCTATAATTTTGGGGATTCGTTCAATTTGAGTAAATATCTATTGGAAAAATATTTAAAAAAATTAAATCCTTGAATGGGGTGAATTTCAGGGGGTGAAACATAAATAAATTACTAAAAAAATCTATAATTTTGGAGATATGTTCAATTGAAGTAAACATCCATTGGAAAAATATTTTTTAAAAAATGGAAGCCTAGGCTTCGAGGCTATGCTCGGTGACATAGCCGTTAGGTTTTACGTGAATACGTCCATAATAGCTTTGAGCTTTCTTTGCTCATAGTTTGTTCTTTGAAATGATCAAAATTAATAATTGATGCTTGAAAATTTTTTTACATGTTTTAATAAAATAATTTCAATTTTTGTTAACTAAAATTTTAAAAATATTGATTGTAATAAATTATGAAATAGTGATGAATGATTACCAATAAAACTGAAAACTCATAGTAAAATTAGTTTTTATTTTTTTTTCAATCAATTGAAAAAAATATATAGTAGGGTGTTTTTTATAGAGTGATACAAGTTTAAATCATAATAAAACATAGTAATATATTTTTAATATCAATGAAACGGTCTTTATTGGATAGAAAATTTTATGACATTAATGTTTAAATATGATTTCGGCCGTATCTCGCCGATAACTCTTCGAATGTTGATTTCCAGGTGTTCAATTGTTTGTGGTTTATCGACGTACACAAGTGACTTTGCATAACCCCAAAGAAAATAATCTAATGGGTTTAAATCACACGATCTTGGGGGCCAATTAATTGGGCCATTTCGTGAAATTATTTTTTCGTCAAAAGTTTCCTTGAGTAAATCAATTGTAGCGCCCGCTGTGTGGCATGTGGCTCCGTCCTGTTGGAACCACATATCAGCAATATTAATGCCAACTAATTGAGGTACGAAAAAACTTCGAATCATGTTCCTATACCGTTCACCATTGACAGTAACATTCTGACCATCATCGTTTTTGAAGACATATGGGCCAATGACTCCGCCAGCCCATAAAGCGCACCAAACAGTAATTTTCTGTGGATGTAATGGTGTTTCGACAAAAGCTTGTGGATTCTCACTCCAAATGCGACAATTCTGTTTATTTACGTACGCATTCAACCAAAAATGGGCTTCATCAATAAAATTTTGAATGTAAATTCAAAATCAATATCAATTTGTGCTTCAGCCCATTCGCCGAATTGGCGGCGCATACGATGGTCGTTTGGCTTTAATTCCTGCACAAGTTGAATCTTGAAAGCTTTTAAGCCAAGATCTTTGCGTAAAATCTTCCATAAAGTGTTGTAATGACTGTAATGTATTCAATTATTACAAACTACAATTTATTATGCTCCATATCTTTATTCCCATATTGTCATTGCTGCGCCATCTGACATGCGCCAGACATTACAATATCCTCCCCTTAAAAAAAATTAAACACAATTTTTGCAATCTACAAAATGAAATAGAATTCGTTATTTATAACAAAAGAAACACACAAAAAATAACAAATCAAATATTATGTGTACATGTTTCAGGTATACTGTAACCTTTCAATAGGTTTAACCGTACGTTTAAGACGGTTAACAACTTGCGCCACTGGAGAAGTTGCCGATTCCACAACTTTGGTTTGTTTTTCCACAAATTCTGATTCCCGAAATTGATATTTTTTAATTTGATTTATGTGTCTTTTCCAAATAAGGTTATTCGACGGAATGGAATTAGCAATCTTCTTACATATTTCACCTTTAATCCAAGTTGGATTTTGAACATTTCGATAATCTTTAACAATAACCACCTCTCGCACTTCAAATTGTACAAATCGCTTTCCACCGTGATACATTTTTTGTTTCCCCTTGTGCTTTAGAACCCGATTTCTTACATCTGTAGGCTTGACATTCGGTTCTGCCTTGTTCGGCAACAAATTATCAAATCTACTTTTAATTTTTCTGTTACCAAACATTATACTCGCTGGACTGCCTCCTGTAGTACAATGGGTAGTAATACGATAATCAAATAGAAAATTGCTAAGCGCTTTATTTAAGTTTGTTGCGTTGGCGTTGCTCCTACCTAAAGCATTTTTAAGAGCCCCCTTTACCGTTCGCACCGCATTTTCCGCCGCACCGTTAGAGGAAGGTTGAAAGGGAGGAGATGTATTATGTGTTATATTATTACCTTCTAGAAATTTTTTAAATTCTGAAGAACAAAATGTTTGAGCATTATCGGTTACAATTTGTTTGAGCAATCCGTATCTTGCAAATGTTGACCGCAACACTTCTATCGTAGCATTAGATGTTATGGAATGAAGAGGAAATACTTCTAACCATTTGGAGTGTGCATCAACTAAAATTAAAAATTGTTTACCCAAAAATGGTCCCATGAAATCTAAATGTAACCTATTCCACGCGTCATTAGGAAAAGGCCAATGTTCCAAAACTGCTTTATTAGGATAGCTTTTATTTAGCCTACAATTTTCGCAAGCTCCGCAAACATTTTCAATATCCCGGTCCACCAAAAATAAGAACGTGCCAAACTTTTCATTTTTACTATGCCTAAATGAGACGTATGCAAATCTTCTACTATGTTTTTTTGCTAGATTTAAGGTATGACTAACCGATTATTCCATAATAAACATTCCGCCTCTATGCTCAAATCATTTCTAATGCGATAAAACTGTTGTAACCTTTCTTTACTGTTTCCCGACCAACCATCTTTCAAACATACCTTAACTTTGCTCAAAATTTCATCATTGAAAGTGGCCTGAATTGTTTTAAAATTCAACGGAAAATGTTCATTCCTTGAAAAATAATTTATAAAATCTATGTCTTCGTCGAAACATTTATTTTTTAAGTTTTGCATGGGCAGTTGTGATAAACATAGTAATTAACAGCGTTAAAGGCCTTGAAGGCCCATAGCTTCATTTACTATTTTTCTCCACTCTTGTCTATTTCTTGTCTTTTCTCTCCAATTTGTCAAGTTCACACTTCGTATATCTGCATTGACATCTTCCTTCCATTCGAGTAGTGGTCTACCCCTTCTTCCTCGTCCATCCACTTGGCTTTCCCACACCTTGGATGTCTCTCTCTCTTTCCCCATTCTTGAGACGTGACCAAGCCACCTCCGTCTTTGGGCTTTCACTACCGCCACTATGTCAGGTTCATACAATTCTCTCAGTTCTTCATTTGTTCGCCTGCTCCACCCCTCCTCCACTCTCACTCCAACAAAGATTTTTCTTAGCACCTTCCTCTCCCAGACTCCTAACATCACTTGATCTTGTTTTTTCAATCTCACACCCGTATGTTACAACCGGTCTCACTATTGTCTTGTATATCCTGGTTTTTACTGCTCTGGACCAGTGGCGGCTCGTGAAGAATTTACTTGGTGAGGCACGCGTGGTAAACCAGGGCGGGGGGGGGGCGCTTGGGGGGTACCCAAATTTATTTAAAACTCAAATTTTATCGACTCCGTTTTGTACAAATTTAACATAATGTTTTTAAATCTATTTTGCTTATTTATCCCAAATATTTTACATCTTTAATTTTTCAGACTAATAATGTAAATAATTGAATTTTCATTGAAACAATGAACATTTCAATTGCATAATAATACTTATTAATTTAAATAATTTTTGGGTCGGTTTAGAAATTTCTGTTTTCAAAACAACTTAATATGATGGTCTTAACTCATATAGCATACTTAAGAGCAGAGCGCGACAAATTTTTTAGATCGGTATAACCAGCATTACACCAAACCACACAGGGCCAACAAAATAATTTATTAAGTGATGTAATGTATTCCCTACCATCCATTTATGCTTGACATACCAATTATTATTAAAATCAAAGTAAAATATTATCATAATCTTGTTAAGTTAAAAATATTGAAAATCTTTTTTTTTTTATTAAATTTTATTATATTGAAAATCTTTTTTTTTTTATTAAATTTTATTAAAATTTTTAACTTAACAAGATTATGATAATATTTTACTTTGATTATAATTTCATTTGTTAATAACTATACATTATATTAATTATTATTAAATGCTTTATTTGGTTTCTCGATGTTAATTAGTGTCTTACTAAGATCAGGACACGGCCTATTCATTTCCCTAACATACAGTTTATCGGTGTATGAAAGACGATCAAAATGCACAATATTTATTAAATAATTGACAATATCCCCACAATTTTGAACTGTGATCGTTTCTAAATTTGCACCAGCAGCCATATTAGCAATTTTTAGAATTATAATTTGAATAATGTTTTACCTAAGTAATTCACCTTACAAAACAATCCACAAACTCGACAGAACTGACCAACGCAAGCGTAATAGATAAGTATGGAATTTGGCGCAGCCGTACATGATACGACGATACGAGGCAGCTTAATACATCGGGCTACTATGGACTCGCGCATATTTACGAACGACTTGAAATCTCAAGTAAACTTAGGTATAAATTTGTACCAACGCGCATGGAACAACTGCACGGTAACTATTAATAATCCTTGAGGCAGCTAAAATGAGTGTCTACTATTGCAGTACGCCAGTACGCTTATTCATAAACGAACTCTTTATCGAACCATGAAATCATAAAACTAGGCTACATTTAAATTTATCAGAATTTACATTATTTTTAAAAAGTATATAATATTAAAACAAAACATACAAGAATGTTAAAAAGAATTAAAAAATTAATCAAAAATAATATAAGTAAAATTATAGTTATAATTTATTGTACTGTAACGGCTGAAACTTATATACTTATAATATTATATTTTAAAACAGAGATGAAATTTTTACCTAATACTACCGAAATATTTCACATTCAAGTTAATCTTTTAATTATTAAACAAACACTTTATAAATTATTTTTTTGAAACTTGAATTTTGTTGATTTGGTGGTTATGAACTATCATAATCTTTCATATATAAGTTTATAATCTATACATTATACAAAATATGTAAATTACTTTTTGAAAAAACTTTGGTTCGTCGGTTTGGTGAGGCACTGCCTCCCCTGCCTACCCTGACAAGCCGCCACTGCTCTGGACATTATCTTCTTTGCCAGAATACCATGTAGTGCTGCTATACTTTTATTTCTTGCAGCTATTCTAGCTCTTATTTCCTCGCTACTACCTGGTTTCCTTGTTATTGTTGTACCCAGGTATACAAATGACTAATCTTCAGCGTACTTATATTCTTTGTTTCTACCTGTAATGTACCCACGTCAAGCTAGCACAACCACCTTTTCAAAACAAAAAAATTTTTATTCTATAATTATGGATTAATTATGGACTAATTTTGGACTAATTTTGGACATCTTTGGTGGCGGTGCTGAGTTGACGTCAAGCTAGCACAACCACCTCGAAAAAATAACTTTTTTTAAAAATTTAGTATACCATAATTATGGACTAATTATGGACTCATTTTGGACAACATTCGCGAATTTTGGACAACAACGGTTTCGCGTAAAAACATAAATCTTTGGTGGCGGTGCTGAGTTGACGTCAAGCTAGCACAACCACCTCGAAAAAATAACTTTTTTTTAAAATTTAGTATACCTCAATTATGGACTAATTATGGACTCATTTTGGACATCATTCGCGAATTTTGGACAACAACGGTTTCGCGTAAAAGCATAAATCTTTGGTGGGGGTGCTGAGTTGACGTCAAGCTAGCATCCCCGTCAAGAAATGGGGCATTAACATGATAGTCCCCCAAGGTTAATTCAGAAATAAAATTGTAGTCAAAGTTAAAGCTTCGTTAGGGCTTTAACGAGCTTCCGTCGTTTGAGCTTTAGAGTCAAGAATCTGAGGGGGGGGGTACCATATGGGGGGTACATGTTATTCAATTTTTTGTACTTTTCAATATTTTTGCAATATTTATAATATTTATACAGAGTTAGTGGTAGACTGTTATATTAAAATATTGGTACTGAATACACCAGCGCGTGTAGTTAAAGGTTAACAAATCGTCGGCTTGGAGCAAAAACAAGATAACTCCAAAATGATAGTTTTGAGATAATGCGACTTGAATGTTGAGTTGACAATGTAAAAGTATACAAATTCAAAACTAAATATCTTAATAAAAATTTTATTAGTGTTAGTACAATTATCTGATTTTGCCAGAACGTAGTTGAGTATGATTCGTATCCAATCGTGTAGATAACTCATTTTATCAAAAAATGGAGTTATCTTGTTTTTGCTCCAAGCCGACGAAATAATTCATTTATGCGTGGTAACGGATATTGATCAATTTCAATAAATGGGTTTACTGTAACTTGAAAATCTCCACAAAAAAAAATTATTTCATAATTTTGTCAAAATCATATCTCTATCAAGTTCTAGAACTATCAAGTTTCATTTTGTGATTTTGTCATAAAAGCTAACAAAAAGTCTTCTTGTTTAAATACCTTTGCAGTATCTATTTCTCTCTGATTTTTATATAAAATGATGTCACAAGAATACTTTACCCACATGTCAACACTGACTGCATAATTTTGGTCTCTTATAGCTCCATCAAGAATATTATAAGTTTGAATAATTTTTCGAATATCTTTATTATTTATTAAATGGATACGCTCAAAATCTTCCAACACACTTTCTCTAACTTTATCGAGAATTTTTGTAGAAGAGACTCCTAAAAATTTAAGAAACATTAAAATATGATACTTTTCCTGCAATGGTATTGTTATAATTACCTTGTATTAATTGTGTAGTTATTAAATTTTTATCACGCTGATCTAACCGAATATGTTCAAGTCTCATTTTGTGACCATAATGTGATTTGTAATACATGACTTGAAGACTTCCATTAGTACCTATCTTTTACTGAAATGTATGCTGTGCAAGTGGCATAGTTTCAAGAAACAATACAAAAAATAAATTAAAAACAAGTTTATAAAAAAAAAGCTTTATATTATGAAGACCAATGAAAATACATTCTTCTATGTGTGCTCTTGCTTGAAAATGGTTCGAGTACCTATAAGTTTTTTGTAACATAATTTTATTTTCAAACTTTAAAGCTTTGGTGGTGCCTTTCATATTACATACTTCTCTATAAGTAAGAAAAATGCATAGTAGATGTCGATCTCAACGAAAGTTAGACCAACACGAATTTCCAACAGCCAAAGCTGCTATGAATATGGGTCAAGATCTTCTCAATTTTATCACAAACAATATAATACGTAAAGCAAGAAATTGACTGGAACCCAAGGGACAAAGCGGTTAAATACTTGGGAATCCATCTCGACTCTCGACTAACATGGAAACTCCATATCAACACCAAGCTTCAACAAGCACATACAAGACTAGCACAACTGTACCCCCTGCTAAACCGCAAATCATCCTTGCGCATAAAATGCGGTCTTCTTCTCTACAAGTCCTTAATCCGTCCTCTATTTATGTATGGGTGTGAAGTATGGGGTAATACTTCGCAAGCAAACATCAAAAAACTACAAATCATACAGAACAAAATACTTCGCATAACAGTCAACGCACCATGGTTTGTAAGAAACGAACAGCTCCACGAAGAATTATGTATGCCCCCAATTAAGGACTATATTAACAAAATAACAACTCGATTTCACATGAGGCTAGATGCATGCGAGAGTGCTCATCACTTTGGAATTGGTCAAAAAAACATTCACACCCGTTTAAAACGAAAATTGCCTAGCGATATCTACTGCGAATAAACGAAACAAATAAAAAATGAAGAGGAAAGATTATGTACTTCCACGCCAATAGATTGTATATTTTTATTTATTAACACTGCTGTGAAATAACATGTAATGTTGAACCGGCAATAAACATATTATAAAAAAAAAAAAGAAACTCTTAAAGTTTCAACTTTGACAACTTGTGATTTTTGACAGACGACAGATAGAAGATTAATTTTACCTATTCTGGATAAAGCCTTTTAAGGCCTTTAAAATGACATATCGCAAGACAAAAATATTTTTTAAAAATCCCGTATTATTTTCTTGTGGTGGCACTCCTGATTGATAGATCGCGACAAAAACCTTATTTTCACCTTTCCACCGTGAACCCTACCACCATACCAAATTTGGTCGTAATTGGTTGGATGGTTCGGAAGCAAATCGATCGACAAAATTTGACGACCGACAGACAGACCGACAGACAGACAGACCGACACAGAAATTTTTATTTTACTTTTTGCAGATCTTTACGTTTCTGAACACGGTGATCTCGAAAATGCAAAAAAAAAAAGTTGAAATTTTTTTTCGATTACCATACCTCCAATTTTTTTTTAAATTGATTGGAGGTAAAAATAAAAAAAAATGAAAATGTCGTCGTATCTCCGGAAATGTTTAACCGATTCAGCTAAAATTTGGTGTGTCGATGGAGCTTTCAAAGTATAAGTATTGGTGAGAAAACAAACCGAGCCAATTGTAACAGGGCGGCCAGGTCAGAAAAATTACAGAAAATATTAAATGAAATCTTCATTTATATATTTTTTGTGGAAATTTGTCAGATGGCTTGCAAAAATAAAACAATATATTAAAAATTTTAATAAACGCTAATGTTGATTTGTATACCGAGTGCAGCATAAGAATTGAGTTTAGGGCTTGTAACAATTTATTTTAGAATACAAAAATAGGTGGTTCGGTGGGAAATATTTTATAATATCGTCGTACGGTCTGACGGAACGTTACTTTATAAGTAAAAGGTTCTGCCACTAGGTAGCGACCAAGTTTAGGCTGTTTGTTAAATTTTTTCGAAAATGTTTTCAGAATCAGTAAATCGACAATCAGTAATTTACAAAAATTTATTTTCGAAAAATCCGCTAGATGACCGAAAAAATTTGTTGTAGCAATCTTGGATAAATTTTATTTGTGAATTCTTACGGTATTATGTGACGTATATAAAATTTGGAAAAAATTCAGTGGCGTACAAAAATAAAAAATTTTTTTCATTTTGGATTTTGTTAAAAAAACTTTTATAGATAGATTTAGGGTAGGGGGTGATACATATAGATATTTTTGCCAGGGCTACCGATATCTTTGTTAAGGCCACCACAATAGAAAACAAAAATGAATATTATGTCATCGTATCTCCGTCAAAATTTGGTGTTCTGGTGATTGGAGGTATTGCGGTAGAGAGTGACGATCTTTTTTATAATATAAATGACTTGACATGCTGAAGCAATAGAATCGACCACAAATTAAAACACATTAATGGTCGATTTTACATTATTTGTCGATTTGTGAGCTGACTAGGAATGCTTCGTTTTGGCTGCCGAGCGGACACTCGGAAAGCATCGTTTTTGTTATGTTTTCCGATAAAAAATGGTTTTTCCTACTTTTAAAATGCGGACCTTGAGAGGTTACATAAAAGGCATTAATTTGGCAACTGAACACTTAAAAACGCCTTGTGTATGATCTAGTACGTACCTTCTTCAATATCCATGGTAGTTTTCCCTTTAAATTCACTCGTAAAGTATATTTTACTATCAACAAAGTGCAAAGAACAATATAAAAAAGAATAATAGTATATTAGGCGAAGTCAATGTTTTGACTATGATTGCCCCAACAAAGAAAATCCTTCAACCGACAGGTGCATCAATTGTTTCAAAGCAAGATACAGTGATGACAAGCACCAAGCGTCCAGCAGTCTTTGTAGAGTCTACAAAAATCGACTCATGGAGCATGTCAATTCGATTTCCTCTACTTCCGATTCTACTCATGCATAATCTTAAAATCTTTCAACAAAACCTCAGAAACTGCGAAACCGCAGCAGTCGATGCCCTAAGGCTGTTGACGGAAGAAAACTTCAATATTGCCATCTTTCAGGAACCATACAGCTATCATACCAACAACAATATTTTCTCACTTCCATACCATCCAAATATCTTCTCAGCCGCCATCTCTAGTCAAAAATTCAACTCATGCATTGTAATAAACAGAAAACTTCAGGACAACTCTACCTTCACATTTCATAAAAATCTTTCAAACCAATTCTTCACAATCATTTCCGTTTCTACAAGCAAAAACAAACCTCCAATATTTATCATAGGAATCTATCTTCCACCTTCTCTATCAGATATTGACTCTCCCTTGAAACTTCTAGATAGAGCGATACGTACCTGCGGGAGTAGCCAAGTCTACCTATGCGGAGATTTCAATTACAGATCAAAGCTATGGTATGACGAAGTCAATTCCAATGACCGTGCACTCGCCCTAGAAGAATTCATAACTCAAAACAATCTAACTATACACAATAAACCAGGCAAACCTTTCACTTACGAAAACACTAGGGGAGGAAATAGCAACATCGATCTAACCCTGGGAACCTCCAATACATTCAACTCAGTCTCCAACTGGGATATTTCCGAAAAAGTCATTTTAACCGATCATAAAACCATTACCTTCAATATAAAACACCCAGACCCTCCTAAAGTTACAATAGTCAAAAACAAATATCCGAACACAATCCCGCCCCAAACAATTTCAGACTTCCTCACACCCTGGGTGGAACTTTCCACCCCAATTTCAGAAAAACTTGACACTCCTGCCAAAATCGACAATTTTACCCGCTCCCTTCATGACATCATCCAGGAATTAATCAATACTCATGCTCATTACAAGAAAATCTACGTTGACCGGCCAGGTTGGTGGACGGACAACGTAGAAAAAGCTAGGAAAAATTACCTAAAGCAGAAATCTCTTCTTTACAAAAACAAAAACGAAAACTTAAAACAATCCCTGTATGATGCCATGATGGGAAAAAAGGAAATATTCCAGAATGCCCTCAAAAATTCCAGAAATAACAGCTGGAAGAAATTCGTTGAAAACGACTTACTCAGCGACCCCTGGGGAATATCCTACAAATTAGCGGCGGGAAAATTCCGGAAGCAGGCCTTACTGACGTCTTTCCGTAAGGAGGACGGCGTGGAGACCCTGCATCCAGAAGAAACCCTAAACTACCTTATGGGAAAGCTACTACCAGACGATGACCAAAGCTCAGATCTCATTGTGGATCACCAAACAATGAGAGATGATTTCGAGAGTCTGGAGACAGCAGCCAACCCTAAGGATCATCAAGAAGTTACCCTAAATGAATTAAACGAACTTATCCGCACCACCCAATCAAAAAAAGCTCCAGGGTTTGACCTGCTACAGGGATCATTCCTAAAACTCATATACTGCACCATCCAAATCCCGCTACTAAACCTATATAATGCCTGCCTAAAACATTCTCACTTCCCAACTCTCTGGCAAAATGGGATCCTGAAAGTTATCCTCAAAGATGCTTCGGGAGACCATGGCGCTGTTAAAAACTATAGACCGATCACCCTACTCCCTGTATTCGGAAAAATCCTGGAGAAATTAATAAAAACCAGACTCTTCAATTCCAAAACTCCCTTCCAGAGAAAATCCATATTGGAAGGGAGAGTCTTCCAATATGGATTTGTTAATAACAAAGCCACCATATCCGCAGTCACCAAACTAGTCAATACCATCCAAGCCGATAGCAAAAATAAGGGGTGCACGGCAGCCCTGTTCTTTGATATCTCCGGGGCTTTCGACAATCTCTGGTGGCCGGCTCTCTTTCACATCTTGTGTAAGAGGAAAACGCCCCAGGGACTCATTGAAATCTTTAGGAGCTACTTGAGGAGCAGGCACGTCAACCTTCAATCCGGATCCACTTCTGTCGGAGAGAGAATTACCAAGGGGTGTCTCCAGGGATCGGTCCTTGGGCCGGTCCTATGGTCTATGGAACATCCTATTGGATGATTACCTTTCTGACGAAGAAGAACTAAATTTACCCGACGAGGCAACCCAAGCTTACGCGGATGACCTTGGTAAAATCATCAAGGCAAATAACCGTAAAGACCTAATACAGAAACTCCAAAATGCTGTGGACAGACTTGACTGCTGGCGTAGGCGCATGAAACTCAGTCTCTCGGCAACGAAGACAAGAATCATGTGCTTCCGCCCGGTACGGTCGTCCAACACAGATATCAAAATCATGCTGAACCATACAAAGATCAAAGTTGTCAAGGAGTTCAAATACCTTGGCATGCTTCTTGATGAAAAACTGACCTTCCAACCACATATCAACATGGTATGCTCGAAAGCGAACAACCTGATCATTGGACTACAACGCAAGGCAAGAGCCAGCTGGGAGACGGACCTTAGAGAGACCATGACCAAGATTTACAAAGGGGCTATTGTCCCCATCGTGGCTTACGGAAGCGAAATCTGGTCATGGAGGATCGAGGAACGTTACACGAAAGCCAGACTCTTGTCATGCTATGGCCTAGCCTGTAGACTAATGATCAAAGGTTACAGAACGATCTCCTCCCTGGCTGCAGGGGTCATTGCGGGGATCCATCCCCTTGACCTGGAATTACGACGACTACATGCAATGAAATCCATCAAGAATAAACTAACCACGCAGTTTTTGGGACAAGAGATTGTCCCACAATACTTCAAATTAATAGCAGAAATAAAACACGAACTAATCCTAATCATCCAGGCCATATGGCAGGACAGATGGGACAATTTCGAATATGGCCGCATAACCCACCAGATAATCCCGAATGTATACCCCAGACTACAAGTAGAAGCTAATTTCGAAGCAACTCAACTTCTGACTGGGCATGGAGAATTCGGGAGACACCTCAAGAGATTGGGGAAAAATCCGGATGGACTGTGCCCGGCCTGTGACATTCTGGATGAGCCCTTGCATAGGATCCTGGACTGCGTTCAATACAGGGAGGAAAGGGAGGAGGTGGAATCTTTCTTCACCGAAAACCCACCCCTAAACCTAACCGAACTGTTTGAACGCACTCCCCGGGACCTATTGCATGGGTTCCTAAGAATTAAAACAGAACTAAATGACGAACCCACCGATAGTGACTAACGATACCAAGCATATCAAACCCGAAATTTTGACGAAACAGAGTACTCCATGACCTCGACGAAGAAAATACAAACACGACAAAAACAAAAATTAATTAATGAATAATAATTGATAGGAGTACTCTATGAATAATAGATACATTAATTAAAACAAGAAAATTGTAATTATTAGATGTGCATGTTCGATATAATTTGGAACTATGATACAGGGATGGCCTCAAAATTTGATCAAAAAGTTGAATTTAAAACCATATATTTATGTTTAATGTAAAATTTTGACCAATGACAACACCCGACCAATTTGTCGGGTTTTTAAGTTGGTATTTATTTTGTGTAAATTTTTTACTATAAATAAAGAACTTAAGTTGACTATGCAGCAAGGGCACTGCATTGCACTACAAGGGTAGTTTATATTTTTTCAAGCGGGGTCATTATCTACCACTTCTGAGAAAAATTCTCGGAAACATTCTAAAAGGTTTACAATTCTGATTTAATATAATGTATAGTTATTCACAAATGAAATTATAATCAAAGTGAAATATTATCATAATCTTGTTAAGTTAAAAATATTGAAAATCTTTTATATCTTTTAAATCTATCAGTTATACTTTCTTTATAACAATTACATTTCATTAAGCTCGCATTCCCGAGATTTTGGAATTAGGTTATTACACATTTTTTGTATAATTTCAATTTATACGCCATTATTTTGCTTTATTGGCTCGGATTAGAATTTTTCAAAAATATATTTTTTTCCATTTTTTTTAATTTTCTATTTTTGGCATTAAATAGTAGGGTTTCATTAAAACAATTATTGTGCGGATTAGCCTTTACATTTCAACTAAGCTCGCATCCCCGAGATTTTGGAATTGGGTCTTTTACGCCATGAAATTGTTATTTTGGCTTTGTTTAGATTTTTCCAAAATATATTTTTTACATTTTTTCAACTAATTTTGGTATCAAGTAGTAGGAATTTTTAATTATAAATGTCAAATAAATTTGACTTGTATTTTGTATTGAGTTCATACTGTCCGGGTTGATTTTGATTTTAGATTTTCTAGGTCTGCCTGACGAGATTCATAAATTCGAAACATATATTATATATTAGATGTCGCAGACTATCAACTTAGTTGCTTTTTAACAGTAAGATTTTCAATATTTTTAACTTAACAAGATTATGATAATATTTCACTTTGATTACAATTCTGATTTATGGCCAAGTTTTCGGAGCAAATACCTCTATGTGTGTTGTCGAAAATTAGCCTGTTTAGACGATAAAGTCTTACCACACACGTAACAGATAATTTGATTTTGTTCCATCTTAATCGTAAATAATAATAAAATAATAATAATACTAATACAATAATACTAATAATACAACAATAATTAAAAATAATTTTCCATTTTTTTTAAATTGGTACTACACAAATACAGTCTCAAACGTTGATATTATTTATACGTAGTTTATAGGTTAACTTTGTATATTTTTAAACTTCAAACTTAAAATGAATGCGCGCGACGGTAGTTCCCTCCTATTGGAAGGAGACGTTTTGAGGCACGGCTGCTGTTAGTCATATGTACGTCATATAAATTTGTATGACGTTTTCTATCTTTTAGTTTTAGTATCTTTGATCTAACCTAAATATTTCAAATGTAAATTTACTCATATGATTAGAACGATATTACTTACCCACATAGGCGTCGCCTTCGAATAAGCATGTGAAACCACAAATGTCTTCTCCACTTTTTGAATTATTTCAAATTATTGCAATTTAGTCACTAGTTGGGTACTCAGAGGGGCTCTAAAATCTCATGGGTTTAGTTACTTGAGCCCCAATCTCTAAATTTGGACTTGAATAATATCATTTCTGAAAGGTTATGTTAAATGTTATAATATTTCATTGTTAATTTAAGCGGATAATTTTTTCAACTTTTATTCAGTAATGAATTATCATAATAGTAAATAATATTGCATTCTTATTTTTCAGGGAAGGCATTTGATATTACATATGTTCGGGTATGGTTTTATTCACCTCGACCCGAAAGTTTTTCTATTTATAAAAGAACTTGTGAAGAATGTCCATGGGTTCCATATCAATTTTATAGGTAAGAAACAGATATTACTTTGAATAAAAATAGTTGATAAACTATTTAAACAATTTTAAATTTTTAACACGTTTTTATTAGTTTCACTTGTAACTAACTAACTATGTAAGAAAATCTTGGAAGTTAAATTTGACCCACTTCCCGTTCTCCGATTTGCTGAAATTTTGCATGCACGTTTAGTTTAGATGACAGTACATGGTTAGCTATCTGTCAATTTCCTATCGACACTACTATTAAAGGTTTCCTATTCAAGGATAAAAGTTTTATCTAGTTTTAACAAAAATTGTGTCGTCGACAGGTGGCGTGACAATAGAAAAATTACAAAAAAAAATTGTAACGTTCCCTGTATATGTATGTACACTGCGCGCTGATTCCTTAATAAAATGCTTTCGGACAGAGGTTGTTCTATTGTTGTGCACATTTCCAAGTATTACCGTTGCGTCTCGAAAGATGATATGTTAAACGTCATTTTAAGACTGAAAAATATAAAATAAAATATAACAGTTTTAAAGAAACCAAAAAATACGCTTTATGACGCACTAAAAATTTTAAAATAATTTTTAATTTAATGAACTAATTCAAAAAGCGTGGAGCGCTTTTTGGTTATTATGTGTCTTTTAATTAATTTTGGAAAAGCACTCCACGCTTTTTGAATGAGTTCATTAAATTAAAAATTAATTTAAAATTTTTAGTGCGTCATAAAGCGTGTTTTTTTGATTTTTTTAAAACTATTATATTTCTTTTATTATTTTCCTGGTGTCGAAAAAGGCAAAGTTTATATTGAAACTAGGTTACTGTCACGAAAATGGGACCACGAATTCAACTTTTTCCTATAGACCAGACTATAGGAAAGAAGACAATTTTCTGAGCATTAAAAAATATATTTTTGCGGAGTATCCATTAGTTTTCGAGAAAACGGCATTTAAAAATCAAAATTTTCAATGCATTGTACATAGGGAATTCATTAACACGAAAGTTCTATTGACGGTGCGTGCGTTCTGATATAGTCTTAGTGTTAGCAGTCAACGCGATTCTGACATAGTCGGGTGCACATCGTGCATATTGAACTCCTTGCTTGTAACCGCACCCATTATATTAGGCAACATTATGCAATAATTTATAAATATATTTTTGCGGAGTATTCATTAGTTTTTGAGAAAACGGCATTTAAAAATCAAAATTTTCAATGCATTTTACATAGGATAGGGTGCACTTCGTTGCGATGTAACCTTACTACAGTTCGATCGTACTAAGAAAAGCTCAAAAGGGGCGTGGCTGGCGCTGGTATATTTAAGGCCGCGTTCGTTTTGGGACATTTTTTTTTTTTTTTATTTTTCGCCCCCCCGCTATTTGCTACTCCCAAGTCCGGCGAGCTCGACAGGGCCCAGGCTCCTATCCTGCTTGCCTAAAAAGGAGCAGCAACACCTCGGTCAGATGCGAGTGCGCTCGCATGGTAAAATAACTGGGCGTGGCCCGGAAAATTGACCAAGCGCAACGCACCGCACACGACACGAGAAATAGCGGGGGTCACTCACGATTACGCCTCATAGGCAAATCACAGGGTACGACCCCTTTCAAAAAACGCCAACACTGCTACCCCACTTTAGACCTGGAGTATACGGCTTAGCCGTGGTATCCATTAACAGATCTAGTCAAGTCAAGTCAAGGGACTTTTTTCGCTTCGAGGCGCCGACAATAGTACATTGCCTTATTCGGATTAAAAGTGAAACTTTGTTTGACAAGCAATTTTTGCATTTGCAAGGCGGAGCGCCAGCGGAGCCGAGCGAATGCAATTATTGCACGTCAAACAAAGACACTTTTAATCCAAATGAGACATATTACTTTTTCTCCAACCAAAAATTAAATAAAATTTAAAATATAAATACTTAATTTTAAAACATTATTTGATGTAATATCAGAAAAGTCACTTTGACATTTAAAAATTGTATAATTTCGAAGAGTGCTTTTTCTATATTGTTTGAATTAGCAATAACTCGAGAACGGCGCTAAATATCAAAAAACTGAGCAAAAAATTCTTCCCCCTCGTCAAAGACACACCCCCATGAATTATCGGTGGGAAGGCATATGCAAAAATTTAGATCGATCGCGCACAAAAATAGTAAAAAATAAAATCACTTTTAAGTCATGCACAAAAAAGTTTTTTTAGTGCATGTAAAAAAAAGTGTTGCTTAGCAATTTTCGCATTTTTATATTAATAACGAAAACGTCAACTTTTAGTTGAGGTAATGCTACTAAAAATGTACTGCTTTTTATACGGTTGGAGAAAAACACTTTTTACCCGTTTGCTTTGGCACTTTTGCGCGCTTTCATACGCGTTGGCTCCACCCATTTTGAAAGCTTCAAACTTTTTTTTTTCGCTTTTTCATTTTAGGTGGGTCGGCAAAAGCGTGGCGCTGTGGTGGCAATATTGCAAATTAATTTGAATTTAAATTTTAATTTAATTTCAATTTTTTTTGTCTAATGTCAATATTTTATGTCTGACATGTAGAGAGTACGAGGTCCGCAGTTTTGTAAATTTTCCCACTTATCGTGCTGAAAGATCAGCCCTCGAATAACAATTCCCCAAAGCTGTTCGACCAGATGGCCAGAAATTTTCGAGAAAGTCGACTTTGAAATATTGCTACAGTGGCTCCAACAATTATTAATACACCCCTATGTTAACCATGTAAATTGCACATTTTGAAACCGTTTTTTGATATATAAAACTCGCTTTTACAGCAAAACTTTTCAGATATTTTTTATTGAAAATTTTAATCTCTTCAGTTTTGTTTCTATACATTTTTTTATTTTCTTTCGCCGTTTACGAGTTACAGCGACTTAAAGAAAACTAAGTAAAAAAGTTAATAAAATTAACATTGCTCTTATGGGAGTTTTTTTTTACAGAGTTTTCTTCAAGTTGCTGTAACTCGTAAACGGCGAAAGAAAATAAAAAAATGTTTAGAAATAAAACTGAAGAGATTAAAATTTTCAATAAAAAATATCTGAAAAGTTTTGCTGTAAAAGCGAGTTTTATATGTCAAAAAACGGTTTCAAAATGTGCAATTTACATGGTTAACATAGGGGTGTATTAATAATTGTTGGAGTCACTGTATGTGATTTATCAACACAAGATGTAAAGCAAATGTCAACAGACGGTTTATGGCGTCGAGGTTAGGAAGGAGTCTCGTAAACGATTTTCCATAACGATTTTCTTATATTCTTATTTTTAGTTTTTACGGTCGACAATAAGGTTTATTGAAATTTTATTTCATTTACCGTTTATTATTTTAGTTTGGTGAGATAACAAACTTGTAAGTTTAGATATCCCTTTGTGGACGCTTACTAACCTTCAAACTACATTTTCTTAGTATGGCATTCGGCTAGTTTAGAGCACGTGGAAGGTTTCATGATCGTTTGAAGAAATGGTAAGTTTAATTTTATATTTTCATTGTCAGTACGAGCCCGATGAGGTCAATTTCGTTGGGTAAAACCGCGAATAAGTCCGAAACATGTCGTTCGTTAAGGCGTTTTGAATTTAATAATTTTTTTCTTGCTACTTTTTTATTCGTTATTGATTCCTAATACGGTCCTGACTACCGATGTCCTACTACGAATTTGTATTTTGAAATGTATCTACTTTGTAGATTATAACGACCTCTATCTGAACTATTTATATTCTTATTCTGACAATTAAATTGAATTTTGTGTCTTTATTTTATTTATTAATTGATTTTATATACATTACCGGTTTCCAACAATATTGGAGACTTCGCTTCGCTCAGTCTCCAAACATTGTTGTCAACCGGTAAATTGTACATACCGTTCTAGATACTTAATATACTAATAATTAATTATACGCAAGTATACAAATTAAGCAACAAATTATAAAAAAATACACTATTTAGAAATGTGAAAATGAAAATGAGAATTGCATGCAAACAAATAGTTTAACCAATCAAAATTAAAGTAGCGGAAATTGTACCAGGCACAATTTTCACGTTCTAGTTTTTCATTGGTTCAAAATGAAAATTGCTCCTGGTACAATTTTCGCTGTTTTAATTTTGATTGGTCAAAAAATTACTAATACGTAATAAAAGTACCTACTATGTGATACGTTATTTTATTTTAATATAAAACTATACATTTAAAAATTAATGTTATTGGCAGAAAAATTGCAGTTATAATAATTAACAATTTTTGTATCTTTACTGAGAGATTTATTTGTTTCGACATAACTATTAGTGGGGTTCCTATTATTGGTGTTGGTATCATCTCTTCTTAATTTTTTAACAACTCTTTCATGATGGTCTTGATCAAACTGGAGATACGGTTTCAACGAACTGATATTCGAGTGCCCTGTGTTTGTTACTTTATTTTTTTTCGTGTCAATTCCTATTCTTTCTGCTGATGTTTTAGTCCATTTTGACATTGTGTTCTTACCAATAGGGCAATTCTTGTACCATCCAATAGATTCAGGTTTTTTCCAATTAGGATTCGGTGTTAGAAAAACTCGATCAGTTTTTATCACGTATGTTCTTCTAGATAACATTTTCTGGAATAAGCTAAGGAAAATTATAATTAGCATATTTTTAACTATAATCAAATTTATTTGTAATTTTTACCTAACTGGACATCTGCCTGGATTTTCAACATTTTTTATCAACCACTTGTTATCAGCTAATTTCTGATCTCCGCCCTGCCTTGTTTTGGTAAATACCGGATTGTACTGAATTCGTTCAGTAGGAACATTCTTGTTATCTTTTTCTATTACAAAATATTGAACTAAACAGTATCCTTCATTTCCGCGCCATGCTAATTCAACAGCCGCAATGTGATAAAATCGAAGTTGTAAGCCATCGGGTGTATTTTCATCCCAGAGACCAAGCATTTCTTCATATTCTTCTTGTTTAAAGTTTGAAGAACTGACCTTTCTTTTTTCCGGATCTATTTGTAGAAGTTCTTGTTTGGAATTACGTGCATCTATAGCTAATTTAAATTCAATGTCACTAAAAGGGTTGACATTTCTCTTTAATTCATTAAAATATTTTTCACGAATTAATTTTGCAGTTACATTCCACATTGTTTTTACTACAGATTCTTCGTAGTCACTTCCATCAGCTTTCTTCATGTTATATCCCCAATCAATTAAAATATGATTTAGCTTTTCTAACGGGGTATCTGCTTCAAACAAATAATTTCTATCTGCACAAAATAGTTCAAATTGATTCCAGACAGATGCATGGGACTTCCTTGTATTTTCTGGTACACTATCAATAATTACTTCTTTAATTGAAGCAATAGATTCTTCACCATAATTATAACGTAACTAATTATAATGTTTATTTATTTTGTTTTGTTTTTGTTGCTTAGATTCTAAGCAAAAACAGCCTTCTAGAATTTTGTTTTTCTCAATTTTACTCAAAAAAATCTTTTAGTTTTTGCATAGAATTCTCTTAATGAATATAACGCTTGCTCAAATTTCCATTTAAATTTTGGGCGGAATGCAACTCGTATCGGTTGATGGTAAATGTACGAGGGCGCGTAGCCCTTCTAGTACTCGTTACATTCAACACAAAATTTGTATGGAAATTTGAGCACTTGTTATATTATATATGACAATTTTTGACATACTTAAAGCTATCGTCTGAAAAAGAAACATTTTCCAACAAGGACGTTGAAGCTTCAGCTCCTCGAGTTCGAGTACGAACGACTTCTTCAGTAATAGTCGTGTTAGTGGTAGAATCAGATAATGTTTCGCCTTGTTTCTGGCCCAAAATTAATTTTGACACCTATCGTTCCAATATTAAACATTAGAAATGTAAATAAAAATGTAATTATTGAAATACCTTTCGTTTTGTCTCCAACGAGACATGCATCACTCATTTTCCACAAGTGGATTACTTCAAAATTGTAATTGTAAGTTTAAACACAAACCTAACACACTAATAAATGCGTTATTAATAAATAAACCGGTTGCTATGAACATTTTCGAACTTTCGATGTCAATTTAAATTAAATATTTTATTCATTCAAAAATAGTACATTGTCTTATTCGGATTAAAAGTGAAACTTTGTTTGACAAGCAATGTTTGCATTTGCAAGGCGGAGCGCCAGCGGAGCCGAGCAAATGCAATAATTGCACGTCAAACAAAGACACTTTTAATCCAAATGAGACATATTACTTTTTCTCCAACCAAAAATTAAATAAAATTTAAAATATAAATACTTAATTTTAAAACATTATTTGATGTAATATCAGAAAAGTCACTTTGACATTTAAAAATTGTATAATTTCGAAGAGTGCTTTTTCTATATTGTTTGAATTAGCAATAACTCGAGAACGGCGCTAAATATCAAAAAACTGAGCAAAAAATTCTCCCCCCTCGTCACAGACACCCCCATGAATTATCGGTGGGAAGGCATATGCAAAAATTTAGATCGATCGCGCACAAAAATAGTAAAAAATAAAATCACTTTTAAGTCATGCACAAAAAAGTTTTTATGTCCGACTGTATGATAATAACATCATTACAATATCACTTAGCGACCATAAGATAACATTTTATGGTACTAGGCCGTTTTGCTTTATTCATAAAGTAAAACGGCCGCCTGTCAATGTCAATGAAATAAACGTCAAAATTAATATTTTATTTTATTTAATTTAATTTAAAATCGATTACATTAATTATTACTTTGATTATAATAGATTACAAAAGTTAGCTTTTGAAGCAATTTCAACGATTTCTTCCATTTTTTCACATAATTTTAATCTAAATTAATAAACAACTTATGTAAACCAGGAGCAATAGAAAAAGCACTCTTCGAAATTATACAATTTTTATTACCTAAATGTCAAAGTAGAAAAATATAAAAGAAAATGTTCTACGGTGCAGTCGAACATAAAGCTATGTATGTCATTTGCACATAATTAAGCTTTTTGGACTCAGCCTATTTATTGGCCTCGCTCGCAAGCTCGCTCTGCCATAAACTGGGCTTCGTCCGATAAAGACCTAAATTATGTACTCATGACATAAATAGCTATTTTAGTGCATGTAAAAAAAAGTGTTGCTTAGCAATTTTCGCATTTTTATATTAATAACGAAAACGTCAACTTTTAGTTGAGGTAATGCTACTAAAAATTTACTACTTTTAATACGGTTGGAGAAAAAATTCTTTTTGCGAAACTATAATACTAAAAAACGTTGTATGCAACACGTACGCAAATGGTTTTAGCGGACTCATCTTCATATTACGGACTCGGCTAGTGCCTCGTCCGGAAACATTACGATTCGTCCGCTAAAACCATATTTTGCGTATTTATTACATAAAATAGTATTATGACGCACTAAAAATTGTAAAATAATTTTTAAATTTAATAAAGATTAAACTAATTCAAAAAGCGTGTAGCGCTTGATCAAAATCATCGATTTTGATACAAGAGATAATATGGTCAAAATTAATTAAAAGACACATAATCAAAAAGTGCTCAACGCTTTTGTGTGGAGTGTTTTTTTGTTTTTTTTTAACTATAATATTTTTACCATATGTGCTTATTTTTTAGTTTATTTAGAAATTACAGTACATTTATACAGCGTAGTTACTATAAAGTAAATATCATGTCGGATATGGAATCTATTGATTTACCTGGTCCCTCAATGACCAACGAGAGATGAAGACACCGTTGAAGATAGTTCGTGCAGTGAAATTAATTGGATAATTAATTTAAGTTCTTGTGTTATGTTTGTAAATTGTCACTAAAATAAAAGATACATTAATCCTCTACACTACGTTTTTCATTTTTTTTATCAACATTAATTATTTATCATAAACATTGTTAGTCAACAAGTAAAACTTTGAACAATTTTACACGTAAATGACGTAGATATGCGTATTAAAAAAAAAAAAATTTGCCGAAGGTGAGATCCGAACCGTAGACCCATCGTTTACGAGACTCCTTCCTAACCTCGACGCCATAAACCGTCTGGTGACATTTGCTTTGCATCTTGTGTTCATAAGCACATATCAATATTTCAAAATTGATTTTCTCGAAAAGTTCTGGCCATCTGGTCGAACAGCTTTGGGGAATTGTTATTCGAGGGCTGATCTTTCAGCACGATAAGTGGGAAAATTTACAAAAATGAGGACCTCGTACTCTCTACATGAGAGTCTCAAGAGTTACGTCATGGTCACTTTCCTCTTCACTAGAAGAAAAAATTTCGTTCACAAAATCCTTTTGTTTACATTTTCTTCATTACATTTTCTTCGGGGATCATTGCTAATTTAAAAAATTAAATTTAATTTTAACAAGTTTTACAAGTTATTTGATTTAAAGAGTTGTTACCATAAAAAGTTAGGTTAATACCACATTTAAATTTTACATTATCAACATTCAAGCATTAAACGCTTTAAACCCCGTTCGCTTTGGAAAGCGCGTATGCTCGCTTTTTTCCAAAACGAACGCAAATTTCGAACGCTTTTAAACGTCATGGATCATTTTGAGTCTCGGATTGATCCTTGACTATAAGTACGGGCATTAAAGGGTCCATATGGGTTACATTTTATAGTTTTTAGTTCAATTATATCATCTGTAGTTCTAACAGCACAATTACTTAACAGTAGTTTTAAAATCATTATGAAATGCAATATTTTAACAGAGATTTTAAGTCTCTCATTATACAAAGCGATCTTTTAGTTAAGCGGACATTAATGTTTTTATTATGAAATTGGCCCTAAGTATGCAATTATGCATTAATTACCTGTAAGCAAGTGCGATGTCCAGATTTTTTTGATTTTACAGCTGCAGATCCAAAAAGTAATGACAATAATAGTAATCTCGGTATTTCAATATTATCTACAAAATTGAGTATATAAAAAAGAGATAATTATAATTATAATATTATAATATAATTATAATGCCTTATAGGGGTAATTCTTTAATATTTAAATATAATTTAACTAATGAAAGTTAGTTATAAATACAAATTTAACAAAATATTAAACACTTTATAACATTAAAGATTAATTGTAGCCGAGAGGCAAAGCTGCTCCATCGTCAAAACCTAGTAATTCTTCACTAGGTCTCCATTTCATTCTAGCGCCTCGTATGCACATACTAGATGCACGTTAAATGGCAAACGCTAATCGCGCCCTTAGCCAGCATTTAACTCTATCTTAAGGTTTTCTCCATCTGTCGGATAGTCTCTCAGAAAGTTGGTTTAGAAAACATGTCATCTGGGGAGCAAGGAGGGCATCGGCTGAACATACTACAGGTGTAAAGGTGGAATGTCGCTGTTCACAAGCTTCATTGTATTTTGTTTTCTTCTCTTCCTCTACCGCTTTTAGAACTGCTGCCACGGAGCGGGATACATATGAGGGAGCATCAGTGTCAATGACACGTACCGTACGTCAAATAAAGACTCTCTCTGTGATTCCCAAACTCCGCGACAGGCTAAATCGCCTCGCAATCCTGGTAACAACTGCGTTTCCTCTCTAATAATTGGTTCCTTGACAACCTTTCCCCATGCTTTATCCATCAATTCGGCTAGTACATCTCGAACTTCGTTATGTCTTCTTGTAATTAGTCCTCCTTTCTTACAACATAATGCATGTTCTAGGGTGAAGCTCATTCCGCCACATCCATCATATGATAATGGCATGTTTGCTGGGGTTCTTTTATATCTTATGGCTAGTGCGTCTTTGAATTCGTTGAGCGAAAGGTCAAAATTATGTTTACTTAGAGGTAGCATAGTTAACCATCCAGAAGATTTCATTTTTGATTTGTCAATTATAGATCGTTCAATAGCTCGTTTTCTTTCGATTGGAAATGTTTCTATTGTTATCTTCATTTGTTCATCTTCTTGTTCTTTTCTTTTTTTTTAGCAGCCAAATTAGCAACTCTTAGATTATTGTTGTGAATTTCAATATCAAGTGGAGAATGTGGTGTGATTGCTCTAGATAGCTCTTCACATCCTTTTTTAGATGTTTGAAAATATAGCGGCGATTGTTGAACTGGATCAGATATACCTAAACCTCCTTTATTCACTGTCAGAGTGAATATATCTAATTCTTCGTCTGTGACTTGGCCTTTCAAAAGTGCTGGCACAAAGTTGTTTCTGATGGCTTTTCTAAGCAGTTGATATGTTTGTTCATTACTTTCTAGAACTGTTTGCAGGTATGTCCATTGGAATTTCAATGATTTTGTAAATGCAGAATGTGCTGCTTGTGGTTGAACTTCAGCTATAACAGATAATTTTTCTACACTTGTAACCCAATTTTGTATTTTTTCTGACAAGAATTCCTTTTTTTGTTTTTCATTACCAATAAAACCCCCTAGAAATCGTTGCCCTGTCACGACTTTCACTTTTGTTCCTTTGAAAATTTGCTGTGCTTCTTGTCGATCATCCTCATGCACTAATGATGTAAGATTTTTCTCCCTGAGGAAAGTAACCAAATGATGGCCCTTTAGAATTCAACTTATCCCACCAATTCTTCAATTGAACAAAATTTCGAACAAAAAGCCGATGAGTCGTCAGAGTACCAACATTGCGTAACTTCTTCTTGTTGTAGTGCTGCTATATGAGTGGTATAGTGGCCAAAGCGTAAACGAGCATTACCAGTGGATCTCCTTGTGTCACACCTTCTTTACTATATAGACGCTCCTCTCCTCCATGTAATACCAACTCTGCGTGCCCTTTATAGGTGTTATATAGGTATCTTGCACGGCGGTGCCAATATAGGCGTGCCTGCCAGATAGCCATCATCCTGTTCATGGAATTGAACGCATTTTTGGCATCAACAAGTAGGAGCCCCCATCCTGATTGTGGTTTTGCGTTCTCATCAAATAATGCACTCATTGTATGAACTGCGCCTTCTATTCCAGATTTCAGTCCTCCGCATAGCTGTCTTTCTCCACAAGCATCTGTAACATCTGTACCTGTCGCTTCAGCCATGCATTTTCCTAAGATTCTTCTTAGGCATTCACCAACTCCTATTGGTCTTACTCCAGGACTTTTGTCCAAGGCTATGAGACGGCTAGCCATTAGGGCTTTGATAGTTGCCCAAGGTACATCTTCATTGTTTAATTTACTGACAAGAGCCGCTACAGCTTCCCTTAGACGGAAGCTTTGTTGCCCATACCGTAGAAGAAAATCAGTCCATTGCTCCGCATTTGAACCACCAGGACCACCTCTTCCATGTAATTTTCTTGCTACTTTTTCAACTTCTTCGCTGCTTATGTAACATGTTGTAAAGGTGGTATGGTCTCCATTCCTTCTGGTTTTTCAAATAAAGAGGGGTCTGGTTCTGTCGGTTTTGGATGTTTTTCGTGTAATTCATCTAAAACAGTTTTTCCTGTTGAGTCAATTTCATCATCTGGATTTAGGACAGTACTTTTCCCTCCTTCCGTTACCCAACGTACTGCTTCACGTACTTTACCTTGTAGCATGAGTCGATGAAATATTTTTACTATGTGCTCCTGATCTATTTTAGTCTGTTTTCTGTTGCTAAATTTGTTTTCGGAAGATAAAGCTTCATGTATAAGTAAATCATATTCTTCTGCTTCCCAAAGTTTGAGACGACGGTCAAGAAGTAGTCGGATGTCTTTAGCTTGTTTTATCATTTTATCGCTCTGAAGGATAACCGAGATGTATATTAGTATACGTTCTGAGGGAAAGTCTCCTTTTACTAGTGCTTCAACTTCTTTAGCTAATCCATTTATGAATTGTCGACTTTAACTTCCACTAGGTAAATCATTCGATACCCCCAAGGAACAACGTCGTAACTCGACTTACGACAAATTTGATATATGACTACCGCTGTAATACTGAGAAAAAGACCTTTCTTTTGGTAAAAAAAATTTTCTTTACGATCATAATTTCACGAGATACTCAGTGGAAAAAAGCTGTATCTCAAAATTTTTTTCCTATTGGGCAGTAACAACGCCGGTACTCGAGTTACGTCTTTTTCTAATTGAACGTTTCTGATCATGTTGGGCGGTAAAATAGTCGTAATTTATGTTCCTAGCCAATGGGTGACTTTGGTACGTTGTGCCAAAACAAATGGAAAACCTTATAACGATATAGAAGTAAGTCAAGAAATAGTTTTTAATTTTAAAGAAATTATGAAAGAGAAAATAAACTTTGATTTGGATAATGAGCGAAATAAAGTGAAATGGAGTAAAGTGAAACATCTGAGTATTTCCAAAGATGCTCCAAGTGTGTTTAGATTACACTACGACTTATATTCTGAGCATTATGTAAATATAAATATCGATGAAAAACCGCCGCCCCTCCGACAGACCCGACGACGACGTCAAACATTGTCTGATCAACCTTCAACTTCAAGCAACCAGTCTTCATCATCAACCCGAAACAAACTTCCTTTATGCTATACAACTGGTACGCTGCCAATAACATTGGCAAAATACATAGACCTAAACAGTCTTTGTACTTCAAAAGCCATACCAGAAATATACCAAGAGTATTATAAAAGTTTAAAAATTTTAAAAAATACTACAGAAGAAGAAAATGCGTCAGATACGGAATAAATGGTTCTCGTTTCCATAAAAATAATTTTATCGGGAAACATAACGAAAGCGATGCTTTCCGAGTGTCCACCCGGCAGCTAAAACGAAGCATTCCTAGTCAGCTCACAAATCGACTAATAATGTAAAATCGGCCATTAATGTGTATTTATTAATGGTCGATTCTGTTACTTCTGCAAGTCAATTCATTTATATTATAAAAAAATTCTATTATAAAAATTTGTCCGACGCGCGACGTGGGATTCGAACTGGCGATCGCCAAACGATAATTATAATTCAATCGCTTATTGCACTTCGCCATAGAGGGTTGCTCTAATGACATTGTTTAAATTTGTCTTATCTGTCACAATTTGTAATTTAAACAATATTTTTTAATATTTGATATAATTGATAATTTTATGTTTTCCGATAAAAAAGTATACTCACCTCGCCTCGAAATATGATCCGTTACTGGGCTTACAGCTTTAAAAAGCTCGCTACGCTCACTTTTAGGCTTCTATACAACGTATAGGAAGAAGCCTTATGATCTAGCTCCGTGCCCGTCTGTCCGTCTGTCCGCATAATTCAAAACCAATCAGAACGCACGTTCTTAAAACAATTTTACTTCATATAGAATATTTTTAGATTGGTATTAATTATTCAGATTATTTACATATATATTTTTTAATCCGATATTCTTATTTTGTATTTTTAGAGTAGGTATTTTACGTGTTTCTAATACGGTATTCGGTACGTGTTTCGGGTATTTTAATATTTCATTATGAATTGTGTTTTATTTGTGGTTTGTAAATTGCAAATATTTACCTATAAAGGTCGAAATAAAAAAAAAATATTAAAATGTTAGCGTTTTCCTTATATAGTAAAAAAATCTACCTAATTAAAAGATTAACGCATTAAAAATTGGAATAAAATAAAGCCCAAATAATTTAACCTACCGAAAAAGTAGATGTATAGAAGCCTAAGAACTGTCGCAAAAGCGAGTTCCACCTTGTTTAATATAGCTGCGCGCCCAGTAACGGATTATTTTCTATGCTTGGCCAGTAATATACTATTATTTTGCTATTATTGTATTGAATTTAATTTTTTTTATTATTTTATTTTAATTTTCAAATTTTTAAAGAAAATAAAGATAATTTTAATTTATTAATAATTAATAATTAGACAGGAAGAAATTCGTATCTCTGAGATACGTCTATGGAATGTGTCTATGGAATAGTTCTATGGAACTATTTGATTCAACGGTAGATCGTAACTCCAAAAAATCGTACTTCCAGACTGAATTTATTCAAATAAAAATTATGATTAGAAAGCCGACTAGTTTTTACATATAATCCCATTTAAAACAACTATATTACAACTAAGTTAAATCCTTGAGAATTGTTTAAACTTCTTGAAACTTTCAAATGGCGCTCCTGAAAAATAGGTAAAAGTGAGTTACGACGTTGTTCCTTGGGGGTATCGATATTGCTTTCCACGTAACAAAAAGGTCTTCTCTCAGCTTTTGTGCCAACTTTCATTGGATTTTCCTACGCAATTTAAATAAGGTTCACCAAACGCTGCTTGAAATTTTTCTGTGCTTGACAATTGAGTTCCCGATTCTTCAGATTTATTTGACGCTTCATTTGAGGTTTCTATTGGGGCATTTTTTAAAAGTTTTGAACCATGCTTTCGACCTCGATGTATTTGTAATCCTTTTTCCGTTATGAATGATTTTGTGCAAAAAGAGCAAGAATATAAGTTGCTTCTGTTGGTGTCTGATAGGGCTGACACGTTAAGTCTATAATTCCTCCATGGAGAAGAAGCTATCTCATTACTTTTCGAGTACTCAGCTCCATTGTGGTCTTCTGATGAGATTTTACTTGCGATATGTTTTAATTTACTTGCGTTTGTTGGGTATTTATGAAGATTAGAGCCATTTCCAAGCGAGGTGTCACTGTCAGTTGATGACATTGTTATAAGTATTCTAATACTTATAAGAATACCTTCCGTTATATTAATCTTTGGTTTTCACTTTAGCGTCTTTAAACAATTTTTATAATATTTTTATAATAAACCCATTGAGGATATATTCAAATTAAATAATACACTTTCCTCAATTAAACGATCAAGAATATTTAAGTTTCACACCCATCTTTGAAATTTATTAAAAATCACTATCTCGGTTTTATTGTTTATTGTATTGTATTAGAGCAATGTCACAAGTGTTCAAAATGTCTTCCATTTACTTCTAAACACTGTTGAGCTCTTCTGGTTCAATTATTAATTATTGTCTAACCCGATAGCTAGATTTTGAATGCCAATTTTTAAAATAAAGTCAAAATAATCAAAATAATAACTTAATAACTTAAGTCGAATATAACTTAAAAAGGGTGGGAGTAATAAAAAAAATTTTCCTACAAAACTTGCTTATTTTTTAAAGAGCTTTCCAACGATACCACTTTCGACATATAGTGCAATTTAAAATTCTGGATTTCTGGACTTTCTGAAGCAAACTACTCTGGATGCCGACTTTTCCCGGAAATAATAATATCACCATTAGATTTGTCATTAGGGCTTTTGTAATAAATTTTTTTAGCCCAACTCTCTATGACTTACCGTTTTTCAAAAAAAGTATTCGTACGGATGATCTGGGTCACCCTGTATACTTTTTAGCCGACGTACTACGTAAAACTGGGGCTATTCAAATATAAATAACGAACGAATAAAAAATTCTGCATATTTGTCAAAGCATGATTCAATAATAGAAACTGCTCAATTGCAAAACAGGTTTTAAATATATACGGGATAAATAATTATACTACAAGCTGGTGTAGTTTCAACTACTACATGCATCGTACAGCAAAGCGTAAGTACATTTTACATCTGATGTACGAATAAATAGCACGAGAGGTGCGTTTAATTTTACTATAGGGTCATTCATTTTCTATGATACAACTTATATTTTTTTTTTCATTCAACTGTTTTTATGTTCCTTCACACTCACCATTTTACTATGGCGAATTACAGGATTCAACAACGCAGGGTAATAGTAAAAATGTATTATCAAAATTCGAATTCTATTGAGAGAACGTTTCGAGCGTTATGTACAATTGACGGTCGTAATGAGCGTCCTTCCAAGTTCACCAATCGGCGAATTATAAAGAAATTTGAAGAAACTGGTTCAGTGGCTATTATATAAATATTAGTGCGGTGGCACAAAGTGTGCGCGAGAACAAAAACGTCTCAATTTTACGTCGTTCTCAAGAACCTATAATCTTTCGTACGCTTCAACTTGGCGAATTTTGCGAAAAGACTTGGGTTCGTATCCATGCAAAATACAAATAGTTCAAGAACTAAAATATATCGACCATCTCACGCATCGTGCATTCGCTTTTGGGCTCTGGAAAAGTTGAAAACCGATTCTAATTTCACAACATAATCTCACGACGAGCTGATGTTGATTGGCCGCCCCGCCAAGATCGTGTGATTTGACGCCGCCGTTAGAATTTGTTCCTTGAGGTTAAGTTAAATCTCGGGTCTATACCAATAAGCCAGCAACAATTGCCGACCTTGAGGAAAACGTTGTTCGCGACATTGGTGAGATTGAGACCAACTTATGTGCTCAAGTAACCCAAAATTGGACCTGTCGGATGACCGCCGTCAAGCAAAGCCGTAGCGCCCATTTGCAAGAAATTATTTTTAAAACATAATGGTATCGAATGCTCATTAATTTAAAATACAAAAATCTGCTATACATCAAACACAATTTGTTTTATTTAAATTCAAAGATGTATCACACAAAATGAATGACCCTATAGACTGCATAAGTTCTGACGTCACAAAATGGCCGCCTGGGTGCACACAGGTATTTGTTTACAGATATAATTCCCATAATATTTACATGAAAGTGTATTAGTGACAAGTTAATTAACAATTTTCGAAGTGCTTCTGGGTGAAATTAGTTTAATTCAAACAGCAGAAAGCAGCATGTCCAGTGTTTATTCTGAATTATCACTTTACTGTTATTTAAATATGTCTTATTTTTAAATTAACGCGCCAACGCAACGGTCGAAATATCAACAAAATTTGATATTTCCAAGACTTGTCTTAAACTAATTTCACCCAAAAACACTCAAAATTGTTAATTAGCTTGTCACAAACACATTTCCATGTAAATCTTATGGGAAATACATGAAAACAAATAGCTGTGTGCACCCAAACGGCCATTTTGTGAGGTCAGACTTTTGCAGTCTATATAAGGAAAGGTTTAAAAATATCTGAAAAAAAAACGAAGTATTTTTGCGCGAAATTGAACACACACCCTTGAATAATTATTAGGGAGTTATCGCCACACTACGGTAAATTATACGCTAACGCTATTCTAGTTTTAAACTCAAATGATCATGCGCAGAAATAGCGTAATGCAAATAACGTTAGCGGGTCCCGCTATTTCTCATAAATAACGTAGGTGTTTAACGGTTACGTTATTTATATATTTTAGGGTATTTAGTTATTTTAGGTTTTAGTTTAATGAACCAGAGTACTATGGAGGGTAGAGGTAAGGAGGACAATCTCTGTGTACAAAAAGTGTCCTTCAAATAGTAGTAATTAACGTTTCAGAAAGTGTCCAGAATGGCGCTGGTGTACCAAGAGGGTATGGTTTTTGAACTATGGAACATATCGCCGTCATTGTCTTTTTTCCAGGGCAGGGTTTGAAAGATTAATAAAAATGTTCGATTTATATTTTATTAAACTTTTATAAACAATTTTGTAGTATTTTATTTTAATGCTTTTTACACAATCTTGATAAATGAAACTTTTTATGTCAAGCGAGGAGTTTATATTTATTATTCAAGTTTAATTCTCAGCTAATGCAATATAGAGTCATCTACTTTCTATAGTTCAAACCATAGCCTCTCGGTACGCCAGCGCCATTCTGGCCGTTTTCTGAAACCTTATTTAGTGCTTTTCAATGGCCACTTTTAGAATAAAACAGCCATATGAGATTGTCCTCCTTACCTCTACCTTCCATACAGGGTACTTTGCTATTGGGATTTAACATTAACCAAACGCCACCATACGACAGCAATTGTAACTACTCCATCAAGTATACTTAAGTATACTAAAGTGTCTTTTAACGTATGTTTATAGTGTTTTTTTAAATTAATTTGGACACAGATAAACAAAAAACCAAAAATTTCTGTATAAACCAGTATAAACAAATTAAAATTCTACTGAGGTATACTTGATATAGCAGACATATTGAAGTTACACTAGCGCCACCATCGGTAGTGTAAAATCCCTTATAGGGATTTTACACAAGGATATTAAGCAAGGTTAAAATTTAGTTTATACTTTCTGTGGTTGTATTAAGTATAAGTTGTAAAAAAGCACGTTTGCGTTTTACACCTGAAAACGATTTAGACCTAAAATATAATTTTACTTCTTTGTTTGTCAACGGTCAACCGATCTAAATTAAACTGTCCAAACACATCGACTCTTCTTCTCGCTGGAGCTAAATTAATTTGCAGAATATTTTCCAAAATTAAATATTTAATTTCGTCATTGCTAACCTCGTTTAATATTACCAATTCTAAAATTTCTTCCATATTTTGTCAGAAACGGTTGCTCATAGCGCTTAAAAACAGGTGTTAGCTTAATTTATGTGATTTTTCAACCTAGAAAAACTTATCCAGATCCTAAGTTACCCTTGAGAGGTTCTCTTTGTAAAATGGAAGTAAGTAGATATTGAACATTTTGTTCCAGTGCATCATGCCGCGATACTTATGGTTTGCCGGATAGTACATCTACTACAAGAGGTGAAGAAACACGAGCTCTGTGTACTTCAGAATATTCCGATATTTCACCTCTTCATGGTGGAAATGTAGCTTTTGCGACACTGGAGGGACGACCATCTGCTTATAATTTTGATACTAGTCCTGAATTGCAGGTAAGAAAAATTAATATCATGCATTTATAACTTGGTACTATCAGGGACGTTCACAAGGGGGGGGCCCGAATATTTTAGGGAGTTGGCAAAATCATTTAATAGTTGGCTAAGTTGGCAAAAGCTTCTAAACCAAAAATAGGTTTGAATAAATTTTATCAACCCAAATCAATTAAATGTTATAAAAATCTTTTTAATGACGGCACTTTTAATGTAAGAAAAAAAGTTCAAAAAATAATCCATAAAAATATCCATAAAAAATAAGGCAAGATAAGGTTTTCCCTAACTGCAACGGTAAACCACGTTTTTGAAAATAAAATTTATCATTGAATTTAACATTTCTTGAATAATTACAGGATTTTTGCTAGTCTTTTTGACAAAATAAAAAAAAAACTTGAAGTTGGCAATTTTTACTTATTCGGTTGGCAAATTGAAGATTTGGTTACTATTATATTTACCAATGGAATTCATTGAATGTGAGAAAGGGTGAAATTATAAATTTTCTGAAATTGCTTCTAAAGCAGTCTCCTCACAACCTGATTTAGTTGGGTTACCTTGAAGCATCTGGTGCCTTTTATCAGATTTGATAGTAAGTTAGTAGTGTGGAAGCTAGTTAGCCAACAATTTAATGTTAATTCCTTATCGGGCGAAAATATTATTTTATTACTTATTTTTGCATTGCTTTAAGTGTCTTTCAGTTCAAAAATTTTAACAGAACAACATGCCATCTTTTCATAATTGATGAATGACATTTTAACACTCCAGATGTAATAATTTAATTTTAGGTAACTGTTAGGTACAACGTTACCTAATTATATAATTTATTAAATATTTATCAGTGTTGTAAGATATGAAGACGAAGAGACGAGATAAATGAAAATGATATAAAAGTTTAGCGCAACGTCGACAGTGGTTATACTAACCTGTAGTAGTATAGTACAGAATTCTCAAAACCCTTTAAATTTTTTAAATTGAAAATGGATGAAAATGTATAAGTAGGATATAGTCCAGTCAATAGAGCGAAAAAAATGGGCTTCACTTGCAAAAGGTATAGGAAAGTTTATATTTGGCATGATTGTTCAGTTAGGTAAGTTATATAAAATTCCATGTTTTCGACCTTGAGGGGGTTCCGCTCGCTCCGCCATCTTGGTTTAAAGGGGTGGAAAATCACTTTTTTGCTATTTTCTGGTTAACGGTGCCAGATACGTCGAATATGTAAGCATACAAAAATGTAAAGCGTAAAATTCTGCATATTTTTTGTCATATACATTTTTATCTAACATGTAGAGAGTACGAGGTCCGCATTTTTATAAATTTTCCCACTTATCGTGCTGAAAGATCAGCCCTCGAATAACAATTCCCCAAAGCTGTTCGACCAGATGGCCAGAAATTTTCGAGAAAATCGACTTTGAAATATTGCTATGTGATTTATCAACACAAGATGTAAAGCAAGTGTCACTAGACGGTTCATGGCGTCGAGGTTAGGAAGGAGTCTAGTAAACGATGGGTCCACGGTTCGGTTCTAACCTTTGGCATATTTTTTTTTTCTTTTCATTTTTTTTAATACACATATCCACGTCATTTACGTGTAAAATTGATCAAAGTTATATACTTGTTGACTAACAATATTTATGATAAATTAATGTTGATACAAAAATGAAAAACGTAGGGTAGGGTATTAATGTGTCTTTTATTTTAGTGACAATTTACAAACATAATACAAAAAAGGTATCCTGGCAACAAGTTGTATTTCATTTTAAATATAAAAATCAGAATTTGAAAATTTAGTCTTTGTCTAACACTTAACCACTTCAAACTACTTAGCATAGACTTACTTGACGTAAATCTATTACATCTCAGAATCACTCTCATTGCTCTATTTTGCAACCTTTGCAATCTCTGTATGTCTCCCTCTCTACACATGAACAATATGGTACTACAATAATTAAATAACGGCAATACAACTGTATTATAAACATTTACAATGCACTCGTTTGGTATTTTACATCGTATTCTTGCCAATAAATTAATTTTCATTGAAATTTTAGCACACAACCCGCTAATGTATTTACTGAAATTTAAGTTTTTATCAATGATTACATCTAAATATTTTATTTCATTTAAGTTGTTCAATTTTTTGCCCATCAATACATAGATTTAGATTAAAATAGCTATTAATTACCATACATTTCGTCTTCTGCGCGTTTACCTTTAATTGATTCATACTAAACCAATTCTCCAATCTTTTCATATCCTCTGTCATTGCTTTTTCGCATTCATACTTATTTTCGCCTACTATATATTGCGATGAATATTTATAGCAATTCATATAATTATTTTAAAATCGAAAATTAATTTTTATATTGCAGTCCAAATATAATGTTGAACAAAATGTGTGCGAGATAACTCGACCACACGTTGCTATCAACTCCGCTTCACGTCGCCTTCAAAACCTTAATTTTATAATTTTTGAAATTACTTAATTATTTTAACTTTCCTAATCCAAATACAATTATTTTGCAAATCCAAATGTAAAAATCCAAATTAATTTTATCAATCCAATTATTGCCTCCAAATCACTTTCTTACATCCAAAATTCTCTTCTTAAACGTCCAAATTGCGGACAAAACTTCCAAATTATTTAATAAAACACTACTTATGTTTTTAATTGTTTACTTTTAAAAATCAAAATATCTCAAATAAACGGCTTAAAATTTATAATTACGGAAAAGCTCCGCAAAACCGACCACTCCGGTCGACGCGGCCGGCAAAAAGCAAATTAATCTCAAATTTTCGTACCAACTTGAGTTTTTTTGGCGCGAACAAAGAAAATTCAAAATATTTACAATAATAAATTATTTACAAAATTAAAACAAAATTTAAAATCAATCAATTATTAAAACTAAAAGTTTTCAAAATATAATTTTGAAACACGACATTTTATGCTCCTCTGTCCTTTTGATGGTAAAACACGGTGAAAGGCCAGTGGTTTACCACAAAAGACACAAAGAAAGTGTTTCAAAATCTTAAATCAAAATTATTTCCATTTAATGGATTTCCACAAAATAATTTTCCTTCTGGGTGGATGTTCATTCTCAAAATCAACATTGACATTCAAAATTCCAATCCTCGTTAATCTCATCAACCCTTGACCCGATGTTGGAGTTACCAGTCCACAGTTGACGTCCATTTCTTTATTTTGTTGCTCCTCATCTCCTTCCATCTCATTTTTCTCACTTTCCTTCACATCCAAACCCATATCATTTTTAAAATCTTCCTTCCCTTCCAGCACAACAAGATCGTTAGTTTTTTCATAAATTAATTTGTCGTTCTCCAAATTTTCCTCTTTTTGTTTAAATTTATCCACCTTTATTTTATTTTGCTCCTCATCTCCTTCTAATTTCTGCTCCATCATGTCGAAATTATTCATTACTTTCAAATCGTCATCATCCAATTCATTTTTATTAATTGTCTTTTGTTTTAGTTCTTCAATGTCAGCATCATGTTGGTTAACTTTTTTCTGCAATCTTATTTCTGATCTTTTACAATTTTGTTCCATTTTATTCATTTTTCTATCCATCCTATCACAGTTCATATCAATACTTTCTTTTAGATTAGCAATGTCTTCTCTTATTTTTTTAAACTGCCTCATCATTTCTTCCATCATGGAATTTTGTTGCTCCGGTGTAAGCTTCATTTTGGTCTTGATTGTTTTTTACTTTATTTCAACTCAAAGGTCAATAACTCCAGTACTTTCTGGTAACATTAGACTAAATTTCTAAAAGTGTTATTACCTGGCGGCAAACTCGGATCCCTGGTTTCGTTGTACCATTAAATGCGATGAATATTTATAGCAATTCATATAATTATTTTAAAATCGAAAATTAATTTTTATATTGCAGTCCAAATATAATGTTGAACAAAATGTGTGCGAGATAACTCGACCACACGTTGCTATCAACTCCGCTTCACGTCGCCTTCAAAACCTTAATTTTATAATTTTTGAAATTTCTTAATTATTTTAACTTTCCTAATCCAAATACAATTATTTTGCAAATCCAAATGTAAAAATCCAAATTAATTTTATCAATCCAATTATTGCCTCCAAATCACTTTCTTACATCCAAAATTCTCTTCTTAAACGTCCAAATTGCGGACAAAACTTCCAAATTATTTAATAAAACACTACTTATGTTTTTAATTGTTTACTTTTAAAAATCAAAATACATATCTCAAATAAACGGCTTAAAATTTATAATTACGGAGAAGCTCCGCAAAACCGACCACTCCGGTCGACGCGGCCGGCAAAAAGCAAATTAATCTCAAATTTTCGTACCAACTTGAGTTTTGTTGGCGCGAACAAAGAAAATTCAAAATATTTACAATAATAAATTATTTACAAAATTAAAACAAAATTTAAAATCAATCAATTATTAAAACTACAAGTTTTCAAAATATAATTTTGAAACACGACAATATATTAATGTATCATCCGCAAAAAGTCTCGCCTCACAGCAACTCAAGACAGCCCCTAAGTCATTAACATACAAAATAAATAGCAACACTCCCAAAATACTACCCTGCTGGACACCATCATCGCAATTTATTTCTTCTGATATTATACCATTAAGTTTTGTTCTTTGTGTGCGATTTTCCAAATAAGTCACAAACCATTTACATTCCAATCCTCCAATACCATAATTTTGCAACTTGGCTATCAGAATTTCCCGATTCAACGTGTCGAAAGCTCTTTTCAGGTCCAGAAATACTGAAAATATAAATCTGTTTTTGTCGATTTCAGATCTCCACTCTGTGATTATCCAGTTTAGCGTCGTCTCACATGAGTGCCCCTTGCGAAAACCAGATTGCTGTTCGGATAACAGATTGTTTTTCTCAATATAACTTTCCAACTGCAATTGCACCACTTTTTCCAAGATTTTTTCGTATATTGGCAGCATATTAATTGGTCTAAATTCCTCGTATTTATTTGTTCCTTTGATTTTTTCAACAGGTATAACAGTTGTTTCTTTCCAACATTCTGGAAATGTTCCCGTTTTCAACGATTCGTTTATTATTTTGAGCAAAACCGGACCAACTGTAACATAATTATCAACAATCATGCCCGCATTTAAAAAATTTGGGTCATTTTTATTATTAAATCCTTTAACTACTTTTTCCAATTGATCAATATCAATACTTTCAAATTTAAATACCAAGTCTGTTGTTTCACCATCATATAAAAAAGGCACAACTGGAATACTATTCACAATCACTTTTATGCTCTCTATGAAGTATTTGTTAAAATTTTCAGCAATTTCCCTATCGGAAGTAACGATTTTCCCATTAAATACTACATCATTTTTTTCTTGTTCATTCTTTTCAAAAACTATCTTATTTAACACTCGCCACATTCCTTTTTGGTCGCCTTTTTTTGCATTTATTTTATTTTTTAGATATTCACATTTAGCTGCTTTAATTTTGTTTTTAAATTGATTTCAAAATTTTTCAAAAATTCAAATTTTTAAATTGATTTAAAATTTTCAGCAATTTCCCTATCGGAAGTAACGATTTTCCCATTAAATACTACATCATTTTTTTCTTGTTCATTCTTTTCAAAAACTATCTTATTTAACACTCGCCACATTCCTTTTTGGTCGCCTTTTTTTGCATTTATTTTATTTTTTAGATATTCACATTTAGCTGCTTTAATTTTGTTTTTAAATTGATTTCTCATCTTACGATATTCATTCCAGTGCCTATCGTCCCTTGAAACGGCAGCTCTAGTATATAATTCAATTTTCTTTTTCTTTAAACAGTTCAATTCTTCGTTGTACCACTCATTATTGATTTGATCTGCCGGTATAACTTTAGTTCTGATATATTTTTTAACAACATTTAACATAAGTTGTTCAAATCTCTTTGCCAGTTCATTGACATCACTTACATCCAACAAATCACTAATGTTCTGATCCCTTACCTCTTTTTCGAACTCACTCCTTACATATTTAACGTATTTAAAAGTCATTACTTGTTTTCTACTCTTTTTAGCTTTAAACAAGATTTCAAATTCAATGGTTTCGTGATCACTTATATTGAGTTCTTTCTTTATAGAAGCAGCAACATTTCTATTATTTACTATTACATAATCTATCAACGTTGCACTACTCTCCGTAATCCTTGTGGGTTCATTTATTATTTGTTCATATCCGTTATCACTGATTGTATTTAACATACCTTTTTGAATCCAACTATCTTTCAAAAGATCCACATTAAAGTCTCCACATATAATAAAATCGATATTGCTAGGTACAATTTCCCCAAATAGTTCCCCAAGATACTGCAACTGTGATCCCGTACTCACGCTAGGCGATCTGTATACACAACCAATCACTACCATAGAATCTCCTTCCATTATTTTACAAATCAAAACCCAAATAACCTTATTTACAACATTTTCATAAATTATTTCACATTTTTTTTCTTTTTTTATATACATAGAAACGCCACCCGTGTGAGCCGATTCCGATTCCAATTTAATATTTCGATATCCGTTTATTTTTAGTTCGTTTTGTTGTATTTTATTATTCACATGTGTTTCACTTAAGCAAATTACATCATAACAGTTGTTCTGTATTATCACTTGTAATTCTTCAAAATTATTCAACAGACCTTGTATATTCAAATAAACACCTTTAATTATCTGTGACTGCTAGTAATCTATACGATTCTTATTTATCTTTATTTTATTTTTATAAATTTCACAAAATAAACTATTCGCCTTATGATTCACATCAAGTTTTTCACTCAAGTGTATATTTGCTTTGATGCAGTTTACACACTTCTCCAAATTTTCACTGCAATCTTTGATATCATGGTCACCTGCACATTTCAGACAAGATCTTTCCTTGGTGCACTGTGCTGATTCGTGATTATATCCACAACATTTGTAACACCTTTTAACATGGATATATTCTTTTATCGGTAATCTTTGCCATCCAATTTTTAATTTACCAACATTCATTACCCGTTGAAATGATTCGCCATTCAATTCAATTACAACATTGTAATTATCTTTTTTAAGAAACGCTTCTTTTTTATATATAACCTTGATATTACTATCTTTAAATACTTCATTACTAATTTTTAATTTTTGCTCAATTACACTGTTCTCATAATTTTCATTTAAACCCATCAGCATAATTCTTGGATTAAACTTTTTTGGAACTGCAACATCATAATCACTCAGTTTACTTTCCGCCAATTCTTTAATTTTCCTAACCGAGTCTTTATCTTCGCAGTTTATTACCACAGCACCATTTCTTCTACCATAAATACCACCGATGTTTAACTGTAGTTCTCCAGGATCAATTTTGCTCTTCACTTCTTGCTTTGTGACTTCGCTACTTTGACTTTTGTTTTTTGGCACAAGAATTATAGGTTCTTTATTTTTAATTGCTTCCGCATAAGATATCTTTTCTCGTTTTGCACTATTTCTTTCTACCTTTTCTGATAAAATCTTTATTTGTTTACAAACGCTGCTATCTTCACTACTCTTACTCTCAATAAGTCCATCAATTTTCTTATTTATTTGCTCCATTTGCTCCTCAATGTTATTCACCCTTGAATTAACATCTTTTATATTTTCACGACAGCACCCACAAATATACCAAATGTTTACATCCGTCAACATTTGCGTCTCTATATGTGATGTTACGCCACAACACTTTTTGTGCCACACTCGACCACATACGCCACTACACGGAAAACTGCTTTCCTTCTTCACCGGGCGCTCACATTGGATGCAACCTTCTGCACCCATCGTGATGACTCCGATGCACCCTCCTCACCAAAAATATTTTACTTTTTAACACTTTTATCGTAATTTTATCGTTTAACTTGCTACTAAACCTTGCAATCAACTTTTAGGTTAGGTACCAACCTTATTCATGTTCTCGGTTAATGCAATCCTTTCTAATACTGCGCATCTTGATTTCAAGAATTCGTTCAAGTCGTTCATAGTAGGTAAGTCATCTGCATATTTAAATGTTTCCCAGTCTCTCCTGGTTATGGAATCAAATTTATTGCTTATTATAAAAATTATTAATCGATCCCACGACTCTGTATTTTCTCCTAAATTATTAAGAGACCGCAAATGTTTACTAGTATTATCATATAAATATCTCAGCTCAATGTGAGATTCTTTGAGCAACGTGGTTTGTTCGAAAATTGCCCTAATATGATTATGCACAATTAAATTTTTGTTTTCGTATCGCTCTACAAGGCATTGCCATGCTACCGTGTAGTTACCAGAAGAAATTTCAATGGATTTAATTATATCCTTTACTTTATCTGCCAGGGAGGTTTTCAAATAATAAAACTTTTCTATCCCTGTCAATGATTTGTTATTATTGACAAGAGCCCCAAACGCATCCCTAAATTCTAACCAATTGCAATACTCTCCGTTAAATGTTGGCAACTTAATCGGGGGCAATTTTACCCTTGAATTTCTATTATTATTATTAACAGATTCGTACAATAATGATTGAAGTTGATTTGATTCAACCACCGAAGCATCTTTGACAACTTCAGAGTCGTCCTTTGCATATTCTTTAAGAATTGCCTTCATATTACTAATTATTTCGAAATACGCTGCTTCAAACTCCTCTCTTTCATTATCATCGCAACTCGATTCTAACTCTTCAATTTTCGATTGCAATTCGTTAAATTGATTCCATAAGGGTTCAGTTTTGTCTAACCTGAGCTCCAAGTCAGTGATCAGCGCGTTATCTATTACAGTTATATCAATTACCTCAATAAATTTTCTTATTCGCGTTAATTTACTTTTCACACATCCCCGTTTAACCTTCAGTTGGTGCACGTTATTATTTACTTCAGTCATTATTATTAGTAACAATAAAAAGGGTGATATGACGAAATGTTGGGACTATAATACAAAGGAAATTTGAAAATAAAGTTACTGAAATTCTGAGGTGGAACGTGTTAATCTTTCCCCGGTACTTGTCATAACTCGAACGGCTCCAATTTAACGTATACTTAATTATTTTTCCAGTTGAAACTTAATTTTCTTAATTTGGTTAAGTTTCGGTACTACTTCAACTATCCTAACCATAGGATCAATTATATAATTCTAAATCCGGTTCGCATGGACCAATTTGTTGAAGTACGAGGTACCTTCCTTCTTAAAAGTGGACTGTATATATTTTATAGGTTTTTGTCTTAATTTCCTTTTTAAATCTGGAATCCTTTACTGTCAAATTAAATTATTTTATTTCGAATTTTTATACAACACAATACAATACAATTTGTTTTTTCTACTTTTCAAAGCAACTAGATAAAAAATATATAAAATCTCGACTAAACAACCGTAGACCCATCGTTTACGAGACTCCTTCCTAACCTCGACGCCATAAACCGTCTGGTGACATTTGCTTTGCATCTTGTGTTCATAAGCACATAGCAATATTTCAAAATCGATTTTCTCGAAAAGTTCTGGCCATCTGGTCGAACAGCTTTGGGGAATTGTTATTCGAGGGCTGATCTTTCAGCACGATAAATGGGAAAATTTACAAAAATGCGGACCTCGTACTCTCTACATGTAAGATTAATGGTTTTAGAATTACAACGCGTAGAAAATGAGCGTTTTTGTAAATTTCAAAGTACAGTAGAATCCGCTTAATGTGATCACTTTGGGCCAAGACATTTCGATAACATTCGGTGCTATTCTGTAACTTTTAACCACTTGCTAAAATAAGCAATATTGCTAATTATGCATAGAACTATATATCTATATTGCAATGACTCTCAATTTTCAAAAATAGTTCCAATTTAAAACGATGTTAAATTTTTAAAAAAGTGTAATTTATTTTATGCGTTCTTTTATCGACTCACCAAATGTTCGCAATACCACATGCCTCGTACTACTAATTTTCTGTTTCAAATCACTATTATCAAACTTTCGTTCAAAAATCAATTTAAATAAAAATTTTACTCACTGTAAATTAAATCTTTTATTCGCAAAATAATCAAAATTAACTCGCCATAAAATACTCAAAATTTACAACCACGGAGACCCTCCGTAAAACCGACCACTCCGGTCAACGCACTTGGCAAAAAGCAAATTTATCAAAATCTTTCGTACCAACTCTAACTTGTTGGCGCGAACAAACAAAATTTAAAATATTACAAATTATTTACAGTCAAAATAAAATGCCAAATTAAACAAAATTAAAATTTAAAAATACAAAATTCAAAAATATGATTTTGAAACACGACAATATTTTTCATGTTGAGCAAGTTGCTAACATTATTTCTAGTTACAGAATAGCACTGATTAACCGACTGATAACAATAAACAAATTTTAGAAAAAACGAATTTTAGAAACGAAAAATTAGAAAATATTAATTTCCAGTGATTTTCGATAATTTCCACCTTCTGTTTTACCGAGAGATCGTTTCGCTTTTTCGTCGACATCATAATGGGCGCTCCAGACTCTCGCGAGAACAGCACGAGAACGCGAGAACATCACGAGAAACGAGAGTGTGGAGCCGATTCTCGTGTTCATTTTCAGGTTCTCGCCTTGCAGGCCACTCCAGACTCTCGCGAGAATCTCGCGAGAACCTCGCGAGAACATCGCGAAAAAACGAGGACAACGCGAGAAAAGAGAGAGTGGAGCTGATTCTCGTGTTCCTCATAAGTTCTCGCCTTGTTCTCCACTTGTTGTCGGTTTTTTAATGCGAGACAAAGGAGTCGAGATCGCGATAACACTCCCCTCCCACACCTGCACATTCGCATTCTTCAGTAGCGCCTGACTCACCGATTAAATAGTAGTATAATTAATTGTGAATTAAAATGAGCGTAAATTGGAAAAGGAACAAAAATTGGCATTTATTTGATTGTTTGATTTGATTTGATTTATTTGATCGTTTGTGGAAAACAGGCATTAAAGGCTATAAAAATAAATCGAAAATAATCATGATGCTTGGGTGTGGATTAGCACAATAATGTAAATACCCGTCGATGAATTAAGAAAAAACAAAGATTCCCTGATTGCAAATTATAGAGGTTATAAAAATTGAGTGAAAAAATCAGTGAATTTGGGAGCATGTGCCTACGAGGTCTTATAAGTCCTATTGGTTTGCGCTATGGACTCCTTGCTTGGTGACAATACAAAATATAAAAACACAATTAATAATAAAATAATGAAAACTTGAAGTTTGACGTATTTACAGTGGCTCCAACAATTATTAATACACCCACCTATGTTAACCATGTAAATTGCACATTTTGAAACCGATTTTTGACATATTATAAAACTTGCTTTTACAGCAAAACTTTTCAGATATTTTATATTGCAAATTTTAATCTCTTCAGTTTTGTTTCTATACATTTTTTTATTTTCCTTCGCCGTTTACAAGTTACGGCGACTTGAAGAAAACTCTGTAAAAAACTCCCATAAGAGCAATGTTAATTTTATTAACTTTTTTACTTAGTAAGTCGCTGTAACTCGTAAACGGCGAAAGAAAATAAAAAAATTTATAAAAACAAAACTGAAGAGATTAAAATTTACAATAAAAAATATCTGAAAAGTTTTGCTGTAAAAGCGAGTTTTATATGTATGTCAAAAAACGGTTTCAAAATGTGCAATTTACATGGTTAACATAGGGGTGTATTAATAATTGTTAGAGCCACTGTACGTCGATTTTATACCAAAAAAATTATCTTTTTTTAACATAATTTTGAAGATTTGTTGTTAAATAGATATTTAATTTAAACTCAATGACACCAGGCCCTACGAACATTCAAGATGCGATTTTGACAAATATTAATTGTCGAAATAAAAAGTACTGCTTTACGTGTGATCGGGTGTTAGTACGTTTACATAATTCAAGCGCTGTGACAACTGAAACAGTGACCATTTGGAGCATGCGGCAGCATGCGACTGCTGCCCTAATCTCCTACATCTGGTGAATGATTAAATAAATGACGTGGGCAATTTTGGGGATTGCTGAACCCGAATGTGGCATCGAGCCGTGTCATGTATAGGTAATTAAGTAAAAAGGAAATAAAAAAGGGGTAGGAAAATAAAACAACGATGTAAACAAAAATTAAAAAGTAAAAGAGCTATCCTGTAAAATAAAACTAACTAAAAACTGAAATAAAGACAATAAAATAAATTAAAAGAAATTAAAATAGGAGGGTCTGACTTACGGCCAGATTCATAGACAAGTATTAAGTGCTAAGTAAGGAAAATCGGACTGCATTTGTTTTTATTGCAACCTTATTTACTCGGATGATAAGGATCAATTTTAAAAGGAGCGGTCTAAGTATAAGTAAGGCATCGTCTATGAATCCGGGCGTTAATTAAGTAAACTTAATGGGGTTTAAATACTTGTCTGATAAGTGGGAAAATTCAGAGCCATTTGAACGATGTTCGCCGCTTCGCTGGTTTACGTGGCACTCATGTGCAAAAACGTTCACTTGTGGGAACTTTGGGTCCAAAAACCTTCTGGAATTAATTCCGGGCCGTGTTTACCGAATATTGACTGGAGGCCGTACTCAGGAAATGTTGACCTATGCACCGAGTATCTTCATCTTCTATTTTCTAGCCAAGTCCAACTACGGGCCGTATTCACAAAATATTCACGAAATATTTCTTGATGGCCGTACCCGCCAAATAAAAACCTCAGTCTTGAAATTGAATGATTAATTTGTCATAACCACGATTTACGGTCATCACGATTTTACCAGGGCCGTACCAAGCCCACCAGCCCCAAATAAATAATCCCATTTATTTGGACCGTCAAAAAATAAAAATACTAACATCGGAGTTTGTACAAAAAAAAGATCGGTCCGAGTTTCGTATCCAACAATGCTTATATATATAAAGCCTCGTTGTTACTAGCTCGGTAAAAACACAGGTCATAGTTATGATACAATATAGGTTAAGTGAGAAGAGATACAATAAAAAGAAAATAAAAGAAAAGAATAACAACCAAAAAGAGCAAATCCAACTCACGTCGGTCGATGAAACTTTACAGTCTAGTTTCCTTACCTAGGAGGTTGGTTACAAAATACTTGAGGAGTCATTGGAACGTTGAAAATTTTTGGTCCTGGGGGGGGGCTAGGTGCCCCCCGTGAGTCCTGATTGGATCGAGAGGGAATATATCGAGTCATGGGGCTTGTGCTGTGGGTGAAGAATGATGTATGAAAAATAAAGAAGAGATTAGTCTGGTGAAAAGTAACGCGAAGCGAATCTTTTCTTATTGAATGCTCCCGCCCTGAGCATCCTTTGGCGACATTGGTGGGAATGCCGTGCTGTGGACCCACGTTGGCGACCTACGGGTCGGAAATCTTGGTAGGAGGTGGTAGTCGTTGTGAGTTTCTTGACCGAACTTTCTGAAACTTTTCATCCTGGGGTAACTTGGGCAGCCCTGATAGCTGGATGGGTGGGGGCCCCTACAGTTTGCACAACTGGTGGGGGCCGCATATGGCTTGCGACAGTGGGTGGTCTGATGATGTCCAGCGCATTTGACACATCTGGGATTGGCTCGGCAGTGCCTTCTTGAGTGCCCGAAACCTTGGCACTGATGGCATTGATCGATCTTCGTCTTCTTGTGTGGGAGTTCGATGGTGACTTCAAAACGACCGATATGGTGGATGTCGTGAATTGTGGAGTTGAATCTGGTGTGGGGAAGCTTTATCGTGAACAGAGGGAGCTTCCACTTGTTCATGAATCTGCGCATTTGTTTAACCTCCAGGATTGTGAAGCCCTTGGACATTAAACGTTCCGCTATGTAGGAGGCGGGTGTATTTGTAGGTAACCCCCTGATTACAACGTTGATGGGGGTGTCGGTTTTGAGTTCCCTGTAGATAAAGGTGTACCCGTTTGTTTCCAGGAAAGCTTTGAGACTTGTATAGTCGGAGCTGGATGCTGGAGTGATGGCGAGGCCACCAGTAACCAATCTGACGTGGGTGAAACGTATCTTGTGGTGATCTAGTTGTTTCTCGATCGAGTTCCACAGATGAGGCTTGATCAGAGTGATGGGCGGTATGGTTCGAGCTGTTAAGCCATTTGGGGCTGTAATCGGGCTCTTCATTAGAGCAGGGATGGGCTTCGGTGACGGGGGGGGATTGGATACTTTCTTGTCCCCCACCTGTTGTCTGGTAAGATTCCTCGGAGCTGGTACTGGACTAACCAGTTTGCCTCTCGGGGCCGGTATCGGTTTAATAGCTTCTTCCTTTATGGTACGATCTATTTTGCCTCTCGGGGCTGGTGTTGGGCTACTTATAAGCGCTGGAATGGGATTTGGAATGGAGGGTGGACTGGATCCGTCCCTGTTCCCCTCTTGTTGGCTGATCTTCTTGGTTGTTGGATCGGGGCTTGCTGTTACTGTGATTACCTGAGGTGCGGGTTCAGGCAGTGACACTAGCACAGGAGTGTGAACGGGGCTTGCTGGCGTTGTGGTGGTCGCTGTGGCAGTGGTCGTAGTAGGGTCGACTTCACGTAGAAATTCCTGATAAAGTTCGAAGGCCTTACATTTGTCCTCTTCACTTTTCGCTGATTCCAACATTTGGATGATTTCCTGTCCCTTCTGCAGTTGGCTGGACAATGTCTGCGCGATCTTTTTGCTTTCTTTGATCTCACTTTTCACTGATTCGAGTTCCAAAGTGGTGGTCGCGATGATACGCTCGCGATTAATCTTCCTTTGTAGCGGAGATCTCTTCTTCTTATTGGAATGTCGTCGTGACATTATGCTAACTAAGGTTAATTGGAGAGAGCGGGTTAATGTATTGGCTATTGCCAGTTAAGTCGATAAAAACGTGTAGGAAAGTAAGGTTATGAGTTCAAATTAACCCGTGGTGTCCACAAAATAAATTTTTGTGTCCACACTAGAGTGTTTAATTTAATGATTTTCGAAAAATTTATGAGTTGGAACGAATAAAAATTCAAATTACAATGCAAAAATTAATAAAAATCAAAACAATTGTTCAAAAACTTAACCTTAAACTATACTTATCGGATTGCTGATTTAAATTGGCTTCAAAGTCGAACTGAAGCCTGGAAATCGCAATTGAGGTTATGTCACCACGTGTTGTTCGCTCCTGAATGAATGACCGAGAATGAATGAATGAGCGCTGTGACATTACTGACCTCGTTGGTCTTATAGCGCAGACAGGGTTCAAACTTCGCTGCGCTCACAATATGCGCGCGTGTATACAAACTAAAATACGCTTCAACAGTCGAAATAAAAAGAAATAAAATGGCAATATTATCTTTCAAGAAGAACATTATCGGAATAATGAAGTAGAAATGATCACTGACACGACAGTAAATGCAACAGAAAATCCTGATAGGTGTAGTACAATTTTTGAGCAGGTACAAATGGACTTTAATTCAAAAATCACACTTTTTTTAAAATTTAAACTTTTCGACATATCACAAAATTAAAAAACTGTTAATCGTTTTAGAAAAAATTATAGAAATTTATTTAAAAAATTTGCACTGTAGTACTGAAAACCTTGTGAGTGTGGATATTTTCCAATTTTCGATGTAACACGATCGAAAATCATTTCTCGCCTTGTTCTCGCGTTGTTCTCGCCTTGTTCTCCGATGCTATTCTCGCCGAGATTCTCGCGAGATTCTCGCGAGATTCTCGCAAGAACTTCTCGCGAGGTTCTCGCGATAGTCTGGAGCGCCCATAAGAAAAGCAAGAATAAACTAAACTTAAATTAAAATGCATGAAACAAAGTGCACATTTAGCAAAATAAAAATAGAAACACGCCATGAAACGGCAAACATTATGCGTATACAGTGACTCAAAAAAGTCTCCGTACGATGCTATATTAGCAATGTTAATTGTACATTTTGAAGCCGTTTTTGGTCATATAAAAATCGGTTTTACATCAAATCTTTTTAAACATTTTTTGTTTAAAATTTCATTGCCTTCAATTTTGGTTATATACATTTTTTGATTTTGTCCCACCGTTTCTGACTGATAGCGACTTAAACAAGATTCGGAAATATGCAAAAAATATTGTCATCTGTATCTCGGAAACGGTGCAACAAATTAAAAAATTGAATAAGCATTTTTTCTTGTAAATTTTATTCTATACATTTATGTTCATATACATTTTTCTATTTTGTTGTACCGTTTCCGAGATATAGATGACAATATTTTTGGTATTTTACCGAGTCTTGTTTAAGTCGCTGTCAGTCAGAAACGGTACAACAAAGTAGAAAAATGTACATAAACAAAATTAAAGGCCCTGAAATTTTCAACAAAAAATGTCTAAAAAGATTTGCTGTAAAATCGATTTTTATATGACCAAAAACGGCTTCAAAATGTACAATTAATATTGCTAATATAGCATCGTACGGATACTTTTTTGAGTCACTGTATGTATAGAAATTAAAACGAGTGCCTTGTTTTGTAAAGATATAAAGTTTCAATATTCTTTTCAAGTTTCAAAATTCTCTTTGATTTTATAAGAGCAAGTGAGAAAAACTTTAAGTCCATGGTAGAACTTAGAATAAGTAGTAATTTCTTTACTGAAAAATAATTTACCGTTATCTCGGTCCATGTAGTTGCATTGCTAAGTACATCACTGGCCACTAATACAGTAGAATCCGCTTAATGTGATCACGGATAATGTTATCAGTCTGTTTTTGCGATTATTTTGACTGGGACCGGGCCGCTTTAATTAGTTTGCATACAAAAACCACCGGATAATGTGATCAAAAAGCCGCTTACTATTATCACTTTCAAGGAATTTCCAATACAATTATCTCTTTTTCTAACAAGGAAAATTCAGGGTAGACGGAATTTAAAAAATTCTTATATTTATAGAACATTAAGGCCAGAGGTTGAATATCACTCTCGTAAAATAATAGGGCTAGATATTATGGCCCAAACTTAAGAAAATTAGGTTTAAACAATTTGATTCCTATGGTACGTTCATTTAAAAGACGAAGTGTGCAATAACAACCTCTGATACGCCCCACCGCGTGATTAACATATTCTACACTATAATGTACCTACCAGCACATGAGCCGTACTACTATTTTTTAATTGCATTAGAAATGCATTTAGTAAATGTTAAAGATCTTTTAATTTTAGTGATGTAATTGGTAAGAGGAATTTTATCTAATTTTATTATACAATCACTATCTGTAGGATATTTATTCCATAGTAGTAATCCAGCACTTTTATCAGCTGACAGCTGTAACATTATGTATTATAAATAATCTGTTTCTTAAAGATTTTATAAGATCTTGTTTCTTACATTCCTACAATATCATAGTGAATAATTAAATATTTATATTGCTACATAAAATCAAGAGACGTGTTACAAAAAACATTACCAAAACGTCATTTAGTTGTCTATCAAAATTTTTTAAGAATGGATGAAGAAGATAATCAATTTGTAGTTGACGATGTCAGCAAAATCATAAAAGATACAATTGAAAACACAATTAGTGGTAACATTTATCAACAAGATAAAGTGAATCAGTGGAGTGCAGCTGTTTCGGAACAGTGCCTTAGCGCTTTGAGCAAATTGAAAAAGTCTTTTAAATATGTTGTTACCTGTTCTATTATGCAGAAAACTGGTGCTGGACTTCACACTGCAAGTTCATGTTTTTGGGATAGTTCTACAGATGGTACTTGTACTGTAAGATGGGAGAACAAAAGCATGTATTGCATAGTTTCTGTTTTCGGACTTGCTATTTAATTTCTGCTTTATTTTTATTTACATATTACGGTAATTTTAATAATATATTGATCATGTACAAATTTATATATTTATTTGGTATGTATGCTTTTATTTAATAATAAAATTTTCAGTATTTGTATTCACGCAAAACAATTTTGCTTTATAATATCAAAAAAATTACGGGTTAAATTAAAAGTTCGACTTTTAAAAATGCGTCGAAGTCAATCTCGTTTATTTTAGAAGTACCATGGTTTTTAATAGATAAAATAAAAGTAAATTGCTTTTAATTTAATGGTACAATTTTTAAATTATTTTATAAATACATAAAATTTTACTTTAAAAGAAAATATTTTTGATTTTACTATTAAAGCAAAAGCGTTTATTTTCAATTTGAATTTTTTAAATTTCTTTTTAAAAACACTATGCTTCTTTTAAAAATGTATTTGGTATTTATATATATTAAAAGTTCTTTTTACGCCTCTATCAGGCAAGTGTTCAATTGCATATTTCAAATGCGGCGTGAAAAGCTGGTTTTCTAAATACACGAATTATGCACGAATTATGCACTAATTATGCACTCTTGAACCACCCTAGTCTCGATTTTTGCACCTGCACCGATGTACCGGTGATTTCCGCCATTGCAAAACAATAAAACCAACATTAAAATTTATTTTTAGTCGATGAGTCTACTACTGACCAAACTCATATATTTTGAAGGATATGCTTATACTTTAAAGGCAAAGGTCATAAGTAAAAGCATTTCCTTTATTTGCCATGAATAATGATTACCTTATACTTATAAGCAAATGCTTTAAATAACAAGTAAAAGGTACAGAATGAAAAAGTTGAACATATTTAAATTCGCCGTGATCTGTCGTCTAGTGTCAGTTAGCATTCGATTTTTCACTTTTCAAAATTGACTTTTTGATAGTAGTTTTCAATTTTGAACGACATATCTTGCAGTGAAGATGATATAGAACAAGATGAAGATTGCAATAACGAATTAAACTTCATTGCTAATCCTAAAGGCCCGTAGCCTCCCCCCCTCCCCCCAAAATGTTTAAAAAAATTTGAAAATAAGTTTTTATTTTAATAGAATAATGGAAGTTTAACAGAATTGTTAATAGTATTATAATAAACCATCTAAAACTAACATCCTCAAAAAGGTTCTAAAGATTAGGATAATTTCCGTCATCATAGGGTTCTTCATCTTTTTGAAAATTTATATCTCCTAATATTTTAGCAACATTGTGAATAATGAAACATGCTAACGCTGTATTTAGGATGTTCTCAGGTTTGACGCGGCAAACATACTTTAAGATAGAGAAACGTCCGTCGTTGATGGATACTTGTTTAAAACACTGCTCAATTATAAGCCTTCTTTTTTTAAATCAATGTAGGTCTACTTTACGGTTAATATATTCATCTCCGTGTATTTTGGGTTTTTCTATTTGGAAATTATAATTCAGTTGGAAATTATAATTTATTTTCCCATAGCTCGTTTGATTGCATAATGACAACTGGTGTGGTAGGAAATTTTATCCAGAAATTAGCTTGGGCAACCATTTTCTGGACAACATTTTTTACAGTTCGTGAAACGCTTGACTATTCTACACCAAGTTCCAAGTTTCTCCCCTATGCCTTTTTGGAATCCAGGATCGGCTAAATATCTCAAACCTATTTTAATTCGTTGTTGATTAGAAAGCGCTCCACCTCGCGCTTCAGTAGTAGGACCTAAGAAAGTATTAGCCAACTATTCTACATTGATCTCTTCGAATCGAAACATACTTTTACAGTATGAACAATATTGTATGAACCTGATCCTATGTAAACATCTCTTTACGCACGGCCGTGCGTAAAGTGTTTGATCGCACGGCTAGGGAATATTGTAATTTACTAAGATTATGTTGGCTGCAATAGTAAGTTATGTTGATTATTTGACAGAAACAGTTATTTGACGTGAAAGATTTAATTTAATAAAAACTTTAATTATTAATTTATTTGATGTTTTAATTATTTTCAAGCACCTGTCATGTAAAAAAACGTAGTGTAATGTTTTCAATGGATTATGGTGCACGTCACCTCTGAGTCCCTCGTTCCGTGTTTACATCTGACGTGAGATACGTTGCCTGGTTCGATTGGGTTTACAACGGCTTTGATTTTGCATTATTACAGTTATTACTCATTGGTTATAATATTAGGCGAGCGCTAAATATTGTATTAAGGTTTTGTGTTAGTAATCTTATCACTTCCCCGTAATAACACCAACATTTAAGAAAATGTAAAAATAAAGTTAAAATTTTATTTTTAAATGGGAAACACAAAAGTTGAAATATCTCAAAAACGAGACGATATATCGAAAAACGAAGGAAAACATCCCCACTCCCTCCTTTACACCCTTGTCATAAATGGAGTCTAGCTATTCTATGGTATTTTGTTTTCTAGTGCACACTGCAGCCGACATATGTACGTTGCCTATTTTAAACTTAAATTTTTACGGGCGATCCGTACTCGACCCCCAAAAATGTTATGAGCAAATGTTAATAAGTACCTCTAAAAACACATGTATGCAAATTTTCAGTTAAATCGAAAAGTATCCCCTAAAAGTGCCTTTTAAGGATTAGGGTAGAAAATCTAGGGTTGGTCGTAGAAAAAGTATAGTACGTAACTATGGAGGGTAGAGGTAAGGAGGACAATCTCTGTGTACAAAAAGTGTCCTTCAAATAGTAGTAATTAACGTTTGAGAAAGTGTCCAGAATGGCGCTGATGTACCAAGAGGGTATGGTTTTTGAACTATGGAACATATCGCCGTCATTGTCTTTTTTCCAGGCCAGGGTTTGAAAGATTAATAAAAATGTTCAATTTATATTTTATTAAACTTTTATAAACAATTTTGTAGTATTTTAATTTATTGCAAAATTTTTAAAAACAATTTTGTCTTCTGATAGGTTATTTTAAAGACCTTGAAATGTATTATCCAGAATAGCTGAAATTAAATTTCTATCTGTCATCTGTCAAAAATTACAAGCTGCCAAAGTTTAAACTTCAAGAGTGAATAACTCATGAAGTATTGAAGGGAGATCAACCAAATTTTGTATGTAGACACATTTCCCCCACAGAACTTGACAGCATATAGAACCATTTGATAAAAACCAAGAATTCAACATTAAAAAAAAAAGATTACTTTTTTTTGCGAAAACTTGAAAAAAGTTCTTGTCTCTCGATTTTCTTCGGCATTTCTGCGTAAATGGCAGTCAAACTTTTTGTACGTATGTCTGGTGGGCTCTAGTGGTGAAAATAAGGATTTGGCAGAAAAATCTTTACCAGGGCTACCACAATAAAATAAATTATAAAAATGAAAATATGTTCGCATCTCCGGAAATGTTGAACCGATTGTGATAAAATTTTGTGTGCTAATAGAGTTTTTAAAATGCAAGCATTGGAGAGGAAACAATTGAAGACTACAGGAATAAAACGAGGAATGTCACAAAAGAAAGATATTGAGAAATCTCAATTTTAATATTAATGCTTACCTTGTTTTATACCGGTATAACAAAATTTAAACCTTAAATTTTATGGACATTCATAGTTTTTTAACAAACATATTTTACCAACCTAAAGTGTCAAAATAAGGTAAGAAATGGGTTTAACGGTTTCATTTTGCAAAATAATGGACATCCCCCGTTTTATTCCTGTAGCCTTCAATTGAGACAAATGTAAAAGCAAGAAAATTACAGAAAATATTAACTGAAATCTTACTTTATCTATTATTTTGTGAAAATTTATTAGGTGGCTTATTATATTAATTTCGCAAGTTTGACAACAATAACACAATAATTATTGTTTTATGATTTTCTGTTGAACACGTACATTTTCAATCAATTCAAAAAATAATTATTATTAACAATGATAATTGACATACGTCTGATCACTTTTTTAAATATTCATATAAATGAATAGTATATGTTGTATCTCCGGATAAAAATTGGTGTGCTGATGATTGGAGGTATTGCGGCAGAAGTGACGATATTTTTTACTTGATTTTTTGCCGAACAAAATTTTTCAACCCCATCCAAGAGAAATCCCTATTAAAGAAGAATATTATATCCACCAACTACTAGAAGCTCCCTATCAAATGGATTTACCAATTAGAAATTTCAAGGTAAATGAAATAAAAAATATTATCTTTAAAAAATTAACTCAAAGAAAGTTCTTGTTTATGACTTAATAACGGAGTAAATCTTGTAAAACTTACCAGAAATTGGATATCAACTATTTAGATTAATATTTAATGCCATCTTTCGTCATGGCTATTTTCCCTCTCAGTGGAAGGTGGCGGCGCAGGTGATTATGATCCAGAAGCCAGGAAAAGATCCAACTGTGGCCTCCTCATATAGACCCATTAGTTTGCTACCAATATTTTCCAAAACATTTGATAAATTATTCTTGGAAACTAATCTAATCCCAGACCACCAATTTGGTTTTAGGCCTTGGACATGGAACGATATAACAGGGACACCGAGTTGTGAAGAAGATTAGAACGGACCTGGAATGCAGGAGATATTGCTCGGCTGCTTTTCTTGATATATCACAAGCGTTTGACAGAGTGTGGCATGAAGGAGTAATATACAAAATAAAAAAGTGTCTTCCCCATCCTTATAGTCGTCTGTTAGTATCATATCTAACCAACAGGTGCTTTCTAGTCAAGCATGGAGAAGCTTATACTGACCTAGAAGCCATCCTATCGGGAGTTCCCCAGGGTAGTGTACTTGGTCCTATATCTTTTGTTTACAGAAGATTTTCCTGAAACTAAGAAGACAGTATCAGCCACGTATACAGACGATACCGCCGTAATGGCATCTAACGATGATCCAAATTTCGCTTCTCAATTCCTGCAACGTCACCTAAATGAAATTGAAAGCTGGCTCAAGATTTGGCGTATTAAAGCCAATACCACAAAATCGGTACATATCACCTTCACCCTCAGGAGGGGCACTTGTCCAAGTGTAACGATGTACGGCAACGTCCTTCTTGAAAAAGAGACCATCAAATACTTAGGCTTTCACCTCGATCGTCGCCTAACATGGACCAAACATATCTGGTGCAAACATCTTCAACTAGGACTTTTGTATCAAAAGATGTACTGGCTTATGGTTCTTTCAGGACAGATTGTAACGTTCATGGAGTCAAATAAAAAAAAAATAAATAACATTTATTTATTTATTGGCTTATGCCCAGTTTCTTCACTAAAATATAGGATAAGAAAATATAGGATCATTTTAGTGAAGAGACTGAGCATTAGACACACTCCAAACAGTAAAAACTAATTAAAAGGAGTGTGTATAAAATAAAATAAAAATAAAACAATATACTATACATAGTAGTACTATCAAAATAAAACAAAACAAAAATTCGCAACATACAATATATATAAAATGTACATATTTGTGCAAAACTAAATGGTTTGCCTAAAGCAGATCGCTGCAATGTCCTTAAGGCTCGTATGGTTGGGGTCGGCATCATTGGCGATAAAATTATATTATTTTGTCAAATTACAAGGATGTCAGGCAATCTATACTACGAGTTGCACTTTTTCCTATACACTATTAGAAAGAGGACAATTTTCTGATTTTATTAAAAAAAATCATTACGGATTATCCATTAGATTTCAAGAAAACGGCATTTAAAAATAGAAATTTTACATGTGCATAGGGATCAAACTACGATTTCTACACGGGTATTCTGCCACCCTTGCGTGTGCTCAAATACCACTAGTATTTTATGAACAGTTTTTATTTAAGTAAACAGTATCTCTCACCCAATATAATATTATGACAAAGGAATTTCAGGTTGTATTGGGAGGCAAATCAAACAATACATTTATTTATTTATTTATTTATTCCTCCATTATCAAGACTATAATGAAAACATGTATAAGTCACATGGGTATACAGATAGTACAACTCACCGGAGAACAAATAAGATGTAAAATGTTCGATGTAAGCCTAAATGAAGACAACTGCCAGTACCCGAAGCAAACACATTCAACGAGGTCAGCAAATTTTGAATATAAAACTAATATTAAAACAGAACATGAAAGGACTTCACATTGTAAATATAAAACTATGTAAAAAATATAAATAACTATGTACAGCATTAAAATAATTAACAATTAGCATTAAAATGTAACGAATATTCAATTAAAAAACTATAGATAAATAATCGAACTTAAAATTTAAACCAAAACCAAAAAAATTTTACTTTCGATTATTTATCTATAGTTTTTTAATTGAATATTCGTTACATTTTAATGCTAATTGTTAATTATTTTAATGCTGTACATAGTTATTTATATTTTTTACATAGTTTTATATTTACAATGTGAAGTCCTTTCATGTTCTGTTTTAATATTAGTTTTATATTCAAAATTTGCTGACCTCGTTGAATATGTTTGCTTCGGGCACTGGCAGATTTGCCTCCCAATATAACCTGAAATTCCTTTGTCATAGTTTTTATTTATAAACGCAGAACTGGTGTTTAGGGTGAATCCTTGATTTATCGCGCTTGCTTTCGTCAAAACTGACGCTCGCTTGCTAAAAACATCTCTGTAGTTTCAACTTGCTAAAGGTGCTACACGAAAGAGGTGAAGCTCATTTTAGGGTGCATCCGAAAAAATGCAAATGCCTAAAACGCTCAAAAAACATTCCTCGACCCGCTGCAACTCGGTGTAATGTGTGCGGTTACTAGCAAGGTGTTCTACACGCATGATGTGTACTCGACAGAGTAACAATCTTGGCTAACCGCTATCACCAACACTATATCAGAGCACACGTACGGGTAACAGAACACCCGTGCAGAAATCGAAGTTTGACCCTTATGGAAAAGTGCATGTAAAATTTTGATTTTTAAATGCCGTTTTCTCGAAAACTAATGGATAATCCGCAATGGTTTATTTAAATAAAATGCTTAAAATATTGTCTTCTTTCTAATCGTGTATATAGGTAAAGGTTCAATTCGTGGTATCAATTAACTGACAGTAACCATATTACCAACTTACAAAATATAAGGTTTGTTCCAACAAACAGTTTTTTCCAGTTCTCGGACTATACGCATACTCTTTAGTTCAAGTTTTAACGAAAATGATCTTTAATGCTCGAAAATTTAGTTAAAGAGCATGCGTATAGTCATAGAATAATCAATTGATACGTGGTTTAAGTAGTGTAACTCGATATTAACCATAATATCAATATTTTATAAAACCCAAAAAATGCACACACACTTTTTAGAACTAAAATGTTTTTAAGTTATCACAAATAAAATACCTACACTGTAAGTATTATCGCAAACGTTTTCACCATACTATTGCATCATTAGGCGATGAATTAGAAAGAAAATTTAGAGAGAATGGGTAAAAATGGGTAATTTTTAAAAAGGGAAGGGGTATAAATGAAATAAGCGCTCGAATAGGTTAGATAAGGTGGGGGGGGAGGTTATTTTATAATTACTTTTTAAATATATTTATGCACAGATGTATCATAAATGGAAATACATGAATGTATACTGAATAAATGAATATAACTAGAATACATGAATACATGAACGTGTTTTGACAAGTTTGACACAATAATGTCTTATATTATATTGGGCCCCTAGAACATTATTTGCAAAAAAAACATTCCAAAATATTGAAGCGATCGCTTGTTATACGTTTTTGTCAATTAGCCACATAATTTAAAAAATGTAATTATCGGTTTTTGCACGAATGCTTCTCAGTTTATTATTAATTATTTTTTTATAATTTTCAAGTTCAAGTTATAAATAAAAAATTTATTTTAAAAATTGTTTTAACTTTTGTTACGTTATTCTTCTAGGGGGGGTCTCGCAATTTTTACGATCTGTTACAAGGGGGGGAGTTAAAAAACATAAAAAATTGCGTTACGTAATTTGTGAACGGCCCCTTACTGGACAGATATCAACGTTTTTATTGGTTATAAGTAATTTTATTCACAATCGGTTAGTAATTGATACATTCCTGATTTTTAAAAAGTTGGGAAGCAGTTTATTGTTTACTTTCACTTGCCAACCAATCAGAGCTATTTTGTTTTACTTCCCAACCTACCTCAGGTCGGGAAGTGATCACTTCCCGACCTGCAAAGTCGCATGATGGCAAGAAAAGAAACTAACAAATAATGTGCGTCAAATTAATTAAGATTATGTCAAATGTCAAGTGCAAATTTAGTGCAAGCTAACTAATCTAATTTTATTTTAGTTACTTTAAAAATGTAAGTTTTATAACAATATTGTTAATTTAGCCCGAATAATTAAAGTACAATTTCAAATATTTACCATCATTTTGTTTGACATAAACAGCAATTTGCTTATTTTTTAAACCAACTTGATAAACTATTTTGTCTTTTCAAAAATGAAATAAAGTGAAAAGCAGCGTATAATTTAATACAAATTTTAATTATTTGTTATTTACCATCTGATTGTGAATAAAATAGTATACATACCTCGGTGTCAAGCTTCATTCCAGCGTCGCGCTTATAGTTGACTTCGGCGCTTCGCGCCTCAGTCAACTAACCTAGCGCTCGGCTGTAATGAAGCATTTTCCACCTCGGCATGTAATATACTATTCTTGCAGTGAGCTTTTTTGCACCTCCTTGTGCAGTCTTGGAAAAAAATAGGATTGTATTCAATGCGATTTGTAAACAATTCGAGGTTGTCAATTTCATTTTTGAAAAAGTAAACCATACATTGTGTCCTTCGCCACCTCTCCAGGCGAGTTCATATGAAGCTATGAAAAAAAATTTCTTTTGAAGACCCTCGGGATTAGTTTCGTCGAAGATTTTTAGAATTTTTGAAAATTCTTTTTCGGTAATAGTCGCTTCGCTACTAATTCGCTTTTCTGTGAGCGCTTCCAATCCAATTTTTTTCTTGTAGCGTCTCTGGCTTCTCTTGCGGATTTGAATATGGCATCACTAAATGGATTAATCTCTATATTCAAAGTTTTAAAATACATTTCTTGAACTATTTTAGCTGTGGTGTTCCACATATATTTGAGGTTTAGTACAAAGAACTTTCGTCAAAAAATGCCAGTTTTCACTAGGCAAATGAAGTTGCATATTATTGCATATCAATAAAAAGAATGCAAAAAAATTCTTTGGCAATAATTGAGTTTGACTTTGACTTAAGTTCTTTTACTAATCGAAAGTGCGCAAAATTATGAATACAATAATGGTGTATATCGTCGCCATGCAACGAAAACCCACATAACCCATAGTTTCGAGTTAAACGGATTTGAATATTCGGATAATATTAAACACTTGATTGGCTGGGAAATCGGCTATCAACAATTTTTTTTGTTATTAAACGTTCATTTATGTATTGGTTTTTAATAATAACAGTTGAAATATATTTAGCGTTATTTGAAAAATTAATTTAAACTGAACCGATTTGTAAAAATATGCACTTAACTGATTTTCCCTAAATATAAAGAGGCATAAATTCAGAAAATTAAAAATAACAATCTTCAAAAACTTTTATTTTATTATAAATATAACACACTGAACACAACAAATTTAAGAAAAGCACTATTCTAAATTTTCTGATTCAGTGTCTTCATCTGCACATGGTTCTGGTAAAGTGTCTTTTTTCAGAGAACAAGTTGGTAAGTTGCGATACCATCCATGAAATTCTTCTGGAATCACACCTGATTGGCAAAGTTTTTCCAAATCTTTCTTTTTGCCTGCAGTTATAGGCAACTGCTTTTGGTATAAATTTTTTAATTTCTTTGGTATTGGAACTGTACGACCATTAAACACGTCGATTGTGCTGTACTCGTCGGTATGGTTATATTTATATTGTATTTGACCCCAATTTTGTTTCGTATATTTTAAGCATTTAATTTTAAGCCATTTGACAGTTTTCCCATTTACATCTACAGTTCGCATTTTTATTAACCTCTTAGACAACTCTTATAAATCGAGAATACTATCAAATTTTACTTCTTTTACTTAGTATGCAGAGCTGATTTTATTACGTTGTCTTTTGGACCTAGCCAAACGAAATATTGCTAACCAATCTTGGACAGTGTACACAGGCACAAATTTCTTGGCCTTCTCTATACTACTGTGCATAGAATCAACCTCCATGTAACTATGACTACTTTCTAGAAATTTGTGTTCTAAAATTTCCAGGTTGGTAACTTGGGCCACATACATCAGTAGAGCTGCTACATGTTGGTTTCTATTCTGACCTCCATACGTATCAGAGAACATCGACACTTCAGTTACATGGTCTGGTAGACTTTTGGTTAGGTATTCAAAGAGGCAGCTTCCAATTTCGGAACTCCCTCTTTTTCCATTTAATTCCGTCCAGCAAAAGCAGAATGCATTATTGGGAACCATTGCTTCGTAAATTGTTAGGTTGTACGTAGAAATCTTGCGGCTGTAATACATCGGACTTACATCCGATGATGGAATCTGCAACACAGATTGTAAGTCAAAGGTTAAACTTACAAAATTTGGGTTGGTTCTTGATTTTTCCTTATCAATTCTTTTGGCTTCATTGCAGTCTTCTTTGCTTAATTGGTGATTTTTATATATTTCTTGCATATTAATTTTCGCATCACCCAATGCTTCATTAAATTTTGTACAAAGTACACACTGATCTTTCTTAGGGCGAAAAGAATATAAATTATAATTTTTACAGAATATTCTTGGGGTAAGTTACAGCTGAGCAATATTCTTTTTATTCTTTTTTACATCTCTCAATGTACAATTCGTACATTTTAGCTATGCTTAGAGTACTATCCAAATAACTTCTTTTGCTCGATTTTCTACAGTAGTGCGATTCTACCGTAGGTAAACTTTCAATATGCCGTTTAACAAAATCTATGACATCAGGGTTTGTTTTATTTGGTGGTGATTTTCTTCCTCTACCATCAATACCATAGTAAGTACCCAATGGTTCTTTATACTTAAAAGCGTTAAGAATAATATCGGATGATATAGCAAGAGTGGATAAAAAAAATTTTTGACATACGCGGATTTTAATTGAATCTTTTTCAAAGAAAAAATTTTTCCAGAAAAATCTGTTAAAATCAGTTAGTAGTTTTTAATTGTATAACGTAGGTTATAAATGAAAACATTGTTTCATCAAAAATCCATTATATGCACTAAATGGATTTTCATAGTCAAGAATTATTAGAAAATTCAAATAAAACAGAACTAAAATCAAATAATGTTACTTAACTGATTATACCTGCATAAGATCTTACATTTAATTTCATGGATAAGCAGTTATAATAGGTTAATGCTTTTTTCTAGTAAGAACGAACAATATTGTTTGCGGTTCTTTTCAGGAATATACCATTAAAAAACTTTAAAGGTATTTTTCTGAAAGAAAACCGTGCAATTGAGGAAGAAGCTTCATTTAACATCACTAAACTGTTTTATCCAGAAATGAAATTATATTTTTACTACTTAGCAAAATACACTTTTAAACAAAAACATATGAAAATAATTTAATAGAAGTTAATGGATTTTACCAGAAGATAGATCTTGAAAAACTGCATTTAATGGTATTTATAACTCAATTTTGCCAAAAATGTCAGTTAATGGGTTTTCGTTGTATGCCGACGATATTATAACTCAAAACCGCAAATTTCCGACTTATTTTTTATTTTTTACCCGGGGGTAAAATAAAAGTGGGTTAAAATTCCCGGCTACACCGGCTTTATTTGGAATCTTTCGGTATTTATGTTCTAATCTAAATTTTTCAAATTAAACCAGAAAGGTAGCTTTGCAGAAGCCTAAGAACTGCGGTCAATCTGAGTTCCACCTTGTGTTTATGTATACTGCTGAAACAAGAATTTTATGATTGTTTTCTAATGCTTGCATGAACATATTATTTAACTAATGTACTAAATTACCTAATCAAATAAATAATATTTCTTATTACAGGACTTTGTAACTGCAACGGACATAAAAGTGTCTCTAGATCGTTTGAATACATTTGGCGATGAAGTATTTGGGGACGCTCAAGTACTGCGTTCGTATTTTTATGCAATTGCTGAAGTGGCAGTAGGAGCTAGGTGCAAATGTAATGGTCATGCATCCGAATGCATAACATCTAATGGATTAAATGGTTCACGAAGAAGAGTTTGTAAATGTGAACATCATACTGCCGGTCCTGATTGTAACGAATGTCTTCCATTCTATAATGATGCTCCTTGGGGAAGAGCTTCTGCGCGAAATGCACATGAATGTAAACGTAAGTACTACATTGTCATTATAAGATGCTCCCCACTGCCTCTTGGTAGAGTGTGTTTGCGATTTTGGAAGGACCATTGTCCTCGGCATATTTTTCGTCAATTTTCGGCTTTAACTTAAATAACAGATTGAGCATTTTAAAGTGGTTGACATAATAGGTTTGATCTTTGGACGTCGAGCAAGTTGCTCGGAACAGCTTCTAATGACGTCACTAGAGCAGAGCTTGAACAGTTGTGCAGCTGCTCAGAGTAATGTCCAACGAACGCATTTGTCTGCTCGGAACATAGATGTTAATATAGAAGGCTAGATACCTGACTCCCAATACCTGTAATGTAATTGAAGTGAAGCCTCAAGAACAATCAAACGGCCATTTGCAAGTTAGGCAAAACTATTGCAAAACGATAATAAATACATAACACTAGGATATTCAAGCAGGAATTTAATATTAAAATCATTGTAATTCATTTAATTTTCATTTTTAAATAAAAATAACACGCGATTGCAACAACAAACACTGTCGTGCTTACAATTTTTGCCAAACCTACATATGGTAGACCCCAAAATGCAGGCTTCACTTTTGCGCTGGAGTTAGTTATCTAGCCTTTTATATAAACATCTATGGCTCGGAACAGTTTAACTTGTAATCCTAACCTCAAAATAAGTTTATTTTGTCAACATAAAAACAATTTTTATATAACTATGTAAACAAGTAAAGCAGTCTTGGATCCAGGGTATAATAATTATTAATAATAATAATTTAATAAACGCAATGTTGCTACCTGACTTGCTAGATGGGGAAGGTAGCGATATAGAAAGTTTATTTTTTGAATCAAGTTCCAGTGAAGATGAAGATAGGAATTTATTATTATCATTGGAGGAAATAAGAAAATATAAAAGAGTTACCATAAGAAATTATTATTGAATAGGTAGAACAACTTTGTAGCAACTTACTCCTGATATTGCTACCGAGCAGTTTTAACCACTCTAAACAGTTTGGAACAAGTTTCACTTGTCCAACGAACGCTTTCCGAGCAAGTGATTGTTTGCGAAGGAACACTTTTACCTGCTCCGAACTGCTCGGAGCAGATAGAACACGTCCAAAGAACAAACCTATTATCTCAAGTTGTAATTGACCAATTAACTTTAAGTTTGGTGTGTACCTTTAGTACAATAATGTTGCTTTACAGTTCGTAAAGCAACTAGAACGGTGTTCTATAGGTAAGAGAATTTAAGAGATACGCCACCAAGCGCCCACCAATGTAACTAAAACCTCCGATATTGTTCTGACCTCCTGACTGTTAAAGCGGGTATTAGTGTTAATTCTTCAACTTTATTTGTAATAGAAAACGCTTAAAAGTTTGTTTCTTGGTAATTTTTTAAATGAGAAATGTTGTTCAGTTCATTATTGTTCTTCATGCGCGAAAAGAAACCCTAAAATAAATTTTTATCATTTTTTCTGGGGCCGGCAAACGCCAAGTTTATGTTGCAATTAAAATTGGTAAATATTTATAATTGATGAGATTTAATTATTGAAATATTAAATTAATTGAATAAATTGCATTATTGATTTTCATAAGGGTGAAACAAAATGTTTAAACAATGTGTAAGTTGCAAAAAATAAATAAACTAGACTAAAAATTTCAGTTTGTTTTTTATGTTAGAAATCGTACAGTTACTCAATTTATTCAATTAATTTGATATATGAATTATTAAAGCTTGTCAAGTATAAATATTTTCAAGGTGTTAATAGTAAAAATTGTCATATGAAGTTGGTAAAGAGAACTTGTAGACCACATTATAGACAGAAAAAAAATGTGGGTTACAATTTTAATTAAAGATTAAAAACGCCAATGTCAAACAATGTAATGCTCTGAATTTACAACTAAATCTTAAAGTTTGTAGCACTGTATAAGTTGTTTATATTTAATCTAATTCAGACCTATAGAAATTGTGATGTTACATTACATTAAATAACATAACATTAAATGCAGTAATCACATTTTAATTACACACATGGCCCCTAAAATTATTATACACGACTTGCATCATTCAATACTCAAAATTAAAAAGCCTATAAACGACTATGAAAGTTGAATTTTCAGAATTTTTCCATATGAACCACAATAAGTAAGTGAAAGTATATCGGAGGTTTTAGTTGAGATTCTTACCATACTGGCGCTGCAATTTTAATTTCTTTTACCTATAGGTATACTACAACACCTTAAGCGCGTATTACATTATCACATTTTCGTTCAACTTTCTTGTCAAATGTTTGACAAAAAAAATTAAGCTGTATTACATTATCAAAATTATCACATTTTCGTCAAACTTTGGTCAAACAAAAAGTAGCGCGTGTCACACTTTCGTTCAACTTTTCCATCAAACTTTTGAATAATCATGCGCATTGCTGCAAAGTTACGCTTGTGCCAACCTAGGCACATTTCTAGGTTCAGTTGCCAGTTTCACCACAAACATATCCCCACCCAAAAATTTTCATCAAACTTTGGTTCAACTTTTCGTCAAACATTTGACAAGAAAGTTGAACGAAAATGTGACCAAAATGTGATAATGTAATCCGCGCTCCTGCGCGCAGGGCCGCGTTAAGGCATATGAGTACCCTAGGCATATTTTTTTTTGCCGCCCCCTTAAAATTAAAATTTAAACTAACTTATTATAACAGCATAATATTTATTAGCAAGATAAGTATAAACTCGGAGAACTTTATTTACTTAAACAGTAGACAGTTTTTTGTTCTTCGTTTATTTTTATTCTTTACGTTCTTACATTACTATGCGGCACTTAAAAATTGTTTATGTTTTCTACATCATAATGTAATATGATTTTTAAATACCTAAGTATAATTTACAATCAAGTTTCAATTTATGTTACATTTTTTATTAGAATTAATTAGTATTTTTGCCGCCCCTGAAAGACTGCCGCCCTAGGCAGCTGCCTTTCTTGCCTAATGGATAAATCGGCCCTGCCTGCGCGTATTACATTATCAAATTAATAAATAAACTAGACTATTAAACCTGCACTCCATAGTATAATAATACCATAATGATAATACTGGCTGCTTTCCAATTAAGACGCACTGTGCGTCACAGTGCGCACACGGTGCGCACACAGTGTGCACACAGTAAAGCACGGTGTGTTGGGTGAAATGCGATAAATGGAACATAATTTAGTTCTGAAGATGATGGTATTCTCATACGTCAAACTGACGTATGAGAAAACAACATAACCTCGCATAATTTGTGGTAAAAACTTACAAAAATGAATGAAAACGAAGTTAAGTTTGTTGTGCTCAGGGCTGGGCAAAATACTTTTTTTTTGAATATTTAAATTATTAGCTTTTAAAAATTATTTGAATATAAATCTTGTAATTTAGCTAAATAAACAATAATACACAATATTTCAAATATATTGGTATTTAAAATACTTTAAAATACATTATGATTCAATACACAAATTATTTATTTTATTTATTTAACATAATTGTTACTCCCTTTTAAAAAAACCAATCTGCCCTGCAGGGCTCTGCGCCCTGTTTTCAAATACATTTTAAAATGTGCAGATTCGGCGGTGATTTAAAAAAAAAAATTATTTTATAATTTTACAAATTAAAAAATTTTATTGACTAAAGTATTTTAAATACAAAATACATTTTTATTGTATTTTAAATACAATTACAAACATACATTTAGAAATTCATCGAAAATACATGTAACGAAATACATTTGTATTTAAAATACGTATTTAAAATACATGTAATTGAAATACAGCCCAGCCCTGGTTGTGCCTGATGTGTTTACGAATTTTGTTTATAATTATAACCATACTTGTGATTTAAGTACAAACTTTTTTTAAGAATTGTTGGTAACACTGTGGTGTACAGGTTGCACACACACCAGACACACACAAAATTCTTGTGTGTCTCTGTGTGCGCACGGTTCTTAATGGAACACTGGAGACTCGCGCACCGTGTGACGCACTGTAGCTGTGCGTGTAATTGGAAAGCGCCCACTATTGTAGTAGGACTCACTCTCACTACTACGTCATAAGTCATAAGGTCATAAGCTAAATAAAACTAATAAGTTGAAAAATGAGAAACATAATTTATTTTACTAGAGTCTAGAGAGAGTAATTCTACTTTAGCATCCGCATGCGCAGTTGTGTCTATTTTGTACTTTGAGAAAATTAAAATATTAAATTAATTTTGACATCTGCCAAATTTACATTTATTATATTATTATCATTTAATTTTAATTGTTATGCAGATTTTAGACAGTTTATTTTGATATTTTTGTCAAAATTTTAATGGTATATTATTAATATACACTTAAAATATAATATTAATTTATGGTAAAAATTTTTTATGCAAATGGTTTCTTATCAGTGTGAATGCACTATATACAGTATTAAATTTTAAATAAATACAATATTTATTGCTTTTCACTTGTTTTTCCATGGTCACTTGAGTCGTTAAAACAGTCAATCAACTTTCACAACAACAATCTTAAATCATAATTAGTTTTAAATTATTCATTAATTCACACTGATGAAAAACCATTTTGCATGTAAAATTTTTACCATAAATTCATATTATATTTTAAGCATATATTAATAATATACCATTAAAATTTTGTCTAAAATATCAAAATAAACTGTCTAAAATCTGTATAAAAATTAAAATTATCTTAATACATAAAATGCCAGCTCGCTGCTGCTACGGCGTGTCATTTTTTGGTAACCTAAACACACTCTGATTGGTCAAATTTTTTTACCAACCAAAAAATATATTAAATCACCGCCGGTACTCCCCCTGGGACGAGTTGCACATCAATCGAGTTTCCAACCAATTGGGTCTAGATGCCCGTCCGTGGACGGGCTTTCCAGCTAGTACGATAATAATATACTAAATGTAAATTTGACAGATGTCAAAATTAATTTAGTATTTCAATTTTCTCCAAGTACAAAATAGACACAACTGCGCATGCGGATGCAAAAGTAGAATTACTCTCTCTAGACTCTAGTTTTATTTTCTTTTCTACATCATACGTACGTCGAGCGCTACGTTACGAATACAACTTACTACTAAAGGTTGGTTTATGCAAAACGCCGACGCACGCACCGCACGCACTGCACGCATGAAACGCCCCGCACAAAACGCCGCACAAAAATATTGGTTTATGCAGTTCCAATGCGTTTGATGCGTTCTAGTGCGTTTTCTGGTTACAAATTAGAATAAATTCACATTACGGTAGATGGCGCTAATGTTATTTTATTTCATTATTTAAAATTTTTTTAAATCAGATAATCAAATATTATTATTTCTAATAAATCAGAAAGATGGACTTGTTTCTTTAATAAGTACGCGCGTTGCTGCATTTAAAATACTTTGATTTCATTGGGTCTTGCTTCGCTTGCGTTGTGTTGCAGAACCGAAAAGCTTGAAGCGCCGTTCAGATAGAGATTCTTGTCTTGCCTTGCTTAGGTAGAAACTGGCAAGAGCCAATCAGATTGAAGTTATCTTCTATCCTCTCCTTTGCATAAAATTTGTGTTGCGGTGCTGAGGTCTTGCCGAAGCTTGGTAATGTCAAGCTTTTCGGTTCTGCAACACAACGCAAGCGAAGCAAGATCCAATCAAATCGAAGTATTTTAAATGCATCAGCGCCCGTACTTATTTGAAAATTTACTTCAGATAAAAATTAAAATAATTTGTAAATTTTGGGTAAAACCAAATTCAATTGTATTGAACGCCGAACACAGATAAAGTAGCCGAACATTACCAAGCTTCGGCAAGACCTCAGCACCGCAACACAAATTTTATGCAAAGGAGGGGATAGAAGATAATACTTCAATCTGATTGGCTCTTGCCAGTTTCTACCTAAGCAAGGCAAGACAAGAATCTCTATCTGAACGCCGCTTAAACCGTTATTTTTACAAATTTTAAAAGCCAGAAAATTTTAAAAAACCCCAAAAATTATATTGTTCGTGCTTGCCCGTTTCATGAATAGTATATTACATTACTAGAGGAGAAACCGAATGATTCGCTCACGCATTTGTGAGTTTTGCACGCGAGCCGTTCGGCGAGTGTGCAGACGCAAATAAGTGAGCGAAAGGGTTTCTCCACGAGTGATGTATAGCGTTTTGTTTAATCCTGCACTTATAAATCTAAAATATTTATGAAAATATAATTTATTATAATGCGTGTCATCAATAATTAAATTTGAGATTTTCAATTTGCTATAACTCGAAAACGGCGCTAGATATCGAAAAACTGAGCAAAAAATTTACCCCCTTGCTCGTAGTCACACTCCCAGCAATTTGTGGTAGGATGCCTTATGCAAAATTCTAGATCAATAGCGCGCACTTTGAGCGCAAAATAATTCAGAAAAAAGTTAGCTTTGGTTTTAAATTATAAAAATACGTAGGCAAATCAACATAGACGGCAGGTTGCGTTGCTATAGTTTGCATAAACAAATACAAGGTGGGTCAAAAGTAATCACTCGATGTTCTTTGGCTGTAATTTCTTTTATAATGAAACATTAATTTCGTAAGATTAGTGGGGAATTTTGGACACTATGTGTAAATGAAACAATGATATCGATCTACGTTTCGAAGCTTTTATTTCTTCTTCCTCAGGATCTAAAAAACACATTCATCTACAATAAACAAGTAGCGCCGACAATAATTACGCATACCAATACAGTAGTTTCAAACTATTAAAATATACAAGATTTCCTATCTCAGGAGAGAACATTTAAGGAATATTTAAAAGAACCACAATCCTCAACAATAAAATTCAATAATGAACAATTAGACTAAGTCGCTAATTACTCTGTCAAATATTTAAAACCACGCATACAAACTACAAACGTCTGATAAAATTAAATTTAAATTTAAAATCACCTGCCGATAATGTCCTATAGCCATATTTTCGCACAACATTAGCGCTCCCATCTATCTAATAATTAATAATCTATTTTCACCTATATAAATAACCATCTAAATTATTAAAAAATTTTCATTCCCTTATCTTTTTTTTCTCTCTTTTTATACAAAATACAAACTCCGGGCCAATTAAAGTGATTATTCCAAAATACCACTATAAATTTTGCCAAGTTTCATCGCGTCTTCTCTGTAGTTTACACAGTTGTTGATTTTTATAAAGTAATCTCGCTTATATTTCTTTTTAACTTAGAAGCCTCAAAGTCTAATATTTTTACACTTTCGAAATCGAAGATATGCCCCTTTTCCAAATGGTGTGCTACCAATGCTGTGGAATTTTCTTCATCATTGTTACCCCCAGTTCCTCTTCTCTTATTTTCTTTGTCCTTGGCTATTTCACAATCTCTTTTATGTTGGTACATTCTTTGTTTCAAGTATTGTTTTGTTTGACCAACATACGTCTTTTCACAATTCAAACATGGCACTTCGTAAATTAATTCTGACAAATTCTTTTTAGGGATAGCGTCTTTAAGTCTGGATAAAAGATTTTTGTTAGTGTACAAGCTATATATTATTCCCAATTTGCAATGATTCTTCAGTGTATTTTGTATTCGTTCTGTCAGTCCCCTTATGTAAGGAAACCTAAAATTTGGGATTACACTTTCCACTTTGTCATCGGTGTTATCAATTGTTCTTACGCTATTCACTTTCTGCCACTGGGAATTAATGAACCACAGCGGATAATTGTTCTATTTTAGGATTTCTGTTATTTTTATTCTGTTCTTTTTGTGGAATTCGGGATGTGACGATCTCAGAACTCTTTTCATCAGTCCTGTAACGAGTCCCATTTTTATGGTCGTATGGTGGTAGGATTGATAATCTACTATCCGATTAGAGCTGATAGCTTTCGTGTACCAATCTGTGGTCAAGTACCCTTCATGTTTTCTAATCACCATGATATCCAGGAACGGAATCTCCCCGTTGTTTTCCATCTCCATGGTAAACTTCAGTCCTTCATGGTAACTATTTAGTTTGTTGAGAAGGTATTCTTCTTTCCCATATGGGACCGCTGATAGTGAATCGTCCACATATAATTTGAAAAATGGCAGCTCAAATGGTAAACCACTCAATGTTTCATCCAGTAGAGCTTCCATCACAAGACCCGCAAGTACTGGGCTACTAGGGCTACCCATTGCTAAACCTTCCACTTGTTTATAAACTTTCCCATTGAGTGTAAAATAAATGTATTCAAAACAAATCTCCACCATGTCCAGAAAATCCTTCTTGCACAATTCTGTGTACGCCTTTACCAAGTGCCAACGTTTATTTAGGTAATCTAACACCATTACTTTCGGAAAACTAGGGAATAAGGAAACCACATCGAACGATATCAATCTATAATTAGACGATATTTTTTTCCCCTGTAGGGTATTTACTATATCTAGAGAATTCTTAATATTATACACTGATGTGGACATGACCTGGCCAAGGATCTTACTAACATACTTAGCAATGTTGTATGTAGGTGACTTTATGCAGCTTACCACTGGTCTCAAACATATTTCATTCTTATGGGTTTTTCTTCAACCATACATTTTCGGGGGTACGGAATTATGTCTGATAAGGGACTTATATTCGTTAACAGATATACAATTAGTTTTCTTCAATTGCATCATAAATGCATTTATCTTTGTCTGGTAAGAGTTAGTTGGATCTCTAGTTAGAATTTTATAAACTTCTTTATTTTGTATTATTTTTTCCATTTCATGATCATATTCTGTTTTATGCATAATAACTGTGTTATTACCCTTATCAGAACGTGAAATAATCAACTCGGTATGTTGTTTGACGAATTTCAATGTGTCTATAATTCTTTTCATTGATTATTTCTTCACGGGTTATCATTTGTTTTCTTTGCCTGTAATTGGTAACAATATTTATGCATTTAGCTCTTAGTGTATCTATTTCATTTTCATTTAATTTCAATCCCTGTAAACTACCCTCTATGTTTTTAACAATATTCAATGTGGGTATTATCTTAACCGGTCTTCCAAATTTGGGACTATAATTCAACATGCTTAACACGTTATCCGGAACTGATACGTTCGTATAATTTTTGACACAACTATCTTTTTCATTTAGTGTTACCATTACTCCCTTATCCCGTAAGTTTTGTAACTTTTTTGTATTTCTCAATTTTGTGTTTCTACAAATCTTATTATAATTCCTGTTACAAAACTTTTTTAAATCTTCCATATCCCTCTCGTTTAAAATATTACTTAATTTTCTTGAAAAAAGTTCTATTTTTTTCTAATCTCTTTAAGCTGCCAAATGGTGATCATTATTTCGATGTTCAATATCTTTGACTTAAAACCTCCAATAACTTTTTCTATCTTACCATTATATGGGTGTGGACTGTTCATCAATTCTACCAATGCTCTGAAGCTGTTATCAATGTGTGATGGACACACCTTTGCTTGTCTACACTGTAACACTTCTTTATTGTAGATTGTATTTGTAGATTGTTATTGTAGATTGTCTACTTGTTTATTGTAGATGAATGTGTTTTTTAGATCCTGAGGAAGAAGAAATAAAAGCTTCGAAACGTAGATCGATATCATTGTTTCATTTACACCTAGTGTCCAAAATTCCCCACTAATCTTACGAAATTAATTTAAGAAATGGACGTGATTGAAGAGTTTGATAATGAAACATTTTGGTTCTGCTTGTGAAATTTGTTTATTTAATCCATTAGAATTTATTCCATCAAGTCGAAAAAATGATATCGGCCAAGTGGCCGCCACCAGAGTTGATAATCTCTCGTTTTGGTGATTTGCACTGCCGGCCAGATCACCCGATTTAACCGTTCCAGACTTCGTTTTATGGGATTTTTTGAAGTCACAGGTTTATTTCAACAAGCCTCAGACTCTTAAAGCCCTTAAAGAGAATATTTGCCAAGAATGCGAGAACCTGTTGCCCGAAGTTCAGGCAAGAGTGATGGAAAATGCCATAAAATGGTTCCGCATGGTCATCAACTCTGGCCGCGGCGACTTGGCCGATATCATTTTTTCGACTTGATGGAATAAATTCTAATGGATTAAATAAACAAATTTCACAAGCAGAACCAAAATGTTTCATTATAAAAGAAATTACAGCCAAAGAACATCGAGTGATTACTTTTGACCCACCTTGTACAATGAACGACTGCATTTTTCACTCACTAGTGGGTGAAAATTCTTTCGCCCACTCGTTACCTTAGAAATAGTTTGAGTGAGTAAAACAAAAGGTTTTTAGTTGCGTATCCAAGTAAGAAACGACATGTTTCAATTGCAGGATTGAACAAAGTAATTAAATTAGGTAGGCCGCCTACCTGTAATAAATGTAATACAATAGATTATTTATTACAATAAATAACACCTACCGTAAGATCGGCTTATTGCAAACAAAAATAATTTGTAAATCAATCAATATCATACTTTGTATATAATGTTTTATTTTTGGACAAAGTAGTTTTTCTGGAAAAAATCAGGTAAACCACATCTGGACATTTTAGTTATAATTTGAATTTATTTTAATTTTTATTTTCAAGGTCGCAAAATTCTTATGACAGGAATACCCATAAGAGCTGTCCCTCTATAAATATACATACTCTTTGCTTAGGGCTATCATATTTGAGTCAATTAATAGTATATTACGTAACGAGAGTTGTAAGAATCATATTACACGCGAGTGAAAAGTTACTTCACGAGCCGCTTGCGGCGAGTGAAGTAAGTTTCAAGAGCGTTTAATAGATTTACAACTCTTAGTTACGTATATAGAGGGTAGAGGTAAGGAGGACAATCTCATATGGCTGTTTTATTCTAAAAGTGGCTACTGAAAAGCACTAAATAAGGTTTCAGAAAACGGCCAGAATGGCGCTGGCGTACCGAGAGGGTATGGTTTGAACTATGGAAGGTAGATGACTCTATATTGCATTAGCTGAGAATTAAACTTGAATAATAAATATAAACTCTTCGCTTGACATAAAAAGTTTCATTTATCAAGATTGTGTAAAAAGCAATAAATTAAAATACGAGGGCTGACAATAAAGTAAGGTCTCCAATTTTTTTTTTCATAGAAAATGACATTTATTTACAAAAAGCGATACACCGTTGGAAAGGCCAAGGTCTTGGCTACTTTTCTACATAATCGCCATTTTTTTCCAACACCTTGCGCATCCGCACGATGAACTTGTCTATGCCGGCAGAATACCACTCTCCGTCCGACGAAGCTTTTCCAGGGTCTCACAGTACCTTGCTGCATTGATATAGTGAACATTCGTGAACATTAGTGCGCCCGGAATTGAACTCGCGGCTCCACTTACGCACGTTTTTTATGTCCATACACTTTTCCCCGTAAACTTCAACTAGTTGACGATGGATTTCAATAGGTGTCACCTTTTTCGCACTCAAAAAACGTATTACAGAACGCAATTCGCACTTGGACGCTGACGCGAGTGGTACCTCCATCGTTGACGGCTGCTCAGCCAAGACTGAGCGGTCGGGGAAGCCTCACCCAGCAGCAAAGTGGTAGTGGGGGAACCAAGGAACACGGCGGTGTTGCCAGATTTCGCCTAGCGCGTGATCCGGCGAAGTTGCAGCGTTGGAGACCTTACTTTATTGTCAGCCCTCGTACTACAAAATTGTTTATAAAAGTTTAATAAAATATAAATTGAACATTTTTATTAATCTTTCAAACCCTGACCTGGAAAAAAGACAATGACGGCGATATGTTCCATAGTTCAAAAACCATACCCTCTTGGTACATCAGCGCCATTCTGGACACTTTCTCAAACGTTAATTACTACTATTTGAAGGACACTTTTTGTACACAGAGATTGTCCTCCTTACCTCTACCCTCCATAGTTACGTACTATACTTTTTCTACGACCAATCCTAGATGTTCTACCCTAATCCTTAAAAGGCACTTTTAGGGGATACTTTTCGATTTATCTGAAAATTTGCATACATGTGTTTTTAGAGGTACTTATTAACATTTGTTCATAAAATTTTTGGGGGTCGAGTACGGATGGCCCGTAAAAATTTAAGTTTAAAATAGGCAACGTACATAATGTCGGCTGTAGTGTGCACTAGAAAAGAAAATACCATAGAATAGCTAGACTCCATTTATGACAAGGGTGTAAAGGAGGAAGTGGGGATTTTTTCCTTCGTTTTTCGATATATCGTTTCGTTTTTGAGATATTTCAACTTTTGTGTTTCCCATTTAAAAATAAAATTTTAACTTTATTTTTACATTTTCTTAAATGTTGGTGTTATTACGGGGAAGTGATAAGATTACTAACACAAAACCTTAATACAATATTTAGCGCTCGCCTAATATTATAACCAATGAGTAATAACTGTAATGATGCGAAATCAAAGCCGTTGTAAACCCAATCGAACCGGGCAACGTATCTCACGTCAAATATGTAACACCACGGTTTTTTACATGACAGGTGCTTGAAAATAATTAAAACATCAAATAAATTAATTATATATATCGATATTCTAAACATCTATCTATATTCTATCTATATTCGAAACATGTCGTCTAACTAATTAAAAGAAAATATAAAACGAAGTATTGTACATTTTTAAATAAATAATATAAATGAACTTCGATAGACAAATCATAATTAAAATAAATTAATAATTAAAGTTTTTATTAAATTTAATCTTTCACGTCAAATAACTGTTTCTGTCAAATAATCAACATAACTTACTATTGCAGCCAACATAATCTTAGTAAATTACAATATTCCCTAGCCGTGCGATCAAACACTTTACGCACGGCTGTGCGTAAGTCACCAGCACACCAAATTTTGTCCGGAGATACGATGACATAATATTCATTTTTGTTTTCTATTGTGGTAGCCTTAACAAAGATATCGGTAGCCCTGGCAAAAATATCTATATGTATCACCCCCTACCCTAAATCTATCTATAAAAGTTTTTTTAACAAAATCCAAAATGAAAATAATTTTTTATTTTTGTACGCCACTGAATTTTTTCCAAAAAATTTTATATACGTCACATAATACCGTAAGAAGTCGCAAATAAAATTTCTCCAAGATTGGTACAACAAATTTTTTCAGTCATCTAGCGGATTTTTTGAAAATAAAGTTTTGTAAATTACTGACTGTCGATTTACTGATTCTGAAAACATTTTCGAAAAAATTTAACAATCAGCCTAAACTTGGTCGCTTTTACTTATAAAATAACGTTCCGTCAGTCCGTACGACGATATTATAAAATATTTCCCACGGAACCACCTAATTTTGTATTCTAAAATAAATTGTTACAAGCCCTAAACTCAATTCTTATGCTGCACTCGGTATACAAATCAACATTAACCTAATTTTGACACATATGTCACAAAATTATGACGTTTATTAAAATTTTGAATATATTGTTTTATTTTTGCAAGCCATCTGACAAATTCTCACAAAAAATATATAAATTAAGATTTCAGTTAATATTTTCTGTAATTTTTCTGACCTGGCCGCCCTGTTACAATTGGCTTGGTTTGTTTTCTCACCAATACTTATACTTTCAAAGTTCCATCGACACACCAAATTTTAGCTGAAGCGGTTAAGCATTTCCGGAGATACGACGATATTTTCATTTTTTTTTTCATTTTTTTTATTGTGGTGGCCCTGGTGAAGATTTCTCTGGCAAAACCTTATTTTCACCATTCCAGCCCACGAGGCATACGTCCAATAACTTTGATTGCAATCGACGCAGAAATGCCGAAGAAAATCGATCGACAAAAACTTTTTTCATGTTTTTGCCAAAAAAGTTAATTTTTTTTTTTTCATGTTGCATTACTGATTTCTATCGAAGGATTACATATGCTCTCATATCCATTAGGATCAATATACCTATGTACCAAATTTGGGTAAGATCCCTTCAGCATTTCTTGAGTTATTCACTCTTAAAGTTTCAACTTTGACAACTTGTGATTTTTGACAGACGACAGATAGAAGATTAATTTTACCTATTCTGGATAAAGCCTTTTAAGGCCTTTAAAATAACATATCGCAAGACAAAATATTTTTTAAAAACCCCGTATTATTTTCTTGTGGTGGCACTCCTGATTGATAGATCGCGACGAAAACCTTATTTTCACCTTTCGACCGTGAACCCTACCACCATACCAAATTTGGTCGTAATTGGTTGGATGGTTCGGAAGCAAATCGATCGACAAAATTTGACGACCGACAGACCAACACAGATATTTTTATTTTACTTTTTGCAGATCTTTACGTTTCTGAACACGGTGATCTCGAAAATGCAAAAAAAAAATGTCGTCACTCTCTGCCGCAATACCTCCAATCACCAGCACACCAAATTTTGTCCGGAGATACGATGACATAATGTTCATTTTTGTTTTCTATTGTGGTAGCCTTAACAAAGATATCGGTAGCCCTGGCAAAGATATCTATATGTATCACCCCCTACCCTAAATCTACCTATAAAAGTTTATTTAACAAAATCCAAAATGAAAAAAATTTTTTATTTTTGTACGCCACTGAATTTTTTCCAAAATTTTTATATACGTCACATAATACCGTAAGAAGTCACAAATAAAATTTCTCCAAGATTGGTACAACAAATTTTTTCGGTCATCTAGCGGAGTTTTCGAAAATAAATTTTTGTAAATTACTGACTGTCGATTTACTGATTCTGAAAACATTTGCAAAAAAATTTAACAAACAGCCTAAACTTGGTCGCTACCTAGTGGCAGAACCTTTTACTTATAATTTATAAAGTAACGTTCCGTCAGTCCGTACGACGATATTATAAAATATTTCCCACCGAACCACCTATTTTTGTATTCTAAAATTAATTGTTACAAGCCCTAAACTCAATTCTTATGCTGCACTCGGTATACAAATCAACATTAACCTAATTTTGACACATATGTCACAAAATTATGACGTTTATTAAAATTTTGAATATATTGTTTTATTTTTGCCAGCCATCTGACAAATTCTCACAAAAAATATATAAATTAAGATTTCAGTTAATATTTTCTATAATTTTTCTGACCTGCCCCGCCCTGTACAATTGGCTCGGTTTGTTTTCTCACCAATACTTATACTTTCGAAGCTCCATCGACACACCAAATTTTAGCTGAATCGGTTAAACATTTCCGGAGATACGACGACATTTTCATTTTTTTTTATTTTTTTTATTGTGGTGGCCCTGGTGAAGATTTCTCTGGCAAAACCTTATTTTCACCATTCCAGCCCACGGGCATACGTCCAATAAGTTTGATTGCAATCGACGCAGAAATGCCGGAGAAAATCGATCGACAAAAACTTTTTTCATGTTTTTGCCAAAAAAGTTAATTTTATTTTTTTCATGTTGCATTACTGATTTCTATCGAAGGATTACATATGCTCACATATCCATTAGGATCAATGTACCTACGTACCAAATTTGGGTAAGATCCCTTCAGCATTTCTTGAATTATGCACTCTTAAAGTTTCAACTTTGACAACTTGTGATTTTTGACAGACGACAGATAGAAGATTAATTTTACCTATTCTGGATAAAGCCTTTTAAGGCCTTTAAAATAACATATCGCAAGACAAAATATTTTTTAAAAATCCCGTATTATTTTCTTGTGGTGGCACTCCTGATTGATAGATCGCGACGAAAACCTTATTTTCACCTTTCCACCGTGAACCCTACCACCATACCAAATTTGGTCGTAATTGGTTGGATGGCTCGGAAGCAAATCGATCGACAAAATTTGACGACAGACAGACAGACAGACCGACAGACAGACCGACACAGAAATTTTTATTTTACTTTTTGCAGATCTTTACGTTTCTGAACACGGTGATCTCGAAAATGCAAAAGAAAAAAGTTGAAATTTTTTTTCGATTACCATACCTCCAATTTTTTTTTAAATTGATTGGAGGTAAAAATGCTATTATAAAAATTGGGATTTTTGGAAAACGTGGGATTCGAACTGGCGATCTCCAAACGATTTAATTATGATTCAATCATTTAATGCATTTCGCCATAGAGGGTTGCTCTAATGACGTGTTGTTTTAATTTGTCTTATCAGTCAGGATTTGTAATTTAAACAATATTATTTTATATTTGATAATTTTTTGTTTTCCGATAAAAAAAGTATACTCACCTCTCCTCGAAATATGATCCGCTACTGGGCTTACAGCTTTACAAAGCTCGCTACGCTCACTTTTTAATATAGCTGCGTGCCCAGTAACGGATCATTTTCGATGCTTGGCCAGTAATATACTATTATAGAGTTTACAGTTAGACCACACTAAGAAAGGCTCTGAAGGAGCGTGGCTGGCGCTGGTGTATTTAAATTTGTACACTCAAAAGAAAATTAAAGTGCATTCTAACCTAAAAGAAGGTACTTACCAAATAATGTTTAATTAAATTGATTTATTAATTATAGCTATGAAGATTTGTTCTAAAAAGAATACTTTTCTGTGGACAATAAAGCTCAAATATGAATAACACGAAAACGAACAAGACCAAAAACCAGAACAATGACAATTGACACGCAATGATTTGTAACTTTTACAACAGAATGTACTTGAGAAATAACTCGATCTTCATTGGTTCATTCAAATTTTTATCAAATTAGTTGACATATTTTCCGGGGTTTTTCTTAGCATGGTGGCACTGTATTTACTTGCAAAACTTCAAAATGACATGTGATTGGTCACATGTCATGTCACATTGTCACATGGAAAACACATTTATGAATGTGTTGATTGGTTGTTGAAATAGAAATGGATTAATTGAATTTGTTCAATCATGCTATTGAAGCATAGCGTTTCTTACTTGGATACGGAACTAGAAACCTTTTGTTTTACTCATTCAAATTATTTCTATAGTAACGAGTGGGCGAAAAAATTTTCACCCACTAGTGAGTGAAAAATGCAGTCATTCATTTATTTTTTGTCCGCAAAATGCGCGCTATTGATCTAGAATTTTGCATAAGGATAATTTGCATTTTCATACATTTTTATATTATAAGTGCAGGATTAAACAAAACGCTATACATCACTCGTGGAGGAGAAACCCTTTCGCTCACTTATTTGCGTCCGCATACTCGCCTGACGGCTCGCGTGCAAAACTCGCAAATGCGTGAGCGAATCTTTCGGTTTCTCCACAAGTAATGTAATATACTATTAATCGGATGTTGAGAGAGTTTATTTACTTGAAAAACTTCAAAATGACATATGATTGGTCGAAACAAAACACATTGTTGAAATAGGAATGGATTAATCTCTATTATCGGCGTACACTAATTAAATTTTTTTAGAATATGCTAACATTACAATATACTAACATTACATTTTTAACATCCAAGTTTCTAATATCGATAATATTTTATTCTTTCAGCTTGTAATTGTAACGGATTTTCGAGTCGATGCTATTTTGATAAAGAACTTTATGAGCGTACAGGACATGGTGGACATTGCTTGGATTGCTCTTCCAATCGCGATGGGCCAAATTGCGAACGTTGTAGACAAAATTTCTACCAAAGAGAAGATTCTCATTGCATTGCTTGTAATTGTGATGAAGTCGGTTCTCGTAATCTTCAATGTAATTCAGAAGGAAAATGTCAATGTAAACCTGGAATATCTGGCGATAAATGCAACCAATGTGAAATAAATCATTATGATTTTAATAGTTATGGTTGCAAAGAATGTGGTTGTTCAGAGCCTGGCTCTTTAAATAATTACCCAAATTGTGATCCATATAGTGGCACTTGTCACTGCAAAGCCAACGTAGAAGGAAAACAATGTCGTGATTGTAAACCAGGTTTTTTTAATCTTGATTTAGAAAACCAATTTGGTTGCACACCTTGCTTTTGTTATGGGCATTCTTCAGAATGTTCTTCAGCTCCTTACTATTCACGTTATCAAATAGAATCTGTGTTTTCAAAAAGTGGAGAAAAGTGGATGGCTGAAGATGAAAACCATCGAATAGTAGATATACAATATGATGTTCTTACACAAAATGTTGCCATTTCTTCTGTTGGCGACGAAGCAGTATATTTTGTGGCGCCTGATAGATTTTTGGGCGATCACAGAGAAGCTTATAATCAAATATTACAATTTACATTAAGGATTGACGAAAATCGTGCTGTAGCAACAGCAACAGATGTAATTTTAGAAGGAGGAGGATCTTATATCAGTAATACTATTTTTGCTCAAAGAAATCCGTTGCCAAATTTTCAAGTAAGTGTAATCTAGAATTTTAAACCTATCAATAGTTTAAATATATAAATTATTAACTTGTGAGAACAATAAGATAAAAGTTTAAATAATATAAAACAAGTTAAATAAACTACAATAATTGATATTCTTATTGAAGCTTTCAGCGATGGTAATCGCCTTCGTCAGAAATATTTATTAGCGACATAAAAATTACATGGAAACCGAAATAAACGCATTGTCATTTGATGCGTTTTATGATCTAAAAGAAAGTGGTCTTGAAGAACGCGATGAACAGAAAAACAAATATAGACGGCCTAAGTAACATCTACAGTCATTTACTTGTCTAATTTTGTCACGCATTGGAGTTAAGTTTTTCCTTTTTTAACTGAAACTCATTATACATAGGTTGTTCCTTAACTCACGATCATATTTCAAGACCACTTTCTTTTAGATTAGGGATGCACAGACTTTTGGGCCTAGGGGCCACTCGGGCAGATTATGAGCTAAAGGCGGGGCCGCTGTAAATAAAAATAATTTAATAAAATTTAAAAAAACATTTATTTTTGATAAATTGAGTTTAGTTTTTATTTTTTGCCATTTCTATTCATTCGCTCGCGGGCCGCATGCACATCGACGGCCGGCCGCTGTTTGTGCATCCCTGTTTTAGATCATAGATCGTATCAAATGACAATGCGTTTATTTCGGTTTCCATGTAATTTTTATGTCACTAATAAATGTTTCTGACGAAGGCGATTACCATCGCTGAAAGCTTAAATAAGAATATCAATTATTGTAGTTTATTTAACTTGTTTTATATTTAAATTTTTCTTATCAATAGGTTAGGAGAGAGGCTACAGTTACTGCAAACGTAACTTTTAGGAACAGGTTATAGATGTATGTAGTTACCGAAAACAAATTAGAAATACAGCATTTTTTTAAATATTTCAAGAAAGGGTACAATATATTTAAAAAAATTGTGTATTCTTTAGTAAATAATAATAATATAATAAGTCCTAAAAAGTTAAAACTTTTAAAATAATTTCCTATTATTTTTTATTGGGATAAAAAATTATTTATTATTCTAGTTTTGAAGTGAATTAAGCACACATAAATAAAACGCAAATATTTTCTGCAAGTTCTTTATTTCATGGGTCGGGTATTAGTAGAGTCCACGGGCTACCAAAAGTCTTCTAGAAATGATTACTGTTGACCCGTGGGAGTTAAAAGCTGGAACCTATTTTAACTTGTTCCTTAGGCCCTAAATAACAAAATTCCGTTGGTCGTCAAAAATTCGTCCTGTACAGGGGGTGTGTAAGGAGAAAATTGCAAAAATTACCCCAAAAACAAGTTGACCTTATTTAAATCAGTAAAACAAAAGGCACATTTTTGTCGTTTCAAAATTTTGAAAAAATTAATCTAAAGGGCTTAAAATCAATTTTGAAACTGCGCTATTACTATGATAATTACACTTACGAAAGGTAAACAAACACTTACGCTGGCAACTGTGTCTCTTCCTGCGGAAAGAGTGCCTCATCCGGTTCGATGCCACGCCTCTTTGTTTACATTATTTTGACGTTTGTCAATATCAAATAAATGTTCGCGTAATTATCTCAATAAATATAACTCGACCTCGTTATTTTTAGATCGATAAGTTGCTTGTAAATTTTACTCGGGCATATTTGCATTAAGCAATTGCACTCAAAACAAGTTTTTCGTGCATTGCTATACAACGATGCCTTCGTATTTACAATACAACTTATCGATCTAAAAATGAAGTCTTGTTATATTACTATTGAAAAGATACGGAAAGACATGAATGTTTTTAGCGCCTGGCCAACAATTCCTTATTGAAACTCCCATGTTTTGCGTTTACTGGGTTTATTTGCACGTTTATTTGTACGAATATCAAAAAATACTTATTAATAACGTGAAAGAGCAGAGTTTTGACAATCCAATGCTGTTTTTACTTTTTTTATTAGGTGTACTCTCAAATATTTAATTGAATTTCTTGTAATTATTAGCGACATGTTAAGAAGGTTGATTCTCGCTTGATTTATGAACAAGGTCGATTTCCGCTTGCGGTCGACTACCTGCTATAACAAACGCATTTCTGCAAATGCAAATTACAGAATAATAGGCGAATTTCAATTTTTTTTTTAAATAATATTGCAGGCCGATATAAATAAATAGTATATTGTTTGGCAAGGGGTGAAACAAAGCGATTTCAGACGAGGGTGAAATTTGCCTGCCCGAGTGAAACGAGGGCTGGCATCACCTTCGTCTGAAATCGCGTTTCACCCCGCGCCACACATACTATTTTTCATATTACCTGCATTGAAACAGAAAAATTTTTTGCATTGAAACTTGTAAAATAAATATTTTAAATTCGAAATTTTTTTGAATCAGCAATAACTCGACAACGGCGCTAGATATCGAAAAACTGAGAAAAACTTTCCCCCCCCTCGTCTCGTACTCACCCCCCAGTGAATTATCGGTAGGAAACCATATGCAAAAATTTAGATCGATCGCGCGCAAAAAAAAATTACTCATAAACAACAATATCGAATTTGACTTTGACGAATCTGACAGCTGTCATACTAATTAAATTTTATTTGAAGTAATGAAAAATTATTTTAATTCTGACAGGGTTGAAATGAAATCGGAAACAGAGTTGGCGGTAAGAAACTTGAGTGTTTCTGCCCTCGGGCAGAAACATTTTAATGTTTGACCAATATTCGCAGTGGTCTGAAATTGTCGTGTTTCGACTGTCTTGACAGCTATTGAAACACACTGTTTCAATGCAGGTAATATGAAAATTTTATTTTCATCCATTAAACACAAATTAATTTTAAATATTATGTATTAATACAGGTAAGTAAACAAAACCAACTCAAATTATTATTTAAATTAAAATTTAACTATTTGCTGAAATTTGTGAATTATTGTTCCAATTTAATGCCGAAATTTTAAAAGAATAATTTATTAGTAAAAAAGCATAAGAAGTAAATATATTGAATTGTTTATTTAGGACGTATTTTAAAAAGGATTTAAGGCGCTGGACACACAGCCAACAGAAATCACAATGTGATGGCCGGAGAACTCTACTATATCGGCTTTCGGGAATTTTTATTTAATCAGTATTAATAATGCGGGAGTCCGCACAAGACCGCCAGAAGTGGAAGCAAATTGTAAAGGCAGCCAAAACCCACAACTGGTTAGTGCTATGGAGTAGTACCTAGTAGTATCAGAGGACAGATGTCTTCTTTTGTTTTGTAAATGTTTATTGTTGTAAATTACTGAAAAACATAAAAAGGCTGGCAAATATTTTCAAAACATAACAACTGAAATTTTGTTAATTTATTTATTGCAATTTATTTCACATTTAAATAACTGTTACAATTGTTCAATTATTGTAACTTTTATGCCCGGTTGCACAAAGGCTGGTTAAAACTTAATCTATGAATAAGGATTTTCAACAATGTTAACTAGCCTTTGTGCAATCGGGCTGGTTGGGAACACTTGATTGAAGGTTCGGATGCTCCTGCCCTCGAATCACTATTCCCAGGTTGTGTAGTCGAAGACGTCTGGCTTGACTAATTGAACTGTTGTATGTGGTAGCAAAAGGTAAAGAAACGAAACACAATTCACTTTGATAGAGTTTTATTGTAAAATTAAAAATAATAAAAAACGAATCATAAATATATAAATAAATATATACAACAAATAGTAGATAATCTATAAAGAATCAATAAAACAAAAATGTTACATTTTAACAGATTAATAATACATTTTCTATTAAAAAAAAAACTGATTAAAATTAGAAGTTTAAAAAACAGTAACAATATATACAACAAAAAGAAAATATGCATAAAAACTTAAAGCAATTAATAAAAGCAAACAACAATATTGGCCACCAATTGAAATACTTATTCTAAAATAAAATTGTGTGGTAAATAATACCAAAAATAGTAAGAAACGAAACATTTGAATAAAAACGTTTGAAATTAATAAATTTTAAAAATATTTAATATTTTTCACGAATTCTTCTGGGTAGAACTGGACCCGGGTGTTGATTTATGTTTATCCTTGACATATTTGAAAATTAGAAAAGGAACACACTTTTCTAAAATCAAACTGTCGCAGTCGTGTTCGGTGCAATATACTTCTGCAGGGCCACAATTAGTTTTATAAATCTCTTTGAATTTGTCCTCCAATGAAGATTGGAAACCATGTTCATCAAGGAATTTATATAAATTATCATGAATGTTCTGCAAAAGTAACATTACATAATTCACTAGCATAATTCAACCTCCGAGTGCCATCATCCATTTCTTTAAAAGAAGTAAATGGTGACTAGAAATTTCGTCACAAAATAATTTATTACGACAATTGTCGCAATCAGGTATAGTAATCTTTTTCAAAACATAGCCAGCAACATAAGCTAAACCTTGACTGTCCTCACATTTGAGGCTTTCGGTTTTCATAGTTTCAAAATCGCCTACTATATCTGATTCGGACATTTTTTTGTTCGTCTTCATGCGACGAGTATTTAAAAAAACTTCCTAAATTATCTAAAGGCACACAAGTATCCTTCTCACAGTTTCCATCACCTACAGGCGAAACTAATTTGTTTACTACCACCGTCTTTAAAGCGGCAACAAATTGATGGCAGATAGGATTTGTATTACAAAGACCATGCTGCCTTATAGTACAAAACAAATTTTCTACTGGATCTTGATTTAATCCTCTTAAATTTAAATATTCAAATTGGTCTACGCCTTGCAAGTGATTCCAGAGGAAAATCATAGATTTAATTGTCGTTTGCCAACTTTTAACAAAAGGATACCTATTCGTTACATCTTTTCCCTTTTCTAAATCAATCATTTTCCACTGTTTCAGTTCTACTAGCAATCTCGACCAAAGCTCCAAATGAGGAGATGTTGCAGTTAAAGCACATCTATATGGTTTTGATTCTATAGCCCAAATTAAATGCCCATTCAAAGAGTCAAATAAATCATCAATTTTTTTGGCAAATTCTGCCGTGAAAATGGATTCGGACGGCAACTTGCCCAGTGTGCAATAAGTTTCGATAACCGAAGCCACCAAATTACTCAACTGGGCAGCAGCAATCTTCACTTTCATCTTCACATAGGAATGTTTAAAATTGAAATGCTCAGATTTTAATTTAATCAACGTTTTAAAAGATTTTTGTTGGTCGAGATTAAAAGCAGACTGAATATATTCAAACTTGGCAAACTTGTGAGGTTCAAATTCAATCTTGCATTTTAACAATGCATTCCGTGTACATTTCAAAAGATGGGGAACATCAAAAATCGTTACAACTGGTTGCTCGTTAACAAAGAAATAATATGGACTTTGTTTGGGGTGCGTCTCTGAACATAACTGAGACATAGCTCTTTTACTTGTAGGACCCTGATCGCATACCGTTGCTACAACATTTAATCCAATCCCCTGAAGTTGAGATATTATTTCTTTAATAAGAGCCTTTAAATCTATTGTCGAAATACTTGAAGTGGTGAAGTAATAAGCAAAATTGTTTCCATTGCTTTCTTATACCTTTAATCATAAACACGAGAGCATGATCTGCAGCCCTATTTCTTCTACCTAAAGAACCTAAGTCTTCAAAACCACTTATTACTTGCTTGTGATGCTCGTAATAAAGTCCTTGGCTCAAAGACACCTCGTCAAATAATAATGCACAGTACCGATCTACACATTTCATCTTCAAAACCTGTTCTTTTAAATATTCAAAAACTGCTGGGTTCAATCCAGTTTCGAAAGGAATTTTAGACATTAGGTTTGTTCCAACATCGTCAAAAACCGTTCACTGTACGATCCCGCGCATGTGCAATCGTTAATCTGCGCAATGAAGGTTTCGGTGTAACTGTGTACATAATTTTTTGTTTTTTATCAAACAAAACAAACGTGTACTAAATCAAGGAGCTCAATTTAAATTTCAAATTTTTATAAAATCATTTTATTAAATTGCTTGACTAAATTAACTTGAAACTATAATCAATCGATGCCGTTTGTTCTTTCCCGAATGTCGTCAAATGAAAAATATGTTTCTATACGCGTGGGAAACTATTATTTTGCAGCACTCGATACGGTTTCCGATCTCGCCTTCGGCTCGCCCGGAAACAACCGATCTCACGCTGCAAAATCATTGTTTCCCTACCTTGTATTGAAAATTACTATTTCAATCTTATACAAAGGCACTACTTATATTAAATATTTGCAAACCCTGTAATTGGAATTTCACAAAATATTGGAGTGGCAGTGGCGGATCCAGGAAATTACCATAGGGGGGGCGACAACATAAAAAATTTTTAAATAAAAAAATAAAATGTAGTATAATAGCAATTTCAAAAATAGTTGCAACATTTATATTTGCAGAACATTTGTCTTGAGATTTACTACTTTGTGGTTTACTGTCTCGATTTTCATTTTCTTGAATTTTGTGCTTCTTTACAATCATATTCAGGTTACTGTCAGTTAACCACAACCACGAATCGAGCCGCGATTTTTTCTGTATTAGAAAGAGGACAATTTTCTGAGCATTTTGAGATCGCACTTCGATGTGGATTATCCATTAGTTTTCGAGAAAACGGCATTTAAAAATCAAAATTTTGCATGCATTTTACATAGGGAATTGATTCGCTCCCGAGTTCTATTGACGGTGCTTGCGTTCTGATATAGTCTTAGTGTTGGCAGTCAGACGCCATTGTGATACCGTACGGTACACATCGATCGTTGCTAACGAGATTCACCTCTTACGAGTTTCACCCCTTTGAGTTGCACCTTTGGTGAGTTTGTGGTACTAGAGAGATGTTTTTAGCGAGTCAGCGTTTGTCAAAACGGCGCGTAGCGCCCGGAGGGGAGCGGAGCGGAGTACCTTTACTATTAAACGAACGCAACCAAGGCAATCGAGATTCTAACTTCAAAACGAGTTCTGCGTTTATTTCTTAAATTATTGCATAATGTTGCGTAATATAATGGGTGCGGTTACAAGCAAGGGGTTCAATATGCACGTTGTGCACCGGATCATGTCACAATCGCGTCTGACTGCTAACACTAAGACTATATCAGAACGCACGCACCGTCAATAGAACTTTCGTGTTAATGAATTCCCTATCTAAAATGCATATAAAATTTTGAATTTTCAAATGCCGTAAAATTGACGAAATCATTAATACGCATGCGCATCTGAAAAAGAACTACATTGGCAGACCAGACTGGTGGAATGACAATGCAGAACGATCAAGACTGGCATACCATAAACACAAAGACCGACTATATAAAAACAAAAACGAAACACAACGGCAACAACTGTACGTTAAAATGATAACAGCCAGAGAGAGCTTCAAGGATAAGCTCAAAAAGGCAAGGGATCTGAGTTAGAAAAATTTCGTAAATAATGACCTCACAAATAACCCATGGGGAATCACTTCAAAATTAGCTTCAGGAAAACTCCGCAGAAACAACATACTCACAACCTTCAAAGACCCTTCAGGTACAGACACTCTCACTCCGGAAAACACTCTCAACTTCATAATCAATGGCCTCCTACCGGACGACGACAAAAGTACCGACGCAATGGTGGATCACCAAACCATGAGGTCGGACTTTGAAGAACTCCGGTGGGTAGACAACTCCGACCCCATCACACCGATCACGATAGAGGAGCTAAACGAGGTGGTCAAAAATACCCAGGCCCGCAAGGCCCCTGGTTTTGACAACCTCCAAGGCTCCTTTTTCAAGAAACTATACATCTTTCTCGACCAAACAATCCTTGGAATTTTCAATGCCTGTTTAAGGATTGCCCATTTCCCTCAGAAATGGCAGAAAGGGGTACTTCGAGTACTCCCAAAAGCCATGGATGGGGACATGGGCAACCTTAAAAACTATAGACCAATCACACTTCTTTCAGTCTTCGGGAAACTTCTCGAAAGACTTATCAAAACTAGACTCCTCCAAACTCAGACCCCTTATCACTCCCCGAGGCAGTACGGCTTCACCGAAGGCAGGTCCACCGTCACGGCCCTGCAAAGCTACCTCAGGGATGTGAATCAAGAGCACAACATTCGCACTAAGCCCAAACACCATTTTGTCGCCGTCATTTTTTATGACATTTCAGGCGCTTTCGACCATCTGTGGTGGCCCGCCCTTTTCCGTGCCTTGGCAAAAAAGGGCGTTCCACATAGACTGAAACTCCTCATTAAAAGCTACCTCAGTAACCGTTTAGTCACCCTAAATGCCGGACCCATCCATGTCAGTAAGCGTTGTTCTAAGGGCTGTCCCCAAGGATCCGTCCTTGGGCCAACCCTATGGAACACGCTACTTGACCATTACCTAAACAGTGAAGACCTACAGGAGGAAGAAGGAACCCTAGTTGATGCATATGCAGATGATATTAGGTCAACAGTGACGGCTTCCTCCAGGCTGGAACTAAGGGCTAAGATGCAAAAAAATGTTGACAATCTTCAAAAATGGTGTAATACGATGAAGCTCTCTCTGTCTGAATCCAAAACCAAAATTATGTGCCACTACCCTTCACGGGTACACAACTACGACCTTCAAATAAAGTTAAATGGGAAGAACATTCAGGTTGTCAAGGAGTTTAAATACCTTGGCATCCTGATTGACGACCAATTAACCTTCCAAAAGCATATCAACTATGCATGTGACAAGGCTCAGAAACTCATAGTCAACCTGCAAAGGATGGCTAAGAGTAGCTGGGACCTTGACACAAACAAAAATATGAAAACAATTTACAGGGGTGCTGTGGTCCCCATCATCGCCTACGGCCATGAGATTTGGGGCCATAAGATCGAAAACAAGTACATTCATGCCAGGCTGCTATCAACCTATGGCCTTAGCTGTAGGATGATAGGCCGAACATACAGGACCGTCTCCGCCCTCGCAGCCGGGGTAATCGCTGGAATATATCCAATAGACCTTGAAATCAAAAGACTCGACGCATGGAAGAGGCTAAAAAGAGGAGAAAGTCCCATCTTCTTAAACCAGCCAATTGTACCAGCTAACTATAGGTTCAAGACAGAAATAAGGGCACACATGACGAGACTAATCATGGACACGTGGCAAAAACGTTGGGAAGAAACGGAAAATGGCAGGATCACTTTCCGTTTCATTCCCAACGTTGAAGAACATTTAAATAAGACAACAACTTTTCAGATGAGCCAATTCTTGACCAGTCATGGCGAGATGGGGCGGCATCTGAAAAGAATCGGGAAGTCAGACGATGGCCACTGCCCGAGATGCGATGTTTTGGATGAAACCATACATCGTGTCACGGAATGTGAGCTATACGTGACAGAACGAACAGAAATAGAACTTTATCACAATGGTACCTACCCGAATTTAAAAACCCTGTATGAAATGACCCCCCCTGAATTACTATTAGCCTTCCTACTTGACAAAAACCTTAACTCCGATCAATCCGACACATCCACACAAGAATCTGGCACACCAAACTCTGAAAACTGAAATTCAATACACCAAAATAGAAATCACTAACAACAACAGAAACAATGAAATTTAATCTCCGAACCTCATAGTTCCTGACCTGAATCTTCTCACCACCTATTGAAATAGTAAAAACCATGAAAACCCAGTTAAAATAAAAACACGCCTACATATTCCGATCTGAACCACTAATAACCGACCATCAACCGAATTGGTTTTAAAAAAGAACAAACTGAACCCCTAAATTTTATGAACCCATACCTGTATTTTGAATTTTTTACCCGACAATTTTCGGGTACCCTGTATTATTGTATATTTCAGTTGGTAAATTTGTAATTTTTAAAATTAACTAATAAACTAACTTCCTCTGATATTGCGGGTCCATTTTGTCGCCGTCATTTTTTATGACATTTCTGGCGCATTCGACCATCTGTGGTGGCCCGCTCTTTTCCGTGCCTTGGCAAGAAAGGGCGTTCCACATAGACTGAAACTTCTCATCAAAAGTTACCTCAGTAACCGTTTAGTCACTCTCAAAGCCGGACCCATCCATGTCTGTAAGCGTTGTTCTAAGGGCTGTCCCCAAGGATCCGTCCTTGGGCCAACCCTGTGGAACACGCTACTTGACCATTACCTGAACAGTGAGGACCTATAGGAGGAAGTGGAACCCTAGTGGATGCATACGCAGATGATATTAGGGCAACAGTGACGGCTTCCTCCGGGCTAGAACTAAGGGCTAAGCTGCAAAAGAATGTTGACAATCTCCAAAAATGGTGCACTACCATGAAGCTCTCTCTGTCTGAAACAAAAACTAAAATCATGTGCCACTACCCGACACGGGTACACAATTATGACCTCCAGATAAAGTTAAACGGGAAGAACATTCAGGTTGTCAAGGAGGTCAAATATCTTGGCATCCTGATTGACGACCAGTTAACTTTTCAAAAGCATGTCAACTACGCTTGTGACAAGGCCCAAAAACTCATAGTCAACCTGCGAAGGATGGCTAAGAGCAGCTGGGACCTTGACACTAATAAAAATATGAAAACGATATACAGGGGTGCTGTGGTCCCCATCATCGCCTATGGCCATGAAATTTGGGGCCACAAAATTGAACAAGGTGGAACTCGCTTTTGCGACAGTTCTTAGGCTTCTATACATCTACTTTTTCGGTAGGTTAAATTATTTGGGCTTTATTTTATTCCAATTTTTAATGCCTTAATCTTTTAATTAGGCAGATTTTTTTACTATATAAGGAAAACGCTAACATTTTAATATTTTTTTTTTATTTCGACCTTTATAGGTAAATATTTGCAATTTACAAACCACAAATAAAACACAATTCATAATGAAATATTAAAATACCCGAAACACGTACCGAATACCGTATTAGAAACACGTAAAATACCTACTCTAAAAATACAAAATAAGAATATCGGATTAAAAAATATATATGTAAATAATCTGAATAATTAATACCAATCTAAAAATATTCTATATGAAGTAAAATTGTTTTAAGAACGTGCGTTCTGATTGGTTTTGAATTATGCGGACAGACGGACAGACGGACACGGAGCTAGATCATAAGGCTTCTTCCTATACGTTGTATAGAAGCCTAAAATAAGAACATTCGTGCCAGGCTGCTATCAACCTACGGCCCTAGCTGTAGGATGATAGGCCGAAGATACAGGACCGTCTCCGCCCTCGCAGCCGGGGTAATCGCTGGAATCCATCCGATTGATTTAGAAATTAGGAGACTCGATGCGTGGAAGAGGTTGAAAAGGGGGGAAAGTCCCGTCTTCTTGAATCAACCGATTGTCCAACGAACTTCAAGTTTAAAACAGAAATCAAGGCACAAATAAAAAAACAAATTATGGACACATGGCAGAAACGTTGGGAAGAAACGGAAAATGGCAGGATCACCTTCCGTTTCATTCCCAACGTTGAAGAACACCTAAACAAGACCACCTCTTTTCAGATGAGCCAATTCTTGACCAGCCATGGCGAGATGGGTCGGCATCTGAAAAGAATCGGGAAGTCAGACGATGGCCACTGCCCGAGATGCGATGTATTGGATGAAACCATACATCGCGTCACGGAATGTGAGCTATACGCGACGGAACGAACCGAAATAGAACTATACCACAATGGTACTTATCCGGACTTGAAAACCCTGTATGAAAGGACCCCCCCTGAAATGCTACTAGCTTTCCTATTGGACAAAAATTTAAACTCCGAACAATCCGACTCCTCTTCACCAGAAACTGGCACACCTTACCTTTGAAAACAGAAATTCACAACACCAAATTAGAAACCACAAATTACAATAGAACCAATGCAATCAAAAATCTTCGAACCCCTTATTCAGGACCTGAATCTTCTCACCACAAAACTGAAATAGTAAAATCACGAAACAACTAGTAAATCTAAACACGCCTATATATCCTGATCCGAACCACAAAAAACCGACCAACATCCGAATTGGATTTAAAAGAACATACTGAATCTTTAAAATTTGTGAATCCGTATTTGTATTCTTTTGAATTTCTACCCGACAATTTTCGGGTACCCTGTAATTTTGTAAACTTCAGTTGGTAAATTTGTAATTTTTAATTAACTAATAAACTAACTTCCTCTGATATTGCGGGTAAATGTAAGATCAAGGCAAGTATTGTCGAGAGTACTTGGAGAGTTCTGTACGCAGTTCTGTACTGTACGCAGTTCATATTGAACTCTCGTTTCATGAATTCTGAGAAGTTCTGCGTCACATCCACGTTGAAGTCACCGCATAGCATCATTTGTGTCTCGGTGTCGGAGCACGTAGTTCTGATATGCTTCTTTATTGGGTCCGAGTACTGGTTGAGCATCATCGACATAAAGTACTGAAGAGCCGACTGCGACGCACCCGGATGAATATATTAGAACCAAGTAAGAACTTGAACTGGTTTTTGAACTCCACACTTACCATGCGAATGTCTCCCACATCTCCCCAGTCGTTACGCACTTTGTTGTCGACTCTCGTTATGACTTTACAATTAGTTAAACTTCGGAACTTCGTAGGCGGTACGGTGATTGATTTGTCTGCCATTGACAAGCGTTTGTTATTATTGTGAACCTCGCATCGAAAACCTTCAATGTTCACCGGTGGCAGAGACTCGTCCATCTACGTTTCGCTGCAGATTAGGTAATCGCATTCACTGATCAACGAGTCAGAAGTTATGTCGCGAGAATGTGCCATCAAACTCTGGGTGTTGAGACTGCACGCGATTATCTCAACCATACCATCAGTATCGGCATAGGAAGTTGCTTTTGTTTCCATAAACCGTTTAACCCGTTCAGTAACAGTTTGCAAACGATGATTGGACATTCTTGTGTACTCGTTTCGTATCTCTTTGGTAGTGGGTGTTACACTACCATAGCCGTGATGGAACTTGAAATTGTCTGTAGGGTTGGTTATGTAGAGTCCTTGCAAAGATTGTAACCTTCAATTTTTGTTCTTACGTCTCGTCAGGATAAACAATCTATTATTCTGTTAGTTCTCCTTTTCAGTTATTCATTTATGACATTTTCCTCAACAAATGTTAATATATTTGTAGAATACTTGTTTACATTTTTTTGAAAGGTTACAATTTTAGTAAATTTTAATACTTATAGTTGGAAACAGAACTTTAATTTTGATAATTTTTCCAGAAATACAAATAATCAGGCAGAACGAGATAAGTAAAAAAGTGAGACGTTATTTTTGTTTTGAGGTGATTTTTCTCCTGCAATAGTGGATTCGGTTAGAATTCGTAGAAGAGTTGGAAGTTGTAGTTATAAATCTTATTTTTGCAGATGATGTAAAGTAAATTTTTGTTCCTCATTTTATTTTACTAATTTATTTTTCTAAATTAAAATTATTAGATATTAACCCTTTCAATCACGAATTTTTGTTATTGAAGTTAAAATTTTGAAACTAAGAACAGTGCTTAAATGATTTATTTAAAAATTTTCGAAATACATTTCAAGGTTTTACGGCCCAAACTTTTCGAAAAAAAAAAAAATGTTCGTCTGAATGAATCGGGGTAAATCAGGGTAAATTTAAAAAAAAAAAGTTCTGTTCAAAATGATCTGTTTCTTCAATTCGAATTTCATTTATGACCCTTGTTTCCGTTTTTGGTTTTTTTGGGAGACATTTCTATATAGACATATAATTTAATACATGTTCCCTTAGACGATAGTGATGATTAAACCGATTAAAATGTATTTAGTTAATATTGGTAGTTATCAGAAGTTCATGTTCGTTTTAATGACCATGGTGACTGAAAGGGTTAATAATAAATTAAAAATAAAATATCAATTATAATTGTTACCTTAGCTTATAATTGATATTTTTATTTTTAATTTATTTTTCATTATTGTGATATTTTCTAGAAATAATAATAATACGATGAAAAATTATCGACCCTAAAGCTTAACTTTTATGCTCACCATATTTTGGGTCGAAAATACCTACAGAAGAAACCAGTCCATCTTTCTGATTTATTAGAAATAATAATATTTGATTATCTGATTTAAAAAAATTTTAAATAATGAAATAAAATAACATTAGCGCCATCTACCGTAATGTGAATTTATTCTAATTTGTAACCAGAAAACGCACTAGAACGCATCAAACGCATTCGAACTGCATATGGAGGGTAGAGGTAAGGAGGACAATCTCTGTGTACAAAAAGTGTCCTTCAAATAGTAGTAATTAACGTTTCAGAAAGTGTCCAGAATGGCGCTGGTGTACCAAGAGGGTATGGTTTTTGAACTATGGAACATATCGCCGTCATTGTCTTTTTTCCAGGGCAGGGTTTGAAAGATTAATAAAAATGTTCGATTTATATTTTATTAAACTTTTATAAACAATTTTGTAGTATTTTATTTTAATGCTTTTTACACAATCTTGATAAATGGAACTTTTTATGTCAAGCGAGGAGTTTATAATATTTATTATTCAAGTTTAATTCTCAGCTAATGCAATATAGAGTCATCTACCTTCCATAGTTCAAACCATACCCTCTCGGTACGCCAGCGCCATTCTGGCCGTTTTCTGAAACCTTATTTAGTGCTTTTCAGTGGCCACTTTTAGAATAAAACAGCCATATGAGATTGTCCTCCTTACCTCTACCCTCCATAGAACTGCATAAACCAATATTTTTGTGCGGCGTTTTGTGCGGGGCGTTTCATGCGTGCGGTGCGTGCGTCGGCGTTTTGCATAAACTAACCTTTAGTACTGCGTAACATTTTGCAGTACTCCTCCTTGGACATCACGTTCTCTCGCTGTCTGACAGCCGATATGCCGCAGTTGGTGTTAATGGCTCCTATATCGTCGTTGTTCTCGACTTGTCCCTCAGGAAGCACACTCCGCACAAACTCATCTCGAGTGTTCACAGGCAAGAAATCATCCGGTTGATCGCACAACGCTTTGATCTCAACTATCACCTGTTCGATGTGGTTCCACGTCTTTACACCTAAAACTTTTACACCTAATCCACTTACACCTAAGTCTTTACGTCTAAAGAATTTTACATTATATAGAAGTGCTAGGGTTGCATTATGCAGCTACATAAGGTAATCACGCGGTGGGTTGCATCAGAGGTTTGTTATCAATTAATAGCCTGTACTCCTTCTTTTAAATAAATGCAGTATTTGTCTCGACTTACAATAAACACGTGAAATTTTAAGAGTAGTATAGTTATTTTTTAATTATTTTACGACTTTTCAATATAATAATGTCCATATAGGCTTTAGTGGAAGTTGTTAATAAAATTTTATATCTTTTAATTTAATATCTATCATAATATCATAATGCAACCCTAGCACTTCTATTTCCGTGCGAATACTTGCATCGTAAGTTGATATTATTAATTACCAAAAATCAGTTTCGCAAAACAATTTAAACGGATGCCTGGGTGCTTATAGTGTCATCCTATATCTAAACAGTCAATTATTAAATTAATAATAGAAGAATGCAGTTTATTTATTTACTTAGAACCTCCGAAATTGTCTATAATGAATTTACAAAACCTTACACAAATTACATTTTGCGTAAAATATCGTAATGGGCGCTCCAGACTATCGCGAGAACCTCGCGAGAAGTTCTCGCGAGAATCTCGCGAGAATCTCGGCGAGAATAGCATCGGAGAACAAGGCGAGAACAACGCGAGAACAAGGCGAGAAATGATTTTCGATCGTGTTACATCGAAAATTGGAAAATATCCACACTCACAAGGTTTTCAGTACTACAGTGCAGATTTTTTAAATAAATTTCTTGATATTTTTAATAATTTTGTGATATGTCGAAAAGTTTAAATTTTAAAAAAAGTGTGATTTTTGAATTAAAGTCTATTTGTACCTGCTCAAAAATTGTACTACACCTATCAGGATTTTCTTTTGCATTTACTGTCGTGCCAGTGATCATTTCTACTTCATTATTCCGATAATGTTCTTCTTGAAAGATAATATTGCCATTTTATTTCGACTTTTGAAGCGTATTTTAGTTTGTATACACGCGCGCATATTGTGAGCGCAGCAAAGTTTAAACCCTGTCTGCGCTATAAGACCAACGAGGTCAGTAATGTCACAGCGCTTGAATTATGTAAACGTACCAAAACCCGATCACACGTAAAGCAGTACTTTTTATTTCGACAATTAATATTTGTCAAAATCGCATCTTGAATGTTCGTAGGGCCTGGTGTCATTGAGTTTAAATTAAATATCTATTTAACAACAAATTTTCAAAATTATGTTTAAAAAAAGATAATTTTTTTGGTATAAAATCGACGTAAATACGTCCAACTTCAAGTTTTCATTATTTTATTATTAATTGTGTTTTTATATTTTGTACTGTCATGTCACCAAGCAAGGAGTCCATAGCTCAAACCAAATGGACTTATAAGACCTCGTAAACACCTGCTCCCAAATTCACTGATTTTTTCACTCTATTTTTATAACCTCTATAATTTGCAATCAGGGAATCTTTGTTTTTTCTTAATTCATCGACGGGTATTTACATTATTGTGCTAATCCACACCCAAGCATCATGATTATTTTCGATTTATTTTTATAGCCTTTAATGCCTGTTTTCCACAAAACTGGTTCTGCTTGAAGGCAATCAAATAAATGCCAATTTTTGTTCGTTTTCCAATTTACGCTCATTTTAATTCACAATTAATTATACTACTATTTAATCGGTGAGTCAGGCGCTACTGAAGAATGCGAATGTGCAGGTGTGTTATCGCGATCTCGACTCCTTTGTCTCGCATCAAAAAACCGACAACAAGTGGAGAACAAGGCGAGAACTTACGAGGAACACGAGAATCAGCTCCACTCTCTCTTTTCTCGCGTTGTCCTCGTTTTTTCGCGATGTTCTCGCGAGGTTCTCGCGAGATTCTCGCGAGAGTCTGGAGTGGCCTGCAAGGCGAGAAGCTAAAAATGAACACGAGAATCGGCTCCACACTCTCGTTTCTCGTGATGTTCTCGCGTTCTCGTGCTGTTCTCGCGAGATTCTCGCGAGAGTCTGGAGCGCCCATAAGAAGTAATATTTCTGAAACATTAAGAACGCTTTTAAAAAAGAATGAACAAATATTATATTGTAATCTTTGGAACGGCGTTTGGAGTGGAACGTGGCACGTCGTCGCATTTAAGCGGCGTTCAGATAGAGATTCTTGTCTTGCCTTGCTCTTGTCTTGTATTGCGTGGTCTTGCTTCGGTGTTGCTTAGACGACTTGAGCGTTCACATAGAAATTCTTGTGTTGCCTTGCTTAGACAACAGCGATAGTGATATCCATGGTGACATCTGTATTTTTCCGTTCGACATCCACTACATTTTTATGCAGAGCAGTACAGAGTAAACACCTGTCACTTTAAATTATAAGTAAACACCTGAGTAAAAAGTAATTTGTTGATTATAAAATATATAGATATCGAAAGTAAACTGTGGTGTGAAATAAAATTTCAAAATTATCCGTTCTCCTTCCAAATATGCTTAAAATAAATTCAAATTATAAATAAAATGTCCAGATGTGGTGTACCTAATTTTTTCTAGAAAAACTAGTTTGTCCAAAAATAAGACATTATATTATGTAATCTAACAAAGCAATAATATTGATTGATTTACAAATTATTTTCGTTTACAATAAGCCGATCTACGGTAGGTGTTATTTATTGTAATAAATGTATTGTATTATATTTATTACAGGTAGGTAAGCGTAAGCACGAACAATATAATTTTTGGGGTTTTTCAAAATTTTCCGGCTTTTAAAATTTGTAAAGATAACGGTTTAGAATACAATAGAATTTGGTTTTACCAAAATTTATAAATTATTTAAATTTTTATCTGAAGTATATTTTCAAATAAGTACGCCCGTTGCTGCATTTAAAATACTTTGATTTCATTGGGTCTTGCTTCGCTTGCGTTGTGTTGCAGAACCGAAAAGCTTGACGTTACCAAGCTTCGACAAGACCTCAGCGCCGCAACACAAATTTTATGCAAAGGAGGGGATAGAAGATAATACTTCAATCTGATTGGCTCTTGCCAGTTTCTACCTAAGCAAGGCAAGACAAGAATCTCTATCTGAACGCCGCTTTACACACACAATCCTGGCACGCGTGCTAGAACGCGTTCCAGCACGCGGGCCAGGATTGTGTGTGTAAATGCACCTTATCAGCGGCTTCATGGGCTTGCTCAGTGTGGAATCCAGCTGCTTGTAATTTTTAACGCATGTATAAAATAAATCGAGTTTTGTTTCGATCCTTTGATAAAAGTTTCTCCTGAGATACTGTTACGGTCATCGACAAATCAAATTGAATCTGTGCACACAAGTGCCTGGCCTGTCTACACTGTCTTTCTGCGACTTTTGTACTGTTTTTTAAATCTTCAGAATATCCATCAAATGTAATGATGCTACTTGCAGCATAATATTTGGTAACGTAATCTACATAACGATCAAGAATCTCTGCAAAACTTTGATTTTGTGACCATACAACTGAATGCAATAAAAACCCTCCATCAATAACACGGCAGCAGTCCTGTATTGATGACTCTTCATATATAGGTTGAAAGTGATCATACAATTTTGACTCTGCAGTTTTGCGCATTACACCATTATCAAAGATAGAAAGCGGATAAGGTGCTAGTTCATATGCAAAACAATCTTTCAATTCAGTTTTATCGTTCAGACCAGTTTGAAAAAGTAAACATGGTATTGAGTTACCGGCGTGTTGATTACTTTTATAATAACACACGATTAGGTATCTTACAACAAAATGCTAGAACGTAATTTCTTGAAATTTACACAAATTAATTTGAATGTTTGTCAAAAACGACCTGGGCCAAAGATGGTAACATTTTACTAAAAGATAACTTTTTAAAAATCTTTAAAAAAATAAAAGATGGGTACATACGTATTATACATCTTTTTACGTCCATTTTTACATAATTTTAGAAAAAATTTGCATTTTAAATTAGGTTAATTAAAGTAAAATTTATTGTATTCTTACCGCAGTTTGTTTATTTTCGAGTCGCCATTAAAATTCACAAAATAATCTTGTCATTAAAAAATCTAGCTGTTGATCCAAATCCAACTACAGTTTAATTTTGCAGCCAATACTCATACTCTTTCTGTACTTATTAGTCAATTATTTTATTTTAACTAATTACTAACACATAAAATTGTACTGTATTTACACACTAAAAACTCAACTAATATACATACGCCATAATTAATACACTAATAACTGCATTATTACTTCGTTTAAATATTGTATTTACTATATAAGGTATTTACTCAGTTTATTCAGTACAATCAATCAGTAACCGTAGATTAGGTTTAATTCTCAAATCCTTAATTTTTAATTTTTTCGGATGTTGTGGATCAATTAATTCGGGTAGTACGCACTTAAAATAAAATGTTTTAACTTGAAATTAAACTAGTTTATTTAACACTTCCAATAACACAAAACTAATTATTTTTAAATAATGCACAATCTTCAAATTCAAATTCAAAATAGGTATTTATTTTACCACTACAAAAACAAATTAAAATAACTAATAATGAAGCAAATCCACAAAACTTTTTGCACAAAATAAAATTTGTCCACTCTCAACAGGAACCATTAAGCAATAGTTTTTTTTTTTTTTTTTTTTTTTAAGAGACAATATTACATTTCAAGTTGGTATTGTTTAGAGACATCATCCGCTCGTGCATCAACTAAGAAGCTATTAGCTACAAAGCAAGTGATGTCTCCTCACATTATTATATTTTGGTATACTGATGAGTTCTTTTTAGGTAGCTTATTAATTTAGTTATATTTTTCTGGCTGAGTGCTTCGCTGATGTTGTTTGGTAGTTGTTCTTGTTCCTTGATTAGATGATGTTTAGCACATGTTCACGCGTTATTATTGCGTTGCAAGTTTCGCAATATGGCGCCTCTTCTTTTTTGAAAATGTGCAGGTGTGTGATATTCGTATGGCCCATTCTTAATCTATTGTAGATTATTTGGTTTTTTCTGTTTGTATTTGTTGGGAGTTCTTTAATAGTGTTATTTTTTATTTCTCTTAGCTTGTTTGTTAAGGGTTGGCTTTTCCAGTCTTCTTCCCATTTACTTCTTATGAGAGTTTTGAAGTATTGTTTTAAGTCTTCGCGAGTTGATTTATTTTCCTGTAGTGTTGTATTGGATTGTGCATCTTTGGCGCTGGTATCTGCTGCTTCGTTTCCTTGAATACCTATGTGAGAGGGAATCCATATAAATGATATTTGGTAGTTTTTATAGTGTAGTTCATAGAGTCTTTCATGGATTTCTTTGATATATGGGTTGGAGTTGTATATTGTTTTAATTCCTTGTAGAGCGCTTTGCGAATCGCAGCAGATAAGAAGTGATTTTTCGCTTTCGTTAAATTTTTGTTGTAAGGCTTTTTTGATGGCGTAGAGTTCAGCGTTATAGATGCTGCAGATGTCCGGCAATCTATATTTTTCATTTAAATTTTTATAGATGAAAGCACATGATGTTTTGGAGTCGGTTTTTGAGCCATCTGTATAGATTGGCAAGTAGTTGCAGTAGTGCAATTGTTTTATTTCCAGGAAGTTGATTTTAATGATATCAGGTGGTGTTTCATTTTTGGAGAATCTGGTGAGTTGGAAATTTATGTTTGGCTTTGGTATTGTCCATGGTGGTGTTTTGTAAGGTTTACTTGTTTCGACGGATGGTAGGTTTATGTTGTATTTGTTTAGTATATTTTTAATTATTATTCGTAAGGGTAATTTTATTCTTGGTTGGAGGCGATATATATTTTGGTAACTGGTGTTTAATATGTCTTCTGCTACTGAATTTGTTGGATAAAATAGTATGTTTGCAAGAAAGTTTAGGGTAAGTTGTTCTCGCCGGAAACTTGGTGGTAATTCTCCACTCTCACTATAGATGCTGATTAGGGGAGTCGTTCGAAAGGCGCCTGTTATTAATCGTAATCCTTCATTATATGTAGAATCTATCATTTTTAAGATATTTTTATTTGCACTTTGATATATTATAGATGCATAATCCAGTTTTGATCTAATTAGAGATTTGAAGATTTTCATTAAAGTTTGATTAACTGATCCCCAATCGTGGTGAGATAGTACTTTTAAGATTTGTATACTTCTATGGCATTTTGTTTTAAGGTCTTTTAAGTATGGGATCCAGGTTAATCTCCTATCAAAGGTCAATCCTAGGTATTTTAGTTCATTTCTGTATTCTAATGATGTATTGTATAGTTTTAATGTTGGGTTTTGGTTACAGCGTTTCGAACGACAGAAATAAATACAATAGCTTTTGGAAGATGACAAAGTAAAACCATTATTTGATGTGGCCCATTTTTCTAGTTTGGCAGATGTTTTTTGTAGTAGGATTTGTATTTCGTTGATATTTTTGTGCCTGTAATAAAAGATTAGGTCGTCTGCAAATATCAATCCTTTTACGGGTGGTCGAATATTACTTGATAAAATGTTGTTTATTGCTGCTAGAAAGAGGGTTGTGCTCAGTACAGATCCTTGTGATATGCCGTTTTCTTGGGTTTTGGTGTCGGACAGATAATCATTAACTCTTACTTGAAAAGTTCTATTTTTTAAAAAGTGTTTGATATATGCTAGTGCATGTCCTGTAATCCCCATTTCTTTTAGATTAGATATTGTTCCGTATCGCCAGGTTGTGTCGAAGGCCTTCGTTAGATCAAAAGATATTACTAATATATGTTGTTTTAGTGCTAGACCATCTTGAATGTATGTTGCTAGTTTAATTTTTTGTTCTGTTGTGCAATGCCCTTGGCGAAAGGCGCTTTGATTTTTTTCTAGAAGATCATTTTTTTCAAGATACCACATTAAGCGATTGTTCACAATTTTTTCTAGGATTTTTCCAACGCAACTTGTTAATGATATTGGTCTATAGTTTTCGGCTTGTAGTTTGTTTTTTCCCGGTTTTAGAAATGGGAGGATAAGTGATTTATTCCATTGGTTTGGGTTTCTTTTAGCCATATAGTGTTAAAGATTTTTAGTAAATAGTTTTTCCCATCCAACGGAAGATTTTGTAAAAATTTGTATGGAATATCATCTGGCCCTGGGCTCTTATTTGGGGCATTTTTGATTGTTTGATCTAGTTCATACATTGTGATAGGCATGTTATAGGGTTCCTTATTTTGACTATCATGATTTATTTTATTATTTTCAGATTCTGTTTTGATCTTGAGGAATTCGGGTTTGTAAGCTATATTGCTTGATGTTATTGAAAAGGTTGTGGCTAAATGGTTTGCAATATTGTTGGGTTCTGTTACGATGTCATTTCCAATTTTTAGGGCTGATATAGTAAAATTTGTTGTGATACCTTTAACTTTTTTGATTTTTTGCCACATTTCACGCGTTGTTGTAGTGGAATTTATGTTCAATATAAAGTGTTTCCAAGATTCTTTTTTACTGTTACGAAAAATTTGTTTGGCTTGAGCTCTTATTTTTTTGAGTTCTATAAAGTTTTCAATTGATTGGTGTCTTTTGTAGTAATTGTATATTTTCTTTTTTCTTATTGATATTTCTTTACATTTTTCATTCCACCAGGGTACCTGGTAAGATTGTTTATGACCTGATGTTCTTGGAATTGATTCTCTTACGGCATTTAGAAGTGTTGTATTGAAAAATTTTATCATTTTTTCTACTTCCTGATCATCGTCTTCCTCATGGTGTGTCTTTAGTTTTGTTTCGATTATAGTATTGAATTTATCCCAGTTAGCTTTGTTTAGATTCCACCTAGTTAGATTTTTAATTTGGGTCGATTTTTCATTTGATTGAATTTCCAATTTTATTGGGAAATGATCACTTCCATACGTATTGGTCAGAGGTTTCTATATTATTATAGGGGCTATCTTTGCATGTGCGAAGGTGAGGTCTATGCTGGTATATTTTCCACTAGCCAGAGCCAGATGAGTGGGTTGGCCGTCGTTAAGTAGAATTATATCGGGTCGGTTTAGGATTTTTTCTATTATAGTACCTCTTTTATTAGTTTTTTCCGAGCCCCATATAGTGTTTTGTCCATTGAAGTCACCCAATATGATGTAAGGGGTCGGAAGTTGGGTAATAATTTCTTCCAGATCATCAGAGTCAAATTCCGTTGAGTTTGGAAGATAGATTGAACAGATTGTTGTTGGTATTTTTTTTATTATCGTACTTACAGCTATGGCTTCCAAATTTGTATTTAATAATATTTGTTCGGAGTGTAGTTCATTTTTGATACAAACAGCTACTCCTCCGCTAGCATGTACAGCTTGAAGTCTATTTTTATAGTAGATTTGATAGTTTTTTAATTTGGGTATTTGGTTGTTTTTAAAGTTTGTTTCTTGAATCGCTAGTATGCTTGGCTGATGATCCTGAATTAGTACTTGTAATTCAGGCAAGTGTGCGTATAGTCCATTACAGTTCCATTGTATTATGTGCATTTTTTTTTTATTTAGTGATGAAAGGGATGATTAGGAAAGAGAGGGAAGTAAGTGTAAGGAAAGGAAAAAGTGAAAGAATTTGAATGTGGAGGGTTTATTATTGGTTGAAGTTTAGTTTATCAATCTTGGCTGGTTGATGAGAAGAATGCGTCGGTTTCTTTATTCTGAGCTTTTCTTATGCTTGAGATTATGCGTGTGAATCTATATTTGATTTTACTATGTTGTAGTAGAACATGTAAGTCGCTTAGCATCGTTGTTACATGCTCTATGTTTGGATTGAATTTGAGTGCTATTTCTAGAGGATTTTTTGAATCGCGTATTTCTGTGTAGAAGTTTTCGAACTTTTCATATGTATAATCATATTGGGTAGGATTTTTGATTAGTTCTTCTTTTATCGGTTTTAGCAGTTCAGCAGTAGTTAGATTATCGTCTTCGTTTTTTTTGCTCTTTTGGTTGCTTTTTTTCTGGTGTTATTGGCATTATTTTGATTTATTTGTTGTTTTTCTGTGAGGGTAGTATTTGGATGTTTGAAAGGATCCTCTTGTGTCGCTTGTTTGATTTCGGGCGATGGTTCAGTAGAACTTGTTTGCAGTGGTCGTTTTGAATTTGTTTTTTGGGAGTCTGCTATTTGAATTTCATTTAGATTTTCAGTTGTTTCCATGTTAGTTTCTGATTCTGGAAGTTTGGGTTCGCTTGGTTGCGGAGATTCTCTAATTATGGTATTACTTAGAAGATGTACATTACAATAAGCCATTGTGTGCCCAAATTGATTGCACCGTTGGCATTTCTGGTCTTCATGGTGTATGTAAATTCGGAAGTTGTCATTCTCGTGTGTGATTATACTTGAGGTAGGTATATTTTGATCTTCTTCAGTTTTTTCTACGTATACGTATCTTCTGAAGCTAATTACATGGCTGTATTCTGGGTCGTCTAGGTATTTTATGAAGTTGATTGGAGATGTTTGTTTAAGTTTTAGTTCATTTTTTAGGAATTCTTCTAGGATTGTGTTTGGAATAGTGGGCGATACGTTGGATAATGTGAGTTTTTTTGATGGTGCAGTGAGTCGCTTTATTTGAATTTGTTTGTCATCAATATTGATATATTTTGTAGATTGTAATAGTTGTTCCACATGTTCTTTTGTTTTTAGATAAATACAAATTCGTTCGTTCGATACACGTGAGGCTGCGATAATATTTAATAGTTTGATAATTTTGCCTATGGCATATACATAGTCTTTTATTTTTGTTCCATTAATTGAATTAAGTATTATTGCCTGATCTTTTTTTGGATGTTTAAATGTAGTTTGATTTTTGAGAATGTTTGAATAGGTGGATGTGGTGTTTATATTAGTTTGTTCCATGTTAGTATTTGTGACCCCTGTGGCTGGGGGTGCACTGATGGTTGCAATAATGATGGAGAAATGCAGCTACTCTTTACAGAGTAATTTGTTGATTGTTGTTTTTTTTTATTATGTTTGAAATAGTGGTAATAGAAAATATTAAAACTAACCTTTTATATATAATCTTTAGTTTGTATATGCACGTCTGCTTGTTAGCACTGTTGCACATGAACTCGCAATAGTTTTATTTCACAACTTTCGTAGCTTTTTATATACTATTTCTATTTTTTACATATTTTTATTGCTATGCCGGTTTTTGAACAGTTTGATTTGTTTATTTTAAGTGCAGTTATATATTGCTAACGTGCATATCGAAGGGTCGTGGTGTTCGACAAGTTTTTATTTTTTTTTGTAAGTTATTATGGGAACCACTAATTTCGGTCGTTCCTAGAATATGTCATTTTCTGTAAATATTTTTTTTTGTAACCTTTCTTCAACCATTTAGTTTTATAAAGCAGTACTAACTCAAACTTGAAAAAGTTGATTTACTTGCTGTAGTTGCTATGTAAATTTAGTTAGTACCATTAGTCATCTTAAACGCCCCAATTCTTTGTCAATTTTATGTTATATTTTTGTAACAATTATAGTGTTTACTTTTTCTGATTACTTAATAATTTACAATTAATAATTCTTCCTCTGCATTTTGATTCCAATTAATAACTGGACCATCAAATTTTCAATAGTATTAAACCTTATAGTAACACCTATTTTATAATATTAGAAATGAAGTTGAGTTTATACAAAAATGATACCTCAGCATAGAATCTGATATGTTGTTTATAAACTTAGGCGAGATATAGAACAAATCTCTATCCACAAGAAATTTCTTCTATTACACGTCAATATAATTGTACAACACATCATCAATTACCTTTATATACATCTATCTTTTCTTGAACTTTGCGGTTTTCACCAACAATATTTTACAGAATAGGAATAGCAGCGCCTTAAGGAATAAATTAAAATAGGTTCCAGCTTTTTAACTCCCATGGGCCAACAGAAATCATTTCTAGACTACTTTTGGTGGTCCGTGGACTCTACTATATGTGAAATTTGTAATTCTAGTTATGCTACAAAATCTAGCATTTTGCATTCAACGCCAGTAAAAGTTGTGCACCGAATTTTAAAAAATTAAGACAAATTACATATGTTGATATGTAGAATAGGTACATATATGCTAAAATTAAGAATCATGCAAATTGTCCATTATTCCTTAGGTGATCATAAGGACCATTAAACAATGAAAAATTATAAAAAGCAGAAAACATAAATATATCAATTTTTTAGTGATGGGGTTTGTCCACGGATTTAATAATAGTAATTAATAATAGTAATAAAAATAAAAATAATAGTTACTATTATTAAATCCGTGGGTTTGTCACAACCCACATAATTTTGTTGGTACAGGTGTAATTTTTTTCCACATATGTAACGGCGGGTTAAATTGACAACAAATTTTCGATTGTGTACCCTATAGTCATTCATTCCTTTTTCAGTTCAACACATTGTTAAGGATTCTTACATTGATAATTTTCATGACCACTACTGTAAATTTACCGTTATTAAAATTAAATAATCTATGAGTATGATCTTGAATTAATTAATTTAAAATGATAATTTTAGAATCAAGTGTATAAATTTCGTCTACATGAACATCCAAATTATGGCTGGCAGCCACGATTATCTCCGAGTGGGTTTATTTCTATATTAACGAATTTAACAGCCATTCGTATTCGAGGTACATATTCTGCACATGGTGTTGGATATCTTGATGATGTAAAATTAGAAACTGCAGCAAGAGGAATAGCCGGAAGATCAGCATTATGGGTCGAACAATGCAATTGCCCAGAAGGTATTTTCAGCATTTTTATTAGTTAACATTAGGTACTTTAACAGTTTACACCACGGCACAGTGGGACAGATTCACAAATTTTTGGCCAAAATTCTGAAAGTTATACAATAGACTGACAATAAGGTTATATGAGACAATAAGGTTATATTTAAAAAAATTTACATGTTAAAATAGGGTAGTTTTTAGGGGGTTAAAATTAAAATAACTGAGAATAATTATAAAATATTGAATTCCTTATAGAAATCAATATGAACATTGATGTAAAAATAGTTTTAAAAATCTTATTATTAAAATGGGGTAGTTTTTAGGGGGTGAAAATTAAAATAACCGAGGAAAATTATAAAATTTTTAATTCCTTTAGAATTCAATCTGATTATTGATGGAAAAATAATTTAAAAAATCTTCTCATTAAAAAAGGGAAGTTTTTAAATATAGTAAATAAAAATTTGCTGCAAGGTTGCTGCAAAATCAACTTGTAATTCACGCACCTCAGCATGTTCAAAATAGAATTACTCACAAAATGACACCTCTTGGCAGCTGAATTTTACAGAACATGAAAAGCACACATCATACAAAATTAAAAATTTTTATTCACCTTGGAACTTTGTGGCTCTAAAAAGTTATAGAAACTTAAAATTAAATTTGTCAAATTTCAATCGTTGAAATCGCTTATTTTATGATTGGTTCTGATTGATAGCCTATGGGCTATGGGCTATCAATCAGAACTAAACACAGTCAATTATGTATATGTTACGGTCAACTTAAGTTCTTTATTTATAGTAAAAAATGTCGTCACTCTCTGCCGCAATACCTCCAATCACCAGCACACCAAATTTTGTCCGGAGATACGATGACATAATGTTCATTTTTGTTTTCTATTGTGGTAGCCTTAACAAAGATATCGGTAGCCCTGGCAAAGATATCTATATATATCACCCCCTACCCTAAATCTACCTATAAAAGTTTATTTAACAAAATCCAAAATGAAAAAAAAATTTTATTTTTGTACGCCACTGAATTTTTTCCAAAATTTTTATATACGTCACATAATACCGTAAGAAGTCACAAATAAAATTTCTCCAAGATTGGTACAACAAATTTTTTCGGTCATCTAGAGGATTTGAAAATCCTGATTCTGAAAACATTTGCGAAAAAGTTTAACAAACAGCCTAAACTTGGTCGCTACCTAGTGGCAGAACCTTTTACTTATAAAGTAACGTTCCGTCAGTCCGTACGACGATATTATAAAATATTTCCCACCGAACCACCTATTTTTGTATTCTAAAATTAATTGTTACAAGCCCTAAACTCAATTCTTATGCTGCACTCGGTATACAAATCAACATTAACCTAATTTTGACACATATGTCACAAAATTATGACGTTTATTAAAATTTTGAATATATTGTTTTATTTTTGCCAGCCATCTGACAAATTCTCACAAAAAATATATAAATTAAGATTTCAGTTAATATTTTCTATAATTTTTCTGACCTGCCCCGCCCTGTTACAATTGGCTCGGTTTGTTTTCCCACCAATACTTATACTTTCAAAGCTCCATCGACACACCAAATTTTAGCTGAATCGGTTAAACATTTCCGGAGATACGACGACATTTTCATTTTTTTTTATTTATTTTATTGTGGTGGCCCTGGTGAAGATTTCTCTGGCAAAACCTTATTTTCACCATTCCAGCCCACGAGGCATACGTCCAATAAGTTTGATTGCAATCGACGCAGAAATGCCGGAGAAAATCGATCGACAAAAACTTTTTTCATGTTTTTGACAAAAAAGTTAATTTTATTTTTTTCATGTTGCATTACTGATTTCTATCGAAGGATTACATATGCTCTCATATCCATTAGGATCAATGTACCTACGTACCAAATTTGGGTAAGATCCCTTCAGCATTTCTTGAGTTATTCACTCTTAAAGTTTCAACTTTGACAACTTGTGATTTTTGACAGACGACAGATAGAAGATTAATTTTACCTATTCTGGATAAAGCCTTTTAAGGCCTTTAAAATAACATATCGCAAGACAAAATATTTTTAAAAAATCCCGTATTATTTTCTTGTGGTGGCACTCCTGATTGATAGATCGCGACGAAAACCTTATTTTCACCTTTCCACCGTGAACCCTACCACCATACCAAATTTGGTCGTAATTGGTTGAATGGTTCGGAAGCAAATCGATCGACAAAATTTGACGACCGACCGACAGACAGACCGACACAGAAATTTTTTTTTTACTTTTTGCAGATCTTTACGTTTCTGAACACGGTGATCTCGAAAATGCAAAAAAAAAAAGTTGAAATTTTTTTTCGATTACCATACCTTCAATTTTTTTTTAAAATTGATTGGAGGTAAAAATTACACAAAATAAGTACCAACTTAAAAACCCGACAAATTGGTCGGGTGTTGTCATTGGTCAAAATTTAACAATAAACATAAATATATAAATTTTAATTTCAAATTAAATCAAATTTTTGGGGCCGTCCCTGTAGCATAGTTCCAAAATTTTTCCACGATGCACATCTATTTCATTTCAATATTCTTGCTTCAATTCGTGTATCTAGATATCGTAGAGTACTCCTATCTGTTGATATTCATTATCTAATTTCTGTTTTTGTCGAGTTAGAGTTTTCTTTGTCAGGGTCATGGAGTACTCTGTGTTAGTCAAAATCGGGTTTGTTATGCTTGGTTTCATTATTCACTATCGGTAGGGTTGTCTTATAACTCTGTTTTTATTCGTAGGAACCCATGCAATGGGTCCCGGGGAGTGCGTTCAAACAGTTCAGTTAGGTTTAGGGGTGGGTTTTCAGTGAAGAAAGATTCCACCGCCTCCCTTTCCTCCCTGTATTGAACGCAGTCCAGGATCCTATGCAGCGGCTCGTCCAGAATGTTACAGGCCGGGCACAGTCCGGTATGTTACGGTCAATGATGACAATTCGGCCATTGACGTCAACGGCCGGACAATGACGTCACTGACCGTGCATTTTGGGCGATGTTGACATTTAAAATTTTATATGTGGTTTTTACATCATTGTCCTGGCAACGACGTCATTGTCCAATACAGAGCGGGCGATGATGAAACTACACCTTTTTTTTATTTGATTTATTATTGGTTCAGCTTATACATGCTATACACAATACTTACAACAAAATTACAGGTTTAACATTAACTAATAATTTAATTTTTTATCTCCGCCTACTGACATAATAGAGACATTAACACGATTTGCACATACGGTCCAAGTTGACCATAATATTCCTAGTTCTTATAATCTCATGTTTCTTCCTTTGAGATATAATACACCCACCCAAAGTAAGTATTAAAATACGTCTAGCAAGGTCTAGCACTTTTATCAACATAAAATTACGTCACCTCTTGCCGTCGCCTATATTCTCAGATCTGTCTTCCTGCTTATACTGCCTAAGTAAACATACACCCCTATTCTGTAACTCCTTCGTTATCATAACGAATTTCGTAAAGTTTGGTTTCGTTAACAATTTTGTAACGAAATTCGTTGAGAATGGTATTCTGTAACTACACCCTAACGAATTCGTTACGGGGTTCGTTCGTACGACGTTCTAAACGAAAAAGCTAAGCGATTTTTTACGATTAATCACGAAGTTGTATTTGTATCATAATTCGGCTCTGTAAACAGTAAACATATTTGAATTATTTGAATTTTGCTATTTTAGCGGCAAAATAATAACAATTATAAATTTTTCAAATTAATTGGAACTTGGTTGGAGTAAAATTCATATATTTTCTTTTTTTCAAAATTATTCATTATAATTTACGTATTTACCTCAATTTATGTATGCTTAAAATAATATGTATGCTTAAAAAAAAAAGTTATAATAAAATGTCCATCAGATGTTTAATATTTTCGGTAACATTGCTTTTACAAGCCGACAAAGAAATAAGCAGATTTAAGGGTAATCTTTATCGCCTTGTTCCTCTAGTTATTTAAAACAATTGTTAACAAATGTGTACTTTCATGAGCGGTTTAGTGAGCATTTACACTATTTTTACTTTTTATTTCAATAGTGATAAATTATTCTCACCCCAAACAAAATTCTATATGAACAGGGTGAACTCTTGGGTATTTGGGGGTGCAAATTTATGAGAAATAATGAAACTTTCCGAACAAAAAAAAACCACGCCAAATAATGAAATGGGTTACTTGTATCTCGAAGATGTCGATGACTAATCCTTATATTGTCCCTAAAAATTACAATCTGATTTAGTGGTGGCCTGTCGGAGTAGGCTCATGAAGTCAAGTATCATAGTTCCGCAAAACCATAACTAATATTTTTTAAAAACCTCGAACTTCGGTTTCACAGGCCTGCCCCACCGCCTAAACTTCTCACAAGCCGCCACTATTTACTAAATACGTATTGTACATAAAGGAACATGTACTGACCTTCTTATATTTTGCAGTTCTTCACCTGCTAGAATGATCTCTAACAATTGTGGATCCATTTGTATATTTTTAAATTGTTTTTGCACAAATATCGGTATTATAAACGTTTTACAATAATTATGTTCAATTAAAAAAGAATTAGCAAACCTTAAATTATTAGTTTATTAGCTCTTGAAATAATATTATATAAATAAATTATAAATATAGGAGCTAAGATAATAATAAAAACAAAATTAACCTTAAATTTAATCTGTCACTCGACAGATTAGCTCTCAACGAATTCGTAAAAATACGCAACGACAGCTTCAGAGCTTTCGTACAAAAATACTGTCATAACGAAAATGGTAACGAAGGCATTTACGAATTTCGAGGTTAGTGAATACCAACTAGACAACTTAACGAATTTTTAGGCGTTACGAATCGTAATCTCGTAACGAATGTGTTACAGAATAGGGGTGAATGTGTATTGAATTACTTTGTTAGTCGTAAAACTTGCCTACGAACATTTATATATTTGTAATGTATATTTTTAACTGTTAATTTGTACCGCGAATTTTTTTATTGTTGTCCATTAATTTGTTAATGTCTCTATTAGGTCTGATGCAGACGAAGATAAAATAGTATATTAAACTCGAGTTTAAACTACTTATTAACCGCTCGTGTGGATAGTATATACGATCCACCTCGCATTTAATATGCCGTTTAAACTCCTCGTTAAATAATACGAGATTGTTTTTACATTATCAGTTCAATGGGTTTCTTTTCGGAGATGGAGACTTCATATGGTCCACGGGCGGTGACACTTCTTAACTCAATTAAAGGTGATTTCAGGAAGCTTGCTAAATCTAGAAATAGAAGAATTTTTCTGCTACGGTGTTGGAGCACGGATTGTTTCCCAGAGTTTATCCAAAAGAAGGTTAAAAGTATGTCACAGGAGTTAATTCCGGATAAGGACATTTTACGAAGAGCTGATGGTTTCCTTAAGCAATTTAAGAAATCCATCTTAAATATCCATATTAAAATAGCTATTTCAACTATTAAATTGTTTAAAAAAGTATTGGATAACCATATTACAATGCTTAAGCTAATTTTACCACACAAAGTGGTAGACAAATTTGTGAATTTGCAGAGATGGCATTACGAGACCATGTTTAATGACATTAGAGGCAAGCAGTGTAAAAAGTTTCAGTCACTTAAATATCAACAACAACGTTGGGAGGTTTTGGGAGATGAAAATTGGGTATTGAATTCAACTGATCCTCATATTCCTGAGATTGTGATGAAGACGGTGTCTCTGGGTCCCAAATTTTCAATTCTACCTTCATTAAAGACTTTTCCCATGTTTAACTTTCTCTCTGAGATAGAACATACATTGAGCTACCTTACTTTGCCTGATCACGAGAAAGAAATATTAAGAGGTAAGCTTATTAATATTACCCACAACTTTTGTAACAAACCCACAAAACAAGCCATACTAGAGAAACAAGTATGGACTGCCAAGAAGTTTTTTCAAGAGAACCCTGATCTTTTGGTCCTAAAGGCTGATAAGGGTAATTCTACTGTTATTATGCACATCGGTCAGTACAAGGAAAGAATGTATAACTTATTTAAGAACACGGAAACCTATAAGAGATTACCTGGCAATCCTACCAATTCTATCCAGAGTAGATATAATAAAATTATTGGAAAATTACACAAAAACGGATACATAGATGACATCACAAGGAAATCTTTAAATAAATACAACTCCTTATTCCCTCGCGCTTATGGTCTACCCAAAGCCCACAAGAGTGAAGTTCCTTTGAGACCGGTTATTAGCTGTGTGGATTCTCCTTCTATCCCACTGGCTAAGTTTATTAATAATATTCTAAGAAACGCTTTACCATCATTCCCATTTAACATCAGGAACACCACAGAAGCGAGAGATAAGATTGTTTCCCCCAGAATACCACACGAATATGTTTTGATCTCTTTTGATGTAAAATCACTATTTACTAACATTTCCAAAGAGTCTGTGATTTCATCTTTGTACAACAATTGGGACCTCATCTCTCCTCACACTTGCATTCCACCTGAAGACTTTATGAAATTAGTGGCTACTATTTTTGACAATAGCTACTTTAACTATAATGGTCATTTCTATTCCCAGTTAGTAGGTTCGGCCATGGGCGATCCATGTAGCCCCATCTTCTCCGCTTTTGTTATGAACGATCTTTTGTGTGATTTCTTTGGAACGGTGGCATTTGAATTGCCCTTCTTGATGTTATATGTTGACGACATGCTTACTGCTGTGCCCGTTGGAGAGATTTCCAACAGCCTTACGATACTCAACTCTTATGACACGCGTTTAGAGTTTACATATGAGTTAGAATCCAATTGCTCTATCCCGTATCTGGACCTCTTGGTTACAAGACATACTAATTAGTGTAATATAAATAAAAAATAACAGAAAAATAACTAATAATAAATAATAAAAATAACTCTAAACGCGTGTCATAAGAGTTGAGTATCGTAAGACTGCCATTAATGGCAGTCTTAGCACTGACATTTACCAGAAGTCTTCATCTACGGACCGCCTCCTTAACTTCAACTCTGCGCACCCCCTTCAACAAAAGATGAATGTTATTAGGGCCTTAAAGAATAAGATCGTGGACTGTGTACCTCAAGACCACATAGGTATCAAACTACACGAACTAAAAATTAAACTCTTAAAGAATGACTTTCCTGGTAAACTGATAGACAACATCCTCTTTAGAAAGAATGCACAGAAGATTACCTCGGCAGACTCTCAGTTGAATGGCTCTACCTCAATGAATAACTACTGCAAGATTACGTTCCACCCTTGGTTGGCCAAAAAAATAAATACTACTCTAAGGGAAGCACTCACCAATAGTAAAGTAATGTTATCGTTTTACAATCGTTTCTCGTTTAACAACATACTCTTCTCAAAAACCAAAGATAGGATCCCTACCTTAGAAAGAATCAACGTAATCTACTGTGTTGAATGTAGTTGTAATGCCAAATACATTGGCCAGACTAAACAAAGGCTAATTAATAGAATAAAACAACATCAATACGACGTGAGAACAGGTTAAAAAAAGACAGGATTGGCCGAACATATCATTGAGGACTCACACAATTTTTCATCCGAAGATGTGAGTATTCTGAATTGCGAACCTAATTACCAAAAAAGAACATTCTTAGAGGCCGCCTACATCTCTGTGACTAAAAATAATATCAATAAACAAACAGATTATGGTTGTCTTAATCATGGCTACAAAAATCTTCTCAAGGGGTACAGGAAAAAATTAGAAGAACGTCCACCTTAAGGTGTTTGGTGCAAGGGTTTTTTACCGAGCTACGATATCGGATCTTCCAACTACTCATTTTATTTTATCTTTTCGACTCGTGTGTGTTTAGTGAGTTTTTCTGTCTTCTACCATGTATGGATTTTTATATTTAATTATTGCACATTTTTTGTATTGTTGTTTATATATTTTTTGAGTTTGGCTGTAGAAAAAAAGGGGGGGTTTTATACGGTTATACCGTTTTTTATTTTTCTGATCTTAATTTATTCGGAGAGAAATTTCCTTATGATATAACTTTATATTCTTTGTGTATATTGCTAATGTAGAAATTTTTATCTTGTATTTCTAAGTTTTTGTCAGGTGCGAATTTTTATATCTTTGACATTTTAATTATTTGTTCACTTTATTGTATTCAACGCTTTTATACACGATTCTGTTTTAGATTTTAATGTTAATATTAATTTTTATTATTGACTTAGTTAATGTGTCACCTGATGTGCTTATGTTCTTCTCTCCGAATGAATTTTTAACGCTGAAAACACTCTTCATTCCTGACTGTGAGGTGAGTGTAGAACACCCCCCCCCCTCCGTTATGTGAGATCATGTCTCAATCTCTTTGTTTTAGTCCTGAAGATGGTTTAATATATAGCCGAAACGTTGACCAACAGTCTGTTTGTTTTTCTTGAGCGTTCCGCGATCCCGCTATTCTTTTTCAATAAATAGTATACTATTAATTTTTACGGTAAGGAATGCTGTCCCTACTGACACATGTTGAATGTGTGGCAAAACTGTTATCATTTTAGTTGGCGGTTTGATTTTCTATTCCATCAGAAAGTAATGTATTTTTCCCGCTACCGTTGATGTAAGTATGCCTTACGCTCATAGTCACAATAGGCGTAAGTTGATCATAACATTTGTTTATTTAAATATGGTTGACGACGGAACTTAATAATCACTTACAATCCTAGGAAAATAATGAAGTAATGATAGGAGTAACATTTTAGGACTTGGTATTTATTTGTGAAAATTAAATGTACAATTTAAAAACGAAGAATTTTTTATAATTACTTGTTCGTTTTGGAGCAAATTGGTCTCTTGGTCACTACATGGAACAGCGATACTCTGAGATGTTAAAATTGTTGCCACTTGAGAAGAAGTATAATCTTCATGAATTATTTTTGAAGTAGAACTTGTATTATTGGAGTCAAATGTATTTTTGGCATAAAGTATTTTGCTGGCGACATCTAATTTGTTTTTAATCTACTCCGCCACATAGCCTTTTGCTACTGTAGTAGACTTCCACCCAGCGTGCCGTTTTAAACCTAATATATCTTCTCCAGAATTTACGAGTAAAGTGGCAGAAGAGCGTCTAAAGCAATGCCCAGTATACAAATGCGCTTCTGGCAAGTTTAAAAATGTTGCAATTATTGTCGGAATTTTCGCAAATGTGTGTTTTCCAACTGGCTGATTAATACACGTCCCGGATCGATATCTCAAGAACAAACGTGAATTATTAGTCACTTTCATGCAAATCGCCAAATACTTTTTAAAAGTTTTCAAATAGTCAATATCTTCTTCAAAATTTTCAACAATTGAAAAACTGCGAGGAACGTCATTCTTTGTATTAGGAATTTTTATAATTACAAATCTTCCATTATCTGTAACATCTTGTAACTGCATTTTACAGAATTCATCTGTCCGACAAGCTCCAGCAATGCCCATAATCATTACTGTCTAAAAAAATTATTTTAAAATTTAAATGCAGAGAAAATAATGGCAATCTTACCTTCATCAATAAGTATGTGTCGTCAGGAGCATTTTTTAAAAAGTTTACGATATCCTCTCTGTTCAGTATTTTGGACTTTTTTGGAATGTGGCCTTTATTCTTGCTTTTGAGGTAACCAATTAACTTCGTGAATTTTGAAATATCAACGTTTACATTGTAGGAAATGGTTGTCTTCAACATGGAATACTCACACCATAAGCTGGCTGGTGACTTTAATTTTTCCGATCGTTCAAGCATATATGCAAGCATCACGTTTTCTGATATAATTTCCACATTTTTCTTAATAGACCATTCTTTGAATACATCGTAGGTATATTCATACCTTTTTCTTGATTTAATGGGAAGCAAACTTAAGCAAGCAATATTGGCGGCTTCGCCAATTTCCATATTATTTTATTTACTATCTCAATTATTTGTAATTGTTTGTATATTACTAAGTAACGGCCAAAGCAAACTTAGAATGTAAAAATAATGAAATCAAAATTCGAATTAAAGTTCTGACAATCGATGTCAAATCATCCGTATTGTTTTTAAAATAATTATTATATTAAACGGTAAAAGTTACGGTAGCGGGAAAAATATAATTTGCTACACACGGATTGTAGAGACTATTAACACTCGCGGAAGGTAATATTAACCTCGGCATCCGCCTCGGTTTATATAAACCTTCCTTGTATGTTAATAAGGTCCTTACATTCCTAGCAACTTAAATAGCTATTTTTAGCATATTCATATTTTGCAGAAAATAAACAACTTTTGCTGGAAAATTTCTTTTATCTGGCAAAATATGAATCGGCTAAAAAATAGATCGAGATAAATATTGTATCGACTCTTAGTATTCTTTTCTTTTGTTAGTTTTCCCGAGATTGGTTGAAATATCAGTTTGAAAATATTTTTAAGCGGACAAAATAAATTTTGATTAATTTTCTCAATTTTAATTCCATTATTATCCTTAAATATACAATTAACACTTTTTAATTAAACACATTAAAACCATTAATTAAAATTATATTATATATAACCATTATATAAAAAACAGTTTTAGACATAATTATTCTGAAGCTGAATTTAAAATTTTTAGGTTTTAAATTTTCAACAATAGTACATTGTCTTATTCGGATTAAAAGTGAAACTTTGTTTGACAAGCAATTTTTGCATTTGCGAGGCGGAGCGCTAGCGGATAGCTCCTACAGACTAGTAGGAACTAAGAATGAGCATCCTCCTATAATATTATGCTCTATGGTTCATTGGGGACACCACTCTTTTGGCAGCAATCTGCAACATCGAGATTCATTATGTGCTTCTTGTAATTGCTATGAATCGCACGCATGAATCCTTTAGTTTCAAAGTGTAGTAATCCCCGCTTCAACCATTCTACTGACATTTCTCTATCAATTTCTTCGGAGTCCAAAATTGTCGGATATTTACCGTGAAGCACCTTAATTCTTCCAATTAATATCTAATTCAGATTTTTCTTCGCAATTAAGATTTTGATTTTTTAAATTCAAACCACTAAACTTTTTATCTAAACATATAATTAATTTCGCGAATTAAAGGAATGTTAATCGAATAAAAATAATCACGCAATAATTTTGTTATAGATTTACAAGAATTAAATAATAGTTATTTATGTATCTAGGGCATTATGACGATGTTTATGTCAAGGGCAACCAATTTAAAAGGGCGAGGGCCGCCAGGCCCGAGAGTTTTTAAGTTGCTCGAGAGCATAAACATCAAGTAATGCTCGTGATGCATACAACGTTTTATATTTCACTGCATTTGAATCTGTCAATATTTAAAAATTTTATAAATTTTGAATTTGATGATTGCTAAATTTCATTTTTTTTTTAATTTTTAATTGTTCAATTAGTGGATCTTCATTTGAAAGTTATACTTTTAATTTTAAATAAAATTGTAAACAATAAAATGGTACATTTTTTGAATTATATTATAGTATACTAATCAAAAATTAAAATGGTGAAGAGATCAAATCTTGGTCGTTATTCTCCGGTAGCTAAAAGACAGCGTCTTCATAGAGTCAGAAATGTTCTTAATGCTTTTGAGCGAGCGCAGGATCCCATTTCACAGCAAATCCAAGTCCCAATAAGAGTTGATGGTGATGAGCATTTGCATGATATAGAAGTCGAAAATGAAATCGTTTCTTTGCTTCTATGGATAAGCAGGGAAATGTCTGGATTTAATTATGATGTCTTCATTGATTATGCAGCTGATTCTCAGGTTTCTATTGGAACTATGGCTTTCAGCTGCAACTACTGTCATGCATTGAAATGGAAAAAAGAAACACCTGGCCTATGTTGTAGTTGTGGAAAAGTTTTACTAGATGATATTCTTGAAGTTCGGAAAATAATTTATTTATTTGTCAATCAAAAAACGAATAATATAGTATACCAAGAAATATTATAGATTTGTATATTACATTTAAAATGTCATGTTCAAAATTAATTAAAAATACGAGTTTATTATGATTTTATGATAATTGTTTAATTTTGTAAATAGGTTTTGTGTTGCTGATTTTTAATCGTCCGGTATATTTAAATTATTGTTTGTAATGTTAAGTTGGTAATATTTTGTTAAGTTTGATTATTAAAAAATGTGGAGAGATGCTTTTTGATAGCCGATTGCCAGAGAACGGACGTGAGTTTGTCCGTTCTAGATTGAATTTAAATACAAATTTTGATTTTGAGTTTTGAAAAGTGGTTTTATTAATTAAAGTTAGTAATTTAAAAATTTAATCAAAAATACATTGCAATATGTATCAAAAGTATTGGAATTCATAAAACAACTATTAGTAGTGCCTGTGTTAAATATTTTTCTAGCTGCAAGTGAAAATTCTTCAATATTTCAATAAAATCTCTTGATGAACTATAATTTTAAATATAAAATTATTGCTACGTGTATGTTGCAATTACTATTCTGTATTGAATTTTTTTTACCGTAGCTTAAAATTCTTAAATTTACGTCGCCCAGGCGCGCCCTGCCCTAATCTAATCTAATCTAGTCTTAGATATCAGGATACCACGGCTTTGCCGTTTACTCCGGGTCTAGTCTGAGTTTTTATAGTAGGCGTTTTTAAAGGGGACGTCCCCTATGGGAGCCTATGGCTACTGTGGTGGACCGCTGTTTGGTGTATCTGTGTGGAGCGTTGCGTATGACCAATTACCCAGGCCACGCCCGGGTTTTTGTCAAGCGAACGCTCTCACAGCTGATCAGCTCTGCCGTTTATCCATTCTTCTTTTATTTTTCTTCGGCATTTCTGCGTCGATAGCAGTCAAAATTTTTGGACGTATTTTTGTAGGGGTCTAGTGGTGAAAATAAGGTTTTGGCAAAGAAATCTTTGCCAGGGCTAACACAAGTCGAGGGACAAGGACTTTTTTCAAGTTTTCGCAAAAAAAAGTAATCTTTTTTTTTTAATGTTGAATTCTTGGTTTTTATCAAATGGTTCTATATGCTGTCAAGTTCTGTGGGGGCAATGTTTCTACATACAAAATTTGGTTGAAATCCCTTCAATACTTCATGAGTTATTCACTCTTGAAGTTTAAACTTTGGCAGCTTGTAATTTTTGACAGATGACAGATAGAAATTTAATTTCACCTATTCTAGATAAAGCTTTTCAAGCTGATTAAAATAATCTATCACAAGACAAAATCGTTTTTAAAAATTTGTGTTAGTTTTTTGTAGTAGATTACAACTCTTTTAACTTTTTGAATTGTTATATCTCCAAACCGGTGGCTCTTAGGAGAAAAACTATTTAGACATTTTATTAGATAATTATCTTTAATGTAGATAATTATCTACAATTTTTGTCTAAGCTAATTTTATGATAAAAGTTACCGTTTTGCTGAAAATTGCGAAAAACCCGTTTTTGTGACCTTTGACCCCGAATAAATTTTTTTCCAGGTGTCGGATCAATGAGGACTTTTTAGATTTCATTTATAATAGTGTTTTAAACAATCCTACCAATTTTCAGCCGTGTGTGAATTATTGTAACCTTGGATGTCTAAATTGACCGGACTACTAGGTAATTAATATATCTGCATATGATGTTTCACCTCCGAGTTGCGATGAGATAAGGCACACAACAATCTGTCGACTTCCTAGCAAAATTCTCAGAATTGTCGAGGTATAGGGGGTCGAGCTATAGGGGTTGTACTGTACCAACTTTCGGTAACATTGTTACGGAGATGGTTATAACTTAGGATAACAATCTAGTCATAACAATATATGGTTATACAACCATGTTGAAATCAGAATCGCACAAATTGTCGAGTCTCATTTTCGTCCGGTTTGGCGCATGACGTCACTTGGTAAGTTCACGCCCACATTTTTCAAATAGAAATTAGAAATAAGAACAACGCTATACAGAGATGTTATAAGTTAGAAAGAGAACAAGCTCATATAACATAACATATTTACGTAAATACATAACGTATTTACGTTATGTTATATCAAAGGTTATATTTTAAAAGTAAAAAACATCACAGTACTGATTGTGAGAATATAAAATCGTATATATTTATCCCAAATAAAAAAGTTTTAATTAGCATTATGTTATGTGGAATTTGGATGTCTGAAATGAAGTGATATCCTCTATATTTGTATTTTTGTTTCTCAATTTCGAGAATTTACAAATTGGTTTGTCCGTGTATTAAATAAATAAATAAATTAACGATCAAGTACAAAATTTATTAAAAAAAGTAATTGTGAAAAATAACTAAAATATAATTTTATTCACAAACGGTTAGTAATCGATACATTCCTGATTTTTAAAAAGTTGGGAAGCAGTTTATTATTTACTTTCACTTGCCAACCAATCAGAGCTATTTTGTTTTACTTCCCAACCTACCTCAGGTCGGGAAGTGATCACTTCCCCACCTGCAAAGTCGCATGATGGCAAGAGAAGGAACTAACAAATAATGTGCGTCAAATTAATTAAGATATGTCAAATGTCAAGTGCAGATTTAGTGCAAGCTAACTAATTTAATTTTATTTTAGTTACTTTAAAAAGTTGTAAGTTGTAAGTTTTATAACAATATTGTTAATTTAGCCAGAATAATTAAAGTACAATTTCACATATTTTCCATCATTTTGTTTGACATAAACAGCAATTTGCTTATTTTTTATACCAACTTGATAAACTATTTTTTCTTTTCAAAAATGAAATAAAGTGAAAAGCAGCGTATAATTTAATACAAATTTTAATTATTTGTTATTTACCATCCGATTGTGAATAAAATAGTATACATACCTCGGTGTCAAGCTTCATTCCAGCGTCGCGCTTATAGTTGACTTCGGCGCTTCGCGCCTCAGTCAACTAACCTAGCGCTCGGCTGTAATGAAGCATTTTCCACCTCGGCATGTAATATACTATTTCATATTACCTGCATTGAAACAGTGTGTTTCAATAGCTGTCAAGACAGTCGAAACACGACAATTTCAGACCACTGCGAATATTGGTCAAACATTAAAATGTTTCTGCCCGAGGGCAGAAACACTCAAGTTTCTTACCGCCAACTCTGTTTCCGATTTCATTTCAGCCCTGTCAGAATTAAAATAATTTTTCATTACTTCAAATAAAATTTAATTAGTATGACAGCTGTCAGATTAATTCGATATTGTTGTTTATGAGTAATTTTTTTTTGCGCGCGATCGATCTAAATTTTTGCATATGGTTTCCTACCGATAATTCACCGGGGGGTGAGTACAAGACGAGGGGGGGAAATTTTTTCTCAGTTTTTCGATATCTAGCGCCGTTGTCGAGTTATTGCTGATTCAAAAAATTTTCGAATTTAAAATATTTATTTTACTAGTTTCAATGCAAAAAAATTTTCTGTTTCAATGCAGGTAATATGAAAAATAGTATGTGTGGCGCGGGGTGAAACGCGATTTCAGACGAAGGTGATGCCAGCCCTCGCTTCACTCGGGCAGGCAAATTTCACCCTCGTCTGAAATCGCTTTGTTTCACCCCTTGCCAAACAATATACTATTAAACAAGTATTTACATAAATTGAAAGTTTACCAAATATTTACAAATTTCAATTTACCAAAAATATCAATTATTAGTATTATTAGCTCTTCTTATTAAATATTTAAATTATTAAGAACGTTAAAAGAACGAACTAAAATCACAAATTCAAGTTTCAGGGAATATGAAATGTTCCGTGTTTAAGAATAATTTGTTATTGAGAAACAAAATAATGACATAGTTTATTATAATAGTTTATTACTGATTTAAAAATAATTATAATTTTAATTAAATTTGGTAATTAACCAGATTTAAAAATTTAAATTCTAAAACAAAATTTAAAAAATTTAACCAAACACCAATAATTGACGTTTACAGTGCCTATTTTCGGTTCTAGTAGGCCCTAGGCCCGTATAACTTCTGGGGCCCCCTCGTAGGATTAGGAAATTATTATTTTTATTGAAATAGGAAATTAGAAAAATAGCGGCGTAGGTGAAAAACTTGGTGTCACAAATTCACAAAAATTATAATATTAATTTAACTCGAAATTCATTTATACAGGGTGTCCCCGTGAAGGTGAGAACCTTTGAGGTGGTGATAAAGGACACTTTTCTAATAGTAAGTCCAAACCCTTGGGGGTACCTCACTTTAAAGCAATTTTTGAATTTCTGATTTAAAACGGCCATATCTCCCATATTATTGATTTTTTAAGTTTAATGAATTAGAAAATTTTTCAAGATCATTCACTTATCTATAAAATAGGTTAGATTCTTAGATCATATATATTATATATGATCTAAGGTTAGACTCCTTACATCTAGAATCAACGGATTTTGAGTTATAAATTGAATTAAGGGAAAAATTTTTTTTAAATATTCAGGCTTTATTATTTTTACTTTTCTTGCAAACCCCGTATCTCTTAAACAAAACGTCTAAGAAAAAAAAACTAATGACCCAAACCGGATAGGAAATTTAACGGGCTACAACTTTGGTCAAATGAAATTTTTTGGAAAACCAACCGTTTTCACAGAAATTTTGAAACTCAAACAAATGTTTTAATTCTGCAAATTAAAACATTCGTTTTATTTTGGTGTCACAATTTTTATAATTGTTTTTTTTACAATACAAATTTTTATAATTGTTTTTTTTACAATACAAATTTTTACAATACATTCAATTTGAATTAAAACATTCGTTTCGAAAAGCAAACAATTGTAAAAATTCGTTCGAATTTCGACATTCAATTGAATGTTTTAATTGGGAGCCACAGTCGGTGAGCTTTTTTAGAACTACACCTCAATAAACTTGACAACCATGCCGTAAAGAAGGCGTAAACTTTTCGTTATGAAGTAAACAAGAAGTAAAGAATAACAAATTCCAGGTTTATTATGTTTTTGACGGTGTAAATCATAGATGAGAGAGATAAATTAGGGAGCATACTATACCAAATTGTATTTTATTTAAACAAGGGTTGCTTTACCAGGAGTGCTTGGTGTATATGGAGTTGCAGCAAAGCAAGAGGAAAACCAATGCATTCCAATTCCAACATAATTATCATTGATTCCAACATTCATAATTATAAATAACAGCTGTCGCAAAAGATTGATCGAAGTCAATCGAAGACGTATGTATGTAGTTAGAGAGAGATTTTTAAACTATTATTAGCTAAACTAGCTTTGTATGCCAGGCGTGTGTTAATTCGATTTTTAAACAGTCTATAAGAATTTTATCAAATTTTGGATAAAAATAATAAAGTATGAAATGAAATTTAAAAACAAGTAAACTACCTAGACAATGCAGGAATTCATTCCTACTAATAAGTCTAAAGGTACACTCTTTGACAAAAAATAGCAAAATGATAAATCAAGAATTTTCCGAAAATTTAGAATTGACTCCATCTTCAAATGGAGTGAAATCATCACTCGACACACGAACAAAATTTTGATGCAGCTTTGGCTCATTGCACCCAGAGAAAACTCATTGATCAATTCAACTACAGAAAATAGTTACTTGACAATTTACTAAATATCAGTATGATTGTATAATCAAACAAAACGTAGTTAAGGGATGAATTATATTATGGGGCCGTCCATTAATTACGTCAGGACGATTTTTGTAATTTTCGACCCCCCCCCCCTTTGTAAGGGCACATAAGATTGTGGCAACCTCCCCCCCACATCTTACGTAAGGATTATAAAAAAAAATTAATTGACCCCCTACCCCTTTTTATTAGGGTTAGGGGAAGGTCAATTTTTTTTATTAAAAATTATTAATCATTTTTTGTTATTGGTATGTACATCTACAATTTAAAAACCTGTTTTTTGAGTTTTGGGTATTTTTAAATTTTGAATAATATTTTTAAATTTTAAATTTAATTTAAGAAAATGGTTTAAAAACCTTACGTAAGGACTGCGTTGGACCCCCTTCCTCCCCCACATAAGGGTTCGTAAGATTTCTTATACCCCCCTCCCCCCCCTAAACCCTTACGTAATTAATGGACAGCCCCTAACCGCAATATAGAAATAGATAACGGCATTTTTTAAATAAAAACTTTTAATTTGTTAATTTTGCAGTAATAATACAAAAGTATTTTGTATTTTTTAAACTTCAAAATCACAAAACTATGATATTATTATATTTTTAAATGTTATATCTATTTTATAAAATAAGACCAAATTTAGTACTTCAAAGAATTTAAAGCCGAACTTCCGGAAGTCGCCTAATCTGAGGCTTCTATAGCGCCAGGTAAATTGTCTAACCTTGTTGCAATTTTGGAAAACCCAAAATTTCTGGTGTTTTCCCTAATTCCTGAAAGAATCTGTTTAGGTAACAATATTCTCCTTTGTCATTGATTTTCATAATTTAAAGCAAACAGAAGTGCTTTTTTATTTCAGTTTGCGTCTTTTGAATATATTTTCAGTACTTCTATTGGGAAGGTTAGCAGTAGACAAAGAGAGATACACACATTTTTAATAAATTTAATAATAACTAACAAACATAAACATTACATAACAATACAAATACACTGACCTGTTAACAGCCATAAAAAAAAAAACATAAAAACATAAAAAACCTCTTTATTTTGTTTAACTATTTTTGCAATTCAAATTTATTTATCATAATAAACAAGAATAAATGAATGTGTAAATTTTGTATCCGCTCCCATCTTGCGATTTATCGGATTCATCGGTAGTGTGTAGACTTGTATTCTTTTGCTGTATGCTGTTTTTCTGGGCAAAAAGAGTACAAAAACCCAGCGCCATGTGCCTTATTGTGGTAATTAAAAACAAAAACAAAAAATTAAAATGGGGGGGGGGAATATGTACAAGGGAGAAATAAAATAAAGCTAATTCGTAAGACCAAGATTTAATAAAATAAAAAAAAAATAAAAAACAGCAGAATGTAATTTAAGTTTACAGAATGACTTGATGTAATAATTTGTGTTTTTGTCGGTAGGGCAGTGTGTCTTTTGTATGTTGTGTGATGTTTTTTGTCATGGGATTTAGTCTTGTTTTGTATGTGAAAAAGTCGTATGCATGATTATAAATTATGTTTGAAATTGTGGGGATGTCGACTTGTTCATGTAGCAGTCGGGCGTCCGTGTATCGGGGCAGACCGGTGATGATCCTCAATGCTTTGTTTTGAATTGTCTGTAATTTTTTAATGTTTGATGTTGATGCGTTGCTCCAAATGGGCGCGGCGTATGTAATTATAGGTCGGATCATGGTTTTGTACAGTAGTATGCGTATTTTCGGGTCAAGATTATTTTTGTGGGTTATCAAGGGGTATAATGCGTGAAGCGCTTTGTGAGCCTTTGTGGCGGTCTGCTGTATGTGGTTTTTGTATGTCAGTCCTTCGTCTAGTGTGAGTCCGAGGTATTTTACTGTTGGGGTCCGGGTGACTTTGACATTGTTGATTTTTAGTCCGTAGGTAAGTCGGTCTCGTTTTTTTGTAAATGTAGTCAAAGTGGTTTTGTCTTCATTTAATTTTAACTTCCAGTCGGTAAAGTAGGTAATAAGTATTTCCAGGTGTCGTTGTAAGTATTTTATTGTTTGGTCTTTTTTGAAGGAGGTGGCCAGAATGGCAGTGTCATCCGCATAGAGTTTAATCACTGACCTGTTAACAGCCTACAAGCGGATGGTACTATATTTAGGCTTGGCGTTAACTCTTCTAGGTACTTAGATGGGTAACGCCATCTATCCGTTACATTGTAAATTATATTACAACACCTCCACTAGTTACAATGTAACTAGAATCCTAAACCCATCTTGCTAGTACAAAACGAATGCTTTTCCCTTGGTAATCCTTTTGTTAGGGAATCTGCTACCATGTTTTCTGTCGCAATATGTTCAATTTTCAATTGTCCGTTTTCTTGCTTTTCGCGGACAAAGTGGTGCTTGACATCAATGTGCTTGGTTCTGCATCTATAGCCTGCATTTTTGCTAAGGTCGACGGCTCCTTTATTATCGCAAAATATTTTTACACTATTCAAACCTCTTTCCAATTCATTGTTAAGACCTTGAATATAAATAGCTTCCTGTGTTGCAAAACTTAGCGCCATATACTCTGCTTCCGTAGTTGAAAGAGCTACTGTTGGTTGCTTTTTAGATGCCCAACTTATAGCACCTCCACTCATCAAAAAAATGTAACCAGCAGTAGATTTTCTGTCATCTACATCCGCTGCCCAATCCGAATCACAATAACCATGCAAATCACCAGTTTCTTTTTTAAACGTGAGTTTAAAATGTTTTGTTTTCTGGAGATATCTAAAAATCCTTTTGACTGCAGCCCAATGCGCTTTTCCTGGATTATTACTGTACCTACTAACTTTTCCAACAGCATATGTAATATCCGGCCGTGTTCCTTGTGCTGCATAAATCAAGCTCCCGATGGCTTCTTGATAAGGAACGTTAATAATTTCTTCGTCGGTCTTTGGTTGCATATTTGTTGTCAATACTTGATTTGCATCGAATGGTGTTGAGACATCTTTGCATTCACTCATGTTAAATCTTTTTAAGATCTGATTGATGTATCTTTCTTGATCCAACGTTATAATACCATTTTTCTTATCACGAACAATTTTTATTCCAAGGCAATAATGTGCTTCGCCTAAGTCTTTCATGTTAAATGATTTCACTAATTCACTTTTCACTTCATTTTTCATTTCATCGTCTTGAGAAAAAATCAAAATATCGTCCACATATATAGCTAAAATTAACTTTTTGTTGGTCTTCTGCTTTATATAAATACATGGATCAAATTTTGATTGCTCGAATTTTAACCGTTTAATGGTTTGGTCAAGTTCTTTGTACCAAACCCGACTTGCTTGTTTTAAACCATTAATCGATTTCTTCAATCTACACGTTCTTTTATCCGGTAATTCCATATAGATTTCTTCGTCTAATTTTGGATGCAAGAACGCCGTTACTACGTCCATCTGGTCAATTTTCCAATCGTTTTTTGCTGCTAGGGCTATCAATAATCGTATCGAACTGTGTCGTACGACAGGAGCATATGTTTCATCGTAATCTATAGCCTCCTTTTGAGTAAATCCTTTAGCAACTAATCTTGCCTTGTATCGATCAATAGTTCCTTCAGCGGTAAATTTAGTTTTAAACACCCATTTACTTTTGATAGCTTTTCGATCTTTCGGCACATCACATAAAAGCCAAGTTTTGTTAATTTTGTGGGCTTCCATTTCTTCATCGATTGCTCTTCTCCACTTTTCACTATCTTCATTTTCAAGAGCTTCTTTAAGTGTTATTGGATCACTTAAAATTGATTGGTAAACTACAAATTCCGAATTAAAAATATCTTTGTTGCGTCCAGCTACACGTTGTGATCGTCTTGGTACATCAATTACTGTTTGCTCCACCGGTGTTTCGATATTATCGACATCATCAACGCCGACAGCTTCAACATCAACTTCACTGTTATTTGCAACAACGTCACGAGTACTACTAACATCGTTATTAATGCTGACGGTTTCAACATCAACTTCACTGTTATTTGCAACAATGTCACGAGTAGTACTTACATTGTTATTAATCCTAACGGTTTCAACATCACCAGTACAAATTACTTTATTCTTGATGTCATCTTCCTTGTGGTGTATTATTTGTACGGCTGGTTGTGGAAATAATCCTTCAATAGATTCTTTACTACCAATATTCATTAATTGATCCTCAAGAAATACTACATCTCGAGATATTTTTAATTTTTTCGTTATTGGGTGAACAAATCTATATCCCTTAACCGTTTCGCTATATCCCACAAATATGTATTCTTCAGCTTTTTTATCAAATTTTTTTCTAAACACCTTCGGTATGTGAACTAGCGCTTTGCAACCAAATATTCTCAAATGCGATAAATTTGGTTTTTTGTTGTTCCACGCTTCTTCTGGTGTCATACGATTTAATTGCTTCGTCGGACATCTATTCTTTAAGTATGTTGCTGTAAGTATCGCTTCTGCCCAAAATTCCGTTCCTAATTTTGCTTCTATCATCATACACCGTGCACTTTCAACCAACGTTCTATTGAGCCTTTCAGCAACCCCGTTTTGTTGTGGTGTATATGGAACACTTGTTTGGTGTTGAATTCCAAATCTTCTTAAATGGGACAGGAGTTCTTTGTTTACATATTCCGTTCCATTATCAGTTCGTAGACACTTGATTTTTTCTTGACATTGATTTTCAACAAACGACTTGTATTCTAAAAACTTTTCTGTAACTTCACTTTTGTTTTTAAGACAATACACTATCGTTTTTCTTGAGAAATCATCGGTGAACGTTAGAAAATATTTTGCACCACCAATCGATTTTGTATTCATCGGACCACATACATCCGAATGAATTAGTTCGAGCTTATTTGTTGCTCGAGACGCACTATGTTTATTAAACGGTGATCGTGATAATTTTCCTTTTACACAAATTTCACACGGTTTACTGTTTTTATCTTTGATTGCAACACCTTCAACTAAACCATTGTTCATCAAGTTCATAGCTACACGATTTATGTGTCCCAACCTTCGATGCCATAACGCATGAGAGTTGTTGATTTTCACAAAGTTCACTGAATTAACCGAATTATTTAATTTATAAACACCTTTTTCTAATCTTCCACTACCCAGCACATCTTTGTTGTTGATATTTATGTTTAACCGTGTAATTCTACAACCATGTCTTTCATCAAACACTAGGGTATTTCCATGTTTAACCATTTGACCAACCGAAAGCAAGTTTTTCTTAACTCCTGGCACATGAATAACTTCTTGAAGTGCTAATGTTTTATTACCGATAAGATCAATTTTTACTTGACCCTTACCAACACTATTCAACGTTGTACCATTTGCAACTTCGATGCTGCAATTATCGTAATTTTTATAGTTCTCAAAATTATTAACATTTGCCGATAAATGCACCGAAGCACCCGAATCCAAAATCCAATCATTATCATTATCACACAAATCACTACACATACCAATAAACTGCGTACTTTCTGATCTTCTACTATTGTGTTGATTTGAATTAATCTTCTTCCGATGAGGACAAGTATTAGCTTTATGACCAATGTTGTTGCACTTATAACATCGAACTTCTTTATTCTTCGATCCTATTGGTCCATATAAATTGTTTTGTTTACTTTTATTTTTGCTGTAAAACGCACTTGATTCTGCAGTTGTTTGAATTTGCTGCACATTAGGTTGCAACAATAAATTTTTTACAAATTCTACTGTGGTAATTTGCTTAGATCCTTGAATACCTAATAATAATGGTTGATATTCATCTGATAATCCAGCCAACATCAAACCACCAACCACATGATCTTTAAAAGGTTCCCCAATTGCTTCCAACTGATCAGCAATTTTTAACATTTTATTTATGTAGTCTTCCATCTCGTTGCAATTTTCGAGTTTTATCTTGAACAATTGCGCGTACAAACTTATTAAATGTAACGTACCCGTTTGTTCATAAACTCGACTTAATTTGTCCCAAGCTTCTTTTGCTGTCTTCACATTTTTGATCTCAGCTGCTGCTCCAGGTTTAATCGATAAATTGATCTTCGCAAGTACTCGTTGATCTAATTCATCATCTAACTTCGTATCGGATGAAGGTACCACATACTTCCACATACCAGCGTCAATTAGAAAATTTTTCATGTTATGCTTCCATTCACTATAGTTTTCTCCATTCAAATGTTTGTTTTCTGGCAATCCTCCCATCGTTACAATCGTCGACCTTGATTCAGTCCTTTGATTTAATCGAAGTTGTAACTGTTCGATTTGTTGTTGCAGATTTTCCAATTGCGATTCCATAATTTTTATTGATAAATTGTGAACGCAATATTTGCACAAATTCAAATCAAAAAAATTTTAAATTAAAAGTATACTCTTATTTTGTTACTGGGCCCATAACCTATTGGAAGGTTAGCAGTAGACAAAGAGAGATACACACATTTTTAATAAATTTAATAATAACTAACAAACATAAACATTACATAACAATACAAATACACTGACCTGTTAACATCAAGTGGATACTTGATGATAACAGCCTACAAACGGATGGTACTATATTTAGGCTTGGCGTTAACTCTTCTAGGTACTTAGATGGGTAACGCCATCTATCCGTTACATTGTAAATTATATTACAACAACTTCAGTACTGATATCATTCAAATTGGTAACAGGACAGAACAGAACATGAAAAAACAGAACATGAAAGAACAGAAAATGAAAAAACAGAATACTGAAAAAAGAGAACGGCGAAAAATCAGAACCATAAAAAAACAGAACACTGAAATAAAAGAGTATGAAAATTATGATGATAAGCTGAGGTTCTTACGGCGGATGGCAAACTTGCAGTGATTTTAAAATAAAATTTATATTTTATTTAAAATCTCAATTACTTTAAAATCTCATATGTTCTCATTTTTCAGAGTTCTCTTTTATCAATGTTCTTTTATTTCAGTGATCTGTTTTTTCAAAGTTCTCTTTTGTCAATGTTCTGTTTTTTCATGGTTCTGATTTTTAACCGTTCTCTTTTTTCAGTGTTCTGTTTTTTCAGGGAATCGAAATTTAATTTATTGTATGTATATTAATTTTTAACGCACATTTTGCAGTGAAAACGAGCATGAATAAATAAAGCAACTTACCTTTTTTAGTTAACTTCAGATAGAAACTCCAACAGCAAGTATAACAAAATAATATCTAATATTATTGAAAATTGAATATTGATTATTGATGAATAATACCACCACATATATAGTTTTTATTTATTTATAAAAAAATCAACTGTAATTGTATGATAAATTAATTTCACAACTTCACTACTCACTTAATTTAAATGATTTATAAATGAAAAATAAATTTAAATGATGATGAAACAATAAAAATTATATGTGCAGTAGTATTATTCATCAATAATCAATATTCAATTTTCAATAATTATAGATATTATTTTGTTATACTTGCTGTTGGAGTTTCTATCTGAAGTTAACTAAAAAGGGTAAATTGCTTTATTTACTCATGCTCGTTTTCACTAAAATGTGTTAAAAATTAATATACATACAATAAATTAAATTTCATAACAATTTAAAAGTTTTTTGTAAAATTTTAATCATTGATTAAATTTGAACTTGATTTTACGTAAGCAGACATTAGATTTAAAAATTCACATTAACCGTATATCTATTATATAGGTAATTAAGAATCTTGAAAATGAAACGGTGTCCGAGTCAGTCCACTCCTTCTAACAGTTCATCATAATAATTTGTTCAAAACTTGTTAGGTTACCAACATAAAGATTTACATTTTAAAATTTGAATATGAAAATTCAAAATGACGTTAGCCCGCCCACAAATATCACAAAAACCGTTCCACTACACTAAACGACCGTGGTCGCCGTGGGCGAAAATGTATAAGTGGAACGCTAAATGACACGACCAAGCCGCGGTCGTCGTGGGCTGTAAGTTAGTATCTCCCTTATCTATGCTGTAAGTGGAACGTACTCCAAAAGTGACCCGCTGTATCCGAAGTGTAACCTAGATGCCTCCACCCATGATTGGGTGGTATTTGTTCTTTTGTTATTTGTTTACAATCATCGTTTTCATACAAATCACATAAGTTTACGCCTTCTCTATTACATAGTTGCCAAAACCATTATGGTGTAGTGTCTAAAACCTTCACCGACTGCAGCTCCCAATTAACACATTCAATTGAATGTCGAAATTCGAACGAATTTTTACAATTGTTTGCTTTTCGAAACGAATGTTTTAATTCAAATTGAATGTGTTGTAAGAATTTGTATTGTAAAAATAAACAATTGTATAAATTTGTATTGTAAAAAAAAACAATTGTAAAAATTGTGACACCAAACTAAAACGAATGTTTTAATTGGCAGAATTAAAACATTTCTTATTTAAACGATAGAATTGAAAACATTATAATAAAAAGTAAAACGGCACGCCATACACAGGCGTGCTCTTTTCAAAAGGCGTTGCACGGTATTATTTATAATAGTACTTCTTTCGGTAAGTTCTGTTACATCTATTTGTATTCTTTCGCATTTAATTTATTTTTTTTACCTACACTTTGTTCATTATTTTCAGAATTTCTGAGAAAACGGTAGGTCTTCCAAAATAAATTATTTGATCTTTTCTGTCTAATCTTCGTCTAAAATCACGTACGCATCTTAAGTGGAGTGGATTTTCACCCACACGGGAGAAAATCCAAAATTGCATATAAACCGTTGCACTAATTAAATTAATCAATTAGTTATCAGTTCGATAATAATTCATGGAGCCGGTAGTGGTGTCCCGACAGTGGAACCTCTGCTCCGATTTTAAATTCAGTGATTAAATTGATGGGTGCAACGAGTTCAAATATTATGAAAATGATGAATTTTTGGTAAGCGAAACAATTTTTATATTAAATGGAATCAATTAAATCTATGATGTAAGTTTTAAATTACAACCTATTGTGGTTGTGATTACAATTTGATTTTAACTTTATAATTACAACCTATTATAAAGTTAAAATCAAATTGTAATCACCATAAATTGTTGATATTTAATAATACCATATTTTGAATTACATAAAAAAAATCCCTAAAATGAAAATTAATGCCCAATGCACATTTCCTAATAAAATTATAAAATAACACATAATTTCCTTAAATCGAACTATAGAAATATTTGAACATAAAATACCTATGATTTTTGTTACACTTTAAAACTTACATCATAGATTTAATTGATTCCATTTAATATAAAAATTGTTTCGCTTACCAAAAATTCATCATTTTCATAATATTTGAACTCGTTGCACCCATCAATTTAATCACTGAATTTAAAATCGGAGCAGAGGTTCCACTGTCGGGACACCACTACCGGCTCCATGAATTATTATCGAACTGATAACTAATTGATTAATTTAATTAGTGCAACGGTTTATATGCAATTTTGGATTTTCTCCCGTGTGGGTGAAAATCCACTCCACTTAAGATGCGTACGTGATTTTAGACGAAGATTAGACAGAAAAGATTCGTCTCCACGTGTCGTCTTAATTTGTTTATTTATTATTAATTTTTGTTAGGTGTTTATTTCTTGTCTGGACACTTAGGATTGTCAGACGCGAGAAGTGTTATTATTGCGGCATTTCGATAAGTAATCTGATGAAATTTTTCTTACCCATCCGAAAATTTATTTATATAAATCGCATTACGTGATATTATGAAAGGCTCAGAGGTTTTCAAAAGTTTTTTACTTATCGACCTACTGCATAACAACTAGAAATTTAACCCTTAAATTTCTGGGTGTTACAGCTATCAAATTGTGATTTCTGTTGGCCCATGGGAATTAAAAGCTGGAACCTATTTTAATTTGTTCCTTAATCCCTAAATAACAAAATTCCGTTGGTTGTCAAGAATTCGTCCTGTACAGGGGGGGTGTAGGGAGAAAATTGCAAAAATTACCCCAAAAACAAGTTGACGTTGTTTAAATCAGTAAAACAAACGGCACATTTTTGTCGTTTCAAAATATTGAAAAAATAAATTTAAAGGGCTTAAAATCAATTTTTAAACTGCGCTATTACTATGAAAAGATATGGAAAGACATAAACGTTGTACGCTGTAGCCAACAATTCAAAGAAATTCCTTATTGAAACTACATATTTTGCACTTACGGCGCTATTCATATCTTTATTTGTGAGAATATCGAAAAATTTCCATTAATAACGTGGAAGAGCGGAGTTTCGACTAACCAATGCATTTTTTACATTTTTGATTATGTCCGCTCTGAAATATTTAAATGAATTTCTTGTAATTGTAATCAGTGGTGTTAGGAAGGTCGACTATCGCTTGATCTATAAGTAAGAACGTCGAATCACGCATGCAAATACAACATAATCGGTTTTTTAAAGTCAATTTTTATTATCATTATTTTTAACATATTAGAAAATATTAATGCTATAATAATTAGGCGGGTAAAACATAATACCAAACTATTTTTAAATATTTTGAAAAATAAGAGATTAGAAACTCTGAATCATTATAAATTCAAACGCGATTTCGATATGTTCCGTGGTAAGATGGTAAACTACAGCAGTTTGCAGTATAATATATTATGATGTTGTGCGTTTGTTCATCACAGGTTCGATACACAATAAACTCGACTAAATAAAAATTTATTTTTTTATTATTTTTTCTCACTCGAATCGTTTTAATTTTTTTAAATAATTTTAATAAAAGAATGTTAAATATAATGATAATAAAAATTGGCTTTAAAAAAAACCATTCTGTTGTACTTGCATGCGTGATTCGACGTTCTTATTTATAGATCAAGCGAGAGTCGACCTTCCTAACACCTCTGATTACAATTACAAGAAATTCTTTTAAATATTTCAGAGTAGACATAATCAAAAATGTAAAAAATGCATTGGTTAGTCGAAACACCTATCTTCCACGTTATTAATAGAAAATTTTCGATATTCTCACAAATAAAGATATGAATGGCGCCGTAAGTGTAAAATATTTAGTTTCAATAAGGAATTTTTTTGAATTGTTGGCTACAGCGTAAAACGTGCATGTCTTTCCATATCCTTTTATAGTAATAGCGCAGTTTCAAAATTGATTTTAAGCCCTTTAAATTTATTTTTTCAATATTTTGAAACGACAAAAATGTGCCTTTTGTTTTACTGATTTAAATAACTTTAACTTGTTTTTGGGGTAATTTTTGCAATTTTCTCCCTACACCCCTGTACTGGACGAATTCTTGACGACCAACGGAATTTTGTTATTTAGGGATTAAGGAACAAATTAAAATAGGTTCCAGCTTTTAACTCCCACGGGCCAACAGAAATCATTTCTAGACGACTTTTGGTGGTCCGTGGACTCTACTATTAGAAAAGTGTCCATTATCAGTGATAATTTATCACCACCTCAAAGGTTCTCCACGGTCACGGAAACACCCTGTATATTTACTAATTAATTTCAAATTTTCGATATTGGTAAATGAAAGATATACCATATCCGATAGATATACCGATACCATCTTAATACATAAAATCCCAGCACTCTGCTGCTCCGGCTGCGGCTCCAGCGTGTCATTTTTTGGTGAAAAAAGAAACAATCTGATTGGTCGAATTTTTTTACCAACCGAAAAATATATTAAAGTACCGACGACGGTACTCCCCCTGGGACGAGTTGCACATCAATCGATTTTCCAACCAATCGGGTCTAGATGCTCGTCCGTGGACGGACTTTCTGCTAGTCATATGCCGGAGCGTTCAACTAGAGAGCTTAGTTGTAAAATTAAAATTATGTCTAAAAAAATGTTTGTCGCGCTATTTGAGCGTTGGACCTTGGGCCCTTTACGGTCACGCGGGATCTTCCGCGATGCGGAGTTCTACGCATGCTAGTACCGCCACTGGATATGGGTAAAGCAAAATTGTACTGATGTAACAAATTGAAGATAATAAAATTTTTTTTCATTCATTAATTAAACAGGGCTGTTACAGGCTGTTAGTGTGTTGTCAGCAGATATTTTTAAATATAATTTTTTAATTGTTATATAAAACATTAAACTGTTGTTTTAAACAGTTACAGTTGGGTCAAGCAGGGGGACCCTCTAATTGGGGGCCCCAGGGCCGGGCCTATGTGGCCTTATGATAAAAAAGGCCCTGGACGTTTAACTGTCAAATGAAAGTAATAAAAGCAAACTGAAACTGTCGGCGTTCACTAACCGCGTGACGTCACAAAAAGTCAATATGGCGCCCAACCTGCGTAGTGTCATATCCATATCATGGTTCAGAGTATTTTATATTTAGGGCCGGTTGTGTGTCAGTGGTTTAACTCAAGGATCAGCCGAACCTGGTTCAAGACTTGAACCAGGATCAACGCCTATGCGGTTGTATGTAGGTCGAGTCAACTAATCCGCGAGTTATTTTTTAAATTTAAGTTGTTGCTCCTGAATACGACAAAAATCTCTAGAAAAACAGTAATTTTTAAGATTTGACCATAGATATGACTTATGATTTTGACTTATGACATTTGACTTTCTGACATTAGTTTGAAACTGAAAGTTGTTCATAATATTAATTTATATTATAATCAAAAGTAAGTAAACTTCACTGAAATATTATTTCTAATAATTTTTATTATTGTTTCGTCAACCTGAATCTAGCAAAAAATTTCTCATCTGTCTAATTAACAAACTGATTTGGACGATCACAAAAAGCTTTAGGATTTATTTGAATGTCTTCTCCACAAATTTCGATAAATTCCATAAAATTTTCGTCGTCGGTTAATTGATAATCCATAATAATATTTATATAATAAATAATACGTAATAATAATATCAGTTATAATAAATGTTTAAAAATTAAGCTTTTTAATAAATATACTGTCAAAATGAAAATTTCGTAGTAGGTAAACATTAGCACTTTGAGGTTAAAAAAATGTAAATATCGACTTGAACCAGGGTTAAACCACCGATTTCGGTGGGTAAGAAAAATCGAGAGTTAAACCAGGTTCAAGTCTTGAACCATGTACATACAACAGACATTTACAAAAATGAGACCCCGGGCGAAGCCGGGTATCTAGCTAGTATAACATAGTTAATAATTATATTAAAATAATTATAAGAGTTAGAAGAATTAAATAAAAAATACAAGCTTTCGGGAATATGTTGTTCCATTTGTCCTTTGTCCCCTTTGTTAATTATTATCAATAAATTCTTGACAAAGGGAACATCATATTCCCGAAAGATTGTTATTATTTTATGTAATTCCTCTAACCCATAGATATATTATAATTATTTTAATATTTTTTCAAGAGTTAATAATACTAATAATGTTAATAATAATTATAGATTTATCTATAGTATTTGACTTATACTAATATTATTAAAAATAACTTCGCTTGACGGATACGATTTCATAATAAATAATAATTATTGATTGAAATTTTAGGTTATGTTGGACAATTTTGTGAGTCTTGTTCGCCTGGATATAGGCATTTACCATCCCATGGGGGTCCATTTAGTCCGTGCATTCCATGCGATTGTAATAAACATGCCGATATTTGCGAATCTGAAACAGGTCGATGTATTTGTCAGCATAATACTGCTGGAGATAATTGTGATCTATGCTCTAGAGGATATTATGGAAACGCTTTAGCAGGAACTCCAGAAGACTGTCAACCTTGTGGATGTCCAGATGGAGGTGCATGCATACAATTAGAAGAAGAAATTATTATGTGTGTCGAATGTCCTGCAGGATATACAGGTCACCGATGTGATTCATGCTCAGATGGCTATTACGGCGATCCAACTGGCCGATTTGGACCAAGGACACCATGTCATCAATGTGAATGTAATCTTAATATTGATCCAAACGGAATAGGCAATTGTAATACGACAACAGGAGAATGTTTAAAATGTATTCATAATACGGGTGGCTCGAAATGTGAACAATGTTTACCTGGATTTTATGGAGACGCTTTAGCTTTACCTAAGGGAGATTGTCAACCATGTCAGTGTTATGCTCTTGGTTCTGAAGAAGAATTTGATGGATCACCTTTATGTGATCAAATATCAGGAAACTGCCATTGCAAATCTCATATTCGTGGACGAAATTGTGATCAATGTGAAGATGGATATTATAATATAGCCAATGGTGATGGATGCACAACATGCGACTGTAATTTGATTGGATCTCTTAACAATACTTGTGATCTATATTCTGGTCAATGTTATTGCAGAACAGGTATTACTGGGTAAGACCTTTTTTTTTGTAGTAAAAATTTTTTTTAAATATGTTCAACAACCATTATCTAGGTTACGTTGTGATCGTTGTCACAATTATAAGTATGGATTCTCGTTAGATGGATGTAAAAGCTGTGATTGTGATTTAATTGGTTCAAAAGAAGCTCAATGCGATTCATTGGGTCAATGTTACTGTCTCGATAATGTAGAAGGAAGGCGCTGCAATCGTTGTAAAGAAAATAAATACGATCGTCAAAGAGGTTGTGTTAGTTGTCCTGATTGCTACAATTTAGTTCAAAATGCTTCAAATTTACATATACAAAACTTGGATCGTTTGGCTGATGTACTTAATCAAATTGAAAGAAATCCAACTGTCGTAGATGATGATAAATTTGAACAACAATTGAAATATGTTCAAGAAGAAGTTGATAATTTATTGGACGAAGGCAAACGTAATACTGGGGGTGATGAACAAACTATTTCTGAAAAACTAGAAGAGATCCGCGATACACAAAAGAAAATATTAGGAGTACTTTCTGAAGTTGATGAAAATATACAATTGGCTGAAGAAAAAGGTATGTAAATTTAGTATTATAGTGCATTTCAATACGTTTTAATATTTAAAAAATGTTGAAAAAGTCAAAATTATAATATTATATAAGTATATAATATAATATTGGGTTGATTGCATTGATAAATCAAACAAATACAACTTGTTTCAGAGAATTACTTTCTCAATCCTCAAGATTGTGAAAAGGGGTAATATATCGTCCCCTTAGTGCTACAACTGGGTAACTCGAATTTTGGCTATTTTGAGTTAGTTTACATACATATGTACCCACCTAATTTTAACCACTTTATTTAATGTTACAACTAAATATGTTCTATTATGTTTATAAAATCAAAATATTCAGTTGCTAAATGTATATAAGTCCCACATCCCTTTAATTGAGTAAACTCAATTTACTCAGTATCAGTAATTTTAAGTTACCCAGTTGTAGTACTAAGGGCATAGTAAGGGGACGATATAAACCTGGAAATTGGACAAAAAATATCAACTCGATATCCTTCTGCTTATATCATTACCATTAGTTTTGGATGAGAATTGGTCTTTCTTATTTCAAATTTATATTCTTAGTCCTCGCCGTTAAAATTTTTTAAATTTAAATTAAAATAAAGGAAAAATGATAATACATAAATTAATATGGCAACCAGACATTTCGCTACGCGACATTTTGATACAGGACGCTTTGTAACCACTCTTAAATTGTTACTAAAATTATACGTTTTAAAATATTTAAGTCATTTACACAATTACCATTATTTTTTGCTGTAATTCTTAATTAATTTTCTATTTGTTGTTAGCTATTGTTTCTTAAGTTATATTTAGTTTCAAACCAAAAGTAATAGCGAAATGTCCTGTAACTCAATATCTTAAAACCAATAATAGTATATTATTTAATGAGTGTATAATGAAGGCCATATTACACGAGAATTGTTTTAATTATTCTCGTGTAATATGGCCCATTATACACGAATTTAATACGATTCTTTATCTACGACTGTTAAGCAATAATAATTAAAACTGCATTATATAATTATTTAACTTTAAGTTGTATTGTGTTTATTAATTTTCAACTATCGAATCAAGTTGCCATTTGTCATTTATAAGGAAAACAAATAAACGGCCAATAGCCGTGGATAATGAACAGGAGCTGTGGATAATGAATGCCATTATCCACTGTAGAGTTATGTATTCATGGTTACACATATAATGACACTATTGTTTGACAGTCGTAGATAAATATATTATAATACAGTAGAACCCCTCTATAACGAGAACTCAACGAACAAGCCTACTTACTCGTTATAACAGATTTTTGCTATAAAAAATCATACAAAACGTATACAAAATAGCAAGGGGCTAAACGATTTACGCGTTATAGCCGATTTTTTGTTATAAGCGAGATTCGGAATAGAGAACCATATCACTATTTTAGAAAACCTAAAAAATGCACACACACTTTTCAGAACTAAAATGTTTTTAAGTAAAAACAATTAAAATACACTGTAAGTATACAATATCGCAAACGTTTTCACCATACTATGGCATCATCAGGCGATGTATTAAAAAAATTGTTTTTTTTTTAATACATCGCCTGATGTATCAGATAAAAAAAGCTTTTCTAATAGAAAAGAGAGCGAATATAAAAAATATGTCTTTAACCTTGCCAATATAAATTGTAGAAACCTACGTCGATTATGTATCGTATGTCAGCCGTCAGCTGTCAAATTGATTGTTATCTTTTCACCTTTTTTATTTCCATCTCACTTACACAACTGAGACAAAGTGAGCTGAGCCGAACAGGTATTGACTGAGCAAAGTGAGAAAAACATAAGGTGAAAAGAACAACAAAAGTACACTACCAACCCATGATACAAAAATTATTTACTAACCAAATTACATTTACCAATGTTTACTATCAACATAACCTCAACATAACCTCAACATAACATAAACGTGACATGCTTACTATAACCATAACCTCCACAAAATCAAATGAGGCGTTAACCTTTTTTAACCGACCAATCCGGGCTATTTCCCAATTTAGCTCAGTTCGTACTCAGTTGTAACCAGAGCTGTACAAAGCACTTGGCAAAAGTAATTCAATTACCAATTACCAAATACTTTGTTGATGTTGAAAGTACTTGATATATCAAATACCAAATTTTGCAAAAGTAATTGACATGTCAATTACTAAATTACTCTACTAAGAAAAAGTAATTCAATTATTCAATGTAACAAAAAAGTAATTCAATTACCCAAAGTAATTCAATCACCCAAAATAATTCAATTACTCGAAGTAATTCAATTACCCAAGGTAATGTAATTAGCGAAAAAGTAATTTAATTACTTCAAATATTTCAACATCCACGTTATATTAAGGTAAACATCAAAAACTTATTATATTACTTATTATTTATTTATTTATTAAAAAAGTATTTAATTATTAAAAAAACTAATTTAAAAAAGTTAATTATCTTTTTTGGAATTAGCTTTTATTAATATCGAATTTTCGTAATTTGTATCGGATAGAGCATGTCTTCTCGGTGCATTGATGATTTCAGCAAACGAAAACAATCTTTCGACCGGTGCTGAAGGCGGTAGACACGTGTTATATCTATAAAACAATTGTTTCATAATTGGATATGAATTTAAAACACTCAAAGTTGTTCCAGAATCATTCAAATATTGTAAAACTTGTAATTACTCAAAAGGAATTCAATTACCGAGAAAGTAATTCAATTACCGAGAAAGTAATTCAATTACTCAAAAGTAATTCAATTACTCAAAAGTAATTCAATTACCGAGAAAGTAATTCAATTACCGAAAAAGTAATTCAATTACCGAAGAAAGATCTGAAACGCAATTACCAAATACTCAAATACTTTATTAAAGTAATTCAAATACCAAATACTTTAGGTTCATTTTAAAAATAATTCAATTAAAGTAATTGAATTACTTTTTTCAAGCCTTTTAATTGAATTACTTTCAGCTCTGGTTGTAACACTTTGAAAAAGCAAGATCAGTTAGGTTAGAGTGGGAGGTGATTTACTCAGTTGAAACTCAGTTCGGCACGGCACAGCACATCTGTTGAAACGGTAAAAAGAACACCCATTTAACTGAGTACCTGAGTATCTCAGTACAATCTCACTTAAAATAGGTGAAAACTGAAAAGAATTACAACTAATAGTTGTATTACAAACTTTTATGCCCGATTGCACCACCTACTCTTAAATGTGACGCTTATCTAAGCGTCCCTTAATTTTAAGCGGCCCTTAGTTTACATTTCATTGCACCAATCTTTTTAAGCTTCGGTTTAGTTAAGCGTGCAGTAAATGTAGCAACATCGCATTTTTATAGTAACTTTGGTTATATTTGTTTTAATGTGGTTAAATCTGCAAATGTCAACGAGTTTTGTAACCAAAATTTTGTGTTATCGTTATTGAATTTAATATTTTAAATTTAAACTTCTTGTTTTAAATTAGTTTTAACATTGACAAATTTAGGATTTTATTGTTGGATTGTAATAATGTCACCATGTTCAACAATTTCAAGAATTTCTAAATAATCTTCAAACAAGTCATTATCCATTTTGATATTGTCACATTCAAAAATATTAAAATTTAATTAAGTAATAATTGAGACCCATCTATGCAATTCAATAAATCTTATATTATAATTATTTTATATAATAGTGTATAGTATTAACATGTGAAATTATAATCAAAATAAAATATCATAAACATGTTATTATAAGTTAAAAAATTATTATTTGAAAAAAAAGATTTTCAAATAATTTTTTAACTTATAACATGTTATTGATATTTTATTTTGATTATAATTATTTTAATTTAAAATGATTAACGCCTAAGTTTTTAATTATACCCCTCAAAGTAATCCGATACCCTCGATGCATGGCAAGCGAGAAAGGCGTGCGACAATATATTTTGTATTTTACGAATTTAAAACTAAACTCGCACACGTTTTCCCTTAATATAGAAAATGTCATAATATTAATTAGTTAATCTCTAGAATAAACGGAATAACATTAAAAAAAAACAATAAATCCGTATAAAATAAAAATGTATATATTTATAGAATATTTAAGGGTCAGTTTAAGCGGTAGATTTCTGAGGCTTAAATTTAGGTGGCCTGTTTTAATTAAGGGGCGCTTAATTCAGTGGTGCAATGAAATAGGGTAGGGCTTAGTGATTTAAGGGACGCTTAACGTTTAAGGGTAGGTGGTGCAATCGGGCATTATACAAATATTGATAAAATTTTTATAGTGAGACACTGGCTTTACAAGCTGGAAAATGTTCTTTCTACAGAGGCTGTAGTAACCGTTAATGTTCCCAACAAAGATTATCTAACTATCATAACTCGCTATCGCTCGTTCTGATATATTAGTTGTATTCTTTTCACCTATTTTAAGTGAGATTGTACTGAGCTACTCAGGTACTCAGTTAAATGGGTGTTCTTTTTACCGTTTCAACAGATGTGCTGTTCCGTGCCGAACTGAGTTTTAACTGAGTAAATCACCTCCCACCCTATCCTAACTGATCTTGCTTTTTCGAAGTGTTACAACTGAGTACGAACTGAGCTAAATTGGGAAATAGTCCGGATTGGTCGGTTTAAAAAGGTAAACGCCTTATTTGTTTTTGTGGAGATTATGGTTATAGTAAACATTGTCACGTTTATGTTATGTTGATAGTAAATTTAAAATATGATGTGGTTCGTAAATAATTTTTGTATCATGGTTGGTAGTGTACTTTTGTTGTTCTTTTCACCTTATGTTTTTCTCACTTTGACTCAGTTAATACCTGTTTGGCTCAGCTCACTTCGTCTCAGTTGTGTACCTGAGATGGAAATAAAATAGCTGAAAAGAATACAGCTATTGCTAAATCTGATATGTAGAGGGCGGATTTATATGCGCTAAAAACGTGTAAACAAAGCTTTACTTAATTAAGCTTTACAAATAGCTGCCAAAATTTTTTCAGTCCAATCAATGCACATCCTAGCAGATTTTTGTACAGCCTCATTAAGTAATGCTTTGTTTACACATTTTTAGCGCATATAAATCCGCCCTCTTGATATGGCTTACTTTATATCGCTTATACGTTAATATAGGGTCTACCAATAAGAGTGATAGAACTTTAGATAGGTATTTCCGCCATGTTATAAATGACATTGATGTCTATCATAGTGTATTTTATTCAGTAAGGCTCACCATTTCATCATGGCAAGACTGACTCCGCAAGAACGTTTGGAAATCGTAAAATTATATTACCAAAGTGGGAGCTCTGTTCGAGCTACGTTCAGAGCATTACACGAATTTTGATAAACTTCGTTAATAATTAGAATATCCGTTACTGGGCTGAAATAAATCAACAGATGGTCCATGAGAGTGACTTGCATCCAAAAACAGTTACTGTTTGGTGCGATTTGTGGTCCGGAGGCATTACTGCACCTCACTTCTTTGAAAATGAGCAGTGAGAAGCTGTCAGATGTTAACAAACTTTATGTGGCCATAATTGGATGAAATGGAACTCGGAGAGATGTGGTTTCTACAGGACAGCGCAACATGCCACATTTCGAACGAAACAATCGACTTATTGAAAGAAAAGTTCGGGGAGTCGATCATCTCAAAAAGTTCGCAAAATTAGACTATTGTTAACTGGCCCCCGCGATCGTGTGACTTAACTCCGCTGGACTTCTTTCTTTGTGGCTACGTAAAGTCATTAGTTTACGCTAATGAACCGCAAAGAAAGCCAGCATCAAGCCACTAATTCTTGGTATTCAGCCAGCCTTACTAAGAAAAATCATCGAAAATTGGACCCATCGAATGCGTGTGTGCAAACGATCAAGAGGTGGACATTTAAAGAATATTTTGTTCAAAACATAAATGGTATGAGCTGAGCTTCAAATAAATACAAACAAATCCATTGTATCTTACACGGATGAGTTATAATTTAAAAAACAAGTTTTATCGTTTTTATTGGTAGACCCTATAGCTATTGCAAGTTCTGTTTAAATTTAGGTGAAAATAATACCTCTCACATTGACATAAAATACAATCATATTACTTCTCTTTTACATGTAATTAGAATTTACTCTACTGCGGCATTAAAAGTATAACTTAAAAATATTTTGCTGCCCCTAAAATCTGCCGCCCTATGCTTCAGCCTACTCGGCCTGCTGGTAAATCCGCCACTGGTCGTTAGGGGATCTTCCTCGTTTAGTATACTAAGAATAACGGTTTCCCTCACTTTTTTGTGGCGTTTTTTCAGCGGTGACTTTCTTATTATTTATCTTTGCAGCTTCTTTGAACATTTGTCTCACTTCTTGGTTTCTCTTCGAGCGGTTTTTCTCTCTCGCAAAACCTTATAGACAAGTTTATTTCGATTTTCTTTTCAAAAGCTCTTTCATTCACCTTTACTCCCGATCAACACATACACTCAGTTCAATACTTCGGAAGTATATGAGTTATTATTCACTTTTTTTAAGTTGTTATTTTTGTGTGAAACTATTTTTCACTCTTGTAATTTTCTGGTTTTCTTCGCTTTAAGATTGTTCTATGTTGGTATCTCCATGGTACTATTATACTACCATAATAGTACCATGGGTATCTCTGTGTTTTTCTTGAGTGTCAGAGCATTAACCTTAAAAAGTCTGGCTTTCCAAATATGAGTTCTCTACTGTAACAAGCACTTTCCTCATTTCAACAGCTACTCTATTTTCGTATCACACTTCCAGACTACTGTATTATCACTATTACTATTTACTACCACTGTAAAACCATAAACCACTGTCAGATGCTGATTACACTGCCAGGACCATACTAGTGCCTCAAATTCACAGCTTATTCACATATAATTCACAGTTAATTTACAATGACGTCAAAACCGCAAGGGTATACAATCAAAATAAAAATCAAATATACTCAAATCAAATAACAATAACTAAAATTAGCTAATTTAAATTAAATGAATTGCTTAATCTAATTAGAAGGATAAAATCTAATGAACTTTTTTAGATGATTTCAATTCAATAAATGTTGTAGTCGCCGCTGAAGTTTTAAGCAATGCAAATTTTGAGTGGAGAATTTGGCAGAACTTGGTACTGCGTCCGCCAGCGGTTGACCGATGAGATCCATCTCGTTAGAGTAAGATCGAAACTCGAGTCTCAATTTAGGTGGCTCGGTCCATGTTTTTGTCAAACAATCTGCTTTTGCATCTTGAAACAAAAGTTGGTGTTGCTTGTTTGACGTCAATAAAAACAGTGGCTGGATATTTGAAGGTAGTACCTTATCTAATATGATAGGTCATCTCGACTGAAGGCTTATGAAACTAGTCCATATATAAATAAATAGTATTTTAAATGAGGAAAGTGTTACATCGCAAAATACCATGGAATGTTCTCCAAATAATACTGAAATCGTAAAGTTTAGGCACTGTTAACGGATTCAGTAGAGTATAATCAAATTCTTTTTCTTTCACTAATCCTTTTACATAAAAGCATCCTTTATAAATCCATTTCATAAAGATTCTTTACAAGGTACAAAATAAGAATATTAATCTAGTAGCAATGACATTTAAAACAATGTGCTTAAGTTTATTTTTGTAATTTATTGTTTTAGGCAAAGAAGCTGAGTTAAATATCAAATATACAGAAGAAATAATAGATGTTTCCGAAAGTGAACTTAATGACGCTCTTGACAATTTAGAAAGTGAAGGTAAGGAAGCATTAGAAAGAGCAGAACAACGTGCAAAGGATTTTGGACAACAATCCGACAAAATGACAACTATTGCTCAGGAAGCTAGAGAAATGGCCGATAATTTAGATAATAAAGCAGAAGAATTAAACAACACTGCTATAGAAGCAAAAAACAAGTCTATAGAGGCATATGAATTAGCTAAAAATGCAACTGATTTACAAAGGAATATTAGTCAGGACATAAAACTTTTGAAAATAGAAATTAATAACATTCACTTCAAGTTACTAAATGTTAAGAAATGGATGGAAGGTGTTTATAATAAATCACATGAAATTCGAAATAAAATATTATTACTTCTTAACGAAGTTAATAATTTAATTGTCCCAGAAATCAATGTTCCCGTTTTAAAACGGCAAATACAAGATACCAAAGAAGAAGCAAAACGCATACTAAATGAAACTGATAATCTAATTCATCAGGGTGATCAATTGTTAACTGATGTTGCAGAACAACTATATGTTTCTGAGGAGCTTTTAATTCGAGGAATTGATCAACAAGATAATACTAATGAACTTTTAAGTGAAATTGATCTAGCTAGAGCAAGAGCCGATAATGCAGTTAAATTTGGTCAAGAAATTCTTAAAGAAGCAATTTCTACATTTGAAATTGTCAGCCGTAAGTTTCTTTTTTTTTTGTTTTATTTTACTAATAGCTCTTATTATAAATATATTATCTTCTAATATATAAAAATCTCGTGTCACGGTGTTTGTTACCTAACTCTTCCGAAACGGCTGGACCGATTTTTATGAAATTTTTTGTGTATACATATTAAGTAGGCATGAGAATAGGTTTTTGTACAAAAAAAGTTAAAAAATTCGCGAAAATGTGGAATCCACAAACGATTTACGGTAACGTCGCTCTGATTGGCTGACTTTTAATCCTATACTCTGGTGAAAAAGGTACACATACAGGGTGAACCAAACCGTTGCTATTAGGTAGTCACACAGAGTTTGGTCTAAAATTTGGAGAGATAGATGGCGCGAAGGCTGCTAGCATATTGCTATTTCATACGGCGCTTATATTGTTTACTTTTTATCATATTTGAATATTATTATAATTTATACATATTTATAATTTAAAAATTAAATTTTAGAGAAAAAAACAAAGTTTACCGGGTCAATTATTTCATACCACCAGGGCCGTATATGGCGGTATGGCACAAGTGATTTTAAATAATTTTATTAGATAATTTTAAATAACTGGTGACCGATTTTGGCCAAGATTATCGAATATTTGGATTAAAGAAGCAACACTTACAGAAAAATGGTGGAATTCGTGGTTTTTTTTGGGTCAAATCAAACAAATGATCTTTCTTCTTCCTTTACTCTTAAACTAACTAGTTTCAACCTTAATTCAGGTCTTCTTCAGAGTCTGAAAAAACAGATACACAAGTAAGATCATCAAGGCATCATTCACAATAGGAGCTCCAAAAAACCGGTCAAACCGGCCAATATTTAAAAAAGCGGGTATACCAACACAACTACGATATAACCAATAAAAAGAAAAATACAGGTTTGTCTATCCATATTGCCGAGACGGGCCACAGATTAAAGCAGGATGGTGTGAGAATACTAGATTATGAGAAGAACTTACAAAAAAGGCTGGTAATGGAGATGTTATACATTAACAAAAACAAAGACAAATCGTTAAATCTAAATACGGACACCATTGGTTTAAGCAAAGTGTATGCCGGCTTACTTAATGAACAAACCTCTAAAGACGACCCTGTTAAAAGATAGCGTTACACATTTTGTGTGAATTTGTTGATTTGTTTTACTTTGTGAAAAATTTTTATACTAATGTTAAGTTATTTTCGAAGAGATTTTTTAGAAGTTGTCACATGTTGTCACATGTTATCAATTGTTGATTTTTGTTTTTACTTTTATTGGTGAGTCCTTAAAGTATTTTTTCTGTGGTGAATTTTTTGGAGCTCCTATTGTGAATGATGCCTTGATGATCTTACTTGTGTATTTGTTTTTTCAGACTCTGAAGAAGACCTGAATTAAGGTTGAAACTAGTTAGTTTAAGAGTAAAGGAAGAAGAAAGATCATTTGTTTGATTTGACCCAAAAAAACCCACGAATTGCACCATTTTTCTGAAATTGACAGTTGGGGGTCACGATTTTAATTATTGAAAAGCAACACTTACTGCAATAAAATTAAATAATTATTCTCCTTAAGAAAATCTATTATTATTTTTATTGTGCTTCCACATAACTCCCCCTCCCCCCCATGACCAATATCTGGCTACGACCCTGCATACCAATAGATGATTAGGGTGTCTCTATCCAGAAATTTTTTTTCGATAGATTTATATTCTTTACATTATACATGAAAGCACTAATAGTCAGAGCATACAGTCCTGAGTAGGAACAGACCAATAAAAAGAGATGTAACCCAAGTACGGATCTGGTGAAAGAATTAATACCGTTTCTGATTAAACGGATTATTAGATTATAATCCTCCAGATTATTAAGTTGGCAATACAAAAATAACTATACATAAGAAATTGATTTGGAAATAAAGCAACATAAAACATATTTTCGAAATACTACATTCAAGATCTATATTTATCACAATGCCAGTAAGACGCAATGAGTCCCGTTTTGGCCGTCGCACTAATAGAACAAGAAACATGCGAAATAATAGAGCTGAAAGAACAGACGAACAAATACAACTGGATAACGAAAATGTGCGTGTGAACATGTCTCAATTGCGTGCATCTCGATCACAAGAAGCGCGAGCTGAACTAAACCAACAACGACAATTGGAATGGAGACAAGCGCGCCGGTCCGTAGTTGACACACTCAGAGCAGATGACCGACAACGCCAACAAGTACATCGAGCATTTACATCCGCTTCGTTTCTTCGTCTCGCATTCCAGTACGAGCCAGATATTGAATATTCCGCTCATCCGAAAGTGCTATTTGGTGCTATGGACAAAGAATGTCCCCATTATCATGCGTTCAAATTCAAACATGAGTCAGCCGGGATGTGTTGCGCATCAGGAAAAGTGCAACTACCAGAAATTGAGAAACCACCAGAACCATTGCACGGCTTGCTCATCGGCACGGATCCAGATTCAAACCTGTTCCTGGAGTCTATTCGCGCATTCAATTCATGCTTCCAAATGACTTCGTTCGGAGCAACAGAAATAGTTCGCAACACTATGGCACATGGTCGACAATTCAATTCAACGTTCAAAATCAAAAGCCAAGTGTACCACAAAGTAGGCTCATTGCTGCCAATGCCAAACGAACCACATAAATTTTTACAAATCTACTTCATGGGTGGTGAGGACAATCGTGTGGATGCACGTTGCGGCTACAATAACCTTAATTCGCCTAATGCCAGGCGCATCGTCGGCGAACTGACGCCGCTTCATCGCAGACACACACCGTTCATACGACGCTTTTCAATATCCCCTAATTTTCTGGAAGGGACAAGACGGATATTGCATTGACATTAAACAACTAAATCCCGTTACAGGAGCCGAAACAAACAAGAAAGTGAGTTCGATGGATTTTTATGCGTATCGTATGATGATTCGACGCGGTCAGGACAACGTCGTTTGTGAAAAACACGCGCTGACCGTGTTCAAGATGGACGGATAAATGTATAACTGCTGGGTCCCGTTCGTGAATTGAGAAACGAAAGATACGCCAGACAGCTTCATTGGAGCTGATGTACCGGCCAATTTGGTAGCGCATTATTTCGTCTTTGTTATGCAATGGAGGAGCATTCTTATCGGTATTTTGAATTTTAAACACAGCCATATCGCTGCCTTTATTCACATACTTCCAAATGTATTTGATGCTCTTCACCGAACCGCAGAACTCAACATTAATATGAGCATTGTATGTTTTGCTGAACAGAGGCAAATATGGTACCACCCAACGATTGTCAATGTCAATGTCTACGTTGTTGATATTTAACGTAAATGATTGTCCGCCATTATCGGTATTTCTTCGACGATATATTGGATATCCGTCGACATTCGTGATTGTGTCGTTGTTGAAATCTTTAGGAAAACTCTTTGTACATTTTCCATCTGCCATGCAAGGGGATAAACGGTTCAGGTCACCGCACAGGCCATGAATCATATTTGTGGTATCGATTTCCAGGGCGTATTTTATCGAGTAACCAAATCAAAATGTGTGCATGAGGTAATCCTCTCTTCTGGCATTCAACCGAATACATCCAGCAACGTGTGGGACGGAATACGTGTAATTTTGTAATAAAGTTCACCAAAGACTTCAATTTTTGTTTGAACACACGTGCCGTAATATCATGACGATGCACAGCATTTTGGCTTGGCAATAGCAAAGATGTAATCTCCGACCACTTAGGGTTGCATGTAAACGTGATAAATAAACACGGTCGTCCGTATTCGTCCAAGAATCATGCGTGGCTGGCAGAAAGAGTCATTTTGGCAGCAAAAAATGTGGACGTCGACGATTTAAACTATAAGATACAACTGTCGTTGCCAGGCGACTTTGTATCATACAAATCGATCGATACAGTTTGCGATGCCAACGAAGCTGTAAATTTTCCAACAGAGTTTCTGAACTCACTGGATTTGCCAGGCATGCCACCACACCTTCTGCGACTGAAAGTTGGATCTCCGGTTATTTTACTTCGGAATTTGAACCAACCACGGCTGTGCAATGGCACGTGATTGGTAATTAAAAGATTAATTAAAAACATTATAGAAGCCACCATTTTGAATGGAAAATTCCAAGCCGAAAATGTTTTGCTGCCACGAATTCCACTGATTCCCACAGACGTGCCAATTGAATTCAAACGGGTTCAATTTCCGATTAGATTGGCATTCGCAATGACAATCAATAAGTCGCAAGGTCAAACGATGTCTGATTTGACAACACCATATTTTTCACACGGACAATTATACGTGGCATGTTCTCGCGTGGGAAAACCATCAAGCATATTTGTGCTGGCTAAAGACGGACTGACGAAAAACATCGTACATTCGATTGCTCTTCGGAATTAAAATTGATTTTTTTTTTTATATTTATGTATCTTAATTTTTGTATATTTATGTATCTTAATTTTTTTATATTTATGTACCTTAATAAAACATTAATAAAATACATTGCATTGAGAAAATGAATGGTTAAATGTTTTTTTTTGTTTTTATCGGCGGTCATCGTCTACATATTATAATTTATACGGCTGAACGTTTGACGGGTCACTTGGTATATTAATTCTGAGGCGGTACGATGTTCTAGAATTCTACAAATAATTTATATGGTTCAAGTTTTGAGGTGGTACGAAGTTCGCCGGGTCAGCTAGTAATTATATAATATATCATTATATATTGTAATATAATATTACGATATAATATTATTTGTATTATAAATATAACTATTGATCAGTAGAATGCTACCAATAAAAGCAGCATATCATGCTAACGTGCTTAAAAAATTGCGTAATAAAGGGTTAACGGACGTATGAATGCTATAACATACCAATAGTTACATAGTGCAATTTTACACGAGTGTCATACAAGTAAATTTGTTCGCAAATTTGCATCCTAAATTTGATACCAAATATTTAGGACCTGTTCTATTCTCCGTCCAAAATGTGACTGTAAATCGGCGCAAAAAGCAATTTCGGGTACGTTGACGGCAAGCTTGACGTTTCGTCCAACTTCGTGAAAAAATAGGATTCCGACTTCTGGCGGTGTACGGTGTAATGAGAAATGTAAATAAATAAGTTTAAAAAAATTAAATTTTAAAATTCAAATAACTAAAATCATAATAAGTTTAATTTTATAAGATTGTTAATTCAAGAAATTAAACATAATATGAAATTATATTATATAAATATATTCCACCGCATAAATTAAATAATATAATTATTATTGGTAAATAAATATTAACAACGAGAAAATTTATTTTTTTTAACTTTCTGTTTGCAAAAAAATGATTCACACCACGCTAAAAGCAACACAGTAAATTCCGACTGATTCCGATTTAATACGAAACGCACTAACTTGTTTAAAAATTGCTAAAGGAAATATTACAAGTGTAAAACAAGTAATTCTTGTATCAAAAATAGGACAAAATTTTTGACGCAAATATGTATGACATTTACTTTAAATTTTATACAATAATTGCTACCAAATTTGTGACAAAATTTAACTGCAAATTTATTATAATGTAAAACGGCTCTAAATATTTGGTATCAAATTTAGGATGCAAATTTGCGAACAAATTTACTTGTATGACACTCGTGTAAAATTGCATCCATATTTTTGTCATAGATTTGCTACAAATTTTATGATAATGTAAAACGGCTCTAAAGCTTCTAAGTCCATAATTACTACATATTAATTTTTTTTAATTTCCTACAATTTGGGTGGGCACTTGGGGGGGCACTCCAGTCAGTAGGGTGGACACGCGCCCACCCTGGCCCACTCCTGGCGCCGTCGCTGCTTCTTTACAAGTTTAAACGTCGGGGAGGTCGAGTATCTCTCCTTAGCCGTTCGATCAATCTTGTCGCTTGATCTTCTTGCACTTTCCCAACTTCCTTACTTTCCCTATTTTTCTCTACCCCCATTTCCCCTACTGGCCCCTCTCGCCTCTCTACTTCTATACCTTTTTCCGGTGTTCGGTTTACTGCCTCCGTTAGTATATTTTCCTCCACCGATGGGTCATATTCACTTCTATTAAACACCCCCTCTTGTGTAATTTCTACCCCAATCGTCTGGTCCTCTTTTTCTTCCCTTTCTGGGTTCCTGCTGGTTTCCCTTCCCACTTTCAGAATTTGGTTTGCGTGCCTCTTCCACATCAACTCCTCATCTAGCACCTTGCAGAAATACGTCTGCTCGCCTAATACCTCCTCCACTATACATTCTTTCCACTGTTTTTTAATGACGGTGTCATTCCTGTTGTTGAATGCTCCGCATTGCGATAGGCAAATAAATAACGTTGCAACAATGTTTCCAACGCCACCCCTTTATTTCTTGGATCGCTTAGCGCTTTTCCTAACCCTCTCTTTACTAATTTTAAACAATTCTCCGCCGCGCCATTAGTTGCAGGTTGGAACGGGGGTGATGTATGGATGTACTGTGTTTTATCCCATTCCTACTACAGAATTCCCTGAAAATCTGTGACGTAAATTGGGGTCCGTATCCGTTACAATGCTATCCGGGATGCCAAATCTTGCGAAACACTCCTTAAATTTTTTTACCGCCGGTATAAATTTCTTCTGGCCATTTGTAATAAGCGTTCGTGATCACCAGCATCATCTTCAGGGTAAACGGGCCTAAAAAATCAGCATATACCCTTTCGTACCCTCTCCCCGCCTTACTTCATGGTTTTAGTGGTGCCTTTTGCGGTTCGGGCCTATTACATGCACAAATTTTACAACTACTCACGTATTCTTCTATATTCTTATTCAGTTTAGGCCACCAAAAATAAGATCGAGCTGTGGACTTCATTTTAGCCATTTCCATATGAGACTCATGAAGTTCTTCCAACAGTTTGCACTGGAATTTAGCTGGAATGATTACCCGATACCCCCACATTATCACTCCATTCCCTATGTATAGCTAATCTTTCCTTGACAAGAACGGGGTTAACAGCTCATTGTTGGATGTGCTCAGAAATACCTGATGAATGAATTGAACAAATAGTTGATGAAATTGATAACCTGCCCAATAACTGCGTCCTTTCTCATCTGCATCACCAGTTCATTTAAATCGACTTCCATGGACTCTTCCACGGAATTCAGCTGACCACATTCCTCTTGTTCCATTTCCTTCACTTGACAGGGCAATCTTAACAGGTGGGCATCCGCGTGTACGTTCTCTGCATCTTTTACATACTTAATCGTATAATCGAAGTGTGCTAAAAACAAGTACCACCTTTGTATTCTTCCTGCTACCATTTGAGGCAGGGTTTTGTCCTCACCAAACAACACTAACAAGGGTTTATGATCTGTCAGCAACTTAAATTTTCTTCCTGCCAAATACTGATAAAACTTACTCCCCAATAAATCGCTAAAGCCTCCTTGTGTATCATTGAATAATTTGACTCTGCTTTCGTCAGTATTCGCGAACCATAAGCTATTATTGGCCTTTCACGCTCATTGTTTAACCCATCGTTACATGATAAAACGAATTTTGAAAAAAAAATATTTTTTTGGTTACTCATTATGCTGTAGTTAATGGGGAAAAAAATTCAAATTTAACAATTCATTGTAATATTTAAAAAAGTGGTTATGGCTTTAAAAACTTTAAAAAGATTTTAGTAAGTAAATGATTATTGTTGAGGAAGCGGTCATTAAAACAAATAAATTTGCCGACGTTTCGGGTTCTTTATTGACCCATTTTCAAGGCTAAAATATAATAAATGTAGAAACAAAAATTTTGAAAAAACAACAATGATAACAGAATGACTAAAAAATTACAAAATTACTAAAAGTTTAAAAAAAAATTTTTACAAAAATAACAGAATGAATAAAATAAGATTGAAAAACCTATAGATGGAATACTAACCTAAATCGTTAGATTTTAGTAAAATCACGTATCATCCTTGGTTGAAAAATAAACTGGAACATGCCTTTAAGAATGCAGTTAGCGATGGTTCCTTGAAATTGGCCTTCTACAACAATTTCAAATTGGAAAAAATTTTATACTCCAGAACAAAGGATAGGATTCCTACTTGGATAGAGCCAATGTGATTTACAGGATTAACTGTGTGTGTGCCAAAAGTACATTGGACAAACTAAACAATTACTAAGGAATCGAATCAAACAACACACGTATGATATCAAATATAATTCTAAAAAAACAGGTTTTTCGGAACATATCATAGACTCCTCTCATAATTTTAACACCGAAGATGTAGAAATCCTGGCCACCGAACCGAATTTCCATAAACGAACTTTTCTGGAGGCCGCCTTTATATCCACTTTGGGACCTAATGTCAACAAACAAAATGATTTCTATCAGATAAAAGATTATTACCGCAACGTTCTCAAGTGCTTCAATGATATAACGAAACAACCGGGTTGACACCTACGCTGGAAGACTTGGCAATTGCACCTATTATTTTGTATTTATTCCAATTTCACGACCACCTTCAGTTTGTCAAATCTGTTTTTAGTTTTGTTGACCTTTTTTACAGTTCAAAAGCATACTCTTAGATGGCAACTACACACAACACGACTTTTGGCGGTTTTACACTAAAAATTTTGTTATTGCTTTTTATCATTGGTCGTAATTTTATCAAGCGCACCAAGCCAAATTGCACAGTTTTTTTTTTACCATATATGTGATTTATTGTTAGGAAATTATTTTAATTGTAATGTTCTTAATTTCAAAGTGTATTTATTTATTTATTTATTTTAAACTGTACATATTATTTTATACTGACAAAGTTAACGCCTGTTATCGTGTCTTGAGCCATCAAACATCGTCTTGCTTTACCATTGTGATTAAGCAGATTTTACATCACGCTACTGAGGTGAGAATAATTGTTAATTTTTGCTATTTACCGACGTTCTATGTTTTATCTCTCTTCACAGTCCTGAAGATGAAGGAATAATATACCTTGGAAACGTCGATGAAGTAAATTAGTTGTTTTATTTGGTGTCCGCATACCTGAGATCCCCTTTTTCATTATGCTACAGTATATAGTTGAAATTGGGCATTAACGTGAATCGTAAGAAATTGTTACGGTTTGATTTCGTAGTAAAAGTATTTAGATTGTTTTGCAATATTTTCAAAAGGTGGTATGTTAATTCATTTTAAAATTTTAAATTTAAACCAGAATCATTATCAACAATGATAAGATGCACATTTTTGGGATTATTGAATTAGCGATCTTGAGAAAAGTACAAATTGATCAATTTTTTTATGAAAATTGTGTGATTTTTTATCAAAGTTTATTTGGGATTAATATTGGTTACTACGTATTTTTGGATTTCTTTTTCTGTACCGGTTTGGTTAAGCATTTTGGGAAGTAATCTGATCTTCATTCGAAGGATTAATTCGTCCAGTAAATTTGCAGCGCTTGAAATTTGACTAACAAACCCTCCTATAACATCTAGAGGTATGATTGATAATTTAAATCCACATTTGTTGAGTTAGAATTTTTTTAGGGTGTTAGTGGTGGTTCACCGTCTTGCCATTTTTTTTATATTTTTGGATTACCAATATTGTAGCAATCAACCGTGACGCTACCTTTGTACGTTTTTGGTGTAATATTTCTGGCTGGATTGATATCGAGTATTCCCCATGTCCACCTGTATCGGAACTCACTGCAAGCTTCCATTTCTTTTTTTTGGAAAATTACTAGCAACCAGCAAGAAAGAAAACATCGAAAGATAAGATTTTGTTTGTTTGTGTCGTCAATCATTATTGTTAATTGTTTATTTTATTGCGCGAAAATTTTATATTGGGCCGTTCTCTTAAACTTTTTTTTTTATATATACAAAGTTATTACGAAAAACTAAACATTTATGTATGGAATTCAACTTCGTTCATATGTCCTCCACGGGCACGTTTGCAGCGGTCGCTTCGTTGAACCAAATTTTTATGACTCGGTCACACATTTCGACAGAAACGGCCGCTATCTCTCGTTCAATACTGGCTATCAGCTCCTTTAACAACGCCGGCTTGTTGGCGTATACCAATACTTAAAACTTACTTTCGTAAAACTTACGAAAACAACTTGATATCGCTATTAAACCATTATTATGATGTCATCTTGATATCAGTAGAATAAATTGCCAATATTCTGCAAAAGCTTGGAAGTTGTTTTCTTGTTTTCAAATCGATGTTATCCGATTGGTAGACCTGGGCAAAAGCGGGTATCCATGGCCGACGTATTCAAATAAAACCTAACGGCTATGTCACCGAACATAGCCTCGAAGCCTAGGCTTCAGTTTTTAATATTATACTCGTATTGTTAAATTTCGTTTATACAAAATTGCAAAATAGGAAAGTTTAATTTAATTAATTTCAGATTTCCAAATGATTGACCCATACATCACCCAACATCCATCCACTACTTTTCCTTAAAATTTATTTTCCAAAACTACCAAATTATTTTTAAAACGCCATTTTCACTTTCTATTTTCAATAAATAAACGCTTTTTTTATCGAAAACACCTTTTAATTTTTTCAGTAATACAAAATTCGATAATTAAAATCAAGATAAACAAAATTATACTTCTCGCACCTCTGCCGTCTTGGCAAGGTTGGTCTTGTTGTCCTCGCTAGCTGTCGCCACTTTAATCAACTTGCTGGAAAATACAAAATTTACAAACGTAATAAAATAAAATTTCCATGACTATGTTAAGAAATTGCACACCTATTTCAGAAGTCGAACACCTCTTGTTAGTTGTATACTTTTTGTATTTATGATTAGTTGACTGCTTTTACGTCGGCTATACTCGGGTATAATCTGCTAAATATTGTTCTGATTGGTTGATATAATATAGTCACAAGAAAATTTTACTATGAAAAAGTATAACGTATTTAATGAACGAAAAATATAATTTCAAATATTAATATTCTTTCAAATTTTGTAAAAGCTTTTATTTCAAAATAAGTGAAGCAAATTTCGTGCAAGTCGGTTTATGGATTTATATAAACTGCATTCACAATATTTTCATCAAAATTAAGTCTTAATTTTATTTTTGAAATGTTTCTGAAGTTAGAAAAACAATTATTTAAATTTAATAAATTAAATTAAAAATTTAAAATTAACTCAATTTAGAAAACTTGAAGGGGTATATTAATTTATACGAAACATGTCTTAATAATAAATAACGAAGAAGTACGTTATTAGAAAAATAATATTTATATTCAAACTGTCAACATTATCTTTACCTGTTTGCAAGAAATGCGCATGCACCTAGCATTAACCATGATTAAACTCAACTAATCGCCCAAAATCGGTCGATTAGTTTGAAGGCTGTTTAACCATGATTAAATAAATGGTGGAACGCTCTTTTTTATTGAACCATGATTAACTCCAACTAACCGTGATTAAAGTATTTAACCAGAGTTGGTGGAACTATTTGGAATTTTTTTTATTTTGAGAAAAAAGTAGTAATGAAATTTATCTTCCCACGAAAAAATGCGGAAGTGACAATTTCTCACCACACCTGGGATAGATGTTCCCAAGTAATAAATTTCAGTGGTGAAACCCGAGATGAAAAAAACTAGCTCTATGGTAATGGAGCAGCAAGAGCGTGAATCTGAAATAAAATGAGTTTGCTTCTGTTTTAATAAAACAACAGTTGATGAAATGATATCTATTGAATCTATTCTTACAATTTTTAAGCAATAAATTATACAACAACTTCCAATACAAATCTTGAAATCGGCAGCCAAACACAAAATATCTATCACGCCGCTAATTATTCTCCCAATTAGGCACCTGTAGAATCGGTCTCGGTTCACGTAAAATAATTCGCACTATCTAACTTCTCTGCATTCTAATGACTTTGTTATTTCCAAACAATACCCGTGCATCTATCTTCCCACGAACTAATTCGGTCAGGTACAACTCGCTCGACCTCAGAACCAAGACTGATTAATACTAGCTTGGATCACGGCAGAGGGCAAAAAGGATACTCAACAATTAATAATAATAAATTGTTACAAAGTACCTAGTATCTATGCAATAAAATATTTGATGAATTTTATTATCTTCCTATCCATTTCTTATTTTTAAATGGACTAATGGTACTTTTTTTTGATATTTCAACTTGATATTTAAATGAATAATTTATTGAATTATTTTTGTTAATTTAGATTTCGATAAACAAGTGAAAGAGAGTCAAACTGCTGCACAGCAAGCACTCGATAAAATTCCAGAAATTAGATATCTATTAAATGAAGCAGTGGAGAAAACGAAGGAAGCAGAAGTTTCTTTAGCAGATTCAAAATTAAATGCAGATCATGCTTTACAAACTGCTCTACAAGCAAGTAAATTAGCAAATCAAGCTACTCAATTGGCACATATCATTCGTAATGATGCTGAATTTTTATATCAAAATGCTACTGGTCTTAAAGATGAAGCAGGCCTAATGAGTGGACGAGTAGAAAATACAGAACTTGAATATAAGCAACTTTTGTTACAAATTCAAAATAACGAAACATTGATAGGAGAAGCTAAAGATAAGGTAAGCAATAATTTATATGCTGCTACACAATGTCAAAAGACAGTTTAGTTTAATCACATTGTATTCTTTCCCATTAATTTTTTAATGAATTTGTAATATTAGTAATAGTTAATATCAATTAATGATTAAATTTTATTATATTTTTAAAGCAAATTATTTTTCTTAACACTTTTAACAACCCCATTGTAACGCCGTTGTTCAAGGGCATAAATCGAATTATACTTCAGACAAAGGCAAAGTGTTTTATTTTTAGTGAGACCCCGTGCAAAGCCGGGTATCCAGCTAGTGGTATATAGTGGTATTACTATCAATAAGAGTGATAGAACTTTAGATAGGTATTTCCGCCATGTTATAAATGACATTGATGTCTATCATAGTGTATTTTATTCAGTAAAGCTCACCATTTCATCATGGCAAGACTGACTCCGCAAGAACGTTGGAAATCGTATAATTATATTACCAAAGTGGGAGCTCTGTTCGAGCTACGTTCAGAGAATTACACGAATTTTGATAAACTTCGTTAATAATCAGAATATCCGTTACTGGGCTGAAACAAATCAACAGATTGTCCATGAGAGTGACTTGCATCCAAAAACAGTTACTGTTTGGTGCGATTTGTGGTCCGGAGGCATTACTGGACCTCACTTCTTTGAAAATGAGCAGTGAGAAGCTGTCAGATGTTAACAAACTTTATGTGGCCACAATTGGATGAAATGGATCTGGGAGAGATGTGGTTTCAACAGGACAGCGCAATATGCCACATTTCGAACGAAACAATCGACTTATTGAAAGAAAAGTTCGGGGAGTTGATCATCTCAAAAAGTTCGTAAAATTAGACTATTGTCAACTGGCCACCGCGATCGTGTGACTTAACTCCGCTGGACTTCTTTCTTTGGGGCTACGTAAAGTCATTAGTTTACGTTAATAAACCGCAAAGAAAGCCAACATCAAGCGAGTAATTCTTGGTATTAATCTAGCCTTACTAGGAAAAATCATCGAAATTTGGACCCCTAGAATGCATGTGTGCAAACGATCAAGAGGTGGACATTTAAAGAATATTTTTTTCAACACATAAATGATATGAACTGAGCTTCAAATAAATACCAACAAATCCATTGTATCTTACAAAGATGAGGTATAATTAAAAAAACAATTTCTATCGTTCTTATTAGTAGACCCTATATATAAGTAAAGCCTCTTTACTTATTGTAATGCCCAACTTCACTTTCAGATGAAATTAAATATTATTACCGAATCACTTTAATTACATCTGAATTTATTTTAAGTTATTCCCAGTACACTTGAATCTTTGATAAGTGATGAATATTACAAAACTAGTACACTGCAGTCAGAAATTTTAAGACCACTTAGTTATTTTACAAAATATGGTATTTATTGATAGAAAAATGTGCTATCTTCAATTATTTATAAATTACCTTACATTATCTATTTGTAATTAAAATATTAAAAGTCCTTGTGAGCTTAGGAATTCTACCTAGAAATGAACTAAATATCCGATCATAAAATTTAAAAGCTTCTGTAAAATTTCCAAACTTGTTATAATTATTCTATTATTTTACTAAGACTCTAGGTTACTTAATACTTAAAATTTAACCATGAAAGGGTGGGTTTTTCTATGTACAGCTCAGTTTGTTGCAATATTTTCTGTTATAAGGGACAATTGATGAATTTCGTGAAGTTATTATTTTAGAATGGGAAAATTAAAAAGTTTGAAACCTAAAATGCGTACACAGTTAAATAGTTAAAAGTGTTTGTTTGACTGAAGCAAATTTAGTTGATCCAAATCCAAACAAGATATTCTGTTATGGGTTTATTTATTTTTTTATTTATCGGTGTATTTTTATTTAATTGAGCCGTACTTAAATTTAAGGTACCTAATGTAGTATTTAAAGCAGAAACCCCTTTTAACCCGGCAAGTATACACGTAAGAATTTGTTGTAATGTAGTATATTATTTTTATTACTAAAATATTAAAAATGTAAAAACCATTTTTATTGATGGTGGCAAAATCGGTCGCCATCAACGGGCCGACGGCGAGTTGGCCCGGCGGCGAGTTGGCTCGCGGCGAGTTGGCCGCGGCGAGTTATCCCATCCCCAACAAATTCAGTTTGTTTGACAGAAATAATTTTGTTTAAATCGAAACAAAATTTCTTTCTATTGAATAAAATTATTCAAACAAAATTATTTATTAAATTCAAACAAAACGTTTTTACTGTGTAGAAAAACGTCAAAAAATTTGGAAGACTGTGGTACGCAATGCGATCACAATATTTGCAGAAACGGGTGATTATTGAGACCGTAAACATACGGGAAGGCCACGATCTACAACAAAAGCGCAAGATAATCGTTTAGTTTTGATGGCAAAACGAAATCAAAGATTGACGGCACCGAATTCCGAGCATAAATCAATCGAAGTCGATAAAATCCCATTTCATTAACAACAGTGAAAAGTCGTTTAAGCGAAGCTAGGTTGCATGGAAGGGTAGCTGTAAGAAAACCGTTGTTACGCCCTCAAAACAAAAAGAAGAGGTTACAATGGAGCCTAAACCACCAATCATGGACAGAAGACTAGTAGAATTCTGTTTTATGGAACGACGAATCGAAATTTCAGGTGTTTGGTCAAAAAGGAAAAATCTATGTTCGTAGTTCAGCGTCAGAAAAAATTATGCCAACAGATAAACATACTGGTGGGTCGATTATGGTCTGGGGAAGTTTTGCGGCCGCTGGTGTAGGTGAATTGGTCCACATTGATGGTACACTCGTACCTCTCTATAATCACGAAGTCGGGACTTGATCTTCTCTCTATAGTAACGACGGGCGGGGTAAGGCACTATCCCCACTAGTTCATATTATTTGCCGGTAATTTTAATTAGGTTTTGTTTTTATGGGCGTATTAGAACACGCGCGCAGGAATTGTAAGTAGTACTCATTCTTAATTCAAATTCGGCGCCAGTTAACAATTCAGTGGAGGGAGTGGAGGAGAAGTGACTCGCGTTACTAAAACGAGATACTGGTCGTGATTATAAAGCGATAGTGATTATAGGGAGATCGACTATAGAGAGATACGTAAAAATAGAAAGATATAAAAACATTCTTGAGCAAAATGATATACCATCTGGACAGCGGCTAATTGGTGCTGGATTTTATTTTCAACAAGATAATGACCCAAATGTAAGCTCTGCCGTGAATATTTGGAAGAGCAAGAAAAAAATATATTAAAAATGTTAAACATCATTTAAATTTGAATTTATATGTATTACGATGTAGCATACAGATGGCGTTATGGTTATTTTTGTAAGACGATATAGGTTGGTAGTAAATCGTTAGTAGTTGTTATTAAGTGTAATGTAACCTAAGATAAAAAACGTGTACTAATTTTGTCACAAATAAACGTGGTTTTATGTTGAGTTTTGTTTTCATCGCTAAAGGTTAATTAATCGTGCTAGATTGATTTATTCTCCAATAGGTTATGGGCTCAGTTTGGTAAACAAAACATAAAGGAACAGTATAAAATTCGTTTTGAAATGGCAGAAGGTAAATACACATCGGTGGTCAAGTTAAATAATGAGAATTATTCCATATGGAAATTTAAAATGGAAATGATTCTTATAAAGGAAGGTTTATGGAATACAATAATAAATCCGGCTCCAACGGATGCGGATGCATTGGTAAATTGGAATAAAGAAAACGATATGGCAAGGGCTTCAATCGGATTGGCTATAGAAGATTCGCAATTACATCACATTAGGAAATGTAAAACAGCAAAAGAAGCATGGGATACATTACAGAAGTACCACGAAAAGGATACATTTGCAAATCGAGTAAGTCTTATGGGAAAAATTTGTTCAATGAAGCTTGACGAAGGTGGAAATGTGGAGATGCACATAAATCGGATGGTAAGTTTATTGCAAAAGTTAACCGATATGGGAGAAGAACAGTTATCCGATAAATGGAGTGCAGCAATGCTCATGCGGAGCTTACCTTCAAGCTACGATACAATGGTAATGGCCCTGGAAGCACGTCCAGATGAGCACATCACGTTTAGTTTAGTGCAATCGAAGTTAATAGACGCTTACAAGCGAAGAAATGATAATATGGATGATAATTTTAGTGAATCGGTATTGCAAGTGACTAACAAAACTAAAGTGTACAGTGGTGTAGATATAAGAACATGTTTTTTCTGTAAAAAGTCCGGACATTTGAAAATTAATTGTAGAAAATACTTACAATGGAAGAATAAGAAAAGCAACTCGGTAAATAAAGTTCAAGATAATTCGGAATACCTTTTTTTGATGTCATCAGCAAGTTCGGGATGGATAATCGATTCAGGTGCTACTTGTCACATCACAAGCAGCAAAACAAAATTTGTAAAATTCAATGATTGTTATAAAGAAAACGTACATATGGCAAATGGTACAACCGCAAAAGCTTGCGGAAAAGGTGAATGTATTCTGCAAGTTGTAAATAGTAACGAACAGAAATCATCGATAAATCTTAAAGAAGTTTTATATGTGCCGACAGTTCAAGGTAGTGTGTTGTCAGTTAAAAAACTATTAAAGGACGGTTTTATGGTTAACTTTCTCAAAAGGGGTGCTGTGGATTTTTGTCAAATTAGCAGAAACAATAAACTAATAGCAATCGGTGAAAGTGATGGTAATTTATTTGTTTTGCGAGAAACTAACAGTATTTTCACCGTGATCAACAAAGAACATTCTAATTGCATTCATTATTGGCATCGTGTGTTTGGTCATCGTGATCCGGAGGTAATTAGGAAAATGCATTCAGATGGTTTGATTAATATCGTTAATTGTGAAATGAAGATTCAATGTGAAGTGTGTTTACAAGCAAAATTAACGCGCTTACCATTTCCAAAGAAATCAATTACGAAGACCAATGCTCCACTCGACTTAGTTCATTCAGATGTTTGTGGGCCAATGCAAACAATTTCAAAGGGTGGAAAACGATACGTTGTAACATTCATCGACGACTTTACAAGGTACACGGTAATTTATTTTTTAGCGCATAAGTCGGAAGTAGAACAGAAATTCAAGGAATATGTTGCAATGGTGCAGACAAAATTTTTGAAGAAACCTAAAGTACTGCGATCAGATCGAGGAGGAGAATATATGGGAAACAGCATGAAGGGATTCATGAAAAATGAAGGTATTCAAGTTCAGTATACTACAGCATATACACCGCAACAAAATGGTGTAGCTGAAAGAAAAAATCGATCGTTAATAGAAATGGCTAGATGTATGTTACTTGACGCAAAATTAAGTAATGAATTTTGGGCAGAAGCAGTGTCAACAGCAAATTATATTCAAAATCGTTTATCAACTAAAGGAACAACAATGCCCACTCCGTACGAAGGATGGAATAACTCAAAACCAAACGTGAGTAATTTTAGATTATTCGGTACTAAATGTTTTGTACATGTTCCAGTTGAAAAAAGAAAGAAATTGGACCCAACAGGAGCATGCATGATATTCGTTGGATATGATGAGTTTTCAAAAGCCTACAGATGTTTCGATCCTACATTGAATAAGGTCGTAACTAGCAGAGATGTTCGATTAATTAACGAAAGAAATCTAGAAGAATTCGAGGTGGAATATTTAAGCAAGCCATTCAGTAAGGTAAATGAGCTGGACTCTGTGGACACAGATTCAGATAAAGAAACTGAACAGCAAGTTGATGAGGTTGAAGAAGTTCGGAATACAAGGCAATCTGAAAGAACAAATAAAGGAAAACCGCCAGTTAGACTCATCGAAGAAGTTAACATGATAAAGAAAAATGAAGAAGCAGTCGAACCAAAGTTGTTTCATGAAGCAGTTTCAAGTGAACACAAAAAGGATTGGATAAAAGCTATGGAAGAAGAGATGAGTTCATTAAAGAAGAACCAAACATGGACACTCTGTGAACTACCAGAAGGAAAAACCGCTATAGGATGTAAATGGGTTTACAAGATTAAATCGGGTATTGGTTGTGATACTCGACGATTCAAGGCTCGTTTGGTTGCACAAGGTTATTCACAGAAGTATGGGGAAGATTACGATCAAGTATTTGCACCAGTATCCAGGCAAACAACTTTTAGAATTTTATTGTCAATTGCTTCAAAAGAAGGTTTGATTGTGCAACATTTAGATGCAAAAACAGCGTTTCTCAATGGAAATTTAAAGGAAACCATATACATGAAGCAGCCACCGGGATTTCTAGAAGAAAATAAAGAAAACTATGTTTGTTTATTAAAGAAGAGTATTTATGGCCTTAAGCAGGCAGCGAGGTCTTGGAACGAAGCCATAAATAGCGCATTTTTGGAAGTTGGATTTCATCAAAGTAAAGTGGATCCATGTCTTTACTATAAAGAATCTAATGGTAATTGGTGCTACATGTTGATCTACGTAGACGATATTGTTATAGCATGTAAAGAAAAACAAATGATTCGGTTAACTGTGGAAGAATTAAATACAAGATTTGACATCCAAAATATGGGCAATATTAGAACTTACTTAGGTATCGAAGTTACGAAAGATGATCGTGGAATATATCAATTAAGTCAACAAAATTACATCAAACAAATTACAAAAGAATTTGGATTAAGCGATGCAAAAACATCCAGCGTTCCTATTGATCCAGGATATGGTAATGACAATGGGAATTCAGAAGTTTTATTATGTAATAAAAATTATCAGAAACTTATTGGATCTTTGTTATACGTATCAGTAAATACAAGACCAGATATATCAGCAGCAGTTTCCATATTGGCGCAAAAGGTTTGTGCACCAAAACAGGAAGATTGGAACGAATTAAAACGAGTTGTGAAATATTTAAAGGGAACTGGACATCTGAAATTAAAATTAAATAACGAAGACGAAAACTTGTTATTATATGGATATGCAGATGCAAGCTGGGCAAACGACAAGATGAGCAGAAAGTCAAGCAGCGGATACATTTTTAAGGTACATGGCGGAATCATTAGTTGGTGTTGCCGTAAGCAAACATGTGTTGCATTATCATCAACCGAAGCTGAATTCATAGCGTTATCGGATGCGTGCAAAGAAGTAATTTGGATCCGTAGATTGCTTAAGGACATGAATCAGAATTTAAAGGGACCAACGATAATTTATGAAGACAATCAAAGTTGTCTCAAGATCATAGAAGATGAAAAGCTGTCGAATCGTACAAAACACATTGATACAAGAGTACATTTTGTGAAAGACTATGTGGAGAAGGATATAGTTGTATGTGTGTATTGTCCGACAAACGACATGCTGGCAGATTTATTAACGAAGCCATTGGCAGCATACAGGCATCGTTTTTTACGGGACTGTATTGGACTTATTTAAATGAGGAGGAGTGTTAAACATCATTTAAATTTGAATTTATATGTATTACGATGTAGCATACAGATGGCGTTATGGTTATTTTTGTAAGACGATATAGGTTGGTAGTAAATCGTTAGTAGTTGTTATTAAGTGTAATGTAACCTAAGATAAAAAACGTGTACTAATTTTGTCACAAATAAACGTGGTTTTATGTTGAGTTTTGTTTTCATCGCTAAAGGTTAATTAATCGTGCTAGATTGATTTATTCTCCAATAAAAAATAATAGCTCACCCACCATAATCACCAGATTTCAATCCGATTGAGCTGTTGTGGGACGAATTATACTGGAAAATGGGCATGAAATGTTTTACATTAATGGAACACCTTTGGAAAATCCTCCAAGAAGAATGGAAAAATATATCCTCGGGCACACTACTAAAATTAATCGAAAGAATGCCGAGATTAGATCTCACTTTTATGAGCGACTTGGCTAAAAAATAACATAAACTCACCATTATTAATAATATAAACATGCCGCGTCGAAATGTTCGCATCGCAACAAACTTCTCCCGTTCTCCCCGCCCAGGTATAAGCAAATCTACTTCTGCAAATAAACCTCATTGTTTACATTGTGATATATCAATCGTTTTGTATTTTGCTATATTCTCAGTACGTTAGTTAGTATTTAAAATGTTGTTTTAGCCAACTAGAAATTTGTTAGGCATACCCTAACATACTCTGGACCGGATCAGGATCAAGTATGGGGTGCCCTTTTAGAACATATTGCGATGACCCGGGCTTCTCAATTTTCAAAAATAATATTAATTTTATTGACGATATTATTTTATTAAAAATGCAAAATTTTTATTTCATGCGTTCTTTATCTACTCGCCAAATGTCTGCGATACCATATGCCTCGTATTAAAATTCTTTTAATTTCCTTTTCTGTTTAAAATAAAACAAATTAAATAAAATTCACTCACTGTAAATCAATAAACTTTTATTCCTAAAATACTCAAAAATACTCTTAACAAAATAACTCAAAATTTAGCGTACGGAGACGCTCGCTTCGTTCAAGCGACCACCCGGTCAACGCGGCTGGCAAAAAGCAAATTAATCCATTTTCGTACCAATATCAAATAGTTTGTGGCGCTAATTTAAACACATTCAAAATATTTACAATATTTACAAAATTATGTAACAACTACAAAATAAAATTAAATTTCTCAAAAATAATCAAAAATACCTTCAAATTAATTAATTACTAATTTAATTAATTAATAATTACTTATTAAATTAAAACTATTTGGTCATTTAAAAATCCAAAATAATCACAATTAAATTAAAAAATTCAAAAATTGAACTTGATTGTTGTGGGATTTGGCTCTAATGTGAAACCTGATCTGGCTCGTGGCTCCATTATGTCAGCCAGATGTGGTCCTGATCAAGTTTAGCGTTATATACCTGATTCGCACCTAATCTTATGGCAAACCAGATCATGGCCGAATTCAAGTCTTAAGAAATTTCTTGTTGGGTAGTTAATATAGTTGGCGGGAAATTTTAAATTGAATAAATATAATTTCTATTACGTTGTACAAATATAATTTTCTTATAATATAACCATTTGTTTCAGATCGGTCGAGCTGGAACGGATTCAAAAGAAGCCACGAAGAAAGTTAATGAAATATTAACAGACGTAGAAGTTATTATGAAGCAACTCCAAAAGTCGCCAGAATTAAATGAAGATGAATTAAATCAACTTGAACAAGAATTAATAAAAACCGAACGTAAAGTAGATGAGGCAAATTTAAATTTAATAGTAGAACAGCTTAGAAAAGAAAACAAAGAACAAAATATGCTTGTCCAAACGTATAATTTAGAAGTAGAATGGTTACGACAAGAAGTAGAAAATATTAAAGAAATTGCTAATGCACTTCCAGATGGATGTTTTAAAAGAGTTCAACTTGAACCTTAACTTCGCTTTTGTTTTGTTTTTTCTATTTATATGTGGATACCTTATATTATGGCCTGGTCACACGGTTAATATTTCCAACAATTTCATTTATTCAAAAATTAACATGCCGGTGTAACGTCATAAGAAAAACACAATTAAAATATTTTTGACAGGTTGTCAAAACGACCACGGTCAAAACGGCTTTTATCAAAGTTATTAAAAAAAAATTGTAAAAATATAAAAAAGTTATTAAGTTATTAAAAAAATGAGAAATATTGCTAAATAAGCATAGAACATAGAACTATATATAAATATATACATATATAGAATTATTTAGCAATATTTATCATGTTTAGCAAGTTGCTAACATTATTTCTAGTTACAAAATAGCACTGATTATCGGAATATTCATAAAAATATTGACTGTGTGACCAGGCCATTAGGATTTTATAATTCATTCAAGATTTATTTTATATTTATAACAAAAAATAGTTTTTAATATTTTATGCCAAAGAAAATTTTTATACATTTTCTAAGTTTTTTAAAATTTATTTTGCCATACTAACATTAATACTGAGATATACAGATATGCATGTAGAATGTAGGTGATTAGTTTTTTTTTATTACTTTTACAATAAAGGATAGTATAAATAAAAACTGGGTTTGATATGTATTTTAATTATATAGTCAGGAACACAGATGAGAGAGATATAGTCGGTTCCACGAGAGCTCGAGTATGACTCATTGATTATTGCTGTGCGAATTAACGCATACTATTTGGTTGTCTTTGTCAGACTTACAAAAAAAACTAATAGAAAAGAGAGCGAATATAAAAAATATGTCTTCTAACCTTGCCAATGTAAATTGTAGAAACGTCTACTTATCGTAGTGTCAGCCGTCAGCTGTCAAATTGATTGCTATTGTTAAGGTTAAGATTTATCTGAGTAGATGGCGTAACTGTACATATTTAAAATTCTACAGTCTTACCAATAAAAATTCGTTATACACGCGTTGAACGGGTGTATAGTTATACACTGTATAAGGCGTGTATAAGGGGTGTATACATTTCTTACTATTAATCGCTGTATACGCACTGTGTAAGTTATAACCGTGGTATACACTCCATCTGTCATTTTTAGTATGTAAGTGTGGCTTTTTATGCAACAGTCATGTTTTTAAGTATTTTTAACCAAAAAAAATCGAAAAAAAGATAAACAAATTGACATGAAACTGTCAATAGTGGTTCAGGACCAATCTGTAAATGTAAATCAAAACACCCTATTGCAACGGATGTGCGTTGTAAAACAATCAGATGAACAATGTAGAATTTCCAAACATACGAACTAACCACCTTCCCAATTCTTCTGTTCAACGAAGATGATATAAGGAAAAGGACAAAATTATCTTTGTACAAAGCTTTCACATCCGAACTACACTAAATATGCCAAAAGAAAATATATATGGCTACAGCAATAGTTATCTTCGATGGTTACTCAGATACAGAAATAAAGACAAAAAGTTGAAATATAGATGAACGAGACCATGGTACCCACGATCATCTAGGGAAAGTTCCTTTTCAATTCTCAAAACAAACGAAACCTGATTGATATTCTAAGGTCAAAAGATGCAGACTCATGATTTGTGAAACTGCACAATCCTTGTCTTCAGAACATGAAGTAGTAACACTGGCCAGTGAAGATATTGGCCCTCTGGTCATACTGATTGCTGATTGGGACCAAATCGCCAGCAAACCTATATTTCCTGAAACCAGGGAGAGGCAGAGTTGCTTCATTTGTTAAACATTCACAAACTCCCATTGTAACCATTCAAACCGGAAAGCTCGCGGACTACGCACTTCCACAAAGCACTAAATGTGACTTAAAGAAACCAATTAATCACAATATAATTGATTTTGGGCATATAAAGTACATATCACGGCTCCAACGCATTTTCAAAATAGCGTTTCCTATGTTTTTCACATAGACCCAGTTTTTCAATCGTTAGTTAACCCAAATTCAATGGTTAACCTACGTTTATGACTAATTGATTGGTCATAAATCTAAGTTAACAATTGAATTTGGGTTAAAACGATTGAAAAACTGGGCCTAAGTGACAAAAAGTGACTAGGGATTTTGTGAATTGTTAAAAATTTTATCTACTTTAATTTTGTATAGAACAGTCATTATCCAAAAAAATGCATCGTTTGTGAGTTATAAGCGGAAAAACTAAAACAAGTTAAAAAATTTGCAGCTAATCCAGAAGCTTATTTCTAGCGGGGAGGTGGGAAAGTTGAAAATCAGATTCAGTGACCAAAAATAGATATAAAACCGTTACGAAAAATCTTTAGGAATCTTTTCCTGGGAAAACCCCACGTGTTCGAACTGATGAATTTTCACACGCAATGAATTGTTAAACGATGAATTCACCGTGATGTATACCTTGTTACAAGTACATGTAGCTTACAGTATATAGATCCACCACTTGAATCCTTTTTTATGTAGTCTTCAACGATTTCAACGATGGCTTTAACGTATTCCTTATTTGCTCTTGAAATCTGCATCATTTAATACGAAAGGGTTTTTGTCTTTTTTTTTTATTTTAGCAAAATTTAGGTATTTTATACACCTTATACAATCGTTAAACAAGGGTTCTGGCTTGTATAAGCTTTGTATAAAATTTTGAGTGACAGGAATGATAAACCTTGGCAACTTAATCGCTATACACGGTTTATTAGTAACGTTTACTTACACACAATGTATACAGGGTCTGGCACTATAAGTGACACCAACTTTACACAGCTGCAGATTCTAAATAACAGATGTCAGCGTGTTCATATTTTGACAACCGTTAGTCTGTCAACTTATTTATAAGCCTTTGCAAATATTTCATTCCAAGTTGTAAGTGAAAAGAAATATTCAAAATGGAATTCAAACGTAACAGTGTAATTGCCTTGTATTTGGCCGGAAAATCGAAATCAGCTATTATTCGTAAGCTCCAGCATATCCATGTGAAAAAAAGTTTTGTGTATCGAACCATTAAACGGTACAATGATACTGGGAGCATCAAAAAACGTGGTGGATGTGGCCGGAAAAAAACAGCAACGTCATTAGAAATGGTTCGAAAGGTAAAAGAGCGAATTCGACGAAATCCACGTCAAAGCGCAACAAAAATGGCTGCAAATCTGAACGTGTCAGACAGAAGCATACGACGCATACTAAAAAAGGAACTTAAATTGAAGCCTTACAAGATACAAAAAGTACAGGATTTAACACCGGCACAAAAGGTAGTTCGTCTCCAACGATTGAAAGCGCTGAAAACCTTGCACGCGAGCGGCGATCTCGAAAATTTGGTGTTTTCAGATGAGAAAATTTTCACTGTTCAAGAAATCGTTAACAAACAAAATAATCGTGTGTGGTTGAAGGGCAAGTTCAACGACAATTTGGACAACCGAGTAGCTATGCGTAAACAATCGCCTGCTTGTGTGATGGTTTGGGCTGCTGTAACTGCAAATGGACGCTCTCCGCTTGTTTTCATCGATCAGGGCGTTAAGGTCAACAAACAAGTGTACCAACAAAAGGTGTTAAATGATGTACTTATCCCTTGGGCACGTAAGCATTTTAGTACAAACACCTGGACATTCCAACAGGACTCGGCACCATCCCATAAAGCTCGGTCGACACAGGATTTTTTAAGAAGTCACATTCCACAGTTCATTTCTTGGCAACAGTGGCCTCCATACTCGCCAGATTTGAATCCGTTGGACTTTTCCATATGGTCCATTTTGGAGTTTAAGGTGTCAACAAAAAAATATAAAAATGTGGAATCATTGAAGTCAGCGCTTAGTCGGGAATGGCAACGAATTCCCCAGAACCACATTCGTGCAGCGTGCAATGCCTTCATTGGAAGACTTAATGCCGTAATTCGCGCCAGAGGTAGCCATATCGAACAGTAACTTGTTTTTCTTAAAATTTAATGTGTTTCCTTCATTTTTTGAAAATATTTAATAAAAAGATTCATAATCGATTAAACTACAGCATTTTGAATTCGTGTCACTTATAGTGCCGGACCCTGTACACGCTGTATACACGCTTTATTAGTACACCTATGCTTAGTTATCACAAGCTTATACGGAGTAGGCTTTATATACGGTTTATTAGTAACGTTTTTTTATACAACCTTGTATAAGCCTTGTATAAAACTTATACAACGTTTCTTAGTAAGGCTGTTTAAGTTTAGAAAAATTAAATACCTACCTTATTTATTTTGGTGATAACTACAAAATTTTTAAGAAAATTCAAATAAATTGATAATAAACGTAAAATTTTTTGATGTTACACCATAGATGTTTATATAGAAGGCTAGATAACTAACTCCAGCGCAAAAGTGAAACCTGCATTTTGGGGTCTACCATATGTAGGTTTGGCAAAAATTGTAAACACGACAGTGTTTGTTGTTGCAATCGCGTGTTATTTTTATTTAAAAATGAAAATTAAATGAATTACAATGATTTTAATATTAAATTCCTGCTTGAATATCCTAGTGTTATATGTATTCATTATCGTTTTGTAATAGTTTTGCCTAACTTGCAAATGGCCGTTTGATTGTTCTTGAGGCTTCACTTCTATTACATTACAGGTATTGGGAGTCAGGTATCTAGCCTTCTATATAAACATCTATGTGTTACACCCACTTATCATTACAGGTTATCATCGTTATTGTACAAAATGCGGTGTTGTCGTATCTTTATTATTGACTATTATCAATCTCGAAAAATAGCTTGACAGCGTTGTCAAGGTAAGTTCGAGAATAAGGAAACTTAAAAATATTGACAAGAAAATATTAATAACTTTCAAAATTGACAAAAAATTGATAATTGTCAAGGCTGTCGTGAATAGCACTGATTATGTTAAAGTTTAATGCATATTTTTATGCATATAATGGCAATTTTTTGTGCTATTTTAAGCGCTATTTTCAAGATTTTTTATGCTTGAAAGTCACCTCCGTGAAGTTGGCCTCCCATCTATCAAATTTTGATATAAAAAAATATGGAATCGTTAGGTCATTGTTAGGTCATGAAAGGTCACCCAGTTTTATCGTTAGGTCATTTCTAGTTTTTCCAAAAAAAAATATTCAAATTTGGAAAAATTTTCTTGGTAAGTTAGCCTCCCCTTTACACGTTTTCGATGAAATAAAAGTGCCAACCGGTAGGAAATCGACTGAAAAGGTTAGGTCACGTATGTATTTCGTTAGGTCATCTTTAATTTGCTTATAATTAATTAATTAAAACTCGATGTCCCTATTGCGCATGCGCGTAACAAAATATTGTGGGGCGTACAGATGAAAATTTATGAAGGGCTATTTTAAGGTTAAAAATAACTTATCGTAATTGTTTTCCCCATAGTTTTCCCTAAAAAAGGTTAGGTCACGCATGCATTTCGTTAGGTCATCTGTGATGTCGTGGACCGAATGGAATAAATAATACCCACTTTTGTATTTGTTATTTATTGTATACTCTGTAAAGTTACTAACAAGCGAATGAGTGAATCTAAGTTACTATTTACATTGTTTATATTACAATTTGAATTGGTGGATTCTGCGCATAATATATTACAAACCTCCCTTCCAATTTGAAAATATATTTTGAATATAACATTTAATAAAAGAAATTCTTAATATAATTAACAATTAAATTTTATGTTTAAATTTATTAACATTTTAAAATTTATAAAAAGAATACAATATAAAACTTATAATAGATTTCTTATTCTAAAAATACATAAAAATTATGGCATTACAAATTTAATCTGGTCGGTGGTTTTATAGTTCGTTTTGGTCTATTTTGAACTAATGATGTTTCTGTTGACCCCGAATTTGCTATAATTTTATTTGGTTCCTGTAACTCAGTGACATCAACTTTTTCCTTGACTTCAGTACTTAAGCTACTTTTATTACTATTGTTTTCAGAATTCACATTATCGCCTAACAAAATTTGTTCATTTGGATAAGTTACATCATTTGTTTCAGTTATGACTAATGGCTTTTTACTATTATTACTTTGATTTCCTATTTCGTTATTTTCTTGCTGGATTTTATAATAATAATCTCCGGCTTTAATAATCTGATTAGTATGCCTTCGCCAAATTAAATTTCCCTTAAAAACTCTAACTAAATAATTTCTTTCACCTAACACCTCATCAATAATTGCTTTTTCCCAAATCCTTTTATTTGGATTTCTATAATCTCTTACATATACCTCTTCTCCTTCTTTAAAATTTACTTCCCTAGTACCTTTAAAATACAGCTTTTGATTTTCATTTACTTTTGAATCCGTAATTATTAAAAACATTTTGCTTTGCAATGGACCTAGAAAATCTACATGTATTCTGTCCCATACTCGATCTGCTTCTGTCCATTTAATTAATTTTGATTTTTCTGGTTCTGGTCTGTGCAACATGCAAACAGAACAACTTTTAACAAAATTTTCAATCTCTGAATCTAATAAAGGCCACCAAAAATAAGACCTTGCATAATTCTTCATTTTTGAAATACCTAAATGCGAAGTATGTACTTCTTTTAATAACCCTATTCTAAATTTTTCTGGAATTATGACTCTAAATCCCCACATTAATATTCCGTTTTCGATATTTAATTCATTCTTTCTGTAAAAATAAGGTTTAATTTCCTCTTTTATATCTTTTACAGGCCAGCCATTTTTAATGTATTGTACTACCTGACTTAATACTTTATTTTTACGTGTTTCTACCCTAATTGATGCCCAATCTATTTGAAATGAATTTTGTACTAAATTGACATATTCAATTTCTTTAGATGCTTTATTTTCAATTTCTAATGGTAGACGTGACAATCCGTCAGCAGCTGCATTTGCCGTTCCCTTTTCAAATTTAAAATTATAATTAAATCCTGACAAAAATAATGCCCAACGTTGAAGTCTTCCTGCCGCCATTTCTGGAATACCCCTTTTATCACCAAAAATTGTTTGTAATGGTTTATGATCTGATACTAACGTGAAAGTTTTACCCATTAAATATTGATAAAATTTCTTTGTTCCCCAATATAAAGCTAAAGCTTCTTTATGAATCATCGAATAATTTTTTTCTGCTTTATTTAAAACACGAGACGCAAACGCTATCGGTTTATTTGAACCATCTTCTAACGTATGTAATAATACCGCGCCAATACCTGTCGATGATGCATCACAAGCTAATTTTATTGGTAATTTTTGATTATAGTGTATTAACACTTGATCAGATGCTACTACTTTTTTTGCTAAAAGAAAAGCCTTTTCGCACTTTTCTGTCCATATAAATTCAGTATCCTTACTTAACAATTTATATAAAGGTTCCAAAATTTGCGCTACATTTGCAATAAATTTTCCGTAATAATTTATCATACCGCTAAATGCTTTAACTTCACTAACATTTGTTGGCCTCGGCACTTTCAACATTGCATTTATCCTTTCCGGATCTTTTTTAATGCCGTCTTTACTTATTATATGCCCTAAATATTTAATTTCTTTTTGAAAAAAACTACACTTTCTCAAATTAAGCGTAAATCCTGCCTCTTGTAATTTTCGAAATACTTGTTCTAAATTTTCCAAATGTTCCCTTTTACCCTTACCCGTTACTACAATATCGTCTACAAAATTTATGACTCCTTTTAATCCTTGTAAACATTTTTCTACGATTTGCTGAAACTTTTGACAAGCTGGTTTTGTACCATAAGGCATTCTGTTTATCACATAAATACCTTTATGCGTACTCCAAGCTAATAATTTTTTAGTTTCATCATCTAACAATAACTGATTATATGCATTTTTAAAATCTAATTTTGTAAAACATTCACCTCCTTGCATTGCAGTAAAAAGAGTTTCTGCAGTTGGTAATGGATAATTAAAATCTTCCAAATATTTATTTATTGTTAATTTATAATTAGCACATAAACGTAAACTACCATTGGATTTTAAGATGGGAACTAGCGGTGTTCCATATTCATTGTTTTCCACTTTACTAATTATACCAGATTTTTCCAACATTTCTAACTCCCTTTCTACTTTTTCCTTAAAAGCAAATGGAATAGGTTTTGGTTTTAAAAAAATCGGCCTTAATTCTGGTTTAGTTTCTAATTTAATTTTTTCATAATGATAACACCCTAATTCTTCCTTGAACAAGTTATTAAATTTATTTAATAAACATTTTAAATTTTCCGTTTCTAAAAATTTTATACTTTCTGTTTTAAAATTAGAACTTTTAATGTTTTTGAACTTGACATTAAATATTTCTAATAAATCTCGACCTAATAATAACCTTGACCCTTCTTTTACTACTAAAAGATCACACACTTTTTCCCGATTATTTAAATTTATTTTTACTTTAATTTTGCCCTCAGGAATTATTATTTCATTACTGTATGTCTTTAAAGTTATTTTAGTTTTTTGTAACTTCAACCTTTGAAGCTTTTGCCTATAAAATTCAAAAGGAATTACCGACACCCCTGCTCCTGTATCAATTTCCATTTCGCAATTAATACCTTCTATATCGGCATTGATCATTAACGGTTCTACAAAATTTAACTCTGTTGCATTTATACAGTACATAGAAATTTCATTTTCGCTGTCACTGCTATTATGCTCAATACTTGTATCACCTAAATAATGATTTTTATCACTTAATTTTTTTTTGCATACCCTAGCTAAATGACCTATTTTATGGCAAATTTTACATTTAAATGTCTTATATCTACATTTACTAAAATTATGATTACCATAACCACAAATATAACAATTTTCTCCTTTGCTGGACGTTGGCAATGACGAATTTTCTTTCTTGACGAATTTTCTTTCTTGACTGATCTTGGAACTACCCCCGCTTCGTGGTTTTAATGCGTTCACTTCCAATTGTTTACCATGAGAAATGTTCGCTTCTTTTCTTGTAGCAATTTCAAATAAATCTTTCAATGTTTTTTTATGATCTTCGTCACAAATTTTATTTAAAACTACTTCATTGGTTAATCCACTGACAAACTTATTTTTTAAAACTTCTTCTAATTGGTTTCCAAATTCACAGTTAATCGCGTCATTTTTAATTCGCACATACCATTGCGTAACATTTTCTGCAGCACCTTGCTTTAAAGTAAAGAAGTCGATACGTCTTCTCCATACCGGAACTTTGGTTGAAAATTGCGTTTTTAAAATTTCGCACAGTTCTTCATAAGTTTTATCTTTCGGTAATACAGGATCGCATACACTTCTTAACACTTTATACGCAAATTGTCCTATTAATGTCAATAATACTGCCACTTTGCGATCTTCTTTGACTGGGTTTGCTCGCATAAATTGATCTAACAATTCCGCGTAAACTTCCCAACTTTGATCGGCTTTGTATTCTGACAATTTTCCAAATGTGGTCGACATTGCGCCTTGCAATTTTTCCACTATTTTTGACTCACTTCGTTTTAAAAAAAAAAAATAACAAATATTGTTTATAAAAATTATTAATAGTCACTTTACCTCACACCGTGTGAAGTTTAAAAAAACAAAAGTTTAAACACTATTATTGCTCCTTGCAAATTTTAAATGTTTTTCACTTTTTATTGCTCCTTGCAATTTTAACTATTAATTAATGTCAATTCCGTTTTATTCTCGTCGCCAATTGTGATGTCGTGGACCGAATGGAATAAATAATACCCACTTTTGTATTTGTTATTTATTGTATACTCTGTAAAGTTACTAACAAGCGAATGAGTGAATCTAAGTTACTATTTACATTGTTTATATTACAATTTGAATTGGTGGATTCTGCGCATAATATATTACAGTCATCCTTAATTTATTTACAATAAATTAATTTCCATCTTCCCAACGGTGAGAAACCATTGAAAGTGTAATATATGTATTTAAATTTAAATTGTTACCGCTACGGTTGGCTACGTTAGTGCAAACACTACCAACCGTACAAGTTTACATGAAGGGTACGACAGACGAAATCCTACGAGTAGTAGTTGAAGTGTACCAGGTGCCTCGTTTAGGTAAAACGTGTTAAAGTATTTGTTTAGAATTGCAATATGTTTTTACTTATTTCTTTATGTTATTTAAAATTGCCGCTAATTTTTATTTGTATCCCGAATATTTTGTATGGCCCTGTAAATGTTTGTTCATCCTATGGAGGGTAGAGGTACCTATGGAGGGTAGAGGTACCTCTACCCTCCATAGTTCATCCCTTGAATTTTATACGCGCATGTCGATCTCTACCGCCTTAAACGACAGTACACCACTAATGGCCTAAGCGACTGCACGCTTATTCAGTTCTAGGTTAAAGGGTTGCTCATTTAGCTGCAATCAAGCTAAATTATTTACAAGTACACCACTAATGGCCTAAGCGACTGCACGCTTATTCAGTTCTAGGTTAAAGGGTTGCTCATTAAGCCGCAATCAAGCTTAATTAACCAATTACCGTTTTATCGATTACCGTTACAATAAACTACCATCAAAGTGAATTGTGTTTCGTTTTTTTTTTACCTTTTGCTACCACATACAGCAGTTCAAATAGTCAAGCCAGACGTCTTCGACTACACAACAAGAGAAGATTGTTTCGAGGGCAGGAGCATCCGAACCTTCAATCAAGCCTTCTCAACCAGTATTATTGTACCTCTTTTAGGTTACGTTGTAAATAGAAATTGTAATTTAATTAATAAAGTTAATGTATATAGTTATTTTATCGTGTGAATAAATTACAGAAAGGATGATGTAATTGAAGCGAAAAATTAAATTTTATTTAAGTATGGGAGTTATATTATGATTTTGGAATATGGAATCGTTAGAGGTCATCGTTAGCTCACGAAAAGTCACCCGGTTTTAATATAACTCCCATACTTAAGGAACGGCTACAAAGCGGCAGTGTTGATTCACCAACGCGAGAGGGCTTGGGGCACGGGTATATTTTATAATTTATTGGTAGGCAACACGTTTAACAAAATAATTTGGTTAGCTATTAGACAATATGTGGCGCTGTTTAAATCAAGAAATTGTTTGTAACGGTAACGACAAAATCTCTGCCTCTAGCTGTTAAAAATTTTACCTGCTGCCTGCTGCTGTGTTAATTCTTTTTCCCTTTATTGAAAAGTAGGTAATATTTAAATAAAGATGAATTTAATTTTAGAAATCTGAACTTGTTAAAGGTATTTACAATTTTATTTTAAATAAAATACAAAAATGTAATTTTCAAGTTCTTTGTTTACAAATTATAAAATAATTAAACGAATTATGTTTAGGTGTGTGTGCATAATGTGCACGGATTCCCACAGTTACGCTGAATCAAGCTTAATCAAGCAATTTGAAATTTGCTGAATGTGATTTTTGTTTTGCTTGGTCAAATTTAAACCATTTATTGAAATTTAACCAATCAAAACAAAAATTGCATTCCGCAAAACAAAAATGTCTAGTGCATGTTTTCAGCTTAACCGGTAAATAGATCATGGGATTCTTTTATTAAAATTACATAATCACAAAAAGTTTGTATATTTTACAGATGTTTTTAAATTTTATGAGCAAATATTGAATAAGTATTTCTAGGTATAAGTGGTAACTGCTAAAGTCATAAAGGACCCTTACTTTCGGTGTTAAAAGATAAAGCGTCTGTCGACCCGCAATTATACTGTTGTACATCACAAAATCAAAAAAAATTAGCCCGTTAAGATAGCTACTCGTATCTTGTTTAACTTTTTTTTAAACTATCGATTTGAATTTTTAAAATGACTCTAATTTGTATAGTTTCCGAGATATTGGGTATGGATTTTGCCGTATACGCCACAAAATACGGTAGCCTCATTATTTATACTGCCGCAAACGCCAAATTTTTGGATATACGACAAAAAATCAGTGCAAAATCGTATAATTAAATTATCCTCTATTATTTTGACGTATGTGTGGAGCAAATGTTATTGTGTCGTATGTGTTCATATGTATTTGGTGAATACGGTGAATACGGTTCCATTCTGTCCATTCCATTCCCTCAGCCTGAGTTCTGGAGCACTGTATTTTTACCGATTTCAAAATTTTTAAATTGTCATAAAGATATCACTACCTGTTTACATAAATCGTTATTAACTCATTAATACTTACCCAGCATACAGTATACATGTATATGTATACATGTATACATACAAGTCAGAAAGATTTCTTAAAGAAGTCTTTTTAAAGACGTCTTTAAGAACTCTAAATATGATGTCTGAACGACTTCATTTTTCAGAACTCTCAATGAAGAGGTCTTGAAAAAGTCTTTTTTCTGACTTTGTAAGAAGTCAGAAATATGAGAAGTCTTTTTACTGACTTCGTAAGATGTCAAAAATATGAGTTCTATAAGAAGTCTTTCTTTTCTGTCAAGTTAAAATTATTAAACATTACCAATATGATCTTTTTACAATCTATTTTAAGACGTCAGCAGCCCAAATAGATTTTATGGCTTCATTGTAAAGGAGATCTTCCAACACTAAAAAATATTTTACCTCCAATCAATTTAAAAAAAAAATAGAGGTATGGTAATCGAAAAAAAATTTCAACTTTTTTTTTTGCATTTTCGAGATCACCGTGTTCAGAAACGTAAAGATCTGCAAAAAGTAAAATAAAAATTTCTGTGTCGGTCTGTCTGTCAGTCGGTCTGTCTGTCTGTCGGTCTGTCTGTCGGTCGTCAAATTTTGTCGATCGATTTGCTTCCGAACCATCCAACCAATTACGACCAAATTTGGTATGGTGGTAGGGTTCACGGTGGAAAGGTGAAAATAAGGTTTTCGTCGCGATCTATCAATCAGGAGTGCCACCACAAGAAAATAATACGGGATTTTTAAAAAATATTTTGTCTTGCGATATGTTATTTTAAAGGCCTTAAAAGGCTTTATCCAGAATAGGTAAAATTAATCTTCTATCTGTCGTCTGTCAAAAATCACAAGTTGTCAAAGTTGAAACTTTAAGAGTGAATAACTCAAGAAATGCTGAAGGGATCTTACCCAAATTTGGTACGTAGGTACATTGATCCTAATGGATATGAGAGCATATTATGTAATCCTTCGATAGAAATCACTAATGCAACATGAAAAAAATAAAATTAACTTTTTTGGCAAAAACATGAAAAAAGTTTTTGTCGATCGATTTTCTCCGGCATTTCTACGTCGATTGCAATCAAACTTATTGGACGTATGCCTCGTGGGCTGGAATGGTGAAAATAAGGTTTTGCCAGAGAAATCTTCACCAGGGCCACCACAATAAAATAAATAAAAAAAAATGAAAATGTCGTCGTATCTCCGGAAATGTTTAACCGATTCAGCTAAAATTTGGTGTGTCGATGGAGCTTTGAAAGTATAAGTATTGGTGAGAAAACAAACCGAGCCAATTGTAACAGGGCGGGGCAGGTCAGAAAAATTACAGAAAATATTAACTGAAATCTTAATTTATATATTTTTTGTGAAAATTTGTCAGATGGCTTGCAAAAATAAAACAATATATTCAAAATTTTAATAAACGTCATAATTTTGTGACATATGTGTCAAAATTAGGTTAATGTTGATTTGTATACCGAGTGCAGCATAAGAGTTGAGTTTAGGGCTTTTAACAATTTATTTTAGAATACAAAAATAGGTGGTTTGGTGGGAAATATTTTATAATATCGTCGTACGGACTGACGGAACGTTACTTTATAAGTAAAAGGTTCTGCCACTAGGTAGCGACCAAGTTTAGGCTGTTTGTTAAATTTTTTCGCAAATGTTTTCAGAATCAGTAAATCGGCAGTCAGTAATTTACAAAAATTTATTTTCGAAAAATCCGCTAGATGACCGAAAAAATTTGTTGTACCAATCTTGGAGAAATTTTATTTGTGACTTTTTACGGTATTATGTGACGTATATAAAAATTTTGGAAAAAATTCAGTGGCGTACAAAAATAAAAAATTATTTTCATTTTGGATTTTGTTAAAAAAACTTTTATAGATAGATTTAGGGTAGGGGTGATACCTATAGATATCTTTGCCAGGGCTACCGATATCTTTGTTAAGGCTACCACAATAGAAAACAAAAATGAACATTATGTCATCGTATCTCCGGACAAAATTTGGTGTGCTGGTGATTGGAGGTATTGCGGCAGAGAGTGACGATATTGTTTTGGTGTAATTAGTTTATATAAAAATAATTTTAAAGGTGAATTTAAAAATATTAAACAGAAATAAATACCTGTGGAAAAAAAGGTGTCTATATTTAGTGTCATATATATATGGGGCATTCCACGCCAAATCGACCACTTTTGAACCCGACCCCTTTCGATTTGGCCGAAACTTTTTTCTCGTTTTCTACCCCACTAAATATATTTCTCAGAATTTTTTCAACTTTTTTCACCCAACCCAACAAAAGTTATGAATTTTTCAAAAATTTTGCTATTTATATTTGGCTATTTTTCAAATACCCATAACTTTTTCAAAAATTGACTAAATCCAACGTTTTTTTTTTAATTTTTCAGTTTTGAATGTATATTCAGATAAAAATATGAAAAATTTTTTCGATGTTAGGTTCCATGAAAATTTTCAGTTTTTTGAGAAAAATCATCAATTTTTCAAATTCCGACACTTTTAATTTTTGATTTTTTTGTTCTGAAAAAAACTTCAACTTATTCTTCAGTTAATGCCGCTAAACCCAGAGTGGGCCGACTCTGCTTTCTATTTTTTTTTTCAATTGAAAATTTTTTTGTTTATTTTACCACAATCTAACTTTGTTTTTATAATAAATAAAATTTAAATAAATATATCTTTCATTTTTTTTACTTTATTCGTAATCTTAACTAATGATTTATAATTGAAAATAATTTATTATTTCATTATTCTTGGTCGTTTAAATAATTTTGGATGGAGTAAGAACGTAGAGATTAGGGATAAACTAGCAGTAGAACCAGCAATGAGGAAAGTAACCGACAATCAACTGAGATGGTTCGGACATCTAAAGAGGATGAAGGTTGAAGGGCGATATGCCAGTGAGAAATGTATGGCAGGTGGCAGGCAAAAACAGCGGGGAAGAGAACAAGAGGCAGACCTGCAAAAACATGGGACGATAACATTGGACAGATACGTATAATAAGGAAAAACATGGGACGATGCAAAACAAATGGCACTAGATAGAAGAGAGTGGCGGAAATTTATAAATGAAAATGCCACTATATTAAAAGAGATAAGGGACACCTCAACGCACCTTCGGGTATAAATGAGGCTTTTGATTTTGATTGATTGATTGATTAAATAATTTACAGACGGTATACTCCTCTGAATTAGAAAAATTTCTAATAATCTAAAGAATTTATAAAAGAATAATAAAAAGAATTTCTAATATATCTGTGTCTGGTATCACACTGTGCAAGTGCAATTGCTGAGTTGCTGCAATGGTTTTCGTTTTTTAAAATCGGTCATTTAGGTCGTTTACAGCTTTATTATAATCCACTTCTGGCGAAAATTTTACCGTTATATGTTGTTGGAAGATTATTCGGTGCAGAAGCCCATGCATATAGCTTCTGGTGTGGTTTTTGTTTATCAACTGCTAGTTGAAGACTTGCTCTCGCAGCTGCTCTTTTGATCGTACCACCAATTCCATCACACGAACCTTTTCCATGATCAATCCAAAAAAAATTCCATTCAGCAGGCATTCCAAAATCACTCTTGTGGTAGTATAAATTGACAAAAATCTCATCAAATTAATTTAAAACTATTCAAAAATCTTCTCATTAAGGTGCAAGATCAATAGGCGCTGAACTGGTGTCAAGTTCAATTCAAAAAGAATAGTCATAGAAAGTTGAAATTTTCAGTACATATGTAAAATATTGTTCTACATAACACCTGCTATTTTTTATTTTAAAAAAATTAATAAAAAAATAATTTTAATTAATAAACCTGTAAAACGCAAATTAGTGTTTCCCGGTTTAGATAAGTTGACAAAAACTTGTTCAAGTTCGGAAACAGACGAAGAATATGAAAACATAATGCAACATAAGTTATGCATAGAACCTGATCTTGACTCGACATTTGATTTTTGTAATGTTATAAAAGGAAATAGAATTGTTCAACTGGGCTATTTATTGAATTGGGCAATAAGGATACAATATAATAATGCAAAATCTTGTACAGGAGGTTTATTATACCCTTCTCGTGAAATTACTCGCGGTTTAGGATTAATTAGTCATATTGAGTTTAAATGTAATGCATGTGATATTGAAATTGTAAAAGCTACCGAAGATCCAAATTTCAAACAATCGGTAATTAATACAGGCGCGGTATGGGGGTACTTTAGCCACAGGAGGCACATTTGGTCATTTAGAAGAATTATTAAATTGTATGAACGTTCCCTGCTTAAATAAGTATACCTACTCAATTAAAGAAAAGTCACTACAAAAATTATGGCACGAAGAACTCACAACAGAAATAGCTAAAGCTGGTAAAGAGGAATATGATGAAGCTGTACGTAAAGGCGACATTGATAAGGATGGGGTCCCTTTCATTACTGTATATGTGGATGGTGGATGGTCAAAACGATCGTATGGTCATAATTACAACGCAGCATCTGGAGTGGCAGTTATAATTGGGAAATATACTAAAAAAGTTTTGTTTATGGGCGTACGGAACAAATACTGTACTATTTGTGCCAGGGCAGCCAATAAGGATGAAGAACCTAAAAATCACGTTTGCTTTCGTAATTGGTCTGGCAGCTCTTCCGCTATGGAGCAAGATATAATAGCTCAAAGTTTTTGCTTTAGCGAAGAACAACATGGCCTTAGATACAAAAAATTTATAGCAGATGGAGATTCTAGTGTCTTTTGTGCCATCAGAAAGAAATGCAGCTATGGCGAATCTGTTACAAAAATAGAATGTGCAAACCATGCTATAAAAAATCACGGTAAAAAACTACGTAATTTAAAAAAAGATAAGGCATTGTCCGATGTTGCTCGAAAACAACTTACCGTAAATATAATTGACGATCTTCAAAGCATTGCACAGTCATCTATTTATAACTGCAGTTTCGAAGAAAACCCACTGGAATCACTGAGAGAAGATTTTCAAATTGGCCTTAATCATACATTTGGGGATCATTCAAAATGTAAGCCTTACTTTGGTTGTGAAAATGAAGATACATCAAATAGTAACATTGAAGCAATAAAAAAATCGGGCTTGTATCATCATTATAGACAAAGCCATAGAAAATTTGTTAAAAAAATCGCATATGCTCATTGATAATGAAACTAATAATCGAGCAGAATTATTTATGAGCATTCTGGCCCGGTTTAATTGTGGTAAACGCCTGAATTTGAGTGGACGAGGTTCCTTTGATATGAGGTGCGATTTAACGGCACTGTGATATAATTTGGGACCAGAATGGCATGTAAATTCATACAAGCGCAAACTGGGAATGAGCCCCGGAAAATATTTTCAAAGTTATATCGACAGATCTGTGCGAAGTAAAACTTTGAGTGCGATGAAATCCCAAAATAGTAGTCGTAGCGTAACTAAGTTGCCGGCCGTAGAAAAAAATATGGATTACGGAGTATATGCGGAACAAGTAGAACCTACGCCAGAAGAAATAGAAATATCAAAGAAGCGTACTATGGAAAAACTACGTGTAACCGAAAAACAACGTAACGATATTGCTATGTCAACAATAAATCAATTTGAAAATGGTCGTTACAGAGCAGAAAAGAAAAATCGTCTTACGGCATCAAAATTTGGCGCCGTGATGGCTAGAAGAAATACGACCAGATGTCATGGACTTGTAAAAGAAATACTCTATCCATCCGAGTTTCAATCAGAATCCACATCATTTGGAAAGAGGTACGAAGCAGTCCATTCTTTAAAAGATATGTCGACGACATTTTCACTGCTATACCTAAAGACAAATTAGATTATATTATCGAACATTTTAACGGTTTCCATCACAGACTAGAATTCACTTTAGAGAAAGAAATTAACAACAAAATAACGTTTTTAGACATTGAAATCATAAGACACAACAACACTCTTCAATATAAATGGACACAAAAAACAACATGGTCAGGGAGATATTTAAACTACAACTCATATCACCACCAAAGTCATAAAATAGGTACCGCTATTGGGTTAATAGATCGAGCCATTAAATTAACACACGGGAACTACAGAAGGGAAACTTTAAAAATTGCTAAAGAAACACTTCTCAGAAATAACTATCCAAAATCTCTTATAAATAAATTAATCAAAGACCGGGTTCATAAATTATATAATTGCAATTATACCACAAAAGACACCAAAATATACTTTTCTTCTATCCCTTACGTGAATGGTCTTAGCGAGAAAATCAAATATATTCTTAAACCTTTTAACATCAACATTTGTTTTAGATCTCCAAATAATCTAGGCTTGCATTACTCAAAACTTAAGGACCCCATTCCGCAAGAAAAAAGATCTGGAGTTATTTATAAAATGTCCTGCAATGATTGCAATTTAGTTTACATTGGGCAAACAAATCAATGGCTTAAGAAAAGGATCAGCGGTCATATTTCATCTATTAGATGTAATAAACCTGAATCTACCGCAGTCGCAAAACATATCCTTGAAGACGGACATAATATGGACTTCAAAAACACAAAAATTATTAAGACAGTCACAACATATAGGGACAGAATATTACACGAGATGATAGAAATTAAAAAAGAAAAAAACACCATGAACAGGAAAACTGACATCGAGGGACTTAGCAATATTTATAGTCCTTTATTAATATAATTTCTTCTCCATGTATTGGGGTTAAGTTTTTACCACTGGTTTTTCTTAACCCACGATAACTTATTAGAATTTTTAATTCATTTAACTTTTCATTTAACTTTATTTAAAAGTCTGATCAAGTTATCGGATAAATGTCAATACATCACTTTTACCGTAACTATGTATAATTTTTTATTATTAATATATCTTGATAAAGAGAGTATCCACTCTCGAAAGCTCGAAAATATTAGTTTGATTTATTGTTAACTTAGCTCATTACTGATATTATATTTATATAAATTTTCAAGAGCTAATAATTCTAATTATTTATTATTTCAAAAGTAGGATATTTACACGATTATTGATTAATACTTTTTTATTATTATTTTGGAGGAGAATATAATAAAAAAATCGGATGTGGCCATGCCCATAACTTTATCATACTTTTAAATAATAATAAATTAAAAAAAACTATTATTTTGGAGGGAAATAATTGCAATAAAGAAAAAAAATTTTAAAAATAAGAAAAAAATTGTTTTTTTTTAATTTGTAAAAACTATATAACCAAAAGTAGGATATTTACACGATTATTGATTAATACTTTTTTATTATTATTTTGGAGGAGAATATAATAAAAATATAAAATTTTAAAAATAAGAAAAAAATTTTTTTTTTAATTTACAAAATATTGTTTTTTTTTGCTTTTCCGTGTACCGATTTTAACCAAAATCTAATCAGCTCTAAGTCTCAATAATTATGTACTAAATACAAAATTTTGTAAAAAATTCCTATTACTTTTTGACGTAGAGCGCACACAAAATTTGACCACATACATAATACACACACCCTTACACACACCCTTACATACAGACATTTTTTGGAAATGATGATTTTCAGCTTCTGGGACCCCAAAATGACTAAATTCATCAAAATCTCAATTTCTTTTTTCTGCATACGATTACAATACTTTTTCAGACTTCGTATGATAAAGTAAAAAATGATAACAAAGTTCAATCGGTCCTAACACGAAAGTTTTTTGTTGTTGGTATTTTGTTTTAGCACACCAAGATTGCCAGTTAAAAATGCTACAAGTTATGGTGAACTGTCAAATTTTGTTATGTGTTTTATTACTTATTTTATAGATGTCTAATCTAAGAGCGAAAATTTTAGGGTTACATTAACATGGAATGCGCAATTGTGACATCGCGCGAAGGCTCGGCACAGCGGCACCAAATGTCGGAATTTTTGGAAGCGTTTGACGTTGTGTATAGCAGTAGAAGGCGGCCATTTCGAAACTAGTTAATTATTTTTCTCAACAATAATGTTGGTTATTATTATTTGCTGTGAAAAAGTTTTTTCTTCGTTTAGTAAAGTTTTTATGATAAAAGGTTTTGTTATCATTTTTTTGGGGCCACCCTGTAATTAAGATATTATATTCTAAAATTTTACTTTTTTACATTTTTAATTATTTTAACTAAAATAAAAGTTATGTGATAGTATCTTGCATTTCTTATTTTTACCAAGTGCATGTTGTTGTCGAATTGTTTAGAGAAATGAGACAAATTATTTAAAATGATCAAATTTTTAAGTGGGGTAAGTTTCAACGTTTCAACTATACTTTCCATTTTGGTGAACATGCGCTGAAGAAATTGTTTCAGAAATTAAATTTTTGAATAGGGTGGGAAAAATACTTTTGAAATATTAAATCTTTAAATGCAGAGTGCACTAAAAATAAAGTGATGTAAAAATTTAGCTAGTTATTCGGTGCGATTCTGATTTGACATAACAACCTTGTTATGATAACCATTTGGTTATTTTGTAACAATATGGTTATTTCAGCCATTTTGCTATTCTGATTGAGCAGATATAACCATGAGGGTGTGATTTGTAAACCATTATTGTTATAATTCATGGTTATGATAACAACTGCATTTCAGTGCTTGTTAGGCTCATTTTGACCATTGTTATACGTTCGTGAAAGATTATTGAAGACTTGTGGCGAACCCGGTATTTAAATTTTTTAGTGTCAAATAAACCGACTTAAATTTACTTACATAAGCAAACAAATTTGGAAAGAAGAGATACATAGAAATCACTAACCAAATTGCCAGCACCCAACAGTTTTAATAAAGATATATATCAACGAAAGACTATTTGAATTTATATAAATGGATCCAATTGGTGTTAATTTTCTCTTAAACTTTGAAAATGTTTATGAAAATGTTGAAGAGCAGTAAGTAAAATTAAATAATTAAAAATTAAAAAACGTTTATCATAACCTAAGCATAATTCTTTTAGAGAGCAGCTACGTTTAGAATATAGATTTATTCGAGATACTAGGGACCCATTTCAAATGGCAGAGGAAAAATTTATAAAACTATTTCGTCTAAATAAAGTTGCTGTGTTAGATTTGATTCCCGAATTGCAGGAATTTGCCAATTACACTCCAAGAGAAAACAAGATTCCGTTTTATTTGCAGGTATGGTATGAGTTTATTTAATTGATACATAATAATGATACAGTATATATGAAGTAACATAAATTCGTTTTGCAGGTTTTAACTTGTTTAAATTTTTATGCAAATGGGAGCTATCAAACTACCGTTGGACAAGATTTAAATTTAGCTATAAGTCAACCAGTAGTTAGCAGAATCGTTAATGACATAAGTACAATATTTGCTATAAATTTATTACCACGATACGTAGCATTTCCCACTATCGATGAAGAAATTTTAAACGTCAAGCAAGGGTAACAAATGTTCTACTTGTATGTAGATTTAGTTTTATTTTTATCCTCATATTTTACAGATTTTTAAACAAGTTCAACTTTCCAAATATTGTTGGAGTAATAGATTGCACTCACATTGCAATTATATCTCCTCCTGAAACAAATGAATTAAATCCTCCCATTTGTTACCTAAATAGAAAGGGTTATTACAGCATTAATGTGCAGGCCGTAAGTTCTAAATATTTTTAGAATTACTTGTATTCTTTTCTACTTATTACAATTATACTTTATTTACTAAGGTGTGCGATTCAGATATGCTATTTTTAAATGTAAATGCTCGATATCCTGGGGCAACTCACGACGCTGCTATATGGGAAGTGTCCACCATCAACAGATTCCTTAGAAGAAGATATACCGAGCAACATCAGAGCATGTGGTTACTTGGCGATTCTGGGTATCCACTACAACCATGGATGATGACACCAATTCCCGATGCCGCTCCTAATACCCCGGAAGGTAGATATACTAAACTGCATTGTAGTACAAGGAATGTAATTGAACGCAGCTTTGGTGTACTTAAACAAAGATTTAGATGCCTTTTGAAGCATCGTACGCTGCACTACGGTCATACTATTGCTGGTAAAATTATATATGCCTGCATAGTCTTGCATAACATATGCATAAAAAAAAATATTTTAAATGTGGACGAAGAACTGGAAGACCAATTACCTTTACTCCCACCTGAATTAGAAGTACTTAACAGAGATGGTAAACGATGGTGGATACTTTTGGTGGAATATTGAACTTATTTTTTTTTAGATTATGATAACGACTTCTTAACACAAGGCCGCATGATCCGAAGGACACTCATTAATTCATTAGAAGAATAACCTTAAATTAAAATTTATTAATAAAATATAAACAATTTCTATATATAATTTTTATTTTTATAATTCATTTAAACTAGCCTTCAACCTAATTGCATCGGCCAAGTTGTTCATGGCGGAAGCCAATGAGGATATACCAACAGAGAGTTGGGCAATACTTTCATTTAACGCATTTGCAGAGTTACTATACAGCTCTGCCGATTTCTGCAATTGAGTCTTGTATAAGTTTAATTTGAAGTAAAGGGGTACAGAATAAATGGCTATAAAAATAAGTATTCGAAGAGGGTGGGTTTCTAGAACGTTTTATTTTCAGTTCACTCTCTAAAACCCAGCCAACTTAAAAGGAGTTTTCTTAAACTGTTTTTTAAATAATTAATTAAATAATTAAAAATCGTAGGAGCTATAAGAAATCAAATAAAGATCAGTATTGGAAAGTTCGAAAATAAACTTTTCTTGAAAAAGGGATTAAATTCCCGAAAGCTCGAATAATGATTTTTTTTCTATAGCAGATGTTAAAGTGCGATTTGTCCGACTGAAAATAATTGAAAAAATGATACTTTAACAGCAAGAGTAGATAAAATAGCATTTGAGTAGATAAAGTAGCATTTTAACAGCAAGGGTAGATAAAATACTTTGTTTTTATTCAAATTAAATTATTAGCTCTTGAAATTATATATTAATAAAATTATTAAAAAAATAAAAAAATTTTCAAAAAAAGAGAACATTAAATTCTCGAAAGCTTGAATATAAAATTTTAAAAATAAAATAAAAACTCTCAATAATTTAATTTATAAATTTCTTATAAATGTTTTCTTTAACATATGCTATAGAAAAAAATTAAATTCTATACACGACGATAAAATTTCATTCTCGACTCGCGAAAAATAATTTACTCGCGACTTCGTCGCTCGTAAATTAACAATTTCCGCTAGTCGATAAAATTCAATTTTATCGTCTTGTATAGAAAATAACTATTATTTGATTTCTTATAGCTCCTACGATTTTTAATTATTTAAATATTTATTTCAAGAGCTTATTATTATATTATTAAAATATTATTATTACAGGGAGACCAAAAGTGACTCAACAGACAAATGTTTAATGCCCGATGATGATAATGATAATGATGATATTATTATTATTATATTAATAATTAAGTACTTCCTAAATTTTTTAGATTATTAGAACAAATTATTTTTAGTGCACTCCTTAAAACCTACCTTCTTGAAAAACCAGGTTTTACAATGAATCCTTACTCAAATTTAGCACATTCCTAAATTTATAGTATTTTAGTGTAATTTATTTTCAGTTCACCCTTCAAAAACCACCTGTTTTGAACATTTTGTTATGTGAGTTTTACACAACATACGCGACTGATGGAATGTTAAAGAGATTTTATCGAAATTAAAAATTTCTGTTAATTGAAAAAGTAAAACAGCTGAATATAAGGTCTAGGCTCAAAAGTGAAATTAAATCTTGATATTAATTGAATAACATATAGTTGACCTGTATCGCGGTTTGAAGAAAAAATATGTTATCAGTATTTGTAAAGCCTATACTAAATATATAAATTTTATATGTTAGTAGTACGTTGTAAAGCCCTACAGTGTTGCCTAATAAAGGGCTCATTAACGCCATATTGCAATCATAGTAAATACAGTATATACAATGGATAGAAAGCGCCCCCTACATGGTACATTTCCGAACTAAATTGTATATTTTGACGATAGGAACAGTACCTTATGGAGCCCACCGGAAAACCTTCGTAACAAGTTCCTACTTACTTATCTAAGCCATTAGTTATGGTATACACCTGGATACGTTGGTGAGCCCGACCCCGGGCTTTACAACGTAATTTTTGGCTTCACAATGACCGTTTATATATTCAACGGGCTCAAGAATGACCGTATATATGTCTATTTATATTTATATATATATTTGTGTCACCATATCTCCCGAACGGTTACAGGTAGCGACGTAAATTTTTGACAGCATGTTTGTAAAGACCAGGGGAGTGTTCCTGGCTGGTCAAATACAATTTTCACTCATGAGAAGAAATTCTATCTCAGAAAACTATCTCTCCCCCCCCCGCAAACCCCAAAATTTATGCACTCGCCCCTGCACAATCCTCAATTTGAACAACAATGGAACAATTGAATTTGGAAAACCTTAGCTTAGCCGAATTTGCTGTTAGCTACGACCACACTACACGGCTTCAGAATGATGATGAAGAAAAAGGAGATGCCGAAGCTTATGATGTCAATGAATCTCCGGTCCGTCGCGAATCATATATAACACTACTAAACGGCACCAAAATGAAACTGCGATCCCAAAAAGCCGTGTTGAGAACTAAGTATTACTCACAAACGGCTGATAGAGAAGGTTACTTCTATAGTTACCTGGTTGCACACTTACCCTTCAGGAATGAGCAAGATTTGATCGAAGATTACGACAGTGCTGAAGCAGCTTTTCTTGCTCAACGAAAACGTCTGCAACCTCTGCAACAAGGAGGAAATGTAGAACAGTTCCAACACGTTGAACCAGAGTTGCAACGAGTCATAGCTCAAGTTTTAGCGATGGGAAATGTCGAAGATTTGGGTAATGACAGATGCTTGCCACCACCCGATGATCTTGTCGGTGGAATGATCGACGGCTGCGATCCCCACTTATTGGACATTGATATCCAAGATACCGGTTTTGAGGATGAGAAGGAGCATAATATCTCAGAAGAAGACTTTCTTCAGATTGTCAGCAGTATGAATATGGAACAGAAACGTTTATTCGACACAATCACTGCCCGTATTCGTCAAGAAGTGTATGCCAACGATCAAGGCGTTGACGCTTTGAAGCTCTTCATTACTGGCGGTGCTGGTTGCGGCAAGACCTTTTTGCTTAAAACTATTGTACACCAAATCAAGATATGTTATGCTCCGACAGTGGATCCGTTGATGAGAGCTTCATTCGTTGAGGTGACTGCCTTCACGGGTGTCGCAGCCCGATTAGTTAACGGGTGAACACTTCATAGTGCTTTTTCTCTAGGAATAGAGAAAGGAAAAGCGACAGTTTACAGACAAATGACCGAGGCACGCTTGGAAGATGCAATGCCGTTGAACAGAATCCGTGTTCCATTGATTGTGTGTTCCACATCGGCTGACTGGATCACGAAGCGGTTTAAAACATATATTACTTTCTCTATATATTTTGACAAAATATACTCCAAAAATAATGAAATAAAATAAAAATACAAATACCTAAACGTAAATTTTACCAGAAGGTACATATTAGGTAAATTATTAAGTAAATTTTCACATCAAAATTAACTAAGAATTACCTTAAAGTAAAATAAACTTCGAAGTCGAAAAATAAATGTTAAGTTACGTCCGTTTTACTTTTATATTGAGCTAGTAAACAAATAAACTTCTCAAGTTATGTTTACCTAAAAAAATACCAAAACTTACTTATAAGTCTGAAAATTATGTAAAAATTACTTAAAAATTACGTAAAAATTACGTAAAAATTACGTAAAAATTACATGTTTAGGTAAAATATACTGAAATTTTTCTAATGTGCTACTTGGGGACAAAGACTTTCTGATCATCCTAATCCACTTGCAACAACATTATTCACTAACAACGAAAATGAAATGCGTAGATTGAAAAGGTTCACACCGGAAGACTTATCACATAGATTCCGGTCTAGGACAGTTGAACGCGACCGTTTGAACGCGGCCGGTTTGAACGCAGGGACGTTTGAACGCAGAGACGTTTGAACGCAGGGACGTTTGAACGCAGAGACGTTTGAACGCAGAGACGTTTGAACGCAGAGACGTTTGAACGCGAGAAATTAGATTTCTCAAAATTAATCATAATTTTAAAACGCATTTTAAAATCGAAAATTTAACATGCATATTTGTCATAAGAATGGAGATTGCGGGGGCGGTACCTGGTCGTTCATGAGTCGCACTGCACTTCAAGGCGAAGTGCACTCACTCGCTTTTTGCAGTGTACGTTTCTAAATATTTGTTAAGGGTTTTTAATTTAAATTTGACATAGCCAAAACTCTTTTTAGGGTGAATCAATGAAGGGCCGTGGTTGAGGATACCTATCCGACTCTCCCTATTTCCCTCGCTCGGTCCCCTCGCTCGTGAGGCTAGAGCCGGCTAGGCAAAAATCGTCACCAAAGATTGCGATGACTGTGCTACACGCGATGCCATCATCGACACACCAGGAACCGTAACAGATGCTGCAGATGGCTCTCTTTCCGCACCAGCTATCATCTTTGCTACCTTATTTTTCTGTAACATACTGTCAGCTAGATAGCCTTCCGCAACAGACGAACTTTTCCAACCACCGTGTCTCTTTAGTGTAGTCATTGAGGCTCCCGCATCGGCCACCAAAGTCGCGGATGTTCGTCTTCCACAATGGCCTGTATACGCTTTCGGATTATCCAAACCCAACCATTCAGCAACCTTACTCGGAATCTTTCCGAAAGTGTTTTTGCCGACAGGCTGAAGAGTACATTTATTATTTCGATAAGCCACGAAGAATCTAAGAACGCCTTGCGGACGCAACGCCGAATATTCTCTCACCAAACGAGCAGCACCCAGATCTTCTTCATCAATAATTGTAAATTTCCTATTTACATCATTCTTCGTCTTTAAAACTTTAATCACGATCACCGACCCACGATCTTCGATATCGGAAGAGAGCATATTTACCAATTCGTTCGTTCTGCATGCGCCAAAAATTTCCATAATTAAAACGACCTTCAAAATTACGGATGTAACAATCTATTCAACAGAGAAAATCACAATAAAATTTTTACCTTATCAAAAAAATGTCATCAGCAGCTTCTCGCAAGAATTTTTTGAGTTGCTCTCGGGACAAAACCTCTGATTTCTTAGGAACGTATCCTTTATTTTTATTCTTCACAAATGCTTCCACTTCATCGAAAATTTTAACATCAGTTTTTTGCTTTAAATGTATAGCATTGACCGTAGCATTGATAATTTTGGCCACAACGTGTTTGGTGAATATTTCTGCGACTATACGGATAGAATGAATTAGTCATACATACGTCAAAAATAACAAGAATCAGAGCAACATACCAAATCTTCAAAATACGCTAACAAAATATTTTCGTCGACACCATTCACCAATTTTTTTCTTTTCCACTTCTGAAAATCTTCATACGCTTTAGTGTAAACAGCTTTAGATTTTTCCGGAACCAAACATTCACGGGCTTTCGCCGCTTGAATTAGCACGTAATCTGACATTTCATCAATTTTATTTATGACAAGACCAGGAAATCAAAGTAGCCAACCATGATTTTTACAAACACGGCCCTTAGCAACGTTAGTAATCCAATAAATTCAAAAATTTACAATTCAATAATTTTTCATTTTCAGAACATGATTGTTTCAATCAGAAGAAAACTATTGATTACAACACGGAAAATATGAATATATTTCCCTTGGTTGTCTATACATCCCTCGGGCTTTGCCCTCGGGGTGTAAATAGCCAACATCGGGAAATATACTATTCATATTCCCCTAGTTGTAATAATAGCTATAATTATAAAGTGTTTTAGATTTTTTAATTATGGCTGCTGAACTGATTTTTTTGGCATTGTATGAACAAGTGCAAGCTGCGGGTAATGTCAGAAGAGATAATAATCGGCTTAGATTATATTATATTAGATTTATATTACAAAACAGTTGTTCGGCTGGATCTGTAAATATCAAACATTGTGAATATTCTTGTTATTACGGTAAAGTTAATATTAGTTGTTATTTGAATAAATCATCAATTTAGTAGTATTCTGTTTATTATAATAAATTTGACGGTCTTACCTTTTACTCATTTTTACAATTCTCAAAATTCACTTATAAAAATATGACAGTACAGCAACTAGATTTTGAAACAATAAATGAATGGCGCCGTTTGCCAATCTCGCTATTTGATTGGCTAAGAGCTAGGTCGGTAAAGTAGTTTTTAGTGGCAAACTTCAACATTTCAATATCGATCGAGAACTCAACGAATCAACGATCGATATCGCAGTACATGTCGGAATCGCACTGTGAGATATCGATCGTTCACTTGTCGATCGAGTGAGATACCGATTGTTCACTTGTCGATCGACAAAGATATTGATCGATATCTCAATAAAATCCTAGAATCGCACCGCACAGTGTGATATTTCAGCAATCTAAATGGACATAATTGAAATTAGTTAATTGCCGATAATATTAAAATCGCGTTATATATCAATAGGCAAACATTCATACTTCGATAATTTTTCAAAAATCGCGCGAAATAATATGCAAAAGCGTCCGAAACAGTTGACAAATGCTATAACAACTACATAATTAGCTGTCTGACATCGATCGCATAGTAACGCTATCGACGTTAACTATGTCTCTAAAGTGAACTTTTTATGCCGTATTATTGTTATTTTCTCTTATAAAGGTAAATTACTGTAGTTTTATTTTATGAAATCGTCTGATAAAGTATTTCATTGCTATACAAAATCTATTTAAATTGGTAGCTAATTAAAAACGGTATTTTTGAATTATAACTCGAGTTTTGATAAATTATACCACGCTATACCATATTGTTATTATGTTTCAATTAAAGATAGACTCTTCAGCTACATAAATCTGAATTTTTTTTGCGAAAGTTTGCGATATCCATAAATTTTCTCTTCACTTTCAGAATGACTTTGCAAATTTTTCGTCAATCGAGTTTTGACATATGGTTTGTGAACTCGAAAATTACGAGATTTGATGTTATATTTGCATATATTCTGCAAGAACTAGGAGATTCTTCATTATCAAATTTTGTATTTTATTAGATAGCAGCATAAAAAAAAATGTATAATAAATAAAATAATACAAACATATTTTTCAGTCGCCTTCTAAAATCCACCCCTTGTGTTTAGAATTTTTTCGTTATTTTTTATGTCTTCGCAGGTATATTATTAGTATGTTAGCAAAGTTTCGGAATTTTTGGGAAAAATGTATTTTTCATCCCCCTTCTAAAAACCACCCCTTAATGTTTAGAATTTTTTCCTTATTTTTGTGCCTTTACAGATATATTATTGGTATGTTAACAAAGTTTCAGAATTTTTTGAAAAAATATATTTTTCATCCCCCTTCTAAAAACCACCCATTAGTACTTAAAATCTTTTCACTATTTTTTTCGCTGTTTAACAAATATTTTTGGTCGATTTGGTGATTTATAGATTTTTGTCCATCTAGATTGCTGAAATATCACACTGTGCGCTGGTTCGATTCTCACCTTTGCAATTTTTTTTCTATTTTCTTTTTTTTAAATGCATATCACGTCATTTACAGTACTGTGTAAAAGTCTGCTGCCACTTAATTAATTATTTATTATCTATTATTAATTAATGTCCATTTTATGCAAAATAATTATATTAATTTCACAGTCCGAGATACGGCCCTGGTATATGTGGTATGGTATATGTCATAATTATAAATTCATGTATAATTTATTGTCACAAAATGATTTAATGTTGATTAAACGGTCTAACATCCATTTACAATTTTTGTTACTAATTAAACTAAATTTGAAAGTTTAAATTTGGCGCTACAAAGCCGCTTAATCATCTTTCAATAGATAGAGTGCGTACATGGATTGCTTTAAATTTGAAAACGAAGGAATTCCTATCGATTCATAATTTCGATGATCACAAATTAAATAGCTGCTTAGTCAACGATATTTCCAAGGAGCATTCAGAAGATTTTTAATTTATTCTCACCAGCTAGCGGCAGCGTAGCGAGGAGCTCAGCGTTGAGACTGCAGCTGAACAGTACCATTCACATGTTAAAATTGACACCGTCGACCACCCGTCGCTTATCGCTCACTAATAGTTGTTTTATTATAAAACTGTTTACTTTTTAATTTTATTCCAAGTAATATTAATTAACGTGCTTTAAATTAAAGAATTATAGAAGACCAATTCTTTTTTTATTAATTTGATTTATTTCGAAAGTTAATATTCATGAACGAATTTAATTGGGCGATCCCTTGAAATGGTTTAATTTATTCTGTCACAGTTTCTTTAGCACTTATGGGTGATAATAATAAAATGAGCCCTGTGAGAGTTTGTCAAGGTAAGCGGTTGTTTTTATTATTCAATTATTATATTTATAAATGATCTGATACTACTTTTGAACAGCTGGTCATACTTCCGAAACAAGTGATGAGCCTTATCCTAGCCTTTCTGATTTTCATGATTACGAACCAAATTTGGAATTTGATGATACAGAATTGCATCAGTCCCCAGATGCTATTTCACATACAGGTGCGTAGCAATTGAATTCAATCTAACAAAATTGTTTTTATATTGTATTTCAATTTAGTCGATTTGATTCAAGAAATTGAGTCAAACGATATGGGTTCACCAGTTTCTGATTTTACGGATGAAAATTTTGAAGAAGAATTAGCTGAAGCTTGTGAAGAAAATATGGATAGTTTAATGTATATGTCATATCCTGAAGTAGATGATTGTTCAGATAAATTTTTAGATATTGCAAAATATGGTATTGTTGATGTTAAAGGTGATGATGCAATGGGACGAAAAGTTATAGTTGTTTATGCTTGTAAATTACCCCCAGTTAAAGAAATTGATCATGGCAGATTTTTAAGGTACCTACCTATTAAATCCAACTTTTTGTTTTATGCACCATTATTTGTTTTAATTTTTCTCCACATTACGATTAATAATTTAAGGAAGCTATATCTTAAAAGTTACAGGTATGTACTAACTGTGAGCCTTGTTTTTATGTGAATAAATTTTAGATATTTAATATATACACTGGATAAATATGTGGAGCAAGACTACAGTTTGGTATATTTTCATTTTGGCTTGACTAGTAAAAATAAACCACCTGTAACGTGGTTATGGCAAGCTTATAAAGCATTTGACAGAAAATACAAGAAAAATTTGCAAGCTTTATATCTTGTGCATCCAACTAGTTTTTTAAAAATTATATCTCAAGTATTTCGTCCTGTAATTAGTGTTAAATTCGGTCGAAAACTTAATTATATAAACTCATTAAAACAGCTGAGTGAGCATATCAAGTTAGAGCAGTTATCTATACCCGAACAAGTTAAAGAGTAAGTTTATTTTATTTACAAAATATACAATGGAATTTGTTTAACACAAAGTGGATAATACAAGAAAATAGTAATAAAATAAAGGATGTTCAATGTGATGTATTGGTTCACAATTGCTGTAATTTTCACCATCCAATCTAATTGAATTGGTTTCTTATGTATATTTTTCTAAAAACATTAATACAACAACAAATTGATCTATTAATCGATTTGATTTAGTGAATTGATTATTCTTATTGAATTCTTCCTATTATTTTATTGCTTTGCATTATCCTCTACATTAGCTATTTGTGTAATTAGTTGACGGGAACGGAAATATCACCTTTATATTATATTATATTTTAGTAATATATATGTTATAAAATTTACAATAAATAAAGTTTGTTGCAACAATATTTTTTCACATTAAAATGGAATTGCTAATTTTTCGTGTTCGGTCTGAGAAAATTTTCTTTTTGCAATTTAGGAAAATATATTTTAACAGGACATTTTCTAAATCAGAAAAAAGTTAAACAATTTCTGGTCCGACTTATTTTATTTACTGTTTTACTAAAAACTATTTTTTAGACATGATAAAAAATTAGGAGGTGCAAATAGTCTTATACCAACTGAAATACGACCAGAATATCCAACTCAACAGTTTGGTGTAAATTTGCAATTTATCAAGCAACATTATAAAATCGATATACCTCCAGTGGTTAAACACTGTATTGAATACTTGGATAAACCGGATGGTAAGCATACATTTTGACAATACAATTTCTGTGATACACATGTAATAAGGGTATAAGTAAAAGTACTCAACTTAACAGTAGATACAAAAAACGTATTTATATTCAATTTTAAAATTACTAGCTTATAGCCACTGAATTGATATTTTGAAAGTGTAATAATTACTCCCTCACAAATGCGTAACAACTGTAGAAACTCGAAGGGTTAATCTGCAAACAAGCTGACTCCACTCTAAGGCAAAATTGACTTTTTAACTAAAACGATTTCTATTAAGTCCTATCCATCACTCACCAAAACAGTAACTCTTAAATATTCCTTAAAATATCCGAAAACGAAACACAAAATCTTACATAACATGTATATTTATGTGATTATTTTATACAGTTTTATGTTGCTCCTGTAAAGTTACTTGGACTGGAGTTAGCTTATTTGCAGATTATCATCAAAATGAAATAATATAAACATGTTATAAGTTAAAAAATTAAATATTTGAAAATCTTACTGTTGAAAAAGCAACTAAGTTGACAGTCTGCTACACGTGAATTCATATGTTTTGAATTTTATAATCTCATCAGGCAGACCTAGAAAATCTATTATTAAAATTAACCCGAACAGTATGAACTTCAATACAAAATACATATAACATGTTTATGATATTTTATTTTGATTATAATTTTACATTTTCACACAGCATCACATTTATAATTGAATTAATTGAAGACCGTTTTTTCAAAACTCTCTTTGTCCTAAAAGTAAAACTTTCAGAAGATGGTTTTTATAGTTGAGTGAACTTGATATAAAAAAAATATTAGTTTAAAATAACTTAAAATAATGTTCTTCATAGTGTCCTTTAAAGGATTTTAGCAATATATGATAGAAAATTCTGAAAGGTCCTTACAAAATTATATAGATTTGATATAAAGCTGCGTATTGTTTAATTTTGACAAAGCGAGTTTTGAAAAAACGGTCCTCAATTATTATCAGTTGTTTTTTTCTTGACCTCGTTAAAATTTTCCCACAGTATCCGGACTCCACCTAAAACTACTTGCCGACCCTTGCACTATACTATTTGCAGATTAAGCTATCGATATATACTGCGATTATATATATATTATAATATTATAATATTTTATATATATTTTATATTTGGTAACTCCAATTAATAACACTCTTTTTAAAAACTTAAAAATCAAAACTTTATTTAAATTAATTGTAACTTTTATTAAATTAATTTTGGAACGGACAAACTCACGTCCGTGCTCTGGCAATCGGCTATCAAAAATCATCCATACATATTTTACAATAATCAAACTTAACAAAACATTACCAACTTAACATTATTAACATTATAAAATATACAGGACGATTAAAAATTAACAACAAAATTTATTTACAAAAATTAAACAATTGAAGGCTACAGGAATAAAACGAGGGATGTCCATTATTTTGCAAAATGAAACCGTTAAACCCATTTCTTACCTTAATTTGACACTTTAGGTTGGTAAAATATGTTTGTTAAAAAACTATGAATGTCCATAAAATTTAAGTTTAAATTTTGTTATACCGGTATAAAACAAGGTAAGCATTAATATTAAAATCAAGATTTCTCAATATCTTTCTTTTGTGACATTCCTCGTTTTATTCCTGTAGCCTTCAATTATCATCAACCCTTATTTAAATATATTTTGAATACGACAATACATTTGGGCTACTGGGCTAAATACTATTAAATTCTAATTGCAAAAATAAAATTGTTCAATATACAGTAGAATGTGCTTAATGTGATCACGGATAATGTTATCAGTCGGTTTTTGTGATCATTTTGACTGGGACCGGGCCGCTTCAATTAGTTTACATACAAAAACCACCGGATAATGTGATCAAAAAGCCGGTTACTATTATCACTTTTAAGGAATTTCCAATACAATTATCTCTTTTTCTAAGTATATTTTTCTGATTTGTCATTGAAATTTTATATCTTTACAAAACAAGGCACTCGTTTTAATTTCTATACATAAACGAATAATGTTTGCCGTTTCATGGCGTGTTCCTATTTTTATTTTGCTAAATGTGCACTTTGCTTCATGCATTTTAATTTAAGTTTAGTTTATTCTTGCTTTTCTTATGATGTCGACGAAAAAGCGAAACCATCTCTCTGTAAAACAGAAGGTTGAAATTATCGAAAATCACTGTAAATTAAGATTTTCTAATTTTTCGTTTTTAAAATTCGTTTTTTCTAAAATTTGCTTATTGTTATCAGTCGGTTAATGTTATCGAAATGTCTTGGCCCAAAGTGATCACATTAAGCGGATTCTACTGTGTTAGGAAATAGTATATTGTTTGGCTCTGGATCTCGTGCCATACACAATATTTTTCATATTACCTATAATGAATCTGAGAGTTTCATTAGAACTCATCGTAAATTTTATTAATGTAGTAGCTGTCACATTAATTGTTTACAAAATAAATAAATACAATTCTGACAGGTTTAAAATGAAATCAAAAACTGAGTAAGCGGGAAGAAACTAGGTGGTTTCTCTCCTAGGTACACACAGAAAAATACAAGCGTATTTCAAGTATAATCGGGTGTCAATTTAAGCATCGACGAGCTTCATTTGGAGCCAAACTTTATTAAATCTTAAAGCAAGCTTTCCAAGATTAACTGAAGCAACAATATAAGGTATTATGCTTATAATAAATGGGGTGCCCTGAATAGAAGCGAATCAAGTCCATAATCGATATCGAAACTTCAGGCTTCAGTACAACACCGAAACATGTAATATTTTCGTCAGTAAAAGAAGTAAACAAGTTACTTAATAGTATAACGAAACGAACAAAATGACTTCATCTACTTTTGCACTGAAGTTAAGGTATGAATTAGGACGCATAAGAACCATAACTCCAAAAATTGCAATATGGACTTGATTCACTTCTGTTCTGACCACTCCAAATATTCGTGCTCATGTAACGCAAGGATATTGGATACTTATTGGGTGCTAAAAATGAGCATTACATGCTAGAAAATACAAGATTAAGTTTAGCCTAGGCGTGCTCAAAACATCGAGTACGGAAGGGTAATTTAAGTATGATAGAAATACTTACTTATTTTGAGTATTGTCGTCTGCTCCAACGTGATTTTCTGAGCATGTCCGTTCTCATAGATACTACGTATACTTAAAATTATTGTATTGCGATTATTATATTATAATAATTTATATTATATTATAATAATCGTAATAAAATAAATAAATACAATAAAATACTATGTAAACCATAAATTCACATAAAGTGTGATATCCTTGCTTAAATAAATTTCCGTGGAATTAATAATTAATAGTTATTCACAAAAGTCGCTTTTCCTGAAAATAAAGTTTTGATAAATGCATGCATAGCAATAAAACAATAAAATACAAAGAACAAATTTAATTTATCCATAAAAACAAAAAAAAAATAATAAACAAACTAATTACATTTTCTAAAATCATTCCTCTTCTCAATTAACGCCAAACCAACTTGTGTTGGCTCTACATTTTGAAGATGAATTCTTCCGGACGGTTTCAACAAATGGTGTATTAATTTTATTAATACATAATTTTTGAAATCTACAAAAGTAGAAACACAATTAATATAAATGTTTATAATTAATATAAATGTTTATATTAATTCACTAATATAAATGTTTATATTAATTTACATGTACAATACCCTCTGGGACATTTTCGTCGTCTAAAAAATGGAGGTATGCCCAATGTCCTGTTTTTTGTTTCGGTGCTGTTTTTTGCATAACGTTGCCATATTTTGGTAAAAGTTATTCCAAGCACTTGCTTAACAAGCTGTTGCTTTTATTAGGAAACATAAACTCAAAATCAATATCAGTCTAAAATAATAGTGGGTATAATAATTATACAAAAAATTATATTTGAACTTACATAGGCATTTTCATTTGCACGTTTAAATACTGCATTCACAAAGAACTTCAAGGAAAGGCAAATTTTGGCAGTCTTGTATTCTTCTTTTGCTTGAAGCCATATATTTTGCTTTTATTTTTTAAACTAAATATAGAACAAAAACTTACCTTTTTATAAATAAAATAATTTAAAAAAAATTGTTCAAAACTTCAGCAAATTTAACTTTTATAAACTTTTATGTATAATAATAATTATTATTATATAATCGTAGGTTTATAAACGTATAAATTAATTATTATATAAACGTTGCTTTATAACCTAAGACTTACTATCACGATAATGTTTGAATTAAATAATATGCTAATTTTAAATCAAACATATCATGCTCATTTTGAAACACTTGCATACTTATAAATCAGTGGCGGAACTTCAAAATTTGGCCTCCCCCGCAGAAAAAATTTATGGGCCCCTAATATAATTGTATTTTTTATAAAAAAAAAGAAAGTATAGGTATACTAAATATTTATTTCTTAAAATAGAAAAATGAAAAAAAAACAATACAATTTTTTTAAATTTATTGTATTAAAGAAAACTAAGTGCTTATTTCATAATAAAGGTTAAAAGGGCATTAAAATTTAAAATATAATTAACGCAAAATAAAAACTAATCAAAATCGATAAAAATTCTTTGCCACACTTTTGGTGCCAATGATTTTGTAAATTACAAAAACGATAATTGAAAAATCTAATTTTTTATATCGACGAACTTCTTTATTAAAGCAAAAAATTGTTTAAATCTAAATAAAAAAAATTAAATTTTGTATTAATTACCTGATTAGTTTATAAATAGGTGCCGTCGTTGGTTGTATTAAATTATACAGTAAGCTGTGGTGTAAAATAAAATTTCAAAATTATCCATTGTCCCTAATATATCTCTAAATATGCTTAAAATAAATTCAAATTATATAATAAAATGTTCAGATGTGATTTACCCAATTTTTTCCAGAAAAACTACTTTGTTCAAAAATAAGACATATTTTTACGTATATATCGACAAAGCAGAGGCGGATGGGTCATAAGACGAACCGGGAAATTTCCCGGTGGGCCGGTTGTTCAGAGGTTTGCAGGGCCGGTGGCTGAAAGTACATACGTCTTATAAGGAGAGGGTCTACACTGTGGGTTATTAATTTCTAAACATATAACTAAAAAAAATTCATCATTTTTACACCGATGAACAAAATTCATTATATTGATGAAAGATTCATAGTATTTATGAAAAAAATCATTATATTTACAAATTTTTCATCAATATGATGAAAAATTGTTCATCGGCGTAAAAATGATGAATATTTCATCAATATTTTATTCAGTGTAAAAGAATGTTTTTTGAATAGTAAATGTAATCTGACTCAAAAATCTGTAATAAACCTAAGCTGATCTATGCTCTATTTAATTTTAAAGGAAAAATGCGTAACACCCTGTAAATGTATATTTTAGCCATATCCGGATATTAAAAGAGGGCCGACAAATTTATTTCCCGGGCCGCTAAGATGTTGCCCATCCGCCCCTGCGACAAAGTATAAGAAATAAGCCGATTTAAGGGTAGTTTTTATTTTTTTATTGTTACTAGTTTACTATAGATATTACCTCTACTGTTTATGGCCAACAGCTGATAGATAAGCAAATAAATAACTTAAATGTTTACATAAATGTTTTTTTAAGAAAAAACTGAAACATTTTTAACATAGTTTCAAAATCTAATTTTAACGTCAAATATTAAAAGTTGTCTTAAAAATAATTGTTTTGTTCACCATAATATAAAAATAAAACTACGTAAAAAATTTCTTGAATAGTTTCTTTGCAGATATAGTGGTACTTCATATAACTACTTTTTTAATGCAAATATAATATAATCTAACCACTTTAATAATATTTTATTTTTGACTAGTTTCGGTGATTTAAATTTTCACCATGGTCACAAATATTAAGGTTTAAAAAATATTTAAAATAATTTTAAAAAAATGACAATTATTTGATTAAAAATTGTTTTTGTGATAACGCGATAACTGATAACACATAACATAACGGAGTGATCAACAAGACAACGTGATATTATTTATCAACCACTACCAAAAAGTTTCAATAGTGGTGAATAAACTTCTGGAGTAATTTCATTGAAGATAATTTTGTTGGAATCTTTTAGCCTTTTTCTAATTTCAATTTTTTCTAGTTTTTTCCTATTAATGTTATTGATGTGGAGCACTTTAATATCATCATCATTTCCATCAAAACTGTGTCCCTCTTCTAATAGATGTTTAGAAAAATTCGAGTTTTCTGGTTTTTTATTTTTCCATGCTCTTATATGTTCCTTGGCCCTGATTGCGATACTTCTGCTGGTTTCTCCTACATAGGTACCTTTACAATCTTTGCATATTAGTTAAATCTGACTTAGGCAAAGTCAGATTTAAAACCAATGCAGAAATTGGAGATGCTAGAATTACTAAAGGTTGTGCTAGACGGCAATCATTTCCAATTTAATTCGGAATTTTACAAACAAGAAGACGGATTGGCAATGGGAAACCCGTTGTCACCATTTTTAGCTAACTTTTATATGGGCAAGCTTGAAGAAAAGATCTTGGAATCTGGTGCCCAACTGACCAAACACATAAAGGTGTGGAAACGTTATGTAGACGATATATATTGCATATGGACGGGTACAAGACGTCAACTAAGCACATTTTTAAATTTTATAAATAAAGTCAACAGAAAAATACAATTTACTATGGAAATAGAAACAGATAAAAAAACTCAATTACCTAGATCTAACAACAAAAAGAGAAAATGAAACCATGATGTTCGAAATTTACAGATAACCAACCCACACATCAACAACAATACATGCCAAATCAAGACATCACAATAGTCATAAAAGAGCACCTTACAATAGCATGTTGTACAGAGCTAACCTCATACCAATGAAGGATGAATCATATAAAAAGGAAATAGAAATTATAAAAACAATAGCCATAGAAAATGGATACAAAACAGAAATGGTGGATAATATGAACATCAAAATTAAAAGAAAATTAAATATTAGAAATATTACCAAACTACAAAACACAAATGAACAACAAAAATGGAGGGCAATTCCCTACCTAGGGGAATTTACAACAAAACTAGCAAAATACATCAACAAGGAAGGAATGAAAACAAGTTTTAGTAATCAAAATTCAATAGAACAGAGGCTACCCAAACTTTTAGATAAAGTAGAAATTAAAAATAGTCCTGGGGTATACGAACTAATATGCAAAGATTGTAAAGGTACCTATGTAGGAGAAACCAGCAGAAGTATCGCAATCAGGGCCAAGGAACATATAAGAGCATGGAAAAATAAAAAACCAGAAAACTCGAATTTTTCTAAACATCTATTAGAAGAGGGACACAGTTTTGATGGAAATGATGATGATATTAAAGTGCTCCACATCAATAACATTAATAGGAAAAAACTAGAAAAAATTGAAATTAATGCGGGGTTCTGCGCACCCTAGTTCCGCCACTGTTATAAATACTAAAGTTTTTAACAAAGTTAATTTAATCTGCAAGAGTGTACGAATAATGCCCATTTGCACCACTGTCAGTTACACATCTAACTGTAAGTTATTTTGGTAATCGAGGGTTATTCCGTTGCATTGAGGTAAAAGTACAGATTAAATTTGGTAACCGTCACCTAAATTTTATCCCCAGAATTCTACCGATTAAAGTGTTAGTTAACTTCAAATACCTACGTTATACTACATTTATAAGGTTTTTATCTATCTATAAATTTATCCAAGAACTCAATATTTCGATTCTTTTAACAAAATTCAATTTTTTAAAAGATTTCGTTTAACAAAGGCAATGGCACTAAAAAATGACACTAATTTCTTACAGCGAATAGAAGGAAATTTAGAGTGGCCATAGTATAAAATTATAAATAATGCCCTTGTTACGGTCAATGATGTAAATCGGGCGTTGACGTTAATGGCCGGACAATGACGTCAATGCCCATTTATGTTGGCCATTAACGTCATTGTCCGGCCATTGCCGTCAACGCCGGCTAGGGGTGGACAATGATGTAAATATTTTCATCTGATTGTAATATTTACGTCTTTGGCCGGTCAATGACGTTATTGACCAAAAAGGATTGGACAATGATGATATATAAGGATATATAAGGAGATGAGATATAAGGATATATATAGTACAGTATGATATATAAGTGTAATTTACACTTTAACTTTTTTACGAAAGTGTAAGTTTAGCGCGAACGCAAAAAGTGTAACTTGAGTGTAACTCCACCCCTTGAAATCAAATTTGCGTTGGTAGGTTATGTTGGTACCTAACCTAATTTGTTATTAAATATAAAAATCTATAAAAGACCAATATTTAGCAAAAAAATATCAAGTTAAATGAATTTCTCCTTCCGCATTCCGAATCATCCACGCTGTTTTAACCATTTTTAAATAATATTTAAATAAGAACAAAGTAAAAATAGTAACTAAAAATAGTAAATTGTAAATTAATAAAAAAAAAAATAAAAAAATTTAAATTTAAATTAAATTAAAGAAATTAAAAGGATAATGCATTCATTATCCACGGCTCCTGTTCATTATCCACGGCTGCTGGCAATTTTTATGGCAACTTGATTCGATAGTTGAAAATTAATAAACACGATACAACTTAAAGTTAAATAATTATATAATGCAGTCTTAATTATTATTGTTTAACAGTCGTAGATAAAGAATCGTATTAAATTCGTGTATAATAATTACAAAACTCGCTCATTGCGTTCGCTCGTGTTGTAAACAATTCTCGTGTAATATGGCCTTCATTACACACTCATTAAATAATATACTATTTTCTTATAAATGACAAATGGCAACTTGATTCGATAGTTGTAAATTAATAAACACGATACAACTTAAAGTTTAATAATTAGGTATATAATGCAGTCTTAATTATTATTGTTTAACAGTCGTAGATAAAGAATCGTATTAAATTCGTGTATAATGGGCTATATTACACGAGAATAATTACAAAACTTGCTCACTGCGTTCGCTCGTGTTGTAAACATTTCTCGTGTAATATGGCCTTCATTATACTCTCATTAAATAATATACTATTATTCCGCCATAATCGAATAAAGCATTTATTAATTGATAATAAACCTAGTTAACTGTTAATAAACTGTTCTCTCAGTGTCCGATATAATGGATAGCGTGGTGTGAATATAGGCTGCTTTCCAATTAAGACGCACTGTGTGTCACAGTGCGCACACGGTGCGCACACAGTGTGCACACAGTAAAGCACGGTGTGTTGGGTGAAATGCGATAAGTGGAACATAATTTAGTTCTGAAGATGATGGTATTCTCATACGTCAAACTGACGTATGAGAAAACAACATAACCTCACATAATTTGTGGTAAAAACTTACGAAAACGAAGTAATTGGTATGTTAATACAAAGAAGTTTGTTGTGCTCAGGGCTGTGCAAAATACATTTTTTTTTTGAATATTTAAATTATTAGCTTATTAAAAATTATTTTAATATAAATCTTGTAATTAAGCTAAATAAACAATAATACACAATCAGGTCTATTATGTATCACAACCTTTAAAAATAACAGTCAACCTTTATGTTATAATCAAGTTTCAAAATAGCGTAAAGCGAGAAAGATTATTATAGCTAACATGTGTCAGAAAGAGAAAGTAATATTTCTATTTTCGGATCAAAACGCGGTTCATCAATTTTTTATTTCATAACTGGCACTGTTATAATAGCGTTTGTGATACATAATAGGCCTGAATATTTCAAATACATTGGTATTTAAAATACTTTAAAATACATTATGATTCAATGCACAAATTATTTATTTTATTTATTTAACATAATTGTTATTCCCTTTTAAAAAAAAATATCGTCACTCTCTGCCGCAATACCTCCAATCACCAGCACACCAAATTTTGTCCGGAGATACGATGACATAATGTTCATTTTTGTTTTCTATTGTGGTAGCCTTAACAAAGATATCGGTAGCCCCGGCAAAGATATCGATGTATCACCCCCTACCCTAAATCTATCTATAAAAGTTTTTTTAACAAAATCTAAAATGAAAAAAAAAATTTTATTTTTGTACGCCACTGAATTTTTTCCAAAATTTTTATATACGTCACATAATACCGTAAGAAGTCACAAATAAAATTTCTCCAAGATTGGTACAACAAATTTTTTCGGTCATGTAGCGGATTTTTCGAAAATAAATTTTTGTAAATTACTGACTGTCGATTTACTGATTCTGAAAACATTTGCGAAAAAATTTCACAAACAGCCTAAACTTGGTCGCTACCTAGTGGCAGAACCTTTTACTTATAAAGTAACGTTCCGTCAGTCCGTACGACGATATTATATAGTATATAAAGTAAAACCCGTTACCTTGCGTGTATTGTTTTATATTTTATTTGTTTCTCATTTGTAAAAAGGTTAGATAAATTCCAAAAAAATCTCAATAATTTGTCGCAAATGTCGTAAGCTATGGAAGCGTTGCCATGAACACGTCTGTTTATTTTTCTTTACATTTGTTTTGGCGAAAGCGAAAATGAATGTACTGTGGGTTCTATGATATAATCTTCGTTGACTGCAGAAGACTAAACGAGAACGCCGATCAATAAACGATAAACAATAAACAGTAAACGATAAACAATATTTAGTAACAAATTAACAATATTTATTTTGGATAGGTAAATATTACACGACTGTTCACAATTACGATTGAGGTACGAATTGGTGCTGCTTAATAACAAATCTTGGGTTACCTAGGAACACACATTTGGCCTACTCTATATTAGGACTACTCATTACGTCTCGAACTACTGGCAAGTTGTCGAACTAATATGGTAGTGCCGATTTGATTTGAATTAAGATGGACGCTACAGTACCAAAAGAAATTATTGAGGCAGCCAGCAGTGTAGCTTCAAGTTTATTACCTGCAAAATCAGCTTCAAGGTACGAGCGAGAATACGACGACTTCAAAAAGTGGCAAAACAAAAATAGTGTGATTGGGGTAACTGAAGATGTTTTGTTGGTATACTTGAATCAACTATCAGCTAGATTCAGCCCTAATACTTTATGGGCAAAATGGTCTATGCTGAAAAGCTGCTTGGAAATGAAAGAAAATGCCCCTGTTCGCAGGTTTGTTTTCCTTAAAAAATTTATTGAAAAATATGACGTTTAGTTGTCATTTGCAGATTTCAAAAGGTAATAGCGTTTCTGAAACGAAAAAATGAGCGTTATGCGCCAAAAAAGGCCAAGGTATTAAGTAAAGAAGAGGTTGAACAATTTCTTTTACATGCTCCCGATGACCAGTGGTTGCTGGCGAAAATTGTAACAATATTTGGGATTTTTGGATGTTGTCGATGTGACGAAATTCTCTCCTTAAACATGAATGATGTAGAAGATATGGGAAAATACGTTATTGTGACATTGCGGCAAACAAAAAATTTAACAACAAGAAGATTCACCATAATCGATGATGGCTGCAGCTTCAAGCCCTGCATGTTATACAGAAAATATGTAAATCTTCGGCCTCCTGGAACAGAAAGCCTAAGATTTTTTTTTACATACCGACATGGAAAGTGCATTTCCCTTAATGCTGGCCAGCACACTATTGGTGGTATCCCAAAGCAAATAGTGAAATATTTAGGTTTAAAAGACCCAGAGTTATACACCGGCCACTCTTTTCGCAGAACTGGAGCCACTATGGTTGCGGATTCGGGTGGAGATATTTTAGCACTAAAGCGTGCAGGAGGGTGGAAGAGCACCGAAATTCCGATGAGTTATGTCGATGATTCGGTCAACAAAAAAATCGAAATGTCTAGCAAATTATTTGGTAGTAAGGAGAGTACAAATGTTCTGCAGTCGTCGAGTTCAGCAGTTTCTGAGTCAACAGATGGTTCATCATCATCAGTATCAACTCTTTCATCATCAAAAATATGTGTTACTGGAAATAACAATTGTACCATGATTTTCAACATATATGACGATAAAACAAAATTTTGCAAGTTAACTGTCAGTTTTACAAGTTAGTGACTTGATAAAATAAACCTTCTTGATTAATATTGTGTTTTTGGAAACCGACGTTTACAAATGAGAAACAAATAAAATTGTTACAAGCCCTAAACTGAATTCTTATGCTGCACTCGGTATACAAATCAACATTAACCTAATTTTGACACATATGTCACAAAATTATGACGTTTATTAAACTTTTGAATATATTGTTTTATTTTTACAAGCCATCTGACAAATTCTCACAAAAAATATATAAATTAAGATTTCAGTTAATATTTTCTGTAATTTTTCTCACCTGGCCGCCCTGTTACAATTGGCTCGGTTTGTTTTCTCACCAATACTTATACTTTCAAAGCTCCATCGACACACCAAATTTTAGCTGAATCGGTTAAACATTTCCGGAGATACGACGACATTTTCATTTTTTTTTTTTTTATTGTGGTGGCCCTGGTGAAGATTTCTCTGGCAAAACCTTATTTTCACCATTCCAGCCCACGAGGCATACGTCCAATAAGTTTGATTGCAATCGACGCAGAAATGCCGAAGAAAATTGATCGACAAAAAATTTTTTCATGTTTTTGCCAAAAAAGATAATTTTATTTTTTTCATGTTGCATTACGGCTTTCTATCGAAGGATTACATATGCCTCATATCCATTAGGACCAATGTACATACGTACCAAATTTGGTTAAGATCCCTTCGGCACTTCTTGAGTTATTCACTCTTAAAGTTTCAACTTTGACAACTTGTGATTTTTGACAGACGACAGATAGAAGATTGATTTTACCTATTCTGGATAAAGCCTCTTAAGGCCTTTAAAATAACCTATCGCAAGACAAAATATTTTTTTTAAATCCCGTATTATTTTCTTGTGGTGGCACTCCTGATTGATAGATCGCGACGAAAACCTTATTTTCACCTTTCCACCGTGAACCTACCACCATACCAAATTTGGTCGTAATTGGTTGGATGGTTCGGAAGCAAATCGATCGACAAAATTTGACGACCCACAGACAGACCGACACAGAAATTTTTATTTTACTTTTTGCAGATCTTTATGTTTCTGAACACGGTGATCTCGAAAATGCAAAAAAAAAGTTGAAATTTTTTTTCGATTACCATACCTCCAATTTTTTTTAAAAATTGATTGGAGGTAAAATCAATCTGCCCTGCACCCTGTTTTCAAATACATTTTAAAATGTGCAGATTCGGCGGTGATTTAAAAAAAAATTATTTTATAATTTTAAAAATTTAATTGACTAAAGTATTTTATCTACGACTGTCAAACAATAGTGTCATTATCTGTGTAACCATGAATACATAACTTGGCTCATATTCTACAGTGGATAATGGATTCATTATCCACGGCTCCTGTTAATTATCCACGGCTGTTGGCAATTTGTATTTATTTTCCTTATAAATGACAAATGGAAACTTGATTCGATAGTTGAAAATTAATAAAAACGATACAAGTTTAAGGCTGTTCAGTAGGCTGAGATTTTGTGCAAAAATATTGTAATACAGTATATTTATAATCATATTCTTGTAGAAGTACATATTTTAGGTAATATTTGTTTATAAAAATAAATTCTAAAAAAATTAGTTTAGCCGCAATTTGTACTCAAAATATGAATATATTTGTCAAGTTTCTGCACGAACCTGAAAAGATATCATAATGCAACTTGAACTAAACGCAAGAATCTTTAATTTACCATGACATGACATAATTTTTATTTTGATTTTTACTTTGAAAAGCTAAAAAATTTTGGAAAGAAAAATGTATAATTTGCTTATTAACGTTCCGTTTTGAATAAGTATTTAAGAATACATACATATTATTTAAATCCGGGGCTTTATTGAATATTGAAATTTATATTAGAGCATAGATTGAAGTTTCAACCTGAATAATCTTCAAGCAGATTTAAAAAAAATTAATTGAATTAGCCAAAAACCTAACAAAACCGTCTTAAATGTGTTACAATCTTTGTTCTCTACATCGTCTTGCTTTGTTTAATTACCCCCGATAAAGAATACGTGTGGTCACGTGTCTTAAGAGGACGTAGGGGTATTGATAACAGTTGAAAGGTGATATATTTTACATATCTCTTATTAGCAAGTTTAGTGCGTTAATGTTCACTTGCGATTTTCACATTACTTTTGTAATTTTAAATCATTTTTAACGTTTTTAATCAAAAATGCCGAAAACCAGACGTATATTATGTATACGGATACCGATTTTTCAGTGGAACGAATATACAAGGATTCGCAATTTTGGAACAATGACATGCTACCAAAGTTAAAAAGCTTTTATATGGACTGTATTCTTCCAGAATTAGTTGACCCAAGAATACCACGTGGCCTGAAAATAAGAGATTACCTAAACGACCCGAATAATGCAGAGGAAAGTGATGTGGTAGTCACGGAAACCCGTACATCAGCGGTTTCCAATTAGTTTTGGCCGCGGAACTCTTAGGCGATGTAAAAAGTTTGGCGGAAAAAATTTTGGTGGAAAAAATATTTGTAAAATTATTATTATGAAAACTTAATATTCCGTGAAAACTATTTAAAAAATCAATAAAATCGTACATTAACGAATTTTTCACACATTTAATTTAATGGGTTAAAAGTTTCTGTTCGATCTACATAATTTAGTACATTTTAATTTAACAAAATATTAAAATTCCTTATTTTATTCAAACATTAATCTAAAAATGATTTTCGACAATTGCATTTTTATTTCTTGCAGTTGAAATTAATACTTCTATTGCATTACTATTTGATAAGCAAATTCCACGCAATGCTTGTATCGTATATAGAAAAGATCGAGTAGGATTTAAAGGCATTGGAGGGGAATACATATTATTACGAATTTACTAGTGGCGCCCTGCTAGCGGAATAGTTATTCATGACTAGGTACCAATCGTCCTTAAACTTAAATAATTAGATAATGCAGTTTTAGTTATTGTTTATCAGTCGTAGATAAAGAATAGTATTCAATTCGTGTATAATGGGCCATATTACACGAGAATAATTACAAAACTCGCTCACTGCGTTCGCTCGTGTTGTAAACAATTCTCGTGTAATATGGCCTTCATTATACACTCATTAAATAATATACTATTAAATACAAAGTACATTTTTATTGTATTTTAAATACAATTACAAACATACATTTAGAAATTCATCGAAAATACATGTAACGAAATACATTTGTATTTAAAATACATGTAATTGAAATACATCCCAGCCCTGGTTGTGCTTGATGTGTTTACGAATTTTGTTTATAACTATATTTGTGGTTTAAGTACCAACTTTTTTAAAGAATTGTTGGTAACACTGCGGTGTACAGGTTGCACACACACCAGACTTGTCACCAGACACCACGGATTTAATAATAGTAACTTAGAGAAGTTCAAAAGGCTTTAAATAAGCTGATATTATTATACATCAATAATTACTATAAAATCACGATTCTTGATTAATGAGAATAAAAAAGCCAATGTACAAAAAAGAGCTATTTTGTAATTTGAAGTGCGCGGTACTATTATCTCTTATATTATTTGCTGTCGGTCAGCCAATAGCATTACAACACAGTATGGCGGCCGCCGGTATTGAGACAACAATTTGTATTGGCATTAGCTATCCAGTTACTATTATTAAATCCGTGCCAGACACACACAAAATTCTTGTGTGTCTCTGTGTGCGCACGGTGTCACGCACCGTTCTTAATGGAACACTGGAGACTCGCGCACCGTGTGACGCACTGTAGCTGTGCGTGTAATTGGAAAGCGCCCATAGTATGGTGTGCTCGCGCGCATACTGGCGATAGCCTGAAACGTCAGTTTCGAGACTCTCGGGCGATATTAACGTACAGTTTCGCATAGTAAAGCCCAATTCCGTTACCAGAGTTTAATTAAATAATGAATTACTAATATTTTTCGACAATTTGGAACTGAATTATTATAATTTAAAGATCTTTGGTTGTATTAATTTCATAATAAAAGTTAACAGCATTAAAATTTAAACGGCGAATTAAGACAAAACAGACCAATAAAAATAATTAGTTTTAGTCGCCTTTTAAATTTTAATGTCCTGTTAACTTTTATTATGACAGGGTTCCCACTCGTATGGAAAACCTGGAAAAGTTAGGGAATTCAAGATTTTTTAATTTTGCCAGGGAAAAGTCAGGAAAGTTTTTATTTTTAGCTCCAAGTCAGGGAAATTAAATATTCAGTCAGAGAAAAATAGTTATTTTTATCATTAGGCTTGAAACTGAATTTTTCCGAGTACGAGTTTTTTACAGGCTGAGGCGGATTAGCCGAGGCCTGTATTTACGAGTACTCGGAAAACAGTTTCCTGCCGCATGATAAACCTAATTTTTTACGCCGACTTCTATAATTTGTTACATGAACTTTAATTATTTTTTGAAATATTTGGTATTAGGGATATTTTGTTGTTGTTGGTATAACACATTTGAATTAAAAATTTGACGTTTAAATTTAATTATTTTGTTTCGTATTATAAAATTGCTCTGACTGTGATAATATTTGTGATAATGGATACACCAGCACACATTACAGAAGCGGAAGACTGGATTATTGGTAATTTATTGCCAGAAAAATCTGCACCCCAATACTGGCACAAATACGAGTTATTTATGAAATGTAATACTTATTTAATTTTAATTCAATTTGACGTACAAAATATAACCAAGAATGCCAACATCTTATAAAATAATCACTGCTTTCTTTCAAACGCTAGGCGAGAAAACCAGCTTTTCACGCCGCATTTGAAACATGCAATTGAACACTTGCCTGATAGAGGCGTAAAAATAAAATTTTTAAATTTGAAAATATAATTTATTTTAAAATTAAAATTTCTTTTTCTAGTTTTTTTTGTGTAAAATCTGGAAATAAATTCGAAAATTGAAAGTTTAAGAAAGAAAATTTAATTTTTTTGTAAAATTGTAAAATAAATTTATTTATTTTTATAATGTATTTTCTCGGGTCTAACATTACTATTTTATCTGATAATATTTTATCAAAAAGTCAGGGAAAATTTTAATTTTTGGTCAGAGAAGACCTGGAAAAGTCAGGGAATTTTTTCTAGAAAATTGAGTGGGAACCCTGTATGAAATTAGCCCTAATAGGAAAAATAATAAGATCTTTAAATTTATTGTTGTAGAAATAAATACACAAATGAGAACATCAAGTTTATTTATTTTCATATTACCTGCATTGAAACAGTGTGTTTCAATAGCTGTCAAGACAGTCGAAATACGACAATTTCAGACCACTGCGAATATTGGTCAAACATTAAAATGTTTCTGCCCGAGGGCAGAAACACTCAAGTTTCTTACCGCCAACTCTGTTTCCGATTTCATTTCAACCCTGTCAAAAATTTAATTAGTATGACAGCTGTCAGATTAATTCGATATTATTGTTTATGAGTAATTTTTTTTTGCGCGCGATCGATCTAAATTTTTGCATATGGTTTCCTACCGATAATTCAAGGGGGGGTGAGTACGAGACGAGGGGGGGGAAATTTTTTCTCAGTTTTTCGATATCTAGCGCCGTTGTCGAGTTATTGCTGATTCAATAACCGCAGCACTTCGTGCTTTGGGCAGTTTTTTTAGGTACAAAAATCACTTGTGTAGAGAGCGGGAAAATTGTCGAATATATGCCTGTCTCTTGGGATATTGTATATGAGAATTAATTAAATAAAAAGTCCGCGAATTAAGTAATAGAGGACGCCACATCTTCTTAATACGTTCTAGATGGCGCTAGTATCCTCTACCTTTACAAGGGTCATCGAAATTATAATCTGGAGCCACAAATGAATAATTAGAAAAATCCGTATCTTCTATATCTACTCCAGGATTTGCAATTACCTCCAATTCGTTGTGAGAAAAAACAGTGTTGAGAAATTCCTGTGACAAACAAAGTTTATTTTCAACAACCCCCCTCCCCCAAATCATGTTTTTGCATGTGTTAATTTAGTGTTTAGTATTTTCTTTGATAAAGCTTACCAAAATCTTGGATCCGCCACTGGTAAAGGCAGTATTACTTCTGGCGACACGAAAAGTGCTTCGGGCGGTTGCCCGACTGCCCCTACCCTAACGCCGCTACTGCGCTTAATCTATTTAAAAACAGTTGACCATTTAAATTTTTAACATCTTTCCATCTCATATTAGCGACTAATGAAGCGGTTGCCTATATGGGTGGTTCTTTGCATACCTTGAACCCTTGAACTCTCACTTATTTAGGTATGCATTCATAGTAATGTATATTTTCACCTTTTAAAAATAATGTTACCAACTATTATGATTGACGGTTCTATTTCTATTTGGCACGAACTCTAATATACGAACGGGTGTTACCTGGGATACTTGCAGCTTTGGAATACCATCGAGGTTATCGTTTATGAAAACTAGAACATTTTTAATTAGCTACTGTGTAATGCACAGAAATGTATAAAAGTACTATTTTTATAAATATACCATTCTCAATTACTATTTTTGTTGCAGCATTGGAAACGGAAGGCTTATTTCGAAGATCTCCAAATGCCATAAAACTAAAGCAATTAAAAGATGTAGCAAATCAAGGAAATTTTCTTATTTTTGATGATCCACATGAAGCTGCTGTTTTGTTAAAAACATTTTTAAGAGAATTAAAAGAACCCTTGCTTACATATGATTTGTACGATGAAGTTATGCATTTCCAAAGTATGCGAATTTTAAATAATTAAAATAATGTAATTTGTAAATTGGAAGGTAAATTGATAAATATGCAGAAACATACCAACCCTTATTTTTGCAAAATAAGTTAATTACTAGAGACTTATTATGAACTATCCTTTATTTGCCAAAATCTACAACAAATACAACAAGCTAATATGCGTTTTATGTGAATATTCATCATTATGCATAAAAAAGCAACTCACCAAATTTGAGTGTATTTTTGGACAAAAATACTTATATGGATATAAAAGCACTTTCAAAACTGTCTTTTGCAATGTTCTACCCAATACAATTTTTAAGATTGAAATTTATTTATTTATTTTCTAAATAAGTTAGTGTTTTATTGGGTTGGTAGATTTCTGCATAACTACGTCCAATTAATAACTGTCGCACTTGATCCTTCACATGTAATACCCAGTGCCTATTTACGGTTCTAGTAGGCCCTAGGCCCATATATCTTCTGGGGCCCCCTCGGAGGATTAGGAAATTATTATTTTTATTGAAATATTGAACTGTTGTTTTAAACTGTTACAGTTGGGTCAAGCAGGGGGACCCTCTAACTCGGAGGCCCCAGACCCGGGCCTAACCGGTTTTTTGATAAAATAGGCCCTGGTAATACCTCAAGCGCAATATTATCGCAAGCAATACCACATGAACTTTTATTTATTTGGATAATATAAGCAATTTAGTGAGAGAAAACTTGGTATACTATAATCACAAGAGTGATCGGGTTATCGCTTGCTCTCGTGACTTGATGTGATAAAAACTTTTCTCGAGCCAAATTTTTGAGAGCATACACTCGTATCTCTCTATAATCACGAAGTCGGGACTTGCCCTTCTCGCTATAGTAATGACGGGCGGCGTAAGGCACTATCCCCACTCGTTCATATAATTTGCCGGTAATTTTAGTTATGTTATGTTTTTATGTACGTATTAGAACACGCGCGCAAGACATATAAGTAGTATTCATGGTTACTGTCACTTAATCATCAACACTCGTTGGGCTTTGCTTTTTTTTCTATTGGAAAGAGGACAATTTTCTGAGCATTTTGAGACCGCACTTCGATGCGGATTATCCAGTAGATTTCGAGAAAACGGCATTTGAAAATCAAAATTTTACATGCATTTTAGATAGGGAATTCATTAGCACGAAAGTTCTATTGACGGTGCGTACGTTCTGATATAGTCTAGTGTTAGCTGTGAGACGCGATTGTGACACGGTCGTGAACGCATCCAAAGGGGTGAATTTCACCCCTTACAAGTTACACCCCTTTCGAGTTGCACCTTTGGCGAGTATGTGCTACCTAGGGGGATGTTTTTAGCGAGTCAGCGTTCGTCAAAACGCTGAGATTCTAACCTAAAAACGAGTTCTATGTTTATTTTTTAAATTATTGCATAATGTTGCGTAATATAATGGGTGCGGTTACAACCAAGGAGTTCAATATGCACGTTGTGCACCCGACTATGTCACAATTGCGTCTGACTGCTAACACTAAGACTATCTCAGAACGCACGCACCGTCAATAGAACTTTTATGTTAATGAATTTCCTATCTAAAATGCATGTAAAATTTTGATTTTCAAATGCCGTTTTCTCGAAAACTAATGGATAATCGGCAAAATTTCTTTTTTTAATATACTCAGAAAATTGTCCTCTTTCCAATAGTGCAGGTGTCGAAGCTCAATTCGTGTTGATGATTTCGTGACAGATCCCGTATTCATTCGTAATTCAAATTCAGCGCCAGTTAACAATTCAGTGGAGGGAGTGGAGTAGAAGTGACTCGCGTTACTAAATCGAGATACTGGTTGTGATTATAGAGATATAGTGATTATAGCGAGATCGACTATAGCGAGATACGAGTATATATGAATGTTTGGAAATTAAAATTTATCAGAATAAGAATCAAATCTATTGTTGTATTTTTTGATAAGAAGAATATCAATCAATAATTAATATTGTTTAATTAATATTGATAATCAATATCAATTAAAAATATTAATTAAAATTAAATGAACATAATATAATACAAGTTATAGCCGGATAAAATGATGAAAAGTGCCCTTAAATCAATTTAGTAACGTTACACCTCATTTTTTGATAGAGCGTCACAACGTTTTTCAAATTTCAATGCAAATTTCAATTCTCGAACCCTTAGTACTTATGCCCGTACTTATAGTCACGGATCAATCCGAGACTCAAAATGATCCTAGAATTTACCAATGAGATTACTGGAATTTAGACCGTATCGTAGCAACAGCTATTATTTCGAGAATTGATCTCGATTCTCGGTTCAATCCATGACTATAAGTACGGGCATTAGGGAAGTAATAAGCAATTCAAAATTTTTTGGTTTTAAATTCATAACGTTTTTCTAGTTGATAGAAAATTATGAAAAAATCGCGAAGGTTATAATAGTATATTACATTACTAGTGGAGAAACCGAAAGATTTGCTCACGCATTTGCGAGTTGTGCACGCGAGCCGTCAGGCGAGTGTGCGGACACAAATAAGTGAGCGAAAGGTTTCTCCACGAGTGATGTATAGCGTTTTCTTTAATTCTGCACTTATAAATATAAAAATGTATGAAAATACAATTTATTAAAATTCGTGTCATCAATAATTAAATTTGAGATTTGATATTAATAATTAAATTTGAGCAAAAAATTTACCCCCCTTTGCTCGTACTCAACCCTCTATAGCAATTTGTCGTAGGAAGCCTTATGCAAAATTCTAGATCAATAGCGCGCATTTTGCGGGCAAAAATTAAATGAATCACAGCATTTTTTTTTCTATAGTGGGTGAAAATTTTTTCGCCCACTCGTTACTATACAAATAATTTGAATGAGTAAAACAAAGGGTTTCTAGTTCCGTATCCAAGTAAGAAACGACATGTTTCAATAGCAGGATTGAACAATAGTATATTACATTACTAGTGGAGAAACCGAAGATTCGCTCACGCATTTGCGAGTTTTGCACGCGAGCCGTTGGGCGAGTGTGCAGACGCAAATAAGTGAGCGAAAGGGTTTCTCCACGAGTGATGTATAGCGTTTTGTTTAATCCTGCACTTATAAATCTAAAATATTTATGAAAATATAATTTATTATAATTTGTGTCATCAATAATTAAATTTGAGATTTTCAATTTGCAATAACTCGAAAACGGCGCTAGATATCGAAAAACTGACCAAAAAATTTACCCCCCTTTTTCGTACTCAATCCTCCTTAGCAATTTGTGGTAGGAAGCCTTATGCAAAATTTTAGAACAATAGCGCGCACTTCAACAATCATGTCTTCTTCGATTTCTTCTTCTACTTCTTCTTCCTCTTGCTGGATGTTCATAAATTGTTCAAATGAAGCTGAACTGAATGAAGCTCTGTCGGAATTTTTGTTATTTGATCACTATTTTTATGTCTAAATTGACCGGACTATAATTTTTCTTTTGCGCGCGATCGATCTAAACTTTTGCATATGGTTTCCTACCGATAATTCACGGGGGCGTGAGTACAAGACGAGGCGGGGGGGAATATTTTCTCTGTTTTTCGATATCTAGCGCCGTTTGCGTTGTTGAGTTATTGCAAATTCAATAAATTTTCGAATTTAAAATATTTATTTTAAAAGTTCCAATGCAGAAAAAATTTTCTGTTTCAATGCAGGTAATACGAAAAATAGTATGTGTGGCACGAGGTGAAACGCGATTTCAAACGATGGTGCTTCACTCGCTTCACTCGAGCAGGCAAATTTCACCCTCATCTGAAATCGCTTTGTTTCACCCCTTGCCAAACAATATACTATTTTGTGAATTTTTTCATAATTTTTTAATAATAATAATTAAAGCTTGACAAAAATTAAAGAAGAAGTCAGATTTTAGGGAGCTGCCAGGGAAGTCCAACCATAAATCGGGCCTCGACTTGTGCTCTATAGGAAAGAGGACCATTTTCTGAGTATATAAAAATTTTTTTTTTTTGCGGATTATCCATAAGTTTTTGAGAAAACGGCATTTGAAAATTCAAAATTTTTCATGCATTTTAGATAGAGATTTCATTAAGTCGAGATTTCTATTGACGGTACGTGTGGATTAATATACTTTTACTGATAGCCGTAGCGCTTGCATTCAGTTGTCGACAAACGTTGAACTCGTTTTTAGGTTAGATTCTCGATTGCCTTGGTTGCGTTCGACAAAACCGACGCTCCGCTATCCTCCGCTCCGGTCCCCTCCGCTCCAGGCGCTACGCGCGGTTTTGACGAACGCTGACTCGCTAAAAACATCCCCCGAGATAGCACCAACTCGCCATAGGTGCTACTCGAAAGGGGTGAAACTCGTTTTTAATTATTAGCCTTTTTTAAATTTTTTAATTTGTTGCATAATGTTGCGTAATATAATGAGTGCGGTTACAAGCAAGGGGTTCAATATGCACGATGTGTACTCGACAATGTCACAATCGCGTCTGACGGCTAACACTAAGAACGCACCCACCGTCAATAGAACTCTCGTGTTAGCGAATTCCCTATCTAAAATGAATGTAAAATTTTGATTTTCAAATGCCATTTTCTCGAAAACTAATGGATAATCCGTATCGAAGTGCGGTCTCAAAATACTCAGAAAATTGTCCTCTTTCCAATAGAGAAAAAATCGCGGCTCGATTCGTGGTTGGACTTAACTGACAGTAGTTAACAATTTTTTGTTTACGTTGGATTTGTGATGTTTGTTGTTCGACCTATTTTCGATACATAAGATATTCAAAAAGTGCAGTGCTAATCCATGGGCTGCGGGTTAATTTGTACCTGATCATGAGAAATCGCCCCGGGGTAATCTCGAAACCATTGGTAGTGCAATAAAACCTAGTGGTTTATGCAGTGGCGTAACCAAGCAGCCATGGGCCTGTGTCTTGGGTCCTCAAATTTTTTAAAAAAAATTAGCAATGTTACACGTAGCATTATAATATTATGTAGATAAAATATTTTATATTCTTAGTCGTGATAGAACCGGGCCCTTGTTCGATCGAGCACATGGAACACCGCTAGTTACACCACTGGGTTCATGTGATTGTGTAAAACTATCTGCATGTGTGTTTTTGGCTGGGGATTCTGATTTTGTAATAACTCCATGTTACTTATTGGTAACATATAGTGGAAGGAGTATTTATCATTGGATAGATCTACACGACCGCGAATCTACTAACACCTACTTTTTGTAAGTTTAACTTTTTCAATTATCAAATTACGGTCAAAGGTGTGATATATTTTTACTTTAATATAATGTTTTTTACAATTAAGTATAAGTTTTAAATTTTATATACAGTTGAAAGCTTAAAAGTTATCATTAGTTTAACGAATAATACTTTGAACGGACTCTAACGGACGACCACGGTAGTATACTACAGCTATACTGCCGTCATAAGGAAGAACACCGTAAGTCAGAAATTTTTGAAAAATGAGTTAATATCAACTTAGTATACAGGGTGACTCAGACCACCCGTATCAGTACTTTTTTTCAAAAACGGTAAGTCATAGAGAGTTGGGCTAAAAAAAATTATTACAAAAGCCCTAATGACGAATCTAATGGTGATATTATTATTTCCGGGAAAAGTCGGCATCCAGAATAGTTTGCTCCAGAAAGTCCAGAAATCCAGAATTTTAAATGGCACCATAATATGTCGAAAGTTACTCCCACCCCTTTTACGTTATATTCGACTTAAGTTATTAAATTTCAATTTCTTATAACGAACTTAACTTTAAAAGTCAGCACTTGAAATATTTTTTTCTTTGGGGTCGGATCAAACCCAAGCAGCACAAAGCCGTCAAAAATGTACATATACGGTACCAATATTTACATAACGGTATGGCATCGATGTGCCCATTTTTCCGTTACTGTTTTGAGGTATCAATTATGTACATAAACGGTACAGGTATTTTCGTATCTGTTTGGCATTGATTTTCTCATTTTGCCGTTACTGTTTTGAGATATCATTTATGTACATAAACGGTATAGGTATTTTCGTATCGATACGGCATCGATGTGCCCATTTTGCCGTTACTGTTTTGCGGTATCAATTATGTAGATAAACGGTACAGGTATTTACGTAACGGTACGGTATTGATTTGCCTATTATGCCGTTACTGAATTGGTGTATCGTTTTTACACATATTATGTGTTGATTTTTTATGAACGGAATATTATTTATATTATTAATAAAATATTAATATTAATAAAATTTACGTGCCTAATCGGCACTGATATTGATTAAAAAATATTTAATAGGAAAAAATTTAATTTCTGTAATTATTTAGAAATTCGTTAACTAAGGTAATAGTTGTTTTTTATTAATTCAGATGTTACAATTACATATATTATATTTATTTAATCATAATTTGCTTATTCCTGGAGAATCCATTCCTGAAATAACTGAAAATTAACATTAATTATTATTCACCAAATACGTACTTACATTTTTTTTTCTGAATGGCCCTCTCCAAGATTCGAACCCATGCTGCATGTGCTCTTGTATCTGAAAGCATACCCCTTAACGCTCACAACTACCTGGGGTGTACAAAGAATTTAGATTGTTTAACGGTCAATTTCAATTTTTCAATAATAACTATATTAATCCATTTTAAAAATGTTTTAGTTCAATTATTATTATTATAAATTATGTTAAAAAATATGAAAGTGGCAGAAAAGCGAGAAACACGTGTATCATATTTTTTTCAAGCAATGCAATTTATTAAAAAAAATATATAATATATATATATATATATATATATATATATAAAATAACACTCTAATGTCTAAAATATTATTACTGCAAAATTAACAAATTAAAAATTTTTATTTAAAAATTCCGTTATTTCCTGGGTTTCATCCCTTAAAAATTACCTGAAATTTTAATTGTTACTTGAAGTTTACTTACCTACTTATTCATGTATATAACAGCACATAAAAGAAATTAAATTACATTATTTCTTTCTATTTTTCAAGTGGGATTAAAGTTACAGACGGTCGTGTATGTGGATCTTCTGTATATCAATAAAAACTTTCGCAAATATTATAGATACAAAATAAGAAACTATCGTGTAATATATCAATTAATAATTTCAACAATATAGGGGAGGGGCAGTAGCGGGTCCAGACAATTACCACGGGGGCGGCGACAAAAAAATTTATTAAATAGGAAAATTTAAAAATAATAGAAATAACTAAAGTAAATGTATTATTTGTTTTGTACTCTGCGTTGCGCTATAACCCACCTCTCACCCTCAGCTACTCCAACTATAAATTTTTATTTACTTTTTACGCAAGAAAACATAAATTTGTCGATTTAAATTTTTAAAAATTATATTTTTTTTCATCATAATAATATCACAAAATAATTAATAAATAAAATAATATCTCTTAGCACAAATTTGCTCAAAAATATTTTATTTGAAAAACCAGAGATATTAAATAAGATTGACGATTTTTATAATAATCTGGATTTTAGTATTATTCGGGGAAAATTTCGTGGTATTTTGCAATAGGTATAAGAAATATATTAAATTTGAAAAAAATTCAAGTTTGTAGATTTTCGACAATGAGACGGTCAGATTTCTAGTATTATTTCATATGATGATTAGTATGATTAGATGAGTATGATTTCAGAGTATACCTACTCAGTCAGTTTTGTTTGTCCTTTCTTATCTAGAAACGCTTCTTTTACAGTTTTTCGACATTTGTTGTAATAGTTCGTAAGCAGTGGCGTATCAACGGGGTGTTATGGGTGTTCAAAAAACACGGGCCCCCGGAACCAACTTTTCACTAGGAGTCCCAGTATGCCGATTATATACTTTTTATAAATAAAATATAATTCAAGTATTAATGTTAACCAATACTTTTATTAAGCAAAATTATAAAAGGGGCCCCCATCTGCCTACGCATACGAAAAACTGCATTATAGATGTTTGCAGCATTTAGCAAATATTGTACATGTTTTCTTTAGGACATTTTTTTTAAATTGTAGGTTTACTTTAAAACCGAAATATTTGGTTAAAAAAATATTATCACAGAGAACTTCTGAACAGGAAAACAAACTATTGTCACAAAATTTTAAAATTAACAAATGTCCAGATGTTACTTAATGTTTTCTAGGTACTCTTTAAATTTTATAAAAATATGGTATATTATTATTACAAACCGACAAAGGACAAAGTAAGTAGTAAGATATAAGCCTCTTTTATTTAAAATAAAATTTATTACTTTTTACTTGGTTACTCTACTATGTTGAATGCCGACTACCAATAAATAAGCAAATAAAAAAAATAATAACGTTAAATTGAATGTTAAAATTTGTCTTCAAAATATTATTTGTCAGTTCACGGTCTTCCTGTATCTTTACGATTACCAAGTGAAAACTATATAATGAAGTCCAATCAAGTGCGAAAAGAGTGCATTACAATTTTATTCGTTTACATTGTTATCAGAAAAGTATTTTTATAAATACTAGACAAATTTAAAATTTTTATTTGAATATTAAAGATACCGTTATTATATCTTGGGTAAATCTCATTCATCCTTTAAAAATAACCTATTTACTTACCTACTATTCTTATTAGGTAATCCTAAGAATCCCTACCTGAATGAGTCTTTATTTTTGTATAACAGTACATAAACGCAATTAAATTTAAATTACATTATTTCTTTCTATTTTTCAAGTGCGAATCAAGTTATAGAATTATAGTAGAGTATTCATGGCAATGAAAAATTTTGAGAATATTATAGATAAAACAATAAGAAACTACTCGTACCGATGATTTAGTGAAAAATTAATTATTAAACAATTTCAGCAAATAGGGAAGTTTTTCGGGTTTTTGAAGTACATTTTTTGAGATGAAATTCAATATGACAATAGAAATTAGATAACACAAAAATAAGATTAAATCAGGTGCTTTCTAAAACGGTAAATTTTTAAAGAATAAATTCTTGTCGGAGTATTTTGTCGCGACAAAATAAAAATTTATTAAATAAGATAAACAAAGAAGTAATAGAAATTTTAGGCACTTAGGCACTGTTTGCATAAGTATATTTTATATCAATTTTAACATAAATGACGTGGTATACGTATTGGAGAAAATTAAAATAAATTAAAGAAAACAAAAATTTGTCTAATGTGGGAAGCGAACCGAAGACCTTCCGTTTACGAGACTCGCTCGCTACCCCACTCTGCCAGGAGACTATTGTAATTGTGTTTTGTAGTTTAATTTCAATCTTCATAATTTTTGCGGAATATTTCAAAGTCGATATTCTCGAACACTTCTGGGAATCTGGTCCAACAGCTTTAGAGAATTGTTATGTGAGGACTGACTTTTGAATATTATTAACAATTTATTTTAAATTAAAAAACATTTAATAATCCGTTTAACTGAGCTACCACGTGACAAATAAATAACTTTATCAAAATGAAAAATTTTAAAATAAAAAAATAATTACTTTAAAACATTGGCAAATTAATTATTCTTTCAAAAACGAAAACAAAACAAAAACATTTTATAACAAGGTGGTAATGCAACTATTATTACAGTAACAAAACGGTACTATCCCAGCAAACATACAAATCAGAAAGATTTCTTAAAGAAGTCTTTTTAAAGACGTCTTTAAGAACTCTAAATATGATGTCTGAACGACTTCATTTTTCAGAACTCTCAATTAAGAGGTCTTGAAAAAGTCTTTTTTCTGACTTTGTAAGAAGTCAGAAATATGAGCCCTTTGAGAAGTCTTTTTACTGACTTCGTAAGATGTCAAAAATATGAGTTCTATAAGAAGTCTTTCTTCTGACTTCATAAGACGTCAAAACTATGAGTTCTTTAAGAAGTCTTTCTTCTGACGTCCTAAAACGTCAAAAATATGAATTCTTTAAGAAGTTTTTTTTCTGACTTCCTAAGAGGTCAAAAATATGAGCTCTTTTAGAAGTCTTTTATTCTGAGGTTTGGTTGGATTAAATTTGACGCATGCGTTTGGTGGTATAACATGCACATGTTTTATAGTACGTAACCTACAAATTTGAAAGAGTTTTTGTTGACATTTCCGATTTTGTTTCCAACTCAATTTATATTTGTGGTTCAGACTAATAACACATCAGTCTATTTTACAGGTATGTATTAATGAAATAAAAAAAATGAATGTCATAATTTATTATTTTTTTGTAAATTGAAAATAATTTTCACCAGGATGTTAAGAAAACGTCGGTTTGACGAATTGTCTAAAAGTTAAAATGAATCGACTATTAAAAAAACACTGCAAAGAATTAGTTTTGAAAACTGTTTTATATATGCTCCTAAAAACACCACTGTCCGTGCTGTTGCTACTGGAGAATATTTTCATTATGGACTACAAAAAGGATTAATTGATCAACCGAAGGTTATTGATATGAGTCAGTATAATGAAATTATCCGGATTAATGTGCACATCGATGGCTTGCCAATATGAAAAAGCTCAAAAAGTCAACTGTATCCAATACTAGCAGAAATTTACCCAAAAGTTGTACCTTTTGTTGCCGGTGTATATTATCATGGATTCAGCAAACCAGATGATTGTAATGAATTTTTATATTTTTTGTTTTTTTTTAAATTAATAAAAAATTAATGTCAAATTAGTAATTGTTTTAAATTGTCTTTAATAAGAACTATTACAGAGCTCTTTTTTCTGAATTCAGAAATAGCTTTTAATTCTGACTTCTAAAAGAACTCTCTTTTCTGATTTCTACGAGAACTCTTTTCTGAATTTAGAAATAGCTCTTAATTCTGGCTTCTAAAAGAACTCTCTTTTCTGATTTCTATAAGACCTCTTTTTGCTGAATTCAGAAAAAAGAGCTCTTTAAGAGTTCTTTGAGAAGTTTGAAATTGCTCTTGAAGTGGCGCATTGGACGTCCTCAAGACCTCTTAAAGCACTTCTTTCTGAAGATCATTAAGACGTCCAAATCTTAAATAAGAGCTCTTTAAGAACTTTTGAAGACATCATATTGTTTACTGGGATGATTAAAACTGCACCTAAACGGTACAATATATTCAAATATATTGTAGTTACCCAAGTTTCAATAAATATTCGATACATTTTCGGTGTTAGTTATGATGGTCTAACGGATGTTTTAAGTTTTACTAAATATATATTTATTTTAATTTTAAAAACATCTAATAATCCGTTGAGCGGGGCTACCACGTGACACATAAAATACTTGATTTTATCAAAATGAAAAATTTTAAAATAAAAATAACAATGAATTTAAAATATCTGTAAATCTTTCAAACATAGAAACAAAACACAAAATTTCAATATATATCAATATATAGTAGATTGATATTTAACATAATAATATTTAGTACCATTTAAATGAGTTAAGGTAAAATATTATGTTAAATATATTTAACAATAATGAACGGTATCTAAACAGTTAAATAAAAATCATAACTTGAAAGTAATAATGCTTCTTTACATATTAGATACTGAAATTGAAACTACCAAAACATAACTATTTAAACTGCACATTATAGATATCAAACCGGCAATGTAAAAATCGTAACTTCCAATTCATAATATAGCTGTTCATATTAGATACTGCAATTATAGTACCGAAAGGGTAAGGTTAAAACTGCACCTAAACGGTACGGTTAAAACTGCACCTAAACGGTACGGTTAAAACTACACCTTAACGGTACCATATATTCAAATAAATTGTAGTTGCCCAAGTTTCAATAAATATTCGATACATTTTCAGGGATAGTTATTATGATCTAACGGATATTTTAAATTTTATAAAATATAGTAACACATGATTTTAATTTAAAAGACGTTATTAATATTCCGTTGAGCTGGGCTATACCACGTAACTAATAAAATACTTGATTTTATCAAAATGAAAAATTTTAAAATAAAAATAATAAATAATTTAAAATATTTCTAAAGTAATTCTTTATTCAAACACAGAAACAAAACACAAAACTGCAATATATATAAATAGATATTTAAATAATATAATATTATGTACCTTTTAAATGAGTTAGGGTAAAATATTATGTTAAATATATTTAACCATTATGAATGGTATCAAAACAGTTAAGTAAAAATCATAACTTGGAAGTATTAATGCTTCTTTACATATTAGATACTAAAATTGTAACTACCAAAACATTACTATTTAAACTGCACTTTATAGATATCAAACCGGCAATGTAAAAATCGTAACTTCCAATTCATAATATAGATGTACATATTAGATACTGCAATTATAGCACCGAAACGTTAATGTTAAAACTGCACCTAAACTGTACCATTTGTTCAAATATATTTTAGTTAGTAATATTTCAATACATATCTGATACATCAATTGGCTTTACAATAACGGTATGAAAATATATGTATTGAAACGACACTTAAAGAGTACAGTGCAAATATGAATGAAAAATTATGTGCCGTTTAAGTACCTTTTTGATACTTAATTTTCAGGTATGAAAATATATGTACCTATTCGTTATACTTCAATGCTATACAGGTATAAAACCGACGTTGGTGTTGCTTGGGAAGATATTGTTTATACAGAAAAAACCGACAACGAGAGATGATATGAAGCTCAGAATTTGCAATGTCTGTCGATCATTAAACACTGAAGAAGTACTTAGAGCCACTGATAGTATAACCAGAAGAGCTCAACAGTGTTTAGAAGTAAATGGAAGACATTTTGAACACTTGTGACATTGCTCTAACGCGGTAGCTGGATTTCAAGTGCTGGCTTTTAAAGTTAAGTTCGTTATAAGAAAATGAAATTTAATAACTTAAGTCGAATATAACTTAAGAGGGGTGGGAGTAATAAAAAAACTTTTCCTACAAAACTTGCTTATTTTTAAAGAGCTTTCCAACGATACCACTTTCGACATATGGTGCCATTTAAAATTCTGAATTTCTGGACTTTCTGGAGCAAACTACTCTGGATGCCTACTTTTCCCGGAAATAATAATATCACCATTAGATTCGTCATTAGAGCTTTTGTAATAATTTTTTTTAGCCCAACTCGACTTGACGAAATCTTTGAAATCTGCGTCATCCAACTCTTCCAATAAATTATTTTGTCGTTGAAGTATTCTAGGCCGTCTGATTGGATCGTCTTTTGGCCGTGTAAAAACACGAAGTCTCCAAGTGCAAGCCAGCAATACTGCCATCATAAGGAAGAACACCGTAGCTCTGAATAAGTTGAAATCGAGAAAAACGGCAAAAACATTTAAATGTTTTGCCATTTACTTGCCAGCTACTTATAATGATTTTTATGATAATTTTTTGATAAGTATCTATTCGAACTATTATTTGAACATGGTTAGAAGAAAAAAAACTTAATTTTGTACTATTTTTTAGTAAAAAATTGCAATTTGTAGTCGTTACTAAGTAAGAACCCAGTAAATGTCATTTACTTTATACGACTTAGTTTATATTAAGCAAGTTTATTCTTAGTATAGACTATCAGAAACGTTGTTGATACGGAAGAAAAACACGGCAACTTCATATTATCATTTACTGTGTTTCTATTTATAATTTACTACCTACGGTGTTCTTCTTTAGCAAATATAGCTTTATTTTAAGTTACGGGGTATTTTAGAAGACTTTTTTACCTTTTAATAAATTTTGTTTTGTTTTTTTATTGTATTAGATCTGTAGAATAACGTATCATAATATACTAAGTTGATATTCAGTGCTATTCTGAAACTAGAAATAATGTTAGCAACTTGCTAAACATGAAAAATTTTGATAAATAATTATATATATAGATATAGTTCTATGCATAATTGGCAATATTGCTTATTTTAGCAAGTGGCTAAAAGTTACAGAATAGCACCGATTAACTCATTTTTCAAAAATTTCCGACTTACGGTGTTCTTCCTTATGACGGCAGAATAGTCAATGATTGTAATCGCGAAGGCAAGACGCAAAGGGAACTGAGCCGCTTGAACTTGAATGGTAAATCGTTGGTAATCATCGGTATGCGTGGAATCAGCACATCTTCCCCTTTGAATTTGCCACTGATGATTGTTGCCTAGATCAAATTAGGTGTTAATTTTTTTATGGTCGGTCTGGTTCCGTTGCACAGTTTTGGCGCGTTTGAGTTTCGAAGAAGTATCACCGCTGACCCAACTTTCAATGCCATTATGTGTAGTGGCATTCCAGGTGGCTCCAGTGAATTTAGAAATTTGGTTGGGTAATAAAATGCTTGTTCTTGATCCACTACTGTGTCTATTGATTTGTATTTGACTGATTGTCCGGGCAATTCATCATTTTTGGGGGCTAAAATGGCACGTTTGCACAGCCAATCTGGATTTTGGTAGTTACGCGTTAATGGATGTATCTCGTTTTATATATTACATAATGGAATCTCGTTAATCCATTTATGCGCGTTACATAATTTCGTCGATCTCACTTTTCTCTAAACTTTTTTAACATTTGCTTGCACAGAAACATTCCCCTAGTCCTACTGAGTAAGTGTGCAAAGTTTGGTTCAAATCGCTCAAACGGTCTAAGAGTCCATAAGGAACATAAGTACATATACATACACACATACATCCATTTTTATATAATATAGACAGATAAAAAGTGTCAATAATATGTATAACTGTCAAATTTTGACACAAATATTATTTATCAGTCTGTTAGCAAGGTATTAGCTCCATATTGCTCTGTTAACTTATTAGACGACTTGACAGCCTGTTAACTGCTAACAGTCATTGGTGAACACGAAAGTATCACATTAACAGTCTGTTATTGGCTTAACTCACTGATAGCAACTTAACAGAGCTTGGTGATACGGCCGTTAATGAACAAGTTAATTGACGGTAATTATTGCCGTCGAAAGCTCAAAATATTAATACACAATATTGTTCAATTAACTTGTTTATTATTTAATGTTTATATTTTAATATTCTTAAAATAGTAAATATTGAAATAATTATTTTGGAATTGAGAAATAAAAGTAAAACTAAAATTTATGTTTAGTTGTGTTTTTAAAATAGTAAAATATTTCGAATTTTCTCATACGTCAGTTTATAATACCATCTGTAGTTTATTTCAAAAACTAAATTACGTTCCATTTATCGCATTTCACCCAAACACCGTGCTTTGCTGTGTGCAGGGGCGAATGGGCAACATCTTAGCGCCTCGGGAATATTTGTCGGCTCTTTTTTAATTTCCGGATATGGCTAAAATATACATTTACAGGGTGTTACGCAATTTTCCTTTAAAATTAAATAGAGCATAGATTTATTGTACATTTGTGAATCAGATTACATTTACTATCCAAAAATAGTACATTGTCTTATTCGGATTAAAAGTGAAACTTTGCTTGACAAGCAATATTTGCATATGCGACGCGGAGCGCTAGCGGAGCCGAACGAATGCAATAATTTCACGTCAAACAAAGACACTTTTAATCCAAATGAGACATATTACTTTTTCTCCAACCAAAAATTAAATAAAAAATATCGTCACTCTCTGCCGCAATACCTCCAATCACCAGCACACCAAATTTTGTCCGGAGATACGATGACATAATATTCATTTTTGTTTTTTATTGTGGTAGCCTTAACAAAGATATCGGTAGCCCTGGCAAAGATATTGTGGTGTTTCAAAATCAAATTTTGAATAGTTTTATTTCCTTTTTATGATAATTTTGTTTATTTTTAATTAATTTGATTGTTTTTGTAAATCGTGTAATTTAATTTGAATTTGGTTATTTGAGCGCTAACCTTTGGTAGGTTGGCGACAGTTTGTAAAAGGTAGTTGCTTTTTGCCAGGTCCGTCAAGTTGGACGGCCGCATTTTGCGGAAGTCTCCGCTAATTGTGTTATTTTGAGTCTCTGATATGAGATTATTTAATAGTCTAAATAAATGGTTATGAATTGGTGAGTACAAATTTTGTTTAACAGTTTGAAATGTTTTTGTCCTGGTTTGGACGAGTTTTGGACGAATTTCTGGACAGTGTTTGGTGAATTTTTTTGGGAACGGTTCTGAAGAATAAATTATAAAAAAAGAAACGACGTTGGATTGGTAAATGGTATAATTGTTTAAAATTAATTTTTTGAAATTAAAATTAGAAGCTAACAGAGAGCGAGTTCCGATAGCGACGCGACGTATGGTCGGCATATCGCCACATTTTAACATTCCATTTACGCATACTAATTTTATTGAAAATTTAAAGAAATAAATTTGGATTCATTTAATATTTGAAATCTGAACTAGCCGGTGCAACAAAATAAAAAAATATCATTACAATATATATATACAGGGTGACCCAGACCACCCGTATCAGTACTTTTTTTCAAAAACGGTAAGTCGTAGAGAGTTGGGCTAAAAAAATTTATTACAAAAGCCCTAATGACGAATCTAATGGTGATATTATTATTTCCGGGAAAAGTCGGCATCCAGAGTAGTTTGCTCCAGAAAGTCCAGAAATCCAGAATTTTAAATGGCACCATATGTCGAAAGTGGTATCGTTGGAAAGCTCTTTAAAAAATAAGCAAGTTTTGTAGGAAAAATTTTTTTATTACTCCCACCCCTTTTAAGTTATATTCGACTTAAGTTATTAAATTTCAATTTCTTATAACGAACTTAATTTTAAAAGTCAGCACTTAAAATCCAGCTACCGCGTTAGAGCAATGTCACAAGTGTCCAAAATGTCTTCCATTTACTTCTAAACACTGTTGAGCTCTTCTGGTCATACTATCAGTGGCTCTAAGTACTTCTTCGGTGTTTAATGATCGACAGGCATTGCAAATTCTGAGCTTCATATCATCTCTCGTTGTCGATTTTTCTGTATAAACAATATCTTTGATCCGACCCCAAAGAAAAAAATATTTCAAGTGCTGACTTTTAAAGTTAAGTTCGTTATAAGAAATTGAAATTTAATAACTTAAGTCGAATATAACTTAAAAGGGGTGGGAGTAATAAAAAAAATTTTCCTACAAAACTTGCTTATTTTTTAAAGAGCTTTCCAACGATACCACTTTCGACATATGGTGCCATTTAAAATTCTGGATTTCTGGACTTACTGGAGCAAACTACTCTGGATGCCGACTTTTCCCGGAAATAATAATATCACCATTAGATTCGTCATTAGGGCTTTTGTAATAAATTTTTTTTGCTCAACTCTCTACGACTTACCGTTTTTGAAAAAAAGTACTGATACGGGTGGTCTGGGTCACCCTGTATATATGTATCACCCCCTACCCTAAATCTATCTATAAAAGTTTTTTTAACAAAATCCAAAATGAAAATAATTTTTTATTTTTGTACGCCACTGAATTTTTTCCAAAATTTTTATAACGTCACATAATACCGTAAAAAGTCACAAATAAAATTTCTCCAAGATTTTTTTCGGTCATCTAGCGGATTTTTCGAAAATAAATTTTTGTAAATTGCTGACTGTCGATTTACTGATTCTGAAAACATTTTCGAAAAAATTTAACAAACAGCCTAAACTTGGTCGTTCCGTCAGTCCGTACAACGATATTATAAAATATTTCCCACCGAACCACCTATTTTTGTATTCTAAAATAAATTGTTACAAGTCCTAAACTCAATTCTCATGCTGCACTCGCTATACAAATCAACATTAACCTAATTTTGACACATACACTACCGCTCAAAAGTTTGGAAACAGAATAATTTTAATATTTTTGATATTTTATCATATTTGATTTTATTTATATATACGAGTATATATAAAGTTTTGAATAAATACATTAATGAGTGACATATAAAGGTTAAAAAAATTATTAGAAAATATATACAATTGAAAATTAACACTAATTATTTAGATTTTCTGTTCATCGAAGTAGCCTCCGTTACTTTTAATAACTTGCTGCACACTTCTGGGCATTCTTGCAACAAGTTTTTCACATTGAACGACTGTTAGGGCATTCCAGGTATCTTGTAAGTCACTCTAAAGGTACGTTTTGCAAGAAACAGTAGCAGCAGTGCAGTTACGGCTGGCGTCAGTCGCAAGTGCAATACGTAATGGGAGCTGCTGCGCTTCGATTGTATCGTCTAGCAAGCCACATAACAGAAATTGCATATGAGCAGTTCTGCGGTACTGCAAGTGCAGTCGCTTGCAAAACCTACCTTTAGTCTGCCACTTTTTTTTTATCCCTTAAACTGCCAGAAGTTTTATACCGGAAAACAGTATAGTGTACTCTCTTTGTCTGTCTGTCTGTCGTTGGATTTTGTCGATCGATTTGCTTCCGAACCATCCAACTAATTACGACCAAATTTGGTATGGTGGTAGGGTTCACGATGGAAAGGTGTAAATAAGGTTTTCGTCGCGATCTATCAATCGGGAGTGCCACCACAAGAAAATAATACGGGATTTAAAAAAAATATTTTGTCCTAGGTTATTTTAAAGGCCTTAAAAGGCTTTATCCAGAATAGGTAAAATTAATCTTCTATCTGTCGTCTGTCAAAAATCACAAGTTGTCAAAGTTGAAGCTTTAAGAGTGAATAACTCAAGAAGTGCTGAAGGGATCTTACCCAAATTTGGTACGTAGGTACTGTAGTGTATCCAGAAGCCGGTACTGCAGGGGGTTATTCAAACTGTTAATGTACGGTGTATTCGTTACCTTAAGCTGATACACTACCAACCTAAGAATAATAGAAAAGACATATACCAAAAGGTCAGTGCAGTAAAAGGCAGTCAGTGCGACAGTGACGAACAGTGGTATACTATTGTAATTGTGTTAATAAATATAAGTATAAGTAAATATTGCGTTTTGGTGAATACATAATATTGGCGACGAGAAACGGAGTGAACCCATGGTAAAATTTGGAAAATCCGACGTAAGAAGCAAAAGTAGCGAACACGTGAGCAAAAGTTTTATCGAAAATACTGAAGCAATCAAAAGTAAAAAACAGGTTAAAATGGTGAAAATTGAAGAATTCGATGAAAATAGCGAAGATTTCGAGTCGTGGGAAGAACGTTTAAGGAGTCATTTTTTGGTAAACGAAGTCAAAGCAGAGGTTCAGGTAGCACATTTAATTGCATGCTTAGAAGCAAAGAGTTATAAAGTTTTAAAGAACGCACTATACCCAGACCCGATCGAAGGGAAAAAGTATTCAGATTTAATACGAATTTTGAAAGAAAAGTACAGGTCAGTAACGAGCATTTTTGTAAAGCGTTTCCATTTCTATAATCGAAAACAAGATGGGACCGAAGGAGTAGAATCATTCATTTCGGCATTGAAAGATTTGGCTCGTGATTGCAAGTTTGAGCAATTCTTAGATCAAGCTTTAAGAGATCGGTTGGTGTGTGGTCTCTCTAATGCGGACACTCAAAAAAAACTATTTGGAGAAACAGAAGATTTAACATTTAGCAGGGCGTGCGAAATCGCGGTAAACGATGAGGCAGCAGAAAAACAAAGACAAATGATTCACGGAGATGCGCAGGTCAATCAATTATACAGGAAGAATCCCCAAAGAACTGCCCGGCGACAAGTAAACTCGTATACAGGGGCATCACAAAAAAGTTGTTTTCGTTGTGGAAGAAAACACGACCCATCTAATTGTCCAGCCATTAACTGGGAATGTTTTGTATGCAAAAAGAAAGGGCACACCAAATACGTATGCAGAAGCTCAAGAAAGGTAGCTAATATTGAAGAAGAAGAGGAGTAAGTGGAATTCCTTTCGTATTTGAAACACCTAGGAAATGCAAGTAACGAGGCCCCAGTACTAATGGAAGTTGTCATAGAGAAGAAAAAATTTGAATTCGATGTCGATACAGGAGCTTGTCGTTCGGTATTACACATACGAGATTTCAGTTGGTTGCAGGAATTATGCAAAATTAAACCAGTTCAGTTTAAACTCAGGGTAGTCACAGGAGAATTTGTCAAGAAAATAGGTGAGTCGCGAGTGAACGTGTGGATGAAAGGTAACTATTACGAAGGGTTGCCATTAGTACTAATCGATAGCTCGAACAAATTTACGCCACTGTTGGGTAGAAATTGGTTATCAGCAATAAATCCCGATTGGAGAAAATTAATGGGGCAAGTAGCGGAAGAAACAAAAATCAATCTATTACCAGAAATTGCTACAGATAGCGGAGAGATTGAGAAGTTAAGAAAGAAGTTAGTGGACTCATTTAAAGACGTATTCGATGAAGATTTGTCACGTCCAATGAAAGGATTCAAGGCCAGCATTCGACTTAAGGAAAACGCAAAACCTGTATTCCATAGGTCCATGCGAGGACAAGTTAATAGCCATTAAAAACACCCCTAACCCTATCAATGTGACGCAAGTAAAGTCGTACCTGGGACTGTTAAATTATTATTGACAATTCATTCCCGGATTATCGTCAAAGTTAAAGCCATTGTATGATTTATGTAAAAAGGATGTACCGTTTGTCTGGACGGCGGAATGCGAGAAAATTTTTCAAGAAAGTAAGGAACTCTTGTTGACCGATAAGATTCTAGCACATTTCGACCCAGAGGCACCTCTAATAGTAACATGCGATGCAAGCTCATATGGGGTAGGAGCAGTTTTAAGTCATCGAATAGAAGGTCAGGACAAACCAATTATGTTTGCGTCATCAACGCTTTCGGATGCAGAAAAGGGGTACTCACAGATCGAACGAGAAGCACTCGCAATAATGTTCGCGGTGAAAAAATTTCACAAGTTTTTATTCGGGCGACAGTTTACGCTAGTTACTGATCATCAACCACTGCAATATATATTCGGCAGTAATTCAAGGATTCCAGTCACATCGGCAAACCGCCTCCAGAGATGGGCAATCATTCTATCGGGATACAGGTACACCATTGAATACAAGAAAGGAAAAAATATTGGTAATGCAGACGCCCTATCAAGGTTACCCGTAAAGGATACTGCGAATATACCAGAAGCCTTATATTCGTTCAGTACAGTGGAATGCGCACCACTTAGTCACGTGGATATGGCGGCGGTATCCAAGAAAGACGAAGTTATATCAAAAGTATTGGAACTCACTTGGAAGGGTTGGCCAGAATCGGTCAAAGACATAAAGTACAAGCCATACTTTGCGAAGCGGCAGGAGTTGTCGGCGGAAGCAGGTTGCCTTATGTGGGGCAACAAAGTAGTCATACCAGAAAAGATACGTCGGTCGGTACTAGAATTGTTTCACGATCAACACATCGGGGTGGTAAGAACAAAAATGCTAATGCGATCATACTGCTGGTGGCCAGGAATGAACGAAGACATCGAAACGTTTATTGCTCTATGTGGTCGTTGTCAAGAAGCGCAAAGTAATAGAACAGATACACCATTACGACCATGGCCTGTCGTAAACAATAACTTTCAAAGGGTTCATATCGATTTGTTCCACAAGTTTAACTACAATTTTCTGATTTGGGTAGATAGCAAGACCAAATGGATAGAAGTAAAGTTTCTAAACAGAGGAACCACAGCAAAAGAAATAGTTATCGCATTAAAGGAAATTATCTCAGTGGTTGGCTTACCGATGGAAATGGTTTCAGATAATGGGCCCCCCTTTAACTCTCAGGAATTTGTAAAATTCTGTCAATCTAACGGTATAAACCCGGTTAAGTCTCCCCCATATCACCCGCAGTCCAACGGTTTAGCAGAAAGGGGAGTGCAAACAGTCAAAAGAGCGTTGGAAAAAGCAATTCCAAGATCGTTACGACGCTTAACAGAAAGCGAAGTAAAAGAGCGACTAGCGCATTTCTTGTTTGCTTATCATAATACACCAAGTACTGTAACGGGGTTGTGCCCATCGGAGCACGTATTAAGAATGCAGCCCAGGATCAAATTTGATTTGATTAAGCCAGCATTGAGCGTCCGCAGTAGTATCGTAAGTAAGGAAAAGAAGAGTTCAGCACGGTCAGAACGCAATATGAAGTTATATAGCCAGGGAGAAGAAGTGTTTGTTAAATCAAAAACGATTCAAACAGTGAGAAATGGATAAAAGGAAAAATTGTGAGAGTAATCAGTTTCAACACATACCTGGTTACAGTAGACGGCATTATTAAACATGTTCACAAAGACATGTTACGAAGTACTCCAGAATCGACCTTAATTACACCGTCACCACAAAGGCAACAACCTCATGAAGGAGAGGTTGCATTATCAGAAAAGAACAATTTAGAACCGCAAGGAAGTCAGAAGACCGCCGTAACGGAAAATGAGACCTTAGTACCTCATCAAAATCAAGAAGCAGCTACAACATGGAACATCAAAGCTCACCAGGAGATACCAGAAAAACAGCCAACTCGGGATGTCATTCCGCAAACGACAGGATCACCGGCAGCAGTTCCAATCAGAAGGAGTGGTCGGATATCACATCCACCGAGACGGCTCAACATTTAGAAGGGAGAAATGTAGTGTATCCAGAAGCCGGTACTGCAGGGGGTTATTCAAACCGTTAATGTACGGTGTATTCGTTACCTTAAGCTGATATACTGTAACGTAAATTGCTAAAAAATTCGTCACATCTGCCACTTGCTCAACCGTAGATGTTATTACACGCGTTAGCTAGCTGTGTTATTTAAAACGCAGTTCTTGAGAGCGGGGTGTTTCGAAAAACCTCGTGGATTCGTAACAAATATGGGATCAACAATCAGATTTCTTCTCAGCTAAATGGAAAAATGCTGGTAATGTGGACGCCAGTTAATACAAATCAAACTAATAGAAATCAAGAGGCGGTTAATTGCATTAACACAAATAGAAAAAAAAGAAGTTGGCGACAATGTTTAATTAATTCACTAATCAAAACAATACATAAAACATACACATAAGGCTCAAGATAAGCTGCTATTTAATTGAAGATTATAATAACAGTAAACAAAATAAAATATAAAAGGCAAGTTAAAATACTGACATCCACCTGAGGGGTAAATTCAGTTAAGTAGCAAAAATACAATTGATCATCCCTGAGGAGGATAAATCAACAACACGAAGTTATGCTCTAGCAGAAACTAATTGCACACCGGAATTCATTATCTCGGTTATAATTGATATTAAAATAGAACCTGGCATACAGCATCATTAATAAATAAGTAAATGTATCTCTAAGAGACTTACCCTGAATGCAATGCTACCAATTTCACGACTAGGCAAGTGTCTCTCCTTCGAATTCAATATCCTTACTTCATCATTACGTTGGTCCACCATCCAGGAAAAAAGTCTACAAAATAGATAACACAAATACTTATTAAAAAATCAACATGCCTGCCATTTCAAAACTCATCAATGGAGAAAGTGTGACTGCAAATTCAAATTAATCTCTACTATCGCATCTTCATAAACCAAACATCTGCTTGAAAGTTGAAGTGTAATATCCCAAATAAAAATGTAACCGCACGTCTGAGATTGAAACGATGATGGTGAGACAACAAAACATAAATCCTCGAAGGTTCTCCAACTTCAAATAAAATAATGACCCACTAGGTGCAAACACACTCACAAGGCAAATCTTCTTGTGATTCAAAAAAAAAGCATCCATAGTGAATCAACAATTATTGGTAAAATAAACCATTCTTGAGATTATTGATGTCAAATAATGCTTCTGTCCACTCCAAATCTTCCAACAGATGACCAATCAAATGTAACGTCGTCGTAAAACCAAACAATCAAACCCTGGATACCATCTGGGTAAAAGATTTCCAACATGGATAAGGGACTCCATTTTACAACGACCATATTAAATTTATAATATTCAAAACGAAAATTAAATGAAAACGAATAACCCGTAACCTGCGTGCTAAAATATAATTTGTTACTACAAATTAATTAATTAGGAAACCATAATTACCCGTTATCCGGCAAAAACAAATGAGATTAAAACATAAGAAACTAAAAATGAATACACATCGACCACACGTCAATCTCCTACGAAATTTGACGTGCAATGGTGCATATCGAAAATAAACGGTACGCGACAACTAGGCGCATCCCACTGGGCGCAGGACAACTGGGCGCCGAACAACTGGGCGAACGGTAAACTGGGCGCTGGACAACTGGGCGAACGTTAAACTGGGCGCCGGACAACCGGGCGCCGGACAACTGGGCGACAGGTAAACTGGGCGACGGACAACTGGGCGATCGGTAAACTAGGCGACGGACTACTGGGCGCAAGGTAAACTGGGCAACGTATAAGTGGGCGACGGGTAAACTGGGAGACGGTCATTCAAGCTGTCTTCGTTATTGCTAAAGCTTCCGTATGGATTCCGAACAACTGACAAGTAAAAAACTAAATTTATTATTATTTTTTATTAATTATAAAAAACTAAATTTATTATGAATTACCAACTAAAATTAATTTACTTTTTTTCAAAACTCGGTATCTTTTTATTTTTTAAATTAAATTCACAAAATTTAAATTTTTATTGAAAAATTGTTTTATTAATTAAGGTTAAACTATTATATTATTTTTTTATTTAGGTAAATGTTTAAAATGACCATCCCCATTTTCAATACACAGTCATGATCATTTTAAAAAATGTTGTGTAGTAGTAGTTATACGGCGCTCCTGGCGCCTATACTAAATTCAATATTTTTAATTTCATCGTCTTTATTCAAACGGCGTCTATGACCGGTGCCATATTGGCCATACCTCAGTTACGGCACTGGGTTTCTCCATCTGAAATGTTTTGGGTTGGACCACAACTTAAAGCAAAAAGTTTAATTAGCCCTTTGTCCAACTGTTTTGATGGAAATCGTTCTCACTTTTCCAAAACCTCACATAATTTATTTATAATTTTGCCTCATTCGCCTACTTATACGTCGCCCAGTTTACCCGTCGCCCAGTAGTCCGTCGCCTAGTTAACCGATCGCCCAGTAGTCCGTCGCCTAGTTAACCGATCGCCCAGTAGTCCGTCGCCTAGTTTACCGATCGCCCAGTTGTCCGTCGCCCAGTTGTCCGGCGCCCAGTTTACCGGTCGCCCAGTTGTCCAGCGCCCAGTTGTTCGGCGCCCAGTGGGATGCGCCTAGTTGTCCGGGTCCGAAAATAAACGCGTAGCCTGAAAAACGATAGCGTTCCAGTGGCGTAGCTTGTGGAAGATTAGTAACGTCCAAAACGCATTTTGGAACGTTACACATCCCCCCTGCTTAACACTAAACCGCCATCGGTTTAGGAAAAAAAAAATAAGAAAATAGAAAAGAAAATCATACAGAAGTCAAGTCTTATTGCATCCACGGACGAAGTTCCTAGCTAGACAGATACTGCATCACAAGTACTATCTTCTCGTTTCAAAGAACTAAAGATGAAGCATAGCCTTGGACCAGTCTGTTATGTAAGGACATAAGCCAAACAGAAAATCAACCCCCCAAACACAACAGTGTCTCGACAAGACAAACATAAAGATACTAGACTTTGAAAAATGTTTTTACCTCGCAAATTTCATTTTCTCTGTGAATAACAAAATCGTGCATCCCATAAAATCACTGACGCGCCTCTCTCTGATTTAACAGATAATCTCTCGGCAATCGCCACACCAATCAAATCAAATCCACGATAGTGTCTACATTGAAAAATCCCAATGCAAAATAAATTCATAAGACAATTTTTATCCTCAGCAATCCTATTAATTCTCACAAACTAAACTCCGATTGGATAACCATTCCTCATTCAATTCGCTCAAACCCACAACAGATCTATATGCATGAACTTCCTACTTATCCAGAAATTCGATTCAGGTTGCATATTTTCCGGTATGCACAAGCATCTAAGCTAAAATTGTGAACCTAAATTGAAAATAGCTGACAAAAATCGTGTGTTATATGAAAACATGAAACATGAATTCTCAAAGCCGCATAAAGCGTTCAACTACACAAAAAAATTACCAAGGCAAAACCAGGCCTAACAAAGAGGTGTACTCGTAAATCGCAAAAAATACGATCGAATTTCACTGACTGCAAAGTCTACAAGTCAGTCATAGTGGATTTGGCTAAACGCATTGGACTCCAGTGTCTCGGCAACGTGAGAGGGCAGGACCAAGTTAACCTCCCAAGGATCACTCACACTCTTCAACACTACTACTTAAACCTAACTATATACATGGGAATCCAACACTGGCGGCGCCAAACTCCACTACAAAAAAATCTAACATTGAAAAACAAAATTTGTGACAAATCTTCAGCATATCAAACACTTAGGAGGGGAGGACCTAGTTAACCTCATCCAAGGGTCGCCCAAATTCATCAATGCCGTCTGTCCACAAATTATTTACACAAATGGTGGGAGCTGGTACTCTACTATAATAATTGTCTGGCAAAATATTAAAGCATTAACAAAATTAACCACCCCAGGGTTGAATCGAATAACCTTCCAAATAGTTTACCCATACACACAGACGTATTATAGACAGGATTACCAAAGTTTATTCTGACTAGTGATTAATAAACATGTCTAGAAGAAAAGAAAATATTTAGCTGATAGATGTTAAAGAAGAGCTACAAAATCTGAGTGGGAACTAAGCTTCTACGTTGGTTTCCAGGTAGGTGCAACGGATACCTTCGCAAAAACAAAGCCCAAACTGAACACTCCAAAAACGGACCCATAAACACAAAGTGAAAGTGAAACTTGTGGGCGTCAAATAAATCTAACAACACGATCAAAGTCACTCTTGAAAATCGGGCCCCTATAGTTGGGCGTCAAATAAGTGTAACGTAAATTGCTCAAAAATTCGTCACATCTGCCACTTGCTCAACCGTAGATGTTATTACACGCGTTAGCTAGCTGTGTTATTTAAAACGCAGTTCTTGAGAGCGGGGTGTTTCGAAAAACCTCGTGGATTCGTAACAAATATGGGATCAACAATCAGATTTCTTCTCAGCTAAATGGAAAAATGCTGGTAATGTGGACGCCAGTTAATGCAAATCAAACTAATAGAAATCAAGAGGCGGTTAATTGCATTAACACAAATAGAAAAAAAAAAAGTTGGCGACAATGTTTAATTAATTCACTAATCAAAACAATACATAAAACATACACATAAGGCTCAAGATAAGCTGCTATTTAATTGAAGATTATAATAACAGTAAACAAAATAAAATATAAAAAGCAAGTTAAAATACTGACATCCACCTGAGGGGTAAATTCAGTTAAGTAGCAAAAATACAATTGATCATCCCTGAGGAGGATAAATCAACAACACGAAGTTATGCTCTAGCAGAAACTAATTGCACACCGGAATTCATTATCTCGGTTATAATTGATATTAAAATAGAACCTGGCATACAGCATCATTAATAAATAAGTAAATGTATCTCTAAGAGACTTACCCTGAATGCAATGCTACCAATTTCACGACTAGGCAAGTGTCTCTCCTTCGAATTCAATATCCTTACTTCATCATTACGTTGGTCCACCATCCAGGAAAAAAGTCTACAAAATAGATAACACAAATACTTATTAAAAAATCAACATGCCTGCCATTTCAAAACTCATCAATGGAGAAAGTGTGACTGCAAATTCAAATTAATCTCTACTATCGCATCTTCATAAACCAAACATCTGCTTGAAAGTTGAAGTGTAATATCCCAAATAAAAATGTAACCGCACGTCTGAGATTGAAACGATGATGGTGAGACAACAAAACATAAATCCTCGAAGGTTCTCCAACTTCAAATAAAATAATGACCCACTAGGTGCAAACACACTCACAAGGCAAATCTTCTTGTGATTCAAAAAAAAAAGCATCCATAGTGAATCAACAATTATTGGTAAAATAAACCATTCTTGAGATTATTGATGTCAAATAATGCTTCTGTCCACTCCAAATCTTCCAACAGATGACCAATCAAATGTAACGTCGTCGTAAAACCAAACAATCAAACCCTGGATACCATCTGGGTAAAAGATTTCCAACATGGATAAGGGACTCCATTTTACAACGACCATATTAAATTTATAATATTCAAAACGAAAATTAAATGAAAACGAATAACCCGTAACCTGGGTGCTAAAATATAATTTGTTACTACAAATTAATTAATTAGGAAACCATAATTACCCGTTATCCGGCAAAAACAAATGAGATTAAAACATAAGAAACTAAAAATGAATACACATCGACCACACGTCAATCTCCTACGAAATTTGACGTGCAATGGTGCATATCGAAAATAAACGCGTAGCCTGAAAAACGATAGCGTTCCAGTGGCGTAGCTTGTGGAAGATTAGTAACGTCCAAAACGCATTTTGGAACGTTACAATACTACCAACCTAAGAATAATAGAAAAGACATATACCAAAAGGTCAGTGCAGTAAAAGGCAGTCAGTACGACAGTGATGAACAGTGGTATACTATTGTAATTGTGTTAATAAATATAAGTATAAGTAAATATTGCGTTTTGGTGAATACATAATAGTTACATTGATCCTAATGGATATGAGAGCATATGTAATCCTTCGATAGAAATCAGTAATGCAACATGAAAAAAATAAAATTAACTTTTTTGGCAAAAACATGAAAAAAGTGTTTGTCGATCGATTTTCTTCGGCATTTCTGCGTCGATTGCAATCAAACTTATTGGACGTATGCCTCGTGGGCTGGAATGGTGAAAATAAGGTTTTGCCAGAGAAATCTTCACCAGGGCCACCAAAATAAAAAAAATAAAAAAAAATGAAAATGTCGTCGTATCTCCGGAAATGTTTAACTGATTCAGCTAAAATTTGGTGTGTCGATGGAGCTTTGAAAGTATAAGTATTGGTGAGAAAACAAACCGAGCCAATTGTAACAGGGCGGGCAGGTCAGAAAAATTACAGAAAATATTAACTGAAATCTTAATTTATACCTACCTATATTTTTTGTGAGAATTTGTCAGATGGCTTGCAAAAATAAAACAATATATTCAAAATTTTAATAAACGTCATAATTTTGTGACATATGTGTCAAAATTAGGTTAATGTTGATTTGTATACCGAGTGCAGCATAAGAATTGAGTTTAGGGCTTGTAACAATTTATTTTAGAATACAAAAATAGGTGGTTCGGTGGGAAATATTTTATAATATCGTCGTACGGACTGACGGAACGTTACTTTATAAGTAAAAGGTTCTGCCACTAGGTAGCGACCAAGTTTAGGCTGTTTGTTAAATTTTTTCGAAAATGTTTTCAGAAACAGTAAATCGACAGTCAGTAATTTACAAAAATTTATTTTCGAAAAATCCGCTAGACGACCGAAAAAATTTGTTGTACCAATCTTAGAGAAATTTTATTTGTGACTTCTTACGGTATTATGTGACGTATATAAAAATTTTGGAAAAAATTCAGTGGCGTACAAAAATAAAAATTTTTTTTCATTTTGGATTTTGTTAAAAAAACTTTTATAGATAGATTTAGGGTAGGGGGTGATACCTATAGATATTTTTGCCAGGGCTACCGATATCTTTGTTAAGGCTACCACAATAGAAAACAAAAATGAATATTATGTCAACGTATCTCCGGACAAAATTTGGTGTGCTGGTGATTGGAGGTATTGCGGCAGAGAGTGACGATATTTTTACCTCCAATCAATTTTTAAAAAAAATTGGAGGTATGGTAATCGAAAAAAAATTTCAACTTTTTTTTTTTGCATTTTCGAGATCACCGTGTTCAGAAACGTAAAGATCTGCAAAAAGTAAAAAAAAAATTTCTGTGTCGGTCTGTCTGTCGGTCGGTCGTCAAATTTTGTCGATCGATTTGCTTCCGAACCATCCAACCAATTACGACCAAATTTGGTATGGTGGTAGGGTTCACGGTGGAAAGGTGAAAATAAGGTTTTCGTCGCGATCTATCAATCAGGAGTGCCACCACAAGAAATTAATACGGGATTTTTTAAAAATATTTTGTCTTGCGATATGTTATTTTAAAGGCCTTAAAAGGCTTTATCCAGAATAGGTAAAATTAATCTTCTATCTGTCGTCTGTCAAAAATCACAAGTTGTCAAAGTTGAAACTTTAAGAGTGAATAACTCAAGAAATGCTGAAGGGATCTTACCCAAATTTGGTACGTAGGTACATTGATCCTAATGGATATGAGAGCATATGTAATCCTTCGATAGAAATCAGTAATGCAACATGAAAAAAATAAAATTAACTTTTTTGTCAAAAACATGAAAAAAGTTTTTGTCGATCGATTTTCTCCGGCATTTCTGCGTCGATTGCAATCAAACTTATTGGACGTATGCCTCGTGGGCTGGAATGGTGAAAATAAGGTTTTGCCAGAGAAATCTTTACCAGGGCCACCACAATAAAATAAATAAAAAAAAATGAAAATGTCGTCGTATCTCCGGAAATGTTGAACCGATTCAGCTAAAATTTGGTGTGTCGATGGAGCTTTGAAAGTATAAGTATTGGTGAGAAAACAAACCGAGCCAATTGTAACAGGGCGGGGCAGGTCAGAAAAATTATAGAAAATATTAACTGAAATCTTAATTTATATATTTTTTGTGAGAATTGGTCAGATGGCTGGCAAAAATAAAACAATATATTCAAAATTTTAATAAACGTCATAATTTTGTGACATATGTGTCAAAATTAGGTTAATGTTGATTTGTATACCGAGTGCAGCATAAGAATTGAGTTTAGGGCTTGTAACAATTAATTTTAGAATACAAAAATAGGTGGTTCGGTGGGAAATATTTTATAATATCGTCGTACGGACTGACGGAACGTTACTTTATAAGTAAAAGGTTCTGCCACTAGGTAGCGACCAAGTTTAGGCTGTTTGTTAAATTTTTTCGCAAATGTTTTCAGAATCAGTAAATCGACAGTCAGTAATTTACAAAAATTTATTTTCGAAAAATCCGCTAGATGACCGAAAAAATTTGTTGTACCAATCTTGGAGAAATTTTATTTGTGACTTCTTACGGTATTATGTGACGTATATAAAAATTTTGGAAAAAATTCAGTGGCGTACTAAAATAAAAAATTTTTTTCATTTTAGATTTTGTTAAAAAAACTTTTATAGATAGATTTAGGGTAGGGGGTGATACCTATAGATATTTTTGCCAGGGCTACCGATATCTTTGTTAAGGCTACCACAATAGAAAACAAAAATGAATATTATGTCAACGTATCTCCGGACAAAATTTGGTGTGCTGGTGATTGGAGGTATTGCGGCAGAGAGTGACGATATTTTTTTTATAATATTAATTTTTTATATTTATTTTTCTTAAATTGTTTTGTGTTTCATGTGATGTCATTCCTTAATCGAAATAAAATTTAGAAATTTTTTCGGTAATGAGGTTAATTGAATTTCGCTCACTGTACACTGTACGGTTAGAGATAGAGCAAATATTTTTTAATAAAAGTTATTATTTTTTTTTATGTGATCTCTGAATCTGCTAGAAATATAAGGTCTATTAATTAATTGTAAAGCGAATAAAACCATAATATTCTTCCGCCATCGCCATTATACAACTTTTATACGAAATACTTTTCCATGTAGCGTTTGGTTTTCGAGATACATATTTCGTGCTGAAAGTTTTCAGTTGAACACCCGGTATGAGTAATAATGTAATATCATTACTCAAAATGATGACAAAAATGTGTTTAATCCGATTAATGTAATCTAAGGGTACTTTTCACCATCTTATCCAGCTGTACTCTTTATTGTTTTTGTAATTTGTTTTAATTTTATTAGGTTGGAATAAGGAGGAACAACTAAGACAAGTGTCCATTCTAGTTATGGAGAAGTTACCAGAAGATAATTACAAAATTTTGAAATATATTATCACTTTCCTATCTCGAGTAAGTATTTAAGAATAATATTTATTTAAAGATATCAGTAAGTAGTGCGGTGCACTTTTTCTGAGTCATTCATGCTTCCTTACTATTTCAAATTAGTATTTATGCTGCCGAGCAAATTTCTGCAAGTTTTCGATTGTGGAATAGGAAAGGAAAAGTAAGCTATATTTGTTATAGGATTTGAAAATTGTATTTCCCTAATTTCTATTGTAATAGAACAGGGTTTGCTCTTGCTTCTTGCTCCGCGGTCCAAAAGGGGTCCACACAGGCCCGTAGCCAGGGGGTGCCAAGGTCGGGCAACGCCCGACCTTTTAAGGACTTTGCCCGACCTTTTAAAATAAAAATATGCAACAATAAATTAAAAGAAAATTTCCCCATTCATTCCACGTTGGTCTTTTTTGTATGAGAATTTTTTTAAATTTTAAGTCGGTATATGCTTACAAATGCAATAATTGAAAAAACACAGTATCTACCGACACACACTTACGAGCGACAGCGAGAGCTATCTCAGTGGCCATCAAAGTCCTGGTGGAAATATTTCTCTGAGAAAGTAAAACAAAGTCTGCTGCAGAGGTCTTACAAACTCTGCAAGAGTTTAATTCAGAGTTTTCAGAGAAATATTTCCACCAGGGTGAACTTTCCTTTGCATAAGCGTTCATTATATATTTTTTCTTGAGCGCTACAACTACGATAAGGTGAAATGAATATCGTAATCAAAATGCTATTTTTATGCTTGCGCGCGGCTGTGCTATAATACGGAAATAATAATTTTAAAACCTTTCTTAAACCGCGTTGACCTTGAAATTTCAGGGAATTTTTTCTAACCTTTCTTAAAATTTTTGCCTGCGGCGCAAAAAATTGCCCAATCTTACTATCCATTTGCCCTACCTTCAGTTTCGGTCTGGCTACGGACCTGGGTCCACAAGTACCGCAAAGAAATCTTATAGTAACAGAATTTAGTACCACACGGAAAAAACTAAATGTCAATATTTAGTAAGATTTCTACTAATTTTTAATGTTTTAACCCTTTCAGTCACGAATTTTTGTTATTGAAGTTAAAATTTTGAAACTAAGAACAGAGCTTAAATGATTTATTTAAAAAATTTTGAGATACATTTCAAAGTATTACGGGCCAAACTTTTCGAAAAAAAAATAATGTTCGTCAGATTAAATCAGGGTAAATCAGGGTAAATTAAAAAAAAAAGTTAAACCAAGAAAAGATTTATTTTGTATGAAAAACTTGAAAACAATTTCGATCATGTGTAATACACAAATGCACAAAGCAGGTGCCATTTTTACATATTGTGCCGTCTTTACTTTCATCAAATAAAGGCAAATGATCTGTTTCATCAAATCGAATTTCATTTATGACCCTTGTTTCCGTTTTTGGTTTTTTTGGGAGACATTTCTATATAGACATATAATTTAATACATGTTCCCTTAAAGCTGGTTCACACTATGCAATTTCTCATGTGACTTGTCGTATTACTTGTCGTATAAGAAATATTTTTACGTTCACACTATGCGATTTTTGATATTATAGAATATTATTAATATATAATAATATATATTTACAATAAAATGGTTTCTGTTTTCTACATCTACATCAATTTTAAACATAAAAACTGTTGTTCATATAAGAAAAGAGTTGCTTACGATTTTAGATAAGATTTTAGGTAGTCACATGAGAAATCGCATAGTGTGAACCAGCTTTTAGACGATAGTGATGATCAAACCGATTAATATGTATTTAGTTAATATTGGTAGTTATCAGAAGTTCATGTTCGTTTTAACGAACATGGTGACTGAAAGGGTTAAATAATAACCCGGAACCTGCCTCGGAATTTGTTACTTATTACGAAGTAAAAAGTGAAAAAATATATCGCTGATTCAATAATAGTATATTACGTGCTGAGGTAGAAAATGCTTCATTACAGCCGAGCGTTAAGTTAGTTGACACCGAGGTATGTGTCGAGTATGTGTATGAGGTAAATGAAAACCGATGATATACATTTTTTAGAAAATAAAGTTAGTGTAATTATTCCCGATACAAAAACCTACCATCCTAGATCATTAATTGTAACCAACCCAGAATGGATTGAAATGTTAAGGCAGTGTATAAATCTTCGCAAGAATATACAAAATAATCGATTATTTCTGCAGTGGAGATTTAATAAAATTATAAACTAGCCATTTGGACATAATTCCATTGCAGGATTTCCAAAAAAATAGCAACTTTTTTAAATTTAGACAATGCCGATACGTACACTGGGCATTGTTTTTATCGAACATCAGCTACACTCCTGTAAACACCGGAGGAGATGTTCTCCAATTAAAACGATTAGGAGGATGGACGTCAAGTTCTGTAGCAGTAGAAAACTCGCTAGATAGCCAAGTAAAAATTTCACAACTGATATCGACTACAACTGATATCCTTGGACAAGAACAATCTTCAGCTTCATGCCCATCAACTTCAACTTCTTATCCTTCAACGTCAACTTGTACATCAACTTCAACTTGTTCAGCAACTCCAACTTCTTGTCCATCAACTGAAGTTGATGGACAATCAACCAAGGGGTCCATCAACCAAGAGGTTAATCACTTAGAATTTTGCGTTCTACAGACTTCATGAAGTTAAAAGATTTCACAAGACTTCATGAAAATATTTCATAAGACTTCATGATTTTATAGCCTTCATGAAATTTTATAGACTTCGTGAGATTACAGAACGATTGCACAAGACTTCAGAGACTTCATTACGACTCATTGTCCCCGTTCCACAGACTTCATTTAGTGATTACCCCCTTGACTTCAACGCAACAGTTAAAATTTAACGAGCATGGAGTATCGCTTACGATTAATAGTTATAATCAGTCCAATGTGGCAATTAATATAAATAATTATGATTCTAAGAAGAACACTGAGCATCAATTATGTACTTGTAACTTATTTGTAATTAACAATATATTCATAAAATGTCGAGGGTTTTCACTAAAACATAATTGATACCCTAATCGAGTTTCTCCTTCGAAACAAAACTTTCAATTTTACTTCGTTTGAGTTATTATCTGCAATAACAATTTGGAATTAAAATTTTATTTGATCAAATAATTAACTCAAACTGATTACCTAAGGTCATGCGAATAATATATCATAAGTTTTCTATTAGGGTAGTTTAGTCTTTGAACGCTTTATTGGTATCTTCAGCAATATTGTTAACATCCAATAATTGTGCACGCTTCTTGAAGTTTTCTTGAGCTGAATTTTTGTTTCGCTACTAACAACATGCGTTCAGTTCCTTTTCGAAACCGTTTATATTGGTAATATTTACCATCTATGATGGTAAATATTTGAAATAGTACTTTAATTATTCTGGCTAAATTAACAGTATTGTTGTAAAACTTACATTTTTAAAGTAACTAAAGTAAAATTATAATTATTATAGTTAGCTTACACTAAACTTGTACAATTGCACTTGACATTTGACATAACCTTAATTACTTTGACGCACATTTTTTGTTGGTTCTTTTTCTTGTCAACTGACAATGCGACTTTGCAGGTGGGGAAGTGATCACTTCCCGACCTGAGGTAGGTTGGGAAGTAAAACAAAATAGCTCTCTAATTGGTTGGCAACTGAAAGTAAATAATAAACTGCTTCCCAACTTCTTAAAAATCAGGAATGTATCGATTACTCACCGATTGTGAATAAAATTATAATGCATATAATAAAATTGATGAGTTCGAAATACACTTTTTACAGTTTGAAGATAATAATAAGTATGTATAAAGAGAATTTAGTTTTGTATATAAAACTTATAGGGGAGAGTTGTTCAAAACCGGGTACGATACATTTAATGAGCTATAAATAATTGATTTTTGGTGGAAATCTCGTGAAAAATTGGCAATTGGTAACGAGATTATTATAGTTTCGATTGCTCATAATAGTCTTTTTAAAAACTATTTTACGTTAACTACATACTTGATTTTTTCAAAAATCAGAAAGTACCCGGTTTTATCAAACCAGTTGGGTAAAACCGGGTACTTGATTTATAACACGGAAAAAAATTTATAAATGAAATAGAATATTATTTATTTATACTAATTATTTACTCAAAGTCACATTATTTTCACGTGCTTAGTTTTTCAATTCAATGCTGTTTGTTAGAAGCTTTTAAATATTCCATTTTACCTCCAATTACCAAATTTAACATTAAAAAACTATGGAAATCAAAATTTTTAATAAGTTTTTAGTAATGTTTGTTAACTAAATACTATAATAAAAATGAAATAAATAACAAGAACTGATTTATCCTAAAAATGGATCAAACCGGATACCCGGTTTTAGCAATTCATATGCTACCCGGTTTTATCCGTCTGTGGGTTGAAGAAAACAACCTATCCCAAAATTTACACAACATGAAAAATTAATGGCAATATTACGTTAAAATAAACGTTAAATAAAACGTTGCTTGAAAAATTGCTCTAAATGAAAAATGTTGCACAACTATTTTGAAAGGCACATTATTCATAAATCTGCAATTGTCAACGTTGGTCTACATTGAAATGGAACTAATTATATTAGTTCCATTTATTTCCAAGATAGTTCCAGATATCCAATAGATACCTCCTGGAGCATAATCAGTGGTACCCGGTTTTATCGCACTACCCGGTTTTATACAACTCTCCCCTACTATTTCATTTAGTAAATTTTCTTGGAGCTCATTAGTAATATTTAATAATTTTTTAAATATTAAATACACTTTAGAATTTATTATTTAACATTGAAATAGCTATTAACGTATAAGCGATAGAAAGTAAGCCATATCAGATTTAGCAATATATCAGAACGAGCGATAGCGAGTTATGATAGCTAATTCTGATATGGCTTACTTTTTACGCGAATGACGTTATGCATTTTTCATCCAACACGGGTCCTTTCCAAAATATAAATATAAAGTGATAAGTAACAAAAATACCACTTTTAAAATAAACAGTAATGTATGACAGGCGTATGAAATAAAAGTAACATCGAAGCGAAAGGTAAATTTACATAAGCAAATAATAGCAACACGGCAAAAATACACATATACGTTATTACGACTAGTGATATCGTGGTTACTTAATATCACGCCGCCAATTGCACATTTTCTCTATCTAGAATTTACCGTATATGCTATACTTTCGATAGTGTTGGATGAAAAAGTTTTATTTAATATTCCTTTTATATAAAATATAAGATCTGCAGATGTAAATTTTTTTTTATATGTATTGTATTAAAAAATGTAGTTTGACTTAAAATTTTATGTTTTGCTATTTAGATTTTTTAGCTTTCAGACCACAAATTTTTACTTTTTAAACAATAAATATTGAAGTTTTACTTATTAATTATTACAATTTCACTTTTTTAACAAGCACATTGTAATTTTTCAATTTTATAATACTACTTCTTTGCATATAAACTCAAAATTCCAGCGTTCAAATAATAATAATTATTGTAAATTAATTGCTAAAACAACGATATTATTATTTATTTAAAATGTACTATACTTCGTTTTTTATATTTTTTATTTGTTAGACGACATGTTTCGAATATGGAATATTCATCTTCAGGAAGTCTACAGAAGATTATGTTACAAATATATTATTATAAGATAAAGTTATAACGTACCAAAATTAAAATATTGTTTGAAAAATTATTATATTAAATTTGAAAATTGTTTTTTTAAGTTGACAATTGATGAAACACGATTAAGAAACAAATCAATCAAATTATTTGAAAAAGAAAAAAATAACCTAAATCCTACTAAATATAACTATGAACAATCAAACAATTCAAAAAAAGAAAAAAAAATTTAACCTCTCTAAAAAGAAGAATAAAAGAAAATAATATTATGGTGGTTTTAGCAGACAAAGGAGCAGGACTTGTACTATTGAACCAAGAAATATATTTCGAAAAAGCTGAAAAATATATTCAAGAAAGCGGTTGTCTAAAACTAAATAAAAACCCTCTAACAACATATACCACTAAACTCAAAAAATAATTACAGTACATGATAAAACTCTAGAAAACTTACAAATAAAAACACGAGAACTAATTCCAATGAACCCTACAATTCCACAATTATATATACAACCAAAATTACATAAAATAAACATGCCAATTCGCCCAATCACCACCAACTATAAATCACCATCATACAACTTTACAAAATCACTAAATTATATTTTATTAAAACATCTTGACTACATATCACCATATTCAATAAAAAAACTCTTATAACTTAACAGAACAAATAAAAAATACAAAAATCCCAATAAATACTATACTAGTTTTCTTTGATGTATGTAATCTTTATCCCAGCATCCCTATGGAAGAATCACTTATTTTAATAAATAATTTCCTAAATACTACTTGGCTAGACAAAGAAGATATTAATGCTTTATTTAACCTAATCAAAATTACAACACAACAAAACTTCTTCATCTTCAACAACACTTATTATCAAATGATAGACGGTACACCGATGGGTTCACCTATCTCTCCATTTATTGCAAATATTTTTATGGATTCAATAGAAACTAAAATTCACCAACTTCCACTTGCCAAATATTGCCTCACTTGGCATAGATACGTCGATGATATTCTAACCCTATGGACAGGTACAATTATTCAACTTAACCTATTTTTAAATCAAATCAACAACATCCATAAAAACATAAAATTTACAATAGAAACTGAAACAAACCACCAACTCAACTTTTTAGATCTTCAATTAACCATCCAACAACAAAATCTACTATTTAACATATACAGAAAGCCAACCTTAACCGACACTTTAATTCCACTTCAATCTAAACATAGCAATAAACATAAAATTTCTTCTTTCCTTTCTGTAATTGAACGTGCTTTTAACATACCGCTCTCTGAACAAAACAGAATTAAAGAATTCAACATTATAAAACAACTTGCACAAAATAACGGATATCCAATAAAAACAATAAATAAATTAATAAACAAAATAAAACTAAAAAAAGAACATATTTATTTCAAAACCAACAATACTAATACAGAACAAACTATATATAAATCTATAAAATTTTACGGTCATATTAACAAAAAAATGAACAACATATGCAAAAAACATAACACCACACTCGCTGAAAAAACCACAGGAAATCTTACACATCTTTTATGTAACTGCAAACAAAAACCAGACATAAAACAATCTAACGGCGTATACAAAATCTTTTGTAATTATTGTAATTATACATATATTGGACAAACAGGACGACGCTTAGAAATTAGAATAGCCGAACATGAAAAAACCCATTCCATTTCCCAAGTAGCCAAACACATAAAACTCAAAAAACACACAATTAATCATAATAAAACGTTAAACCTTCACAATGAAGATAAATACTTAAAACGATTAATTTGGGAATCCTACGAAATTCCAAAGCTACTAAACAAAAAGAACCTCTTTTGAATAAACACGAACAACTAAATTTTCTTCCTCTTTATAATATTTTTCTCTAACTATTTTATTTATATACACACACCTTTAGATTAACAATTTGAAAACTACACACACCCTCTTCACATTCATTATTTTTTAAATCAACACACCATCTAACGTCATCTTCAAAAAACAATTTTCAAATTTAATATAATAATTTTTCAAACAATATTTTAATTTTGGTATGTTATAACTTTATCTTATAATAATATATTTGTAACATAATCTTCTGTAGACTTTCTGATGATGAATATTCCATATTCGAAACATGTCGTCTAAAAAATAAAAAATATAAATAACTTCGATCGATTAATCATAATTAACGATATTATTGTTCAAAATTGTAATAGTTCGTGTCATTCCAACTATTTATTAAACATTAATCTTTATTTAGTACTAGCTGGATACCCGGCTTCGCCCGGGGTCTTTTTAAAAATATAATACTTTGCTTTAGTCTGAGTACTCCAATGTTTTCCAGTCTTGCTTTCCGTTGCTGATTTATTTGTGAAGCTCAAAATAACTTTTTGGAGGAGAGGGTGGGGGATTACGGGAATCTCGTTAATCTGTTTATGCGCGTCAGCTAATTTTGTGAGATCTCACTTTCCCTTCAACTTTTTTAACATTTTTTTGCACTAAAAAATTTTCCAAGTCCTACTGAGTATGTGTTCCAAATTTGGTTAAAATCGGTCGAAGGGTCTATTAGCGAACAAACATACAAACAAGCTCTTTTATATATATTAGAGATAGAGAAGAGATTAGAGATAATTCAGTTTTTTTCCGTGCAACTGGAGATTTTAGTAATATAGTATATAAAAGAAATTCTTAATAAATTGGAACGAATAAATAATTCAATTTTACATATAATTAAAATTTTTTAAAAAGAAACCTTTTATTAAAAAAAGTGCACTAAAAGGTAAAAAATAAAATTTTTTAAAATAATAACCAAAAAACTCCTTGAAACATCTATATAAAAGCGTGTGGCTATTAAAAACGTCCAAGAACAATTTCAAAAACACCGAATTACTGATATTAAATTACGTATTGTGATACACTTGCATAGTAAAATGTCATTAAAATTGTTGGATTCATTTCTGTACGTACTCGTACAGTTCTTCGACGTTTAATAGCCCCACGCTTTTATATAGATGTTTTCAAGGAGCTTTTTTGTCATTATTATAAACATTTTTATTTTTTACTTTTTAGTGCACATTTTTTAATTTTAAATAAAAGGTTTTTTTTTTAATTTTTTATTTTAGAATTTAGAAAAACTAAACAGACACGCTGCAATTTATTTTCTGTTTTAGCAATTCTAATTTCTCAATTTATTACTTTTCCCTTCTTCAAAAACAATCTTCTATATATAGTTTTATTGTCATTACTAGAGCCCGGATTCTAAGCTTTCTGCTTATTGCTTTAAATTATAAGCAGAAAATATTCCTTTTGGATCTTCACGTTTCTTAAAAATTGCAGTAATTTGACCTAATGTTGATAGTGCTTTTTTTGCTTTTTTCTCAAGAATTGGCTTAAAACGCATGTTAGTGCTTGTTAGAGCTTTTTTTAAATGTTTATTTGAAACTTAGAATAATTTTGTTAATTTATTATTAAACTACTAACATGAGTACTATAACTTATCAAGTTGTTGAGACCACACAATATTTTTATTTTTATCTTTGCTTACATACAGTGAATAACGAAAAGTTTCGCGAACTCCTATGTTAACAATGTAAATTGCCGGTTTTGAAGTCATTTTTTAGCATATAAAAGTCCATTTTATAGCAAAACCTTCTTAACATTTTTTGTTGCAAATTTCATTGTCTTCAATTTTGTTACTATACATTTTTTATTTTAGCCTACCGTTTTTGACTGACAGCGGCTTAAACAAGAGTCGGTAAAAAGGAAAAAATATTGTCATCTATATCTCGGAAACGGTGCGACGAAATAGAAAAATGTATATAAACAAAATAGTAAAGAATAAAATTTATAAGAAAAAATGCTTATTAATTTTTTTATTTGTATTTTGTAATTTTTTTGTTTGTACAAGAAGTATTCCCTACATGTTTAAAAATTTAAAAACAAATATGTAACGAAAAATGTGTGTTTGTACAAGAAGTATTCCCTACATGTTTAAAAATTTAAAACAAATATGTAACGAAAAATGTGTGTGTGTACAAAAAGTACACCATACATGTTCAAAAATTAAAAAAATATATGTAACAAAAACAGTGCTACTTACCATTTACTGCTAAATTTTATACAAACTTTTATACAAAATTATACAATAACGATGGATAAAGTTTGGGCAAATTTTTTAGAAAATTTTCGTGTGAAAAATACAAAAAATTAGACATCGTCTCAAATGGGCTTTATATAGAAATATTTCCGAATTGGCGCACAAACTTATCGGATTATCTTCAGTTATAATTTTAAATTGGTAATCCTTTTCAATCATTTAATCAATTACAGACACAATTACAAAATAGTATTATGCAAACTCAGAAATAGAAATTTCACAAAATATTGGGGTGGCGATAATTTATTATTAAATCTAATAAACTCGTAAATATTAATTTAATAGAATTTATTATAAGTGAAAACAAGAAAAACAGAAAATTTCATCAAAACGTCCCCTCATTATTAAGATCGTTTTTAAAAATTTTTATTTCTGCAGATCGCAACAGACCAAATTGGTATATGTGGCGATGAGTCGAGTGACATTTTTGCAAGGACTCTACATAACCAACCCCTCAGACGATTTCAAGTTCCATCACGGCTATGGTAGTGTAACACCCACTACCAAAGAGATACGAAACGAGTACGCAAGAATGTACAATCATTGTTTGCAAACTGTTACTGAACGGGTTAAACGGTTTATAGAAACAGCAGCAACTTCTTATGCCGATAATGATGGTATATGGTTGAGATAATCGCGTGCAGTCTCAACACCCAGAGTTTGGTGGCACATTCTCGCGACATAACTTCTGACTCGTTGATCAGTAAATGCGATTACCTAATCTGCAGCGAAACGTGGATGGACGAGTCTCTGCCACCGGTGAACATTGAAGGTTTTCAATGCGAGGTTCACAATAATAACAAACGCTTGTCAATGGCAGACAAATCAATCACCGTACCGCCTACGAAGCGCAAAGCGGCGGAGTCTGCATCTACAAAAATATCCGAAGTTTAACTAATTGTAAAGTCATAACGAGAGTCGACAACAAAGTGCGTAACGACTGGGGAGATGTGGGAGACATTTGCATGGTAAGCTTTGAGTTCAAAAACCAGTTCAAGTTCTTACTTGGTTCTATATATATTCATTTGGGTGTGTCACAGTCGTCTCTTCAGTACTTTATGTCGATGATGCTCAACCAGTACTCGGACCCAATAAAGAAGCATATCAGAACCACGTGCTCCGACACCAATGATGCTATGCGGTGACTTCAACGTGGATGTGACGCAGAACAAGAACTTCTCAGAATTCATGAAACGAGAGTTCAATATGAACTGCGTACAGAACTCTCCAAGTACTCTCGGCAATACTTGCCTTGATCTTACATTTACCCGCAATATCAACGTTAATATGTTAATAGTCCTGTATGCCGTTTGTCACCTATTTCAGTTACCACAGACCTATCATAAATAAAATTGTTTTTGATGTTTAACGACGACGACAACAATAGAGTTGTATTCGTTGCCTCAATGAGGAAGACCAGGGATACGCTAAGGGGTTCATTTCGGTTCATTTAGAAAATTTTTACTAATAATATATTGTATTAAAATTAATAATTATAATAATAAATAATAATTGCCAATATTCTGCAAAATCTTCATGTTTTCAAATCGATGTTATCCGATCGGTAAACCTGGGCAAAAGCGGGTATCCATGGACGACGTATTCACGTAAAACCTAACGGCTATGTCACCGAGAATAGCCTCGAAGCCTAGGCTTCCATTTTTCCTTTTTACCGAGTCTTGTTTAAGCCGCTGTCAGTCAAAAAGAGTGCGCTAAAATAATGTTAAGAAGGTTTTGCTGTAAAATGGATTTTTATATGCTAAAAACGGCTTCAAAACCGGCAATTTACATTGTTAACATAGGAGTGGGCAAAACTTTTCGTTATTCACTGTATATGATCCACCTCACGTGGATCGTTCCAACAAAATAGAAAACTTAGAAAAATGCATGATAATTAATTTTTTTTATAATTATAAAGAGAATGTGTAATTAGCATTTAATAAAACTTACATTTTGATGTTTGACTTCTAGTGCTTTTTTTCAATTTTATATGACTTTTTTTTCTGTTTTTTGAAACTTTTTTAAACGCTTATTTTAGAAATATAAGTGCTTATAAATCCGGGCTCTAGCTCATTACAACCTTAGGAATTAAGGTATTTTGGGACTTTTGTTCAAAATATTATCAATAGATAGCGCTACTAAATTGGCAATCGTAAAGCCTGTGTCCCTCGATCAATATTTCCATCAATATTTTGATGATAATTTTTATCAAAACCGTTTTGACCGTGGGACAGATCATTTTGATAAAAATTTATAACCTGTCAAACGATGTTTCTATTTTAATGACGTCACATCAATATGTTGATGGAATATGACCGTTTCTATAATTTTGATGAAAAAACGGTTTTGATTGGTTGATGTGCTTCGTTTATGTTCGTATGACGAACACAAACGAACGATTGCATGCATGTATCTAGACTTCTGGACGCTTTTAACCTTATTTTTAGTACCCAAATGCATTTATATAATATATAGCACAAATTTTCATGCTTGTTAGTAAAGAATTCAAACTTTGTTCAGGGGCGCCGTCAGCCGCCAAAAAAACCGGACGTCTGGTAACCTTACTTTTGATGATCTGTCATTCACAGCTGACTGGTTTTATCAAAATATTGATGAAAATTTTGATCGTGTGACTTAACCTAAAATTTTGATCAAAACATATTTAATGACGTCAGATGTATCAACATTATCATCAAAATATTGATCGTGGGACACAGGTTTAATATATTAATTTATTCTAGGTTATCATTTGGTGTTAAACTAATTTTTATTATGTTTTCCAAATTGGTGCCGCTGTAACCGGGAATATTTACCCCAGTGAAATTTTACCCCCCGGTAAAAATTCCCTAGTGAAATTTTACCCCCTAATCATTTTTTACTGGAGGTAAGGAGGTAACCCTAGAGAATTTTTACCGGGGGGTTAAAAAGTTCAAAATAACGTCAGTGAATTTTTACCCCCTTAATAAATTTTATAAGTTAATCAGAATTATTTTTATTAGTGTTTATGTATCAAATTCGATTATATTTTATTCTGAGATGCTAAAATATCTTCCTCAGATTTTGGAAGAATAAAAATAAATAAAATAGGATATTTTATTATTTAAATAGTAAAATTAATAGTAATACATGCTGGGGCGGGGGAACCTCCCACATTTCAAAAAATCGCAGTGGAGGAATGGGGGTCCCAGAGCGGCGGGGTGGTATTGTATTATATATTGGTATTATTATAAAGGAAAATCAAGAAAAGTAAAAAACTTCTTATGAAAAGCGTCGTGCAAATGCAGTGAAATTTAAAGTTGGAGAATCACTACTGGTACGAAATTGCAGACGAGATGATCGCAAAGGTGGTTGGACAAATAGGGGTATCCTGTCAGTAATTTAAAACATTACCACGACAACGGATCTCAAGAAAAAAATGGCGAAAATGAAGAATATGAATCATCTGTTGATGAAATTAATTGCATAACAGAAAAATCAAAATTTCGTTTCTGTCCCATAAATAACATTTGGCAAAAACGACTTTGTAAGAAGCTTGGACTTTCATTTGACAAGAATTCCGACTTTGCGAAAACAAAAAATTGGTTGCTCTATTCGCCTCACACAGTTATAGACGTCAAGGCAGACGGTAACTGTTTTTTTAGATGCATATCTTTTATGCATTACCGGAAGTGCAGATCAGCACAAGGAAGTACGAAAGCTAATTACCGAATTTATGAAAACTTGAAAACAAGAAGTTGATCTGTTTTCTGGTGTTAAGAATTACCTGAATATGACGAAAATGGACGAAAATGCAATTTGGGATACAGAATGACGTTGACATGCTTTTCACTGCAGCACTCATAGGAGCCGATATATGTATATTCGTTTACTCAAATGTCATAAAATTCTGCATGGCTAAGGTTTCCAAGTTCAATGCACCTTTTCGATGAACAAAAAATGTCGTCACTCTCTGCCGCAATACCTCCAATCACCAGCACACCAAATTTTGTCCGGAGATACTACGAAGACATAATATTCATTTTTGTTTTCTATTGTGGTAGCCTTAACAAAGATATCGGTAGCCCTGGCAAAGATATCTATATGTATCACCCCCTACCCTAAATCTATCTATAAAAGTTTTTTTAACAAAATCCAAAATGAAAAAAATTTTTTATTTTTGTACGCCACTGAATTTTTTCCAAAATTTTTATATACGTCACATAATACCGTAAAAAGTCACAAATAAAATTTCTCTAAGATTGGTACAACAAATTTTTTCGGTCATCTAGCGGATTTTTCGAAAATAAATTTTTGTAAATTACGGACTGTCGATTTACTGATTCTGAAAACATTTTCGAAAAAATTTAACAAACAGCCTAAACTTGGTCGCTACCTAGTGGCAGAACCTTTTACTTATAAAGTAACGTTCCGTCAGTCCGTACGACGATATTATAAAATATTTCCCACCGAACCACCTATTTTTGTACTCTAAAATAAATTGTTACAAGCCCTAAACTCAATTCTTATGCTGCACTCGGTATACAAATCAACATTAACCTAATTTTGACACATATGTCACAAAATTATGACGTTTATTAAAATTTTGAATATATTGTTTTATTTTTGCAAGCCATCTGACAAATTCTCACAAAAATATATAAATTAAGATTTCAGTTAATATTTTCTGTAATTTTTCTGACCTGCCCGCCCTGTTACAATTGGCTCGGTTTGTTTTCTCACCAATACTTATACTTTCAAAGCTCCATCGACACACCAAATTTTAGCTGAATCGGTTAAACATTTCCGAAGATACGACGACATTTTCATTTTTTTAAATTTATTTTATTGTGGTGGCCCTGGTGAAGATTTCTCTGGCAAAACCTTATTTTCGCCATTCTAGCCCACGAGGCATACGTCCAATAAGTTTGATTGCAATCGACGCAGAAATGCCGAAGAAAATCGATCGACAAAAACTTTTTTCATGTTTTTGCCAAAAAAGTTAATTTTATTTTTTTCATGTTGCATTACTGATTTCTATCGAAGGATTACATATGCTGTCATATCCATTATGTTCAATGTACCGACGTACCAAATTTGGTTAAGATCCCTTCAGCACTTCTTGAGTTATTCACTCTTAAAGTTTCAACTTTGACAACTTGTGATTTTTGACAGACGACAGATAGAAGAGTAATTTTACCTATTCTGGATAAAGCCTTTTAAGGCCTTTAAAATAACCTATCGCAAGACAAAATATTTTTTAAAAATCCCGTATTATTTTCTTGGGGTGGCACTCCTGATTGATAGATCGCGACGAAAACCTTATTTTCACCTTTCCACCGTGAACCCTACCACCATACCAAATTTGGTCGTAATTGGTTGGATGGTTTGGAAGCAAATCGATCGACAAAATTTGACGACCGACAGACAGACCGACACAGAAATTTTTATTTTACTTTTTGCAGATCTTTACGTTTCTGAACACGGTGATCTCGAAAATGCAAAAAAAAAGTTGAAATTTTTTTTCGATTACCATACCTCCAATTTTTACCTCCAAATAATTTTAAAAAAAAATTGGAGGTATGGTAATCGAAAAAAAATTTCAACTTTTTTTTTTTGCATTTTCGAGATCACCGTGTTCAGAAACGTAAAGATCTGCAAAAAGTAAAAAAAAAATTTCTGTGTCGGTCTGTCGGTCTGTCTGTCTGTCTGTCGTCAAATTTTGTCGATCGATTTGCTTCCGAGCCATCCAACCAATTACGACCAAATTTGGTATGGTGGTAGGGTTCACGGTGGAAAGGTGAAAATAAGGTTTTCGTCGCGATCTATCAATCAGGAGTGCCACCACAAGAAAATAATACGGGATTTAAAAAAAATATTTTATCTTGCGATATGTTATTTTAAAGGCCTTAAAAGGCTTTATCCAGAATAGGTAAAATTAATCTTCTATCTGTCGTCTGTCAAAAATCACAAGTTGTCAAAGTTGAAACTTTAAGAGTGAATAACTCAAGAAATGCTGAAGGGATCTTACCCAAATTTGGTACGTAGGTACATTGATCCTAATGGATATGAGAGCATATGTAATCCTTCGATAGAAATCAGTAATGCAACATGAAAAAAATAAAATTAACTTTTTTGGCAAAAACATGAAAAAAGTTTTTGTCGATCGATTTTCTCCGGCATTTCTGCGTCGATTGCAATAAAACTTATTGGACGTATGCCTCGTGGGCTGGAATGGTGAAAATAAGGTTTTGCCAGAGAAATCTTCACCAGGGCCACCACAATAAAATAAATAAAAAAAAATGAAAATGTCGTCGTATCTCCGGAAATGTTTAACCGATTCAGCTAAAATTTGGTGTGTCGATGGAGCTTTGAAAGTATAAGTATTGGTGAGAAAACAAACCGAGCCAATTGTAACAGGGCGGGGCAGGTCAGAAAAATTATAGAAAATATTAACTGAAATCTTAATTTATATATTTTTTGTGAGAATTGGTCAGATGGCTGGCAAAAATAAAACAATATATTCAAAATTTTAATAAACGTCATAATTTTGTGACATATGTGTCAAAATTAGGTTAATGTTGATTTGTATACCGAGTGCAGCATAAGAATTGAGTTTAGGGCTTGTAACAATTAATTTTAGAATACAAAAATAGGTGGTTCGGTGGGAAATATTTTATAATATCGTCGTACGGACTGACGGAACGTTACTTTTTAAGTAAAAGGTTCTGCCACTAGGTAGCGACCAAGTTTAGGCTGTTTGTTAAATTTTTTCGCAAATGTTTTCAGAATCAGTAAATTGACTGTCAGTAATTTACAAAAATTTATTTTCGAAAAATCCGCTAGATGACCGAAAAAATTTGTTGTACCAATCTTGGAGAAATTTTATTTGTGACTTCTTACGGTATTATGTGACGTATATAAAAATTTTGGAAAAAATTCAGTGGCGTACAAAAATAAAAAATTTTTTTCATTTTAGATTTTGTTAAAAAAACTTTTATAGATAGATTTAGGGTAGGGGGTGATACATATAGATATCTTTGCCAGGGCTACCGATATCTTTGTTAAGGCTACCACAATAGATAACAAAAATGAACATTATGTCATCGTATCTCCGGACAAAATTTGGTGTGCTGGTGATTGGAGGTATTGCGGCAGAGAGTGACGATATTTTTTTAAAATTGATTGGAGGTAAAAAATAGTTACAAAAATCTGGCAATATATTTGAACCATAAAACTTCAAATAATTTTGAAGTAGTAGTTTCGGTAAAAAAAGTGTATAAGAAAATATAAGTTTTAAATAAATTTTGTGTTAAACTTTTAAATTATCCTATTTAATTCTTCCAATATCTGAGGAAGATATTTTAGCATTTTGCAGTAAAATATTATGGAATTTAATACGTAAACAGATATAAAAATTCTTATTTACCTATAAAATTTCTTAAGGGGGTAAAAATTCACTAAGAATATTTTGAGCTTTTTTACCCCCCGGTAAAAATTCCCTAGTGAAAATTTACCCCCTATACGTTTTTTACTGAGGGTAAAATTTCACTAGGGGATTTTTACCGGGGGGGTAAAATTTCACTAGGGAATTTTTACCCCCGGGGGTAAAATAAAAGGGGGTTAAAATTCCCGGCTACACCGCCATCTATTGATAATTTTTGAACTATATAACAGGTTAAATATGAATAAGATTAATTCTTTGATGCTTATTAGAATTAAAGATTCTACTCTACTCATCTTCCAAAGAACGATCCAACATTTTACGTAATCGCTCTGCTGCGCGTTCCTGGTCATTCTGTAAGGAACTGTAATTCTTCACTAATCGTAATAATAATAATAATCTAGTCTTAGATATCAGGATACCACGGCTTTGCTGTTTACTCCGGGTCTAGTCTGAATTTTCTTAGTAGGCGTTTTTAGAGGGGACGTCCCCTATGGGAGCCTATGGCTACTGTGGTGGACCGCTGATTGGTGTATCTGTGTGGAGCGTTGCGCATGACCAATTGCCCAAGCCACGCCTGGGAGTACGTTCCACTTACAGCCCACGGCGACCACGGTCGTTTAGTGTAGTGGAACGGCTTTTGTGATCTTTGTGAGCGAGCTAACGTCATTTTGAATTTTCATATTCAAATTTTAAAATGTAAATCTTGATGTTGGTAACCTTACAAGTTTTGCACAAATTATTATGATGAACAGTTAGAACAGAGCAAGTACAAGTTTACTTTTGCATATTGCTATGAAAATGAAAATATTTTTATGAAAAAAAAACAACATTATTTTATAACAAGTTATGGGAAATAACTTCACAAGTTAACTAAAGAATAATATATTTATATATTTTAATTTCATAAATAATTTTCACTATCGGCATTATAAAATGCAATTTTTTTGGAATCCATTCTTAAACTTTCAAATTTGTGCGCGCAAAAACTTTCACGATCACGGCAACCCACCTTTTACAGTGGGGCTTCGTGGTCGTGGTGGGCTAGCAATCGGTGACGTCATTGATGATGTTTTGAGCTCGACCGCAAGGACCGCGGCTTTAGGTGGAACGCTTAAAAGTCGCCCGTGGGCGTCGTGGGCTGTAATTGGAACGTACCCTGGGTATTTTGTCAGCGAACGCTCTCACATCTGATCAGCTCTGCCGTTTATCCTTTTTAGGCATGCTGGAAAGGAGCCTTGGCCCTAACGAGGGCGCCGGACTTGGGAAAAACGGCCAGCGGCTGCGCCGGTAAAGCGAGTACCCAACATTCGCGTGAAGGGACTGCTCTACTCGACGCACTTAGCAGATAGTAGGTAGGGATGAACAATTAGTTGAGTTGAATCTGTAGTGAGGGTTATTAGTGGGTAATAGTTTGACGACGTCGTAATTTCGTTTAATTGGTCGGCAAGAGTAGCACATCCCTAGAACTAAACTTGAAGACCGGAACGGGTAATTTTAGATCAGGAGAGGGGGGGCGGGCTAGTGCCTCGCGTCCACTCTCTGGACTTCGTCTTGCGCGGTAACAGGCGAGGCACCCGTGGAGCACTCCTAAAAGGCGCCGGGCTGGCAGGTCGTCCGCTACGCGCACTTCGGTTCTTTCTCTTGGACAACCAAGAGGTGTAATCTCAGGTGTTCCCTCCAATCACCTTTTAACCGGCTTAGTAGATGGGTCCTCCTAAAAAGGAGGGGGGGTTAAAAGTTAATCCCATTCTTATACTACTTACTCAACTCACCTCACCTGATTTTTCTAGTCGTCTAATCCGAATTTTGACATTATGTCCGAGTTGGAGTTGCGATTCTGCATGAATCAGTGATCCCTTCAACATTTTGTCGAAACTTTTTTAATACATAGTTTATTAACAAAATAACATACGTAATGATTCTGCAAGCATCAACTGGCTAAAAACAAATGGTGAGGGGCGATTTGTAGGGGTATTTATACTATCTATGTATTTAGTACTGTTGGTCAGTGGCGTGTCGCCGGGGGGGCTCGAGCCCCCCCCGCCCCTGTCTATAGTGCCGCCCTGGCGCCCCAAAAAAAGCACATTTTGTAAAACTTCGGTAATAAACTATCAAGTTTTCACTGTCATTTATTTACTCACCATAAATTTTTTAATTGTTATCACCAGTATTATTAAATCCTATCCTAAAACTTGCCACATGCCAAATCAAAATAAAAATAATTTTGGTAAAACCAAATTCTATTGTATTCAAAACCGTTATCTTTACAAATTTTATAAGCCCGGAAATTTTGGGAAACCCCAAAAATGATATTGTTTGCATCTGCCTGTTTCAGGTAGGTAATTAAATTAGGTAGGCACCTATTGTAAATCGGCTTATTGCAAACGAATATAATTTGTAATATTTTGTCTTCAAAAGTATAAGAATTAAAAAAAAAAGCACAAAAAGCATGATAATTCAAATTAAAGGACAAAAACCCCAAAAAAGCATATAAAACAGTGCCAAATAAATTTTTGTTTGATAAATCGCTTAGATTATTTAAAATTTTTGAGCTGCTTCGAATTTTCAGGAAAAGCATTTTGGCTACAAATCTGCACTCCACAATATATCACTATACTGTGCAATTTCCGGTATATTACCGGTAATATACGATAGAAGCATACGTCGCACAGTGGGGTATTTGACACTAAAAACTAGCCAAAATTGGAATTTTCAAAAACAGGGTTTTTGAGTTGAAACTCAAAAACCTGAAACTGAAAAAAAATGTTTAATTTGAAATTCATACATATTTGCGCCCCTAAGAATGGTTTGCCCCCCCCCCCCGCCCTAAAAGGCACGACACGCCACTGCTGTTGGTTACGTAAGTTTCCTCATATCGTATGTATCGAAATACATACCAATTTATGAAATTTCCATAAAGGGAATTCTATCTCATGCTTTTAGGTTAAATATATCTAGTTATTAATTTTTACTTGAAAATTCTTTTAATGCTTTTTTTTTTTAGGTAATGGAAAGAGCAGATTTGAATAAAATGACGGCACAAAATTTAGCTGTAGTATTTGGCCCCAATTTAATTTGGTCAGAAAATGTAACAATGTCTTTAACTGCAATAGGTCCCATAAACATGTTTACACAATTTCTACTACAACATCAGGCTGAAATTTTTATTGTATAATATAAAATAGAATAAGAAAACAAACATAAAACAAAATGCGTTGTTTGAAAATTTCAAATTAACAAACTATATAGAAAAACTTAGATACCTAGATTTATTGAAAAAATAATTTTGTATAAAATTTAATGTCTAATTATATTTTTATATTTGTTATTCCAAAGTTTATTACAATAATAATTAACGAAGTAAATAATAATTTTAATGTTTGCAATAGTAATATCTAATTTAAAAATCAATTTCATGTACAAATCAACGTGTACTAAAAGCAAAGAAAATATTATTTCATAATTTAATGTAAGTAATCAAATGCAGTGTATATTGAACAAAAGTACCATGCATTTTTATTTTTTAATTTTACAAAATGAAAATTATTTGTATTATTACATATAGTAGGCTGAGTTGATAAGAGTGAAATTGACTAGCTTTATTTGTGTTAGTGCATTTTGTATACTTTAGCTTGTAATTAACGTATAACGGTTGACATTTTGCTGATTGCTTCCCTCACGGTTGGTATTTTTCAGTGGCGTAATTAATGGTGTACTATTTGTGCCATCGATTACGGGTGCTAATTCACTAATAGCGCCAAAAATTGTATTGCTACAATTTTTTAATAGCATTATTAGCCTTCAAAATTTTATTTTTTCTATCAAGAACTATTAAGTATTCACCCAAACACAATATTTATTCTTATTAACATATATTTACACAATTACAATAATTACACACTGACATCGCTGTCCTCCTGACTCAGCGTTGCCAACTTTTTTAGCCGACATTATAGTATCTAGTTGCTAAAAGTATAGTATTTTGAAAAAAATTGTAGTATGCATATTATATAAGCATATTATTAGGTGTGCTAAAAAGTTCCCGGCCAAATTAGATAGTTTTTCAAACACAAAATTTATGTTTCGAAATTCTTTATTTAAACCGAATATGCTCCATTTCGTTCGGAAACCCTTTATCACTTTTTGAGCAAAACCATTATTCCATCACTGTAGAACTTCTGTGATTTATCGGTAAAAAACTTAACCAAGTGGTTTTCACAGGCTTCTTTTGAAGCCAACTTTACACCATTAAGGGAATTCTGAAAAGATCGAAACAAATGATAATCAGATGGTGCAAGGTCCAGGCTATACGGTGGATGCATCAAAACTTCCCAGCCAAGCTCTTCCAGTTTTTCTCGGGCCACAAAAGATACGTGAGGTCTGGCGTTGTTATGATGTAACACAATACCCTTCCTATTGATCCATTCTGGCCGTTTTTTTTAAATCTTTTGCTGTAATCTAGTAAACTGTTGATAGTAGCGTGCAGAATTAATTGTTTGAACAGCTCACAATAAAGAATACCTTTCCAAATCCACCAAATAGACCTTTCACCTTTCGATTGGTGAGTCCCGGCTTTGACACCGTCTGGGAAGCTTTACCTCGCTTCAACCACGATCGTTTGCGCACAATGTTGTTGTATGTAATCTATTTTTTATCTCTAGTAACCATTCGCTTCAAAAATGGTTCGATTTCATTACGTTTCAGCAACGATTCGCAGATGGAAACTCGGTCGAGAAAATTTTTATGCGTCAAATCTTGTGGCAACCAAATATCAAGCTTCTTTTTGAATTTAGATTTTTTCAATGGTTTGTAACTGAATATCCGACCAGAGTGTGCTGCATCTTTGACATCAAAATTTCCAGAACGATAACGCGCGAACCATTATTTGGCTCCTAATATATAGATATGCAATGACCTTTTTTTTTCGCTCTACGTGTTGTTTTCTTCTAAAAAGCGTGCTAAAAAGCTAATTAAAAAAATTAAATTATTAATTTTGAATAATTATTAATAGCGCAATTTTCAAAGTTATAGTATCATTTTTAAAATTATAGTACTATAGTAGGGCACTATAGTATAATATAGTACAGAAGGTACAAATTATAGTATGCGTACTATAATTATTATAGTATGCATACTTAATACTATTATTATCGTCCGCTACTCAATTAGTAATTAGAATGTTATCAGGTTTATCTTTCGGACAGGTCAAATAAAACCACGTACTTTTCGTCGACGTTTCGAACTAATATATTTTGTTCTTCATCAGGACTAAAACAACTAAATCAACAACCTGTATAAGTCATAACGAATATCATACCCTTAGATCATGTACTATCTAAGATCATACCTCAAGCAAAGCAAATAGTGACCAAGGGGTACTTCAAATAAACCTGAATTAAATATAACATCGAATTATAACTAACGATACAACTAAAACTTAAAAACTATAAAACTAATTAATAAATTAATAAACTCTGAAAGTTGTCAACTGATTAAAACTTTGTTTGTCAAAAACAACTAAACTTAATGCAATAAAATAACTAGGATGGTCACTATCTTACAAGGGCGTCGATTAACAAAATTGCGTGAAAATTAATAGATAGACAAAGTCATTAGCTACATCAGGGGTTCCCAACCGGTGGTACGCGTACCACTGGTGGTACGCGGGAAAGTTTCAGGTGATACGCGTGAGTGATGTGAGCAACTTGCTATTAATAGCTTCTGTTTGCATGAGCATTTTTAATTTGTATGTTTCTAGACCTATGGGTAATAGACCATTTTAATCTTTTATCGGAAAATATAACGAAAGCAATGTTTTCCGAGTGTGCACTCGGCAGCCAAAACGAAGCATTCCTAGTCAGCTCACAAATCGACTAATAATGTACCCACGTCAAGCTAGCACAACCACCTTATCAAAACAAAAAAAATTTTATTCTATAATTATGGACTAATTTTGGACAACATTCGCGAATTTTGGACAACAACGGTTTCGCGTAAAAACATAAATCTTTGGTGGCGGTGCTGAGTTGACGTCAAGCTAGCACAACCACCTCGAAAAAACAACTTTTTTTTTTAAATTTAGTATACCATAATTATGGACTCATTTTGGACAACATTCGCGAATTTTGGACAACAACGGTTTCGCGTAAAAACATAAATCTTTGGTGGGGGTGCTGAGTTGACTTCAAGCTAGCACCCCACCTAGAAATGCGGCATGGACATGATAGTGGAATTCAGTAGTAAAATTGATGTCAAACGTTAAAGCTTAGAGTGAAAAATCCTGTGGGGGGGGGAGGTGCTATAGACATGATATTCAATTTTTGTACTTTTTAATATTTTTGCGGTATTTATATTATATATACAGAGTTAGTGGTAGACTGTTTTATCAAAATATTGGTTTCACGCACGATTTTTTCTACAAAGTGGAATGTTTAGCCGAAAGAGATAAATTTGTTATGAACGCATGAATGACATTTGATTCCCATCGTGTAAGTCCAAGCTGTCGAGAAGAGATCTGTCCCGAAATGGTTTCCGTCGGGGGGGGATGAAATTAAAAATGAAGACTTTGTACTACTTCTTTCTTTTCACAATAATGAATCTATTTATGAAATCGATTAAGTTTTGTTTGAGATTCATTGAGCTTTTACTCTTTTATAGTGATGGCTGAGACAAAAATACAAGACAAGAATTTCTCACTCTCACCTGCTTTAACTTTAAAAATTTAAATAACATCATAATTATTATTCTTTGTGACACTTCAAATTGAAGGTTTTTTAAAATATCATACATATACAGTAGACTCGCGATTCTGTGAACACGAAAAATTCGAGCTAGTTCATATAAGCGAAAAGTTCACACTATTGAAGGTATTCATAATAACCTGAATAATATAAAGAAAAATCGTTAAATAATACAACTTTCTTTATTATTGTTACAGTCGATATTACACTTGATTAAAATATGAAGTTATACGTGTTTGAACTTTTTTGGAGGTTAAGTGTGCTAAAACAGCTTTTCCCTGCATATTTTTGAGGCTTAAAATATCATTGACAGGAATTCCATTTTGCTCTGCTGAACTGAAGCTGATTGCACACAAATGGAAATAATATAGTTTTATAAAGGTGTGCATAAACGTTTTTTGCTTGTTGATGCAGTTTTATGCACGTTCATCAAGTAAATTAATACTGTTCACATTATAGAAGTTTTTGTAATTCACACTACAGAATAGCCAATGGACACAATTTGCTGTTCACATTATTGAATAGTTCATATTTGCGCGTGTTCACATTAACGCGATTCTACTGTATTTTACTTTTTACGGGAAAAAAATTAAATTTGTCGATTTAAATTTTTTAAAGATTAATTTGTTTCATCAAAGATAATATTATCACAAAAGAGTTAAATAAAATAATATCTTTTAACGCTAATTTGCTCAAAAACTATTTTATTTGAGAAACCAGAGATATTAAGGGCAGGTTACCTACCGTTCACGACAATGAAAAATTCGAATTTTCCTTTTTTACATAATTTGCATCCTTAAGTTGTTTAGAACACGTGGGTAAAAGGATATTTTAGTATCTATTGTATTTTAGAATTTATAGCCTGCCTTATTATAAATATTACATATGAATCTCATTTAATTATAAACTTCAAATGCGTTTATCTAGAAACTACATTTTTTACTACGCGGGGCGCTTTACAGCTGTAACGGATTAACAGATTCGCATAAATCTGTGTTCATTTGAAAGAAAACTTAATTTGTGGGGCCCTGACAAAGCGATTTTTGTCAAAAATTAAATTAGAAAAAGAATTTTCCGCCGGTTTATGGTGCTAGATCAATAGGAATCACGGATTTAATAATAGTAACTATTAATCACGGATTTAATAATAGTAACTATTATTAAATCCGTGATAGGAATTGCTTTATGATATTTTATTTTCGGGGACCGTAAATTGCGCCAGCGGTTGAGGGTTTTTCTAATCCTACCCGTAAATTGCGCCAAAAATTTTTAGGGTTGACCGTAAATTGAGTCAAAAAAAGGTTGTAATATTTTAATCCATTAATTGTTTGTTAATAGGATTAGTATTGCCCAAAAGTATTTTTTTTACAGAGGTGCACTTAGCCCAAATTTTCTCACTGCAGAAGTTTTACTAATTTTTAGTTAATTTGGACTTGTTCAATATTCAATCTTAACTTAATGTTGGTATTGTTAAGTTGTTAATCCTTGGAAATTTGTCTATATAGTAAGTAAATAAAGCAATGTAATTTTCACACTTATCAGAAACCAGGATATTAGAGAAAGAATAGAAGCAAATTAGATAATTTAAAAACGTTTTTGGCTAGAAATTATGCAAGAAATTGTGAGCGATCGTGGACATGTGTTATTGGTAGTTGTTATTGGTAGTAACACGTTACAATCAGGTGAAATAAGATGGCGATGTACTGATAAAACATGTAGTGCAACGTTGCACACTACAGGAGAAGCTGAGAGTCGTATTCGTAGTAAAGAAAACTTAAATCATAATCATATGGAAGATGAAAGTAAGTTAAATCGTCAAATAATAAGTGTAGCTACAAAATGGAAAGTTCTTGAAGATGGTTGGAAGCATGCACCGCCAGCTAAAATTGTCAATGCTGTTTTGAAGGAAAATCCATCTGTTCCGATAAATGTTGCTGATATTTCAAATATAAAACGCAATGCATACAATGAAGTTAGAAAACAACGCCCCCCCCTTCCAACTTCTATTGAGGATATTCATTCTGCATTAGACTCCATAGATATCACAACACACCGCGGCGAGAACTTTTTGATGGTTAATGACAGCGTTCAAAATTTAGTTATATTTTCATCCGAAATCAATTTGAAATGTTTATGCGATGTAAAGAGTATTTATGTGGACGGTACTTTTAATTCTTGTACGAAATACTTTAAACAGTTATTTACAATTCACGGATTTAAAAATGGTCATTATATTTCTTTGGCATTTTGTCTTCTGCCGAACAAATTAGAAAATACGTATATCAATTGTTTTCAAATGTTGGTAAATATCTGCAATGAAAAGTATAATTTACGTTTCCAACCTACATCGATTGTTGCAGATTTTGAGCAAGCCATTCAAAATAGTGAATAATACAGAAAGTTTGGCAAAATGTAGAAATAATAGGGTGTCGTTTTCACGTCAGTCAAGCTTGGTACCGAAAACTTAAAGAATTTGGACTTGCAACTGAATATCAAGATAAAAATTCGCTTATTGGAAATTGGTTAAAATGGACATTTGGGTTGCAGTATTTAAACCCTGCAGAAGTTTCGGAAAGTTTTGCTGAAGATTTAATGCTAATTATGCCTGCAGATGCGAGACTTTTTAAATATTCTTCATATTTGGATAAGACATACATACATGAAAACTCTCTGTTTCCCCCAAAAATTTGGGCATCAAATACATCAAATATGTTCCGAACAACTAACGCATGCGAGTCTTTCCACAATTATTTTGCTAAATATTTCCATACACCTCATCCAGACCTTTACTCATTTTTGGACGCTGTGTTAGATATGCAAGTTTCGGTTTATATTAAAATCGATAGTATTAATCAACAGAAGCAAATCCGTACTAAAACCGTGCAAAAACAAAACACATTGCAATTCAACATAGCTTTGTATCAATCGAAGAAAATGAGCAGATTTGATTTTCTAAAATGTATATGTCATCATTTTGCAGATATTTATTAAAATATTTATTATCTTTATTAATAATTAAATAAAATTTGTTAATAACTTATGCATTTAGTAATTTTTCCCCCATCTTTCAATCAATTCGGATTTGAAAGTTAATCCCCTACCCCAAAATGGTCAATGTAGAGCACTAGCATATTCCACCGATGAAGGTCGGGGTCAGCTTATAGAGAATTAGTAGGAGTACAATGCACAGTGGGTCGAAAACACGAAAAAGTGGCCAAAAATCAGATTTTGATTTTAATGACTTAAAACTAGCATAAATAACACGGGAAAATTAATTAAAAAATTTTAAATTAGCAGGGATGATTTAGAGGGGTGTTTTTTATACGAGTGGTTATTAAAATATGATTTTAATTTTAATGACTTAAAGTTGGCTCACATAATACAGAAAAATTAATAAATAAAATAAAAACTAAAGAGGGTTGATTTTAGAGGGTGGTTTTTGTATACGGCCAGCAAAAAATATTTTCTTTCGCATTAATTATGTTAAACAACATTGATACAGTAACAGTAAAAACAAAATTGAGACCCCATGGGTGTTCTCTGTGTTCTAAGGGATGGTTTTTGATAAAGTTATTGCAAGTTTGAATTTTAATTTATTTTAAAAAGATTGAATTGCAGGGTGCTTTTTAGAGGATATTTTTAGTCTAAATAATGATTTTTATCACTTCTACGCTTTATTAGTGATGTTGAATCCTTTTACTTTCAACGGAAACAATTAAATAATATATAAATCGTCACTCCAAATTTTCCAAATACCGTTCCACACTTCGACAGTGATTGTATTTTAATGCGTTGAATATAATCATAATTATGCGACACGTAGCGCGTCGCCGTCGCGTTGTTCAAAATCGCGAATTATTTAAAAACGCACTTGAATGCACAAACAATTTTTACATAGTTTGTTTGAGAAATGTCTAATGTATTTTTTGCGTATTTTTTCAAAACGGGAAATTGCGGGAAATTGTTTATAAGTCCACACAAAGTTGGAGAATTATTTGAGATTTTCTATTGAGCAGCTCCCGGAATGAAATAATGTATTTAATTATTGCACCATTGTATTGTCTAAAAATTTTTTTATTCGAAAGTACATACTTCAAGACAACTTTTCTATTAAATACAAATTTAAACTCGAAGCTGAAATCTGGACAATAAGTCGTCAAAACTTGGTGTTGCATGGAGCGAAATGCTACTCAAATCAGCGATTAATAGAAGGTGATTTTTGCATCGCTCTAACAAGCAGAAATATTTTTCAATTCACTTGAGATTCGAGAAAAAGGTGCACTGATGTTTTCTCTAAAGATATACTAAATTTTGTGGCAATACTGTTAAGTTGACAAAAATGTATTTTTGGCCACTTTTCCGAGCGTCTGACCCACTGTGCAATGGGGCGATTTAATAAGTTAAAAGCTTACTGTTTGGCATTTAATTTTAAAAACTGCAGAATTATTTTTTATGGTGGATCCGTGTATTGCCATGGTTGTCTTTGTCAAATTCAGTTTTGCCAAAGATTAAACTAATTAAAAATATAAATTTTCTAACAGTGACCTGCGGACGGATCGTTGGTATTAAAAAAATGTACTTTTTTAACGCCGTTCTATATACATTCTACAAAATTATGCAATAGGTAATAATTAAAATTTTTATTAAAAAAAAAAGCAAAAATGTAACAAAAAATAGGGTTTTTGAGAGGGGGGGGGGCAAATATTATTATTAATGATCATTAATATGAGTAAAATGATGGGAAATGTTTTTCAAAAACTCTAATCTACTCATTGCGTTAGTCTAGTACGAGGTAATATCGTGTTGCAAACGTTGTTGTTTTCTGATGGTATCGCTATTGCCCGCGTTAGGTAGCTCGATACTATTAATCTTGATATAAGTGTAAATTTGCATCCCTTTCAATTTGTCTAAAAATAAATATAGCGATGGATGGGTGCTATAAAATTTCGAATTAAATAGATTATGAAAAGATTCGCAAGCATTCGTCGTACGGCACATACTGTTAAACTTAGCTAGCAGCGCAGCGCATCTTTTATTGCGTGTAATAAAAAAATCTTTTATTTACTTATAATCTTCTCATTTCCTCTTTATCTCTTTCCTCTATTTCTTTACTCTTGTCTATTTTTCTCTATGCTCTTGTCTCGCTCTTGTCTGTTTTTCTCTACTCTTGTCTCGCTTGTCTGTTTTTCTCTATACTGTTCACGTTTTCCTTATATAACATTATCCGCTTAGGATTTTTAATCCCCTCAATATTTGGAATACAGATTCCCGTTAACAATTCTATCCTCAACACATACTTGCTGATTGTGCTGCCCAGAGCTGAGGCGGAAATATCGAATTGGCATCGATATAGGTTCGCAATATATAATCGGAAAACTGATCTAGCCTTGCGTCGTTAGACAGTATCGATATTAAATCTTCGCTATAAGCGGCATCAATTTCATTTGGATTTAAATACTGCAACCCAAATATGTAGCGCAACCATTGGCCAATTTGGGAAGTCTGGTCTTTGTATTCTGTAACCAAACCTAGTTTCTGAATTTTTCTATACCAGGCTTGGCTTAAATGAAACCGACATCCAATTAGTTCCACATCTTGCCAGATATGTTTAAGGCTAGCATGAACAGCCAATTCAAAGTCAACAGTAACCGTTTTCGGTTGAAAAAGTAATTGATTTTGAGCACAAATATCTAATAGTTATTGGAGGCAATGCCGGTAAGTTTCCTGAGATTTGTCTTTTAAAAGACAAAACGCCAGTGCTATATAATGTCCATTCGCGTAACCATGAATTGTAAACAGCTGCTTAAAGAACTTGGTGCAATACTCAAAAGTACCATCCATGTATATATTGTCTACAGAGCATAAACACCGTAAGTTAGTAATACACGAAAAAATAATTAAATTATTTTGGCTATCATTAACCATTAAAAAATTTTCATTATTCTCTGTTTCGACGACAATGGAATCTAACGCGGAATGAACGTCCAACATTGAAGTCGGTAAAGGTGGTAGTTCTTTTCGCCTCGCATTATAAATACTTGTAGCAATTGATTTAGCATCCTGGTAAGTAATGTCCACTCGATCAACTTTAGTGGTAGCGTGGTAGCGATGGCGTTTTCAAGAATGTCCAATGGTCTTTTCGAAAAATCTTCAACAGCTTTTCTTTTGGCAACACCGGCAACCGATTGCCGTTTAATTTTTTGCACATCTTCTTCGTGGCTATGTTGCGGATTTTCACTCTCAATTTTCCTCTGTTCTCCGCTTCCTATGGTATAGATATTAGCTGAACATGTTTTGTTGGAACATCGCCACTTAACCCGCCCATCTTGCAATTCTGCCTGCTTGTAAAATTTGAAGTCGTTACGCACTAATAATATATTTCCGCGCTTACCGTAGATTTCTCGAAGCGCTGCCATAATTTCTGTAGGTGTTGTTTATTCGTATTCTTCTAATTTATATTGTATTTCTATGTTTGTTATTTTGTTTATATATAGTAAATATATTGTAATTGGTACTAAAAATAATTTTGATCCACCTCAATTGCATCTGCGATATTTAGAACTGGTCTGATTTATAACGGCTTATAGACTTATAGACTTAACAATTAAAAGATTAAATTTATGACCAGTCTACCTGCCCACGGCAGCGGTGGAATATGCATATGGGATTATAGGAACCCTTGACCATCGCACAGTGGGTCAGACGCTCGGAAAAGTGGCCAAAAATACATTTTTGTCAACTTAACAGTATTGCCACAAAATTTAGTATATCTTTAGAGAAAACATCAGTGCACCTTTTTCTCGAATCTCAAGTGAATTGAAAAATATTTCTGCTTGTTAGAGCGATGCAAAAATCACCTTCTATTAATCGCTGATTTGAGTAGCATTTCGCTCCATGCAACACCAAGTTTTGACGACTTATTGTCCAGATTTCAGCTTCGAGTTTAAATTGGTATTTAATAGAAAAGTTGTCTTGAAGTATGTACTTTCGAATAAAAAAACTTTTAGACAATACAATGGTGCAATAATTAAATACATTATTTCATTCCGGGAGCTGCTCAATAGAAAATCTCAAATAATTCTCCAACTTTGTGTGGACTTATAAACAATTTCCCGCAATTTCCCGTTTTGAAAAAATACGCAAAAAATACATTAGACATTTCTCAAACAAACTATGTAAAAATTGTTTGTGCATTCAAGTGCGTTTTTAAATAATTCGCGATTTTGAACAACGCGACGGCGACGCGCTACGTGTCGCATAATTATGATTATATTCAACGCATTAAAATACAATCACTGTCGAAGTGTGGAACGGTATTTGGAAAATGTGGAGTGACGATTTATATATTATTTAATTGTTTCCGTTGAAAGTAAAAGGATTCAACATCACTAATAAAGCGTAGAAGTGATAAAAATCATTATTTAGACTAAAAATATCCTCTAAAAAGCACCCTGCAATTCAATCTTTTTAAAATAAATTAAAAATCAAACTTGCAATAACTTTATCAAAAACCATCCCTTAGAACACAGAGAACACCCATGGGGTCTCAATTTTGTTTTTACTGTTACTGTATTGCATCAATGTTGTTTAACATAATTAATGCGAAAGAAAATATTTTTTGCTGGCCGTATACAAAAACCACCCTCTAAAATCAACCCTCTTTAGTTTTTATTTTATTTATTAATTTTTCTGTATTATGTGAGCCAACTTTAAGTCATTAAAATTAAAATCATATTTTAATAACCACTCGTATAAAAAACACCCCTCTAAATCATCCCTGTTAATTTAAAATTTTTTAATTAATTTTCCCGTGTTATTTATGCTAGTTTTAAGTCATTAAAATCAAAATCTGATTTTTGGCCACTTTTTCGTGTTTTCGACCCACTGTGCATCGGTGGAAAGAGAAATTGCCCCAATTTACTACTTGTTCTTAAGCTACCTACTTGTTCTTAAGCTATACCGTCGGCTTGGAGCAAAAACAAGATAACTCCATTTTTGGACAAAATGAGTTATCTACACGATTGGATACGAATCATACTCAACTACGTTCTGGCAAAATCAGATAATTGTACTAACACTAATAAAATTTTTATTAAGATATTTAGTTTTGAATTTGTATACTTTTACATTGTCAACTCAACATTCAAGTCGCATTATCTCAAAACTATCATTTTGGAGTTATCTTGTTTTTGCTCCAAGCCGACGATACGTCCTTTATTTTATTCAAGATGCATACCTTTTAAACAGGTAACGTAGCCATTCAAATTTTGAAAAATAATTTCAAATAAATTCAAAGATTATACAAATACAAAATTAGATAAAGCATTAGAACCCGCTAAAGGTTTATAAATTACGGTAGTTCTGAGCGGTAGCTTATGACCACCTTATATTTTACCAACACAATAATAGGTGGGTTTGTATCTTCACTTCAAATTTTAAGTGTCGACATCTTTTTGAAAATTCTCGAACTGCACGTTTTCTCTGATTGGTTAATGCCATGGCACCAATTTGAAATTTCGCCTAGATTACTTGAATTCTTGTGTCAAGTTCACAAGTCAAACCAAGAAAGTTAATCTTACTTTTTTTTTTGGTTGATTAGTATGATGGATATTGCTTACATCTCCTATTTTATATTTACAACTAAAGTGTATTTTATGGGAAACTCAAAAAAAATAATTTTTTATTAATTTTTTTAAAATAAAAAATAGCAAGTGTTATGTAGAACAATATTTTACGTATGTACTGAAAATTTCAACTTTCTATGACTATTCGTTTTTGAATTGAACTTGACACCAGTTCAGCGCCTATTGATCTAGTACCTTAAGCAAAAAAAACAGTCCATAAATATTGTTTTTTTATCAAACGGCTGCCATTTTGATATTCAGAAGTTTTTTAAAAACGAAAACCGATAAGGCCCCCTAAATTTAGTCTAGTTTAATAATTTTTAAACCGTTTACTTTTTTAATAAATAGGAAAGGCTGTGGAAAGCCCCGCGCAAATTATTTCACTTTGTGGACGGCTTTATTTTAATTCCGCTAAAGCCGCCATTTTTGATTTTTTTTTATAAAAAAAATTGGAGTATACTCTTCATTAATGAAAGAATGTTCTACAATAAACCTCATTACCAAAAATATTTGTTTTATATCACAAAAAAATTCCAGAAATTCGTTCATTTTTCACGCATCTGAACGGTTACCTTCCCTTAAATAAGATTAACGATTTTTAAAATAAGGTCATGATTTTAGTATTATTCGGGGAAAATTCCGTGGTATTTTGCGATACAAGAAACATTTAAAAAAATCCAATTTATAGATTTTCGACGATAGGACGGTCCGAGTCCTATCGCAGAGTTACCTACTCAGTCAGTCTTGTTTCTCCTTTCTTATTTAGAAAAGCTTCTTTACAGTTTTTCGATATTTGTTGTAAACTAAAAGCACGTAATTAAAATTACAATAAATATTAAAAATTGTACTGCATTTAATGAGGTTATCCATTTTTGGTAAGAAATTTAAACTAAATCTTTTCAAATCTACCACTGTGTATTAGAGTCACGGATTTAATAATTTAATAATTACTATTATTAAATCCGTGATTAGAGTGGTATAAGTAGAGTATTAAGAAACCTAAAAACACCCTTTTGGGGATTAAAAAAATTTCTGGATTTTCCAAAATTGCAATAAGCTGATATTTACCTGAATTTATTAAAGCCGTGATTAGGCGGTTCCGGAAGTTCGGATTTAAATTATTTGAAGTATAAAATGTGGTCTTGTGTTTACAATACAATAAAGTATTTTTATTTTATTTTAAGGTCATCATTGAAAATTCAAATTTGAAAAAACAAAATATTTTTAAATTCTCGAAATTGTTTTAGAAACTTTTAACAAATCAGAATATTTTGGGTCTTATAATTGATGTTTTTTGAGGTCTGAAGTGGGGTTTAATTGCCTCTATCGAATTGTCCTCTATGGATCCGCCACTGGAAAAGGGCTCTTGTTTTCAAGTAATTTTTTTAATTTATACTTTGTAAGTATTTTTAGAACAATGAAATTCAATATGAAAAAAAACAGTTATTTTTTTGAGGTGGGGTGCTAGCTTGACGTCAACTTAGCACCCCCACCAAAGATTTATGTTTTACGCGAAATCGTTGATGTCCAAAATTCGCGAATGTTGTCCAAAATGAGTCCATAATTAGTCCATAATTATGGTATACTAAATTTAAAAAAAAAGTTGTTTTTTCGAGGTGGTTGTGCTAGCTTGACGTCAACTCAGCACCGCCACCAAAGATTTATGTTTTTACGCGAAACCGTTGTTGTCCAAAATTCGCGAATGTTGTCCAAAATTAGTCCATAATTATAGAATAAAAATTTTTTTGTTTTGAAAAGGTGGTTGTGCTTGCTTGACGTGGGTTAATAATGTAAAATCGACTGGTAATGTGTTTTTATTAATGGTCGATTCTGTTACTTCTGCATGTCAACTCCTTTATATTATAAAAAAAATGCTATAATAAAAATTTGACCGACGTGGGATTTGAACTGGCGATCTCCAAACGATTTAATTATGATTCAATCACTTAATGCAATAATCATGACTGAGGAATCGTGATCCCAATGGTTCACTTGCAGTACATTGAACGAAACCATTAGGATTCTCTTGGGAATAATTAATTAATAGGGCGGTTTCCCGTTGCTTTCCCCACAGCCCACAGATCTATATTGGGCTTTAGATCACAGCAGCGTATTTGACTCGACCAGGATTTGAACCGCGGTCACCCGCTTTCCAGTCGGCCGGTGTAGGCTTTACGCCACACTGCTGGTAATAAGCATGTTATAAATAAACAAATATATAACCATTAATTATGAAGTTTTCTCAGGAATTTAATTCAAAAAGTCTTTGAACACTTTTAGAAAAGTAAATATTATACGTTAATTAAAATATTTAGGTCTGGTGGTACGCCAAAATTTCTCAAAACGTCAAGTGGTACGCAAGTGCAAAAAGGTTGAGAACCCCTGACCTACATGATTAACCACCGTTGAAGGTCACCGTAGAAAATACTTAGCTTTTGAGTATCCTCTCTATAGTTAATATTTTCTTTATTAGATTTTATAAAAAACATCTCGCTACAGTGGCGTAGCAAGGCAGCTCCGGGCCTGTGGCGATCATAAAAAATCAAAATTTGAAATTAAAGTAATGATAGTTGGTAATAAGCCAGGAGTACCAACAAGGAAATGGACGAGTGCGATGACCAGGGGAAAAAGGTTAACTTTAGTTAGTGTTCGAATGAAAATTTCTACCGCTCTGTTGGCGCAGTTTAGGCACAATAAATCAGAGTTTTGGCCCCGATTAATTACTGTGGATGAAACTTGGATATACTATTATACTCCAGAAACAAAAATGTAATCAAAGCAGTGGACTACGAAGGGTAAATCGGTTCGGGAATCGGAAAAAGCAAAAACTTTTCCTTCGGCTGGGAAAGTGAATTTTGGGATAGTTATGGGGTTTTGATTATCTTCAAAAGGGAAAAACTATTACAGGAGCATACTACGCAACATTACTTGACAAGCTGAAGGCAGAAATATTGGAAAAACGACCATATTTGAAGAAAAAAAAATTTGTTTCGCCAAGATAGTGCGCCGCCTCACACTTCCAAAGTTGCTATGGCTAAAATCCATGAATCAGGATTTGAGCTGCTTGACCACCTTCCATACTCACCAGATCTAGCCTCAAGCAACTTTTTTTGTTCCCTAAGCTAGAAGTTGCGCTCGGAGGACAAAGATTTTCATCAAATGAGGAGTCTATTGCCTTAGTGTATTCTCTGCCCCGGGGCCCTCTTCTATCTATGTAGCTACGCCACTGCTAATAAAGTGGGGTAAGGTATGCTTTAGGTCTTAGATAATTTTTCACTTGTTTTAAGCAAAATAGCTTATCTCACCCGAACAATTTGTTACTGGTGTACATACAGCTATTCGAACTGTTATATACAAGTTTGGATAAACATTTTGCAAATTCTGTTTAAATTCAGGTAAAAAATATTACCTCTCACTTTGACATAAATACATATTACCTCTCTTTTACATGTATTTTGAATTCACTCTACTGCGGCATTAAAAGTATAACTTCAAATAATTTTGCCCTAAATTTGTCGCCCCTAAAATCTGCCGCCCTAGGCTCCAGCCTACTTAGCCTGCTGGTAAATCCGCCACTGCAGCTGGATATGTTAACGATGGAAGTCAACCAACTGAGGAATGAACTAAGAAATAGGAAAGATAGTTCTAGTCGGAGCAGAAGAAGATCCACAAGCGAGTCAAGAAGCCAAGCGAACTCATATTGGTGCTATTTTCACAAGAAATTCGGTATCAAAGCTCGGAAATGTCGAGACCCGTGCTCATTCAATAGGTCGAAAAACCATTTCGGGGGTCAGTAGACGCGGCAACTGATTCCTAAAGTACAGCGCACCGCCTAATTGTTAACGACAAAACAACAACAAAATTTTTGATCGACACCGGGGCGAACATTAGCGTATTCCCGAAATCAGCTTGCAAAGACAAACGCACGCTACATGATTACAAGTTATACGCTGCTAACAACCCTGTTATTAACACTTACGGTTTTACCACGCTCGACCTTAATCTTGGTTTAAGACTTCAACTAACATGGCGCTTCGTGGTGGCAGATGTAAATCATCGGTGCTGACTTCCTGCATTATTTTCGGTTACTGGTCGATATTCACAGTAGACGGTTAATCGACGATACCACAGGCCTTAAAGCAACCAATCAACTAAGAAATGAAGCGTACCCAGTGGCGTGCCGCCGTGGAAGCTAGGGGGGGGGGCTCGAGCCTCCCCGCCCTGTCCATAGTGCCGCCCTGGCGCCCCAAGCGAAACACTTTGTAGAACTTCGGTAAGGGGCCGTCCATTTATTACGTAAGAACGATTTTTGTAATTTTCGACCCCCTCCCCCCCCTTTTGTATAGGCACGTAAGATTGTGGCAACCTCCCCCCTCCCCCCACATCTTACGAAAGAATTACAAAAAAAAATTAATTGACCCCCATCCCTTTTTATTAGGGTTAGGGGGGGGTCAATTTCATTTATTAAAAAATTATGAATCATTTTTTCTTATTGGTATGTATGTACATCTATAATTTAAAAACCTGTTTTTTGAGTTTTGGGTATTTTTAAATTTTGAATATTTTAAAATTTAAAATTTAATTTAAGAAAATAGTTTAAAAACCTTACGTAAGGACTGCGTCGGACCCCCTCCCTCCCCCACATAAGGGTTCGTAAGATTTCTTATACCCCCTCCCCCCCTAAACTCTTACGTAATTAATGGACAGCCCCTAATACACTATCAAGTTTTCACTGTCATTTATTTACTAACCATAAATTTTTTAATTATTATTAAATTCTATCCTAAAACTTACCTATTACAAAAAACACAATGTATAAAGATGCTCGGAATGCTCAAAATCAATTGCTGAACTAGCGGGGCCGCCCGTGACCGTAAAGAGCCCAACGCCTAAAATAATGCGACAAATATTTTTTTAATGCAATTTTAATTTTACAGCTAGCCCACATTTTTAATTAATAAAAGAAATAAAAAGCTTATATTTCTTAGGCACTTTGTCTGTTCGTAAAAATTGTTTCTTGGGAAAAACCAAAATGTACTAACTAGAAAACAATTAAGCATCATCTGGTGATTTGGCCATCTTACATAATTTGGATTTATTTTGAGAATAATTTAGCTGCAATGAGTAATTTTGAAATTTTGTTTTACTCAAAAGTGAAGTAAAGTGATTCGATTTAAGATTTTTAAAATCTAATTAAACAGGTAATTAATATATTTAGAGGTAGTTTGAGATAAATTTAAATCTTTAAAAAAACTCGGCGCATTGCGCGTCACCCGGGAGGCTCTGCCCCCTGGACCCCCGAGTTTCTTCTAATTTAGTCCGGCTAATGCATTAAACATGGAACATGTTTTTTGGTACCAAACACCTACCTAACAGACTTGCGACAGTATTAATGGATCAGCAGATCGACGTGTAACGTGCTTTCTGCACGCTACAATTTATTTGTTGAACGCAGCCAACCTTTTACGGTGGAACGCAGCCGCTGCCTATGCGAGTCGCTTTTGCGTCGACGCAGGAGGAGAACAGATTTTGGTACGACGAGCAACAAGTGATTGATTTTTCGTGCGGTGCTAAAATTTTCTAGCAAGTATCAATCTTTTATCTTTTGAAATCCTCATTGTGGATTCGAGGTATTTGATCACCCGATTGATGTACGTTTATGTAAGGCTGCTTACCAATTGGATTTTGTCGAAAACCGCTGTGAAATTTGTTATCTCGATAATTCGATCCAACATCTGGATTCGCCATTTTGAAATTGTAAAATCACCTCGAGGATTCGTTTCTGTTTTATGGAAAGTTCATCAAGAGGAACCGTTCCACGTTTGAATTTGATTGCTTACATCTATATATCGTAGAACCGTAATTTAGTATCTCCAACTTTATATTACTTAAATTTTGTGCATGCTAGTAGCTTAAATATTTTGCCCTTGAAAAGCTTAGATTGTTTGCTGGCCGTCGCGATCTATCAATCAGGAGTGCCACCACAAGAAAATAATACGGGATTTAAAAAAAATATTTTGTCTTGCGATATGTTATTTTAAAGGCCTTAAAAGGCTTTATCCAGAATAGGTAAAATTAATCTTCTATCTGTCGTCTGTCAAAAATCACAAGTTGTCAAAGTTGAAACTTCAAGAGTGAATAACTCAAGTGCTGAAGGGATCTTACCCAAATTTGGTACGTAGGTACATTGATCCTAATGGATATGAGAGCATATGTAATCCTTCGATAGAAATCAGTAATGCAACATGAAAAAAATAAAATTAACTTTTTTGGCAAAAACATGAAAAAAGTTTTTGGCGATCGATTTTCTTCGGCATTTCTGCGTCGATTGCAATCAAACTTATTGGACGTATGCCTCGTGGGCTGGAATGGTGAAAATAAGGTTTTGCCAGAGAAATCTTCACCAGGGCCACCACAATAAAATAAATTTAAAAAAATGAAAATGTCGTATCTCCGGAAATGTTTAACCGATTCAGCTAAAATTTGGTGTGTCGATGGAGCTTTGAAAGTATAAGTATTGGTGAGAAAACAAACAGAGCCAATTGTAACAGGGCGGCCAGGTCAGAAAAATTACAGAAAATATTAACTGAAATCTTAATTTATATATTTTTTGTGAGAATTTGTCAGATGGCTTGCAAAAATAAAACAATATATTCAAAATTTTAATAAACGTCATAATTTTGTGACATATGTGTCAAAATTAGGTTAATGTTGATTTGTATACCGAGTGCAGCATAAGAATTGAGTTTAGGGCTTGTAACAATTTATTTTAGAATACAAAAATAGATGGTTCGGTGGGAAATATTTTATAATATCGTCGTACGGACTGACGGAACGTTACTTTATAAGTAAAAGGTTCTGCCACTAGGTAGCGACCAAGTTTAGGTTGTTTGTGAAATTTTTTCGAAAATGTTTTCAGAATCAGTAAATCGACAGTCAGTAATTTACAAAATTTATTTTCGAAAAATCCGCTAGATGACCGAAAAAATTTGTTGTACCAATCTTGGAGAAATTTTATTTGTGACTTCTTACGGTATTATGTGACGTATATAAAAATTTTGGAAAAAATTCAGTGGCGTACGAAAATAAAAAAATTTTTTCATTTTGGATTTTGTTAAAAAAACTTTTTTATACAACTGACATTAAAAGTGTAACTTTTAGTTCAAATTACCCGGGTTAGAAATTCAATTTTATAAAGTAGCACGTTAAAAATATTTTTAACACTAGCAAAATAAAGAGTTTTAACACTAGTGATAATTAGTTTATAATTTATTTGTAAATAGTGACATACACATTAGAACTAGAACAATTACTAATATGAATTCCTTGGGAAATAGCTGACGAATTTTTTGTTGCCATTGAAACATTGTTGTGACTGCTGCTTGGGTCGTTACTACTCGAATTATCAATCGCAGATGAAGTACCAAAGCTGGTCGAGGGAAAAATATTGTGAGCAATTTGATCTTTATTTTTAAGGGAATCCTCGATGTACCCCTCGGCAATAATTGATGACTTCCATCCTCCAAGTCGTTTTATTGTTGTAAGATTTGCTCCTGAATTTGCTAACAAAGATGCCGACGAACGTCGAAAGCAGTGGCCAGTAAACAGTTTTGCATCTGGGAATTTCAGAAATTCAGCAATCTCATATGGCATCTTTCCAAATGTATTTATTCCCACTGGTTGGACAGTGCATTTATTGTTGGAATATTTCAGAAAAAAACGGTGATGAGTAACGTTGAGTGGAGTGCACTATATTTATGATAATAAGTAATGTAACTTCCAACAATGCAAAAACTACGTTGAATGTTGGTTTTAGTATCCGATATATGTATCAACAGTGAGTCTTCCAATTCTTCGATGTCATCTACTGTTAATTTACAAAGTTTTTCGCGACGGCATGCTCCAAATAACCCAAAAATCATTGCAACTTTTACCATTAAATACTTGGTATCTGGACCTTGATTCAAAAAATTATCAATATGTTCTCTTGTTAGAATCTTTGATTTTTTTGGATGATATCCAACACTTTTTCTTTTTAGGTAGGCTATTAACTTATAGTATTTTCCTATGTCTACGTCGTTCTTGATATTCAAACCGGCTTTTATCATAGAAAAATTAGACCATAATGTCGACGATTTCCACAACTTGGATTTTTCTTCAAAAAAAGCTAGGAACACATTTTCACTGAACTTTCCTTGAACCTTGTTTAGGTTGCACCATTCCATGAATTGGTTGTAGGCGATATCATACTGCTGTCTCGATTTCTTGGGCAGCAGATCTAATGTCGCTCTACCAGCTGCTTCTTCAATTTCTCGAGGAACGGCGCCGGTAGCAGTATCAGCATTAACAGAGGAACCATCCTCAATAAAAAATTCGGTTTTATCACAATCCATTTCAATACGAACTGTTTTAAAAAACGCACACGATACGGTATCTGAAGTTACTATAAACAATTTTCAATTGTTAATACCAATACCTACTATGAAATTTTTTGAATAACAGAAGCACCTACTATGAAATTTTTTGAATTAGCAATAACTCGAGAACGGCGCTAGATATCGAAAAACTGAGCAAAAAATTCTCCCCCCTTGCCTCGTATTCACCCCCTGTGAATTATCGGTAGGAAAGCATATGCAAAAATTTAGATCCATCGCGCGCAAAAAAAATATCTACTCAAAAACAACAATTTGTTTTTAAATTCAATATAAAGAAGTTGTATAATAGTATATTAAGAAACTAGTTTTATAAGTGGCGTTTTTAACGCACGCAATCCGTTTAGAAAACGAGCCGCGTAGCGGGGAGTTTTCTAAAGGATAAGTGCGATAAAACGTCTTATAAAACGAGTTTCTTATACTATTTTTTCTATTTTGAACTTTATAAGCCCTAAAAATATTTAAAATGTGCATTTTATTAAATAATAGTAAATTTGAATTTTTTTTGTATTTATGTGATAGTTGGTAACAAAAAATTTTCAGGTTAGGTGATCGCATAAAAGTTTAAATAAACGAAATTATACTTGCAGTTTACAATTTTCTTTATTATTATTAATTATTTTATTGACAATTAACATTACTTTGCATCAATTTATAGGTTTATAATATTATAATATAGTGACAACATTAGTTTTAATTTTCACTGACGTTTAGTTACCAACCCTTTAAAACAAAAAATTACGTTTCGAAATATTGTCCATTTCGATACGCGACTGGGTTTCGAAATAACTTTGTTTTAGACGCAAAATAGAAAAAAAATATTGTACGATATACATGTTAAAAGTGATTTTATTTTGTTCGTGGGGTTGCTCAACTCTCTAGCGCTCGTTTCACGAAATTCCCCACTAACAAAATAAAGTCTCACTTTTAACACTCATATCGTAAATAGATATTATAGATAGATTTAGGGTAGGGGGCGATACATATAGATATCTTTGCCAGTGCTACCGATATCTTTGTTAAGGCTACCACAATAGAAAACAAAAATGAATATTATGTCATCGTATCTCCGGACAAAATTTGGTGTGCTGGTGATTGGAGGTATTGCGGCAGAGAGTGACGACATTTTTTTTGTAGTAGTAACTACTGTAGAAGTAACCTGGGGTAAGTTGACTTACGAGTTTATGTTGATGCAACCGATTGTAAAATTTACTGTAGGCTTTAATCATTTCGTCACAATTGTATGTGACATTGGCCCTCAGCATTCGCTTTCATGCTTCAGTACAGCAGGTCTTATATTTAGCTTTAATTGTAATTTCTCTATCGCAATAAGCTACTGCATGACACTTTTTGAATTACGCACGATAAGTAATATTCCAACTATAGTAATAATTGTAGTTATTTGTGTCGCCTATCCATCACCGAAATATTTGTGTATTATTATTCATATTGTAGAACATATATCGTTACCAATAATAACTCACTTCTGTTCTATCTATCTACATTTCCATTTCATATTGTTGAATAAATCTCTTTATCTGCATCTTTGTTGTTTTATTGAACGATTGGCGCCGTATATCTTTTTAGGCTTTCGTATCTACCTTATACTCACGATACAAAAGGCTTGTTCCAACAAACAGTTCTTTCCAGTTCTCGGACTATACGCATGCTCTTTAGTTAAAATTTTAACGAAAATGATCTTTAATGCTTGCAAATTTCGATAAAGAGCATGCGCATCAGTCCTAGAACCGGAAAGAACTGCTTGTTGGAACAAACCCAAAGTAAACTCAAGAATCCACGACTTGAGAGAGTGCTTTTGTCTACGATAAAGACGCTAGCTGTCGCGTACCAACCATCTACGGAAAACACAAAGGGCTGTGTAACACTAAGTGTGGTACATCACCTCTATTATCACACGAAGTGCGTAACAGACGGATCAACAGATAAAAACAAGAACAACCAAGGTGGAACTCGGATGACCGCAGTTCAAAGGCTTCTATACAGTCGCCCTTCTATACAGCTACCTTTCTAGTTTAAGTAAATATAAAGAAAACCTCGACTTAATTCATTAATCCGGATTAAGCGCAGATAATACTTATTACCAACCTTAACATTATTTTTTGGTATCGGTTTTTCTTGTCGATTTTTAGAATGTTAACAAGAAGAATACTTTTATTCAAAAGTAGAACAAAAGTTGTGTTCTTTTTTTAAATTACTGTTATTGTTTTTAATAAATTGGTAACTATCGAAAAACGAAGAAGTACGTTTGTGGTGGCACAGTCATGCATGCACACGCTATGCAGGACAATGTCACTGCAGCTACATTCCATGGCATTACTTGGCCATTGGAAATTAATTTGGAAATCCAGGAACTCAAGGATAATGTTTCCGGTTAATAACAAAAAAAGCAAATGCTGAGCGTTGTTAAGGTTTTTTTGTTATTAGCTGGAACAGGCAGTTGAACCGAGTCCGCCAAAAGAACAACACGTTTCCGGACGCAATTTTAAATATTACATAAATTGTATAAATTTTACTTATGTTATTTATTATGTTTTACTTATTTACTTATGTTTAATAAATTACATTTTGTTATCTTTATGTCTAATTTTAACTAAACCAACAGGTTATGAGCCCAGTATTAGACTAAAGAATAACAATAAATAAGTAATTTTTTTTGTATTGTGCTGATCGTGTTTGTTGTGGAGAAACTTTCAACTTTTTCAGTTTCTTAGAAGTAAAAGAAGATGGAAGAACAATTGAAAGCTCTACAATTACAAATCGAACAATTGAAATTGTAATTAAATGAAGATCGTGGAAAACCTAGTCTGACAATTGCAACAATGGGTGGACTTGTAGAATCAAAACATCTTGATGGCACAAATTACGGGGAATGGAAGCATTCAATGAAAAATTTCTTAATAGATGCCGGTATGTGGAACCATATTGAAACAAGTAACGATACAAAATTAGATACTGCTTACGATCAACGGGTTTTGGCAAAAATAAATTTATCGATTAAACCAAATGTTGCTGGCGAAATAAGAAACTCAAAAAGTGCGAAGGAAGCTTGGGATAAATTGAAATGCATATACGAGCATACAGAAACTTTTCATTTGATTTCGTTATATCAGAAGCTTTTTAGAACTAAGTTGGATAATTGTAAATCGATGAACTTGTAAATTGATAAATTGTAAATCGAGAGGTTACGCCGCTGGTATATGACACATGCCTGTAAATTTTTGATTTTTCTTTGACGTGTTTTTAACGAATTACTTCCGAGCAGAATTGTTAATCGACTTTATGGTTTGACTGTGGTGAGTCATCTTTATTTCATATACATTTTCCAATAGATTTGGTTAGGGATTAGGGTTTCTAACCTCAAAATTGTGTGTGTGTAATATAACTGCCGCATTTAATTTTGGATAACGCTCTTGTTTTGTTTGATTTTCCATTCCTATTGTTACACCTGTTTATGTTTTACCATCTGTGGCCCAGTCTTGTTTGTTATTAATTAGTTAGTCACCGCAACGGGCCCTGCAGGTGTGAAGCGAGTATCCTTATGTGTTTTCCTTTTCCTTTTGTTTAAGATAGAGGGTTTATGTAAGAAATTCAAAAAAAAGTGTGTCGACGTATTGACCACAGCTAAATGCAACAGTTGCAATGTTGTCTTCCATAGAAGTTGTTCAAAGCTCGTAAAGGGTGCGTCACCGATTGAGAGGGACTGGAGTATCGTGCTCTGTGGCGGACATGGTGAGCGGGGGTTTTCTCTTATTATTCCAGACGATACTTCGTCGACATCGGCGCCGGTTTCACCGAGTTTCTCACCATTTGATTCGGTGGTTTTCGAGGATATTGTCTCCCGGGTGTTGAAAGTGCATCTTAATGCGTTCCGAGAGGAATTGATGTCCTTGGTGGGATCTTATTCACGGGTCACGGGTCACGTCACGGGTGGTGACGGATGAGATAACTGCTTTGAAAAAGGAAAATAGCTGCCTTAAAACTGAAAATTAGTCGCTTAGGGGTGAAATTGACCGACTTGTATCTTCTTCCGCGCAGAGAGGTGGGGGCGTTGAGGCTAGGCTGGAAACTGTTGGTGGCCTTAGCGCTGATGCCCCGGTGTTTGCGGCTGTCGGAGCGGAGCCTGGGTCGGTGGACGATTCAGTCATTTCTTACGCTTCAGTTTTGAACGCGGCTCCGGGTGTTCAGCCTTCGACCTATCCTTCAGCTCACGTTAATGTTCGGGGCGGTATAAACTACCGGAGTTCTGGTACAGGGAGTACTACTGTTCCGAGGGTCGTTGCGCCTGCCTCTAATAGTGGGCAGCCTCCCGTGGCCTCTAATTTGGATCGTTCCGGCCAAAGTGGCCGCCGTCGCCCTCGCATTAGAGGTTCTGGTGGGAATTTCTCTATGGGTACGTTGCACTTACAGCCCACGACGACCGCGGCTTGGTCGTGTCATTTAGCGTTCCACTTATACGTTTTCGCCCACGGCGACCACGGTCGTTTAGTGTAGTGGAACGGTTTTTGTGATCTTTGTGGGCGTGCTAACGTCATTTTGAATTTTCATATTCAAATTTTAAAATGTAAATCTTGATGTTGGTACCCTTACAAGTTTTGCACAAATTATTATGATGAACTATTAGAACAGAGCAAGTACAAGTTTACTTTTGTATATTGCTATGAAAATGAAAATATTTTTATGAAAGAAAAACAACATTATTTTATAACAAGTTATGGGAAATAAGTTCACAAGTTAACTAAAGAATAATATATTTATATATTTTAATTTGATAAACAATTTTCACTATCGGCATTATAAAATGCTATTTTTTTAGAATCCATTCTAAAACTTTCAAATTTGCGCGCGAAAAAACTTTCACGATCACGGCAACCCACCTTTTACAGTGGGGCTTCGTGGTCGTGGTGGGCTAGCAATCGGTGACGTCATTGATGATGTTTTGAGCTCGACCGCAACGACCACGGCTTTAGGTGGAACGCTTAAAAGTCGCCCGTGGTCGACCGTGGGCGTCGTGGTCTGTAAGTGGAACGTACCCTATATCGGGAACTGCTCGCCGAAGGTGGTTCCATGTAAACAACCTTGCGCCTAATACTACGAACCAGCAGGTTGTTGAGCATGTCAGGGTTCTAACGTTTTTAATAAATCTAATCCAATAAGTCCTTGGTATTTATTGTTAAAATTAAAAATATAAAATTTATGTATCAATTTAGGGTCAGTTACATTAGGTAAATTGATGTGGGCCACCTCGTTATGGTGACTAGTTTGATGAGCTGTTTGAATTTTAAAGGTTCCTGTACAATTTGATTTGGAAAATATTTGTAAGCAATATCTTGATTGATTAATGACTTGGTTGACCCTGTATCTAACATTATTTTTGATTTTATTTCCGGAATTATGATATACGGTAATTTTGTACCAGACGTTGTGTTCAGGTTTATGATTTGTGCTATTTCACGTGCTTTACGAAAATTTACATTTATTTCCGAATTTGCTTCTTCTGTTGTTTGTCAAGGTAATTCATTTTCGACGGCTTCTTCAAAGTATTGGTCATATTCGGTATTTTCGTCAAATTCTTCTTGATTTTCTTCGACATCTTGGTAGAACAATTCTTGTGACGTCCATCTAGGTGCTGAAGGATATTTTGATTTACGTGTATTTGTAGCAAATCACACCCCTATCGTTGGGTTTTCTAAATTAATTCACGACCCCGTGTTTGCTTTTTAAATAATTATTAAATGTTGTTCCTTGAACGATGTCCCAAGTGAAGTTTTGAGATGCTTCACGGCTTAGAAACCCAATGCTGACAAAATTAGTTCTTGTAATTAAAAGAGAATATTTATTTTTTAAACTGCCACCACTCTTGAAATTACATTGTGTAGAACTCACTTTGATCAACATTGTTAGAACATCCTGGTAGCTGTCCGAATTCTGGATTTAAGGCCCCAAATCCCGCCGGAAACAGGGCGCAGTGGCTCACGTTCGCCTTGAAAGACTGTCTGCACCGTTTAATCGTGTTGATGATTTATTGCTTATAATTGAAATACTTTTGATAATATTTAAATCAATCTATTAAATTTTAATAAAAATACAAAATTCCTAAAAATAAAATAAAATACAAGTTCCCTAAGTGAGAATATAGAAATATTCGAACATCAAATACCTTTGACTTTTGTATACGTTAAATCTTACACCCATAGATTTAATTAATTCAATTTAGTTATAAAAAACATTTCTCTTACCAAAATTATTGTTAAGGATATTTGAACTTGTTACACATATCAATTTAAGAACAAATTTAAAATCAATCCCAATTCAATTTTAATGCTCATAACCTTTGCTGGGGCAGCATATACAATTGTCCAAGAGGAAAAGAAATAGAAAATTTTCTCCTTAACAATGATGACATATACATATTAAATAATGGAGAACCTACACATGTTACAATAGCAAACGGCACACTAACTGCAATAGATCTTAGTTTTTCTACATCTTCAATATATTTGAAACTTGACTGGACAACACATATGGATCCATGTAACTCCGATCATTTCCCAATAATAATTAAACATAAAAAAGATGTAACATTGGACGAAACAGTAACAAGATATAATTATAACTTAGCGAACTGGGAAATGTGTACAAGAGAAACTGAGATCCTACATAGTACCTCCCAGTCTAATGAAGAAAACATAGAAAAATTATATCAAACTATATAAATTATAATGCAAGAGAAAAAGCAATTCCAAAACAAATTATAAAACGAAAACCCAAAAAAGTTCCGTGGTGGAATACTGAAATATCCCAAATCCTACGACTTAGGAAGAAACATATAAAAAAATACAAACAATATAGAAATATAGAAGATCATCCTTTATAAAAAATATCGTGCAAAGGCACGTTTGGAAATAAAAAAAGCAAAAAATACCTCTTGGAATAATGTCATAAATACAATACATCCCAATACTCCTGTCAAATTAATGTGGAAAAACATAAACAAAATAAAAGGATCCCAAACTCCTCAAAATAATAATACAATTCAGGCAATAGATATAAATAACTCTATTTCGTTCAATAAAAACAAAATATGCGAAGAATTTGCAAATCATTTTGAATATGTTACCGATGACGAACACTATAACACCGAATTTTTAGAATATAAAAAAGAACAAGAAAAAAATGACATACAATTTGACCCCTGTAACCAAGAAAAGTATAATAAACCATTCACAGAAAATGAATTAAAAACAGCTAAAAATAAAACCAAACACACCACTCCAGGATCAGACAATGTACATGTAAATATGATAAAGAATCTACACGAAACTGCAATTCAATTCTTACTAGAAATATATAATAATATATGGGAAACTCACAAAATCCCTGCAACATGGAAACATTCTAATATTATCCCTATTTTAAAACCACAAAAAAACAAACTAAAACCTGATAGCTATAGACCAAAATCTTTGACTAGCCATTTAGGAAAAATAATGGAACGAATGGTACTTTGCCGATTAATATGGTTTTTAGAGTCGAATACACTATTAACCGATAACCAAAATGGATTTAGACCTAAACGTTCGGCAATTGATAGCTTAATCATACTCGATACTATAATTAAGAATGCCTTTGCAATGAAACAGAATGCCAATGCGGTATTTGTTGACTTTGAAAAGGCATTCGATACCATATGGCGATACAAAATCATATCAAACTTAAAAAAATGGAAAGCAAGCGGAAACCTTCCAAAATACATCAAAGATTTTCTAACTAATAGAACATTTGATGTGAAAATAAAAGAATTATTCTCCACCAAACGAAATCAAAAGAATGGAATTCCACAGGGATCAGTTATCAGTGCTGTGCTTTTTAACATCGCCATTAGTGGCATATCTGAAATGTTTCCTGGCTCCAATACACTACAGTTTATATGCAGATGATCTCATTTTTTATATAATGTCGTCCAGTCAACGATACTCACAAAAATTACTTCAAAACACCATATATAAACTACAAGAATGGTGTGAACACAATGGACTGAAGATCTCCATTCCCAAAACAAAATACATCTCATTTCATAAAAGAAAACCGCACCAACTAAACCTACAAATAAATGCAGAACTAATACAACGTACAGAATCCCATCGATTCCTTGGACTACTGTTTGATGATAAACTTAAATGGAAAAATCACATAATGCAATTAAAATCACAATGTATAAATACCCTAAACATCTTAAAAATAATCAACAACAAAAATGAAGGACCTAACCGTATTATTATGCATCGACTCTACAACACAATTGTTCGCAGCAAATTAGATTATGGATGTATAATCTATAACTCTGCAAAACATAACTATTTAAAACTTCTTGATCCCATACAAAACAATGCCCTACGCATAATAACAGGCGCATATAGAACAACCCCCGTGACTAGCCTACATTGCGAACTTGGAATACATACCTTAAATGACAGAAGAATATTCCTAACAATAAAATACTACAGTAAAACATTGGAAAAAATTACAACTCAAGTATATAGAAAAATAACAGATAACAGTCAACTTCAATTCTATGAAAATAATCCACGATTAGCTAAACCAATGGCAGCAAAAATAAAAACTATCCTGCAGCATTATAATGTTCCACATGTAGTGTTGGATAGCGTGGTTCCTGCGAAGGTCGTAAATACTCCTTTTTGGTCTCAACAACAAATAAACATAAACTTTGAATTAAACAAGCTTAAGAAAAATAACACCATACCGATTATTTATAATCAAATGACTTGCGAAATAATCAATAAAAATTATCAAAACTCCATCCAAATCTACACTGACGGATCAAAAACCAAAACCTCCACATCTTGTTCGGTAAAAATCAACACATCCCAAGCAATAGGATATAAATTACTTGAACTGAATTCAATCTTCAGTGCAGAAGCTATAGCCATCAAATTAGCTTTAGATGAAATTTTACAAAAAAATAATTATTGCAAACTAAAATATCTTATAATTAGCGACTCATACAGTGTTCTGAAAGCAATGGACAATCCACACACAAATGAGGCCATCATACACCAAATTCGAGAAAATACTTTTACGTTGCAGAATTCAGGTACTTTGGTAGAGTTTCTTTGGGTTCCATCCCACATGGGAATCCGGGGAAATGAGGAAGCTGATGCTGCTGCAGCAGATGCACACCTCAATCCTGAAGTCATACTTACTACAACCAGCCGAGATATCCAACATCTAATAAAAGATAGTATTAAAAAACAAACGGAGACTACCTGGAATACCCTGCTACATAACAAGCTAAGAGAAGTTAAAAAACAATACATGGAATGGCAAACTTCAAATAGATCCAAAAGATTAGAAGAGATAATTCTAACTCGACTCAGAAGTGGTCACTCCAAAATCACGCATGCATACCTACTAACAAGAGAACAACCCCCGAAATGTGAGATATGCAAAGTAAACTTAACCATAAAGCATCTACTGGAAGAATGTCAACAGTATGAAGAGAAACGAAAACGGGCTGGCCTTGAAAAGAACATTAGTGACATACTAGCAGACAATGAAGAGACAGTAAAAAAATTGATAACATTTATAATGGACTGTGGACTGAATGGACAAATATAAATGACCCTAACGAAAATATAAAAAATAAATAAATTGTAAATATGCGTAATGACCGTAGTAGTTAAAAACGCTTTATTATATTTAAAAAAAAATCCCAATGTTTAATTAAGACAAATGGACCCGCACAATGTCCCAAAATAATGGCCCCGAAATGGCCCGAAATTAAGATGGACCGACCACCGTGGTCGGTCCTTTTTGGACTCTATGAATTATTATCAATTCTGACAACTAATTGATCTAATTTAATTAGTGCAACGGTTTATATGCAATTTTGGATTTTCTCCCGTGTGGGTGAAAATCCACTCCACTTAAGATGCGTACGTGATTTTAGACGAAGATTAGACAGAAAAGATTCGTCTCCACGTGTCGTCTTAATTTGTTTATTTATTATTAATTTTTGTTAGGTGTTTATTTCTTGTCTGGACACTTAGGATTTGCAGACGCGAGAAGTGTTATTATTGCGGCATTTCGATAAGTAATCTGATGAAATTTTTTCTTACCCATCCGAAAATTTATTTGTATAAATCGCATTACGTTAATTTATGAAAGGAACAGAGGTTTTCAAAAGTTTTTACTTATCGACCTACTGCATAACAACTAGAAATTTAACCCTTAAATTTCTGGGTGTTACATATTGCCCGATGACGTATCCATAGGTTCGGGTTGATAGGAATTCGATTGTCTGCCTTCAAATCTAGGCCCATTAAATTGTTGAGGACGTTGACCCATTTGTTGGAATCTGCCTGATGATTGCGGATTAGATTTAGTTTGCGCGAATTTAGGTGGATTAATTCGTGAAATATTAGATTGCTGTGGCGAAAATTGGTTAAAATATTGTTTTGGTTGATTAAAATTTGCTTGCCAAATTACCGGTTGTTGCCGTGGAAAGTTTTGTTTTTGCTGCTGATGAAAATTGGAGTTTGTAGCTGGGTGCGATATTATTGGTTTGATAGGTTGAACTGGAGTTTTCTTTTCGATTGGATGGTAATTTCGTTGGAAGTTGAGTGTGTTGGTTTTGTTTTGAGAATACATGAAATTTTCTTCTTCTGTGACGTATTTCATTGCTTCTTCTAAATTTTTTGGATTTTTTAATCTCACAACTAAGCCTATTGTCCGTGTAAACCTTGGAGATATGTTTGTAGAGATAAATCATCATAAATTTTTGTTTTTACTAATCTAATATTGGGGTTGTTTTCTTTCAATTGCAAATTAGTTAGTAGTAAACTGCGTACATCACAAAGGTGATTGTGATTTTTGTGGTTTTAAACTCATCAAATCGCGTAATAAACAATTTTCATCACGTTGATCTCCAAATTGTTGAATCAGCAGTTCTTTGATATTACCCCAGGTTGTAGCATTTTCTCTAGTTGCAATTAAGGTTAAAGCCCGACCTTCGAGTTTACTGATAATGACTTGAATGAGTTGGTCATCTATGTTTCTCGCGGGGTCATTGGTTGCATATTTACGTAGAAACGCTCACAAGCTGTAGTAAATATTGATAAATAATTAGAATTATTAGCTCTTGAAAATTTATATAAATATAATATCAGTAATGAGCTAAAATAAACTATATTATTAATAATAACTATATAAATAACTATATAATTAATATATAATATATCTTGAAAAAGAGAGTATCCACTCTCGAAAGCTCGAAAATATTAGTTTATTGATTTATAGTTTATTTTAGCTCATTACTGATATTATATTTATGTAAATATTGATAACGTTGTTGGATTACCATCGTACTTGGGTACTAATACTAAGCTGACGTTGAATTTATCGAGTTGAGCCATTATAATTACGTTATTTTCAATTTGATTATTAGAATTATTCAATACAATAGGATTGACTGATTCGCTTGCTATGATAGGGTTTATTGGAATTTCGGGACTAATTTCAATACTCAAGCCGCTAAATAAATCACTAATTTCTATTTCGGACATTCAGAAAAAATAATAATGAAAAAATTATTGAGCATACTTACGCTAGAATTGCCAAGATTGTTGAGATCGTTGCAAATCTCTTCATAATCTTGATTTGATTTATTTGTTGAAACTTTGCGTTTTCTTTCTTGAATTTTTTTTGTGGACTGCCCTTTTGGGTTTCCTTCGTTGTAGTTCACTTTATTTTAATCACTTTTTATTTATCTCGCGTCGCGATTGTTTTAAAAAAATAGTTTTTATGCACTTAAAATTTATTTTCACTTGTTCGGTTAGTAAATCGTTGAAACGAACGGCCTTAAGCGCGTATTACATTATCACATTTTGGTCGCATTTTCGTTCAACTTTCTTGTCAAATGTTTGACGAAAAGTTGAACCAAAGTTTGATGAAAATTTTTGGGTGGGGATATGTTTGTGGTGAAACTGGCAACTAAACCTAGAAATGTGCCTAGGTTGGCACAAGCGTAGCTTTGCAGCAATGCGCATGATTATTCAAAAGTTTGATGGAAAAGTTGAACGAAAGTGTGACACGCGCTACTTTTTGTTTGACCAAAGTTTGACGAAAATGTGATAATGTAATACGCGCTTTAGAGATTTTATCTAAGGCCTGTAACCAATCCTACCGACTGCGCCAGTTACGTGTTTCAATGTGCCTTTATTAAAAAAAAAACACAATTGAATATAACAATTTATTGAATTATAAATATGTTGATTCTAGATCGTAATTACAACTGCTACTATTCTAAGTTTTACATCCTTATATAATATAATAATAATAATAATGTTTATTTACGGAGTGAATCCTTATAACTTTACATTCTATACAAAACAAAAAACAAGAAAATAAAAGGTAATTCTTTTAAATACTAAGATCCTTTCTTAGTTGAGTTTTAAGCCTACTTATTGAGTTGGCAAAAAAATCAATCTTGATTGAATTGGCGAGAGTCATTATTCTGTCTGTAGGTGAGTGCATTCCATAACTTGTCCTATGGAAGTCGGATAGGAAAAGGTCCGGTTTTCGTACCGCACATGAATGAGCCCAAAAGTTGATTGATTGTAGGAGAGCTGGACAGTCGAACAGATAATTCAATAATTTGTACAGAAAGCACATGTCCAAGTACTTTCTCCTATTTTCTAATCGAGATAAGCCCAGGTAGCCAAGCAATAAGTCGTAATCACTCTGCTCCGACGAGATGTGAAACTTATAACAAACGAATTTCACATACCTTCTTTGTAGTTGTTCAATACGAGTCGTAAATGTGGATTGGTAAGGATTCCATACTGTAGAGCAATATTCCAGATGAGATCTGACATAGGCGGTAAATAATAAGTTTAGGACTCTCAGGCTAGTGAATTCATGAGAATGTCTTAGGATGAAGCCCAACATTCGATTTCCCTTAATAATAATATTATTAATGTGCGATTTAAAACAGAAATTCGACTCCACAGTCACACCTAAGTCCTTGATGCTGGAAACGGATTCGATCACATTACCTAGCAAGCGATAAGTGTGACCGGTACGATTTCGTTTACGAGTAAAGCGCAGATGCTTACACTTAGAAATGTTTAGATCAATAAAATTCGCACTGCACCACGATTCAAAAGAGCGAAGATCGTCAACAATTAGATTAAAATCATCTTCGGAATTAGAGACTCTAAAGATTTTTAGGTCATCTGCGTAAAGCAAAAATTTGCAATTCTTGAAGACTTCTTTAACGTCATTAATATATATAATGAATAGCAAAGGGCCAAGATGGGAACCTTGAGGGATTCCTGATTTGACAAGTATTTCGCGAGAGTAGGAATTATTGATCTTCACCTTTTGCCGTCGATTAGATAGGTAAGATTCAATCCAGTTAAGTATGTTGATACCGAAGCCTAGCTTACCCAATTTGAAAATAAGCCTTCCGATATGGACACGATCGAATGCCTTGGTGAAATCTGTGTAAATACAATCAACACTTGATTTCGATTCAAGATTATTTATTATATATTCAGAGAATGTACATAAATTTGTTGCTGTAGAGCGGTGTTTGAAGAAACCGTGTTGCTCATCGATAATCATACTCTTGACTGACCAAAAGAGCTTATCAGTGATTATCCCTTCAAAGAGTTTGGGGATCACTGATAATATGCTTATCGGCCTATAATTCCCCACATGTAAGCGATTTTTACCCTTAAAAACAGGCGTGATAGATGAAATCTTCCAAGCACTGGGAAAGCAGGATGATTGCAAAGATTTATTAAATAGCATTGTTAAGGGTTTAAGAAGACTTTCGGCACAATTCTTGACAAATATCGCAGGGATACCATCAGAACAAAGGTTGTAAGAAGATTCAAGAGAGCATAGTTTTTCGGCTACTTCCTCTTCACTAATAACAATATTCATCAAATTAACACTGTCAACCAGTCGAGAGTCCCATTCCGTATTGGCTACATTGTTAGGATGATCGCAGTAAGCGCATTCAAAAGAATTAGCAAATAGGTTAGCTATGTCAGTAGCATTATCACAGCAGTTAGCTGCGTCATACATTTTTGAAGGGATGTTTCGATCACTGATTTCCAACTTCGATTTAAAGAATGACCAAAATTGCTTGGGAGAGTTGTTCAGAATGTTGTGCTCGACATCAATAATATGATTCTTCCTATCGAACTCGATAGCAAGTTTGCATTCTTTTCTTGCTAACGTAAAGCATTGATATGTGCCTGCTGCAGGGGCCTGCTTGTACAACTTATGCAGGTATTTCTTATTATGAATCAACGATTTGGTGCGTTTACTTATCCAGGTTGGAAAATTATCACATTTTTCTTTTTTGAGTCTTTTGGGAATGAAAGATTCAATTAGATTGATATTTATTATCTTTTTTCCAACCCTTATTATTTAGTGTAATTGCTTATTGGCTTATGAGGTCCAATTGTAGAATGGATGATGCTATTAAATGTAGTAACACATTCTTCAATGGATGAGAGGCCTTCAATAAAATTCCAATTGGTAAGATTCAGGTTGTCGTTAATAATGCTGTAAGGAGCGTTTTTAAAATCAAAGTACTGAAAGTGACTTTCCGATTTGAGAATTTCAATGCCAAGATCTAAGAAGGTGATAATCAATGACGGATGATTAATATCTGCTGGAGTACTTAAAGGTAAAGTTTCCTCGACTAACAGGTGGTTACGGTTGTAAAAAACAAGATCAAGAATTACATTATTGGAATTATGTACGGAGTTGAATTGTGAGAAACATTTAGCTGATAACTCATCGCAAACAATTTCCTCAACTAGTGAAGATACATTACCCGCTGATAATGCAGTTGTGTAATCGTCAGATTGCCAAGATAGTTTAGGTAGGTTGTAATCACCCACAATACAAATTTTATGCTCCGGGAATTCTTCAGTAAAATTGTTCACTTGCGTTATATGACTATTGTAAACAAGTTCAGAAGAATGTGGAGGAATGTAAGTGGCACAAAGTAACAATTTATCATTAGGTAGGTTTATCGAAACCCACACTTCTTCTCGATGTTTGATTAGAGCTGGAATCATATGTGAAAATAAAGATAAAGATTTTGCTACAGCTACGAGCACACCACCACCAAGTAGTTTGTGACTAGTAAGGCTTGATCTATCACTGCGATAAACCGTGTATCTATTGTCGATGAACTCGCTATTGTTAAATTGATCCGATAACCAAGTCTCGGTTAATACGATTATCGGATAGTTTTCGTTTAGTATACTTACATATAAATTATTAAGTTTCGTACGTAAGCCACGAACATTTTGATAAAATATTTTTAATTGTTGGCATTTGCCAATGGAATCCGAAAATTTGAATTGCTGATATGGCGATTCACATTATTCGGCCTTTCAAAGAACATTTTTACGGCCATACCAGCTGGCCAGAACGAAGGTTCGAGTAACTGCTTCGAGAACGCTGAGTCAATTGTAATCTTAAAGGAGCTGTAATGCTCCGGAAACTTCGACTGCAATTTCAAAACGGACATATTTGGCTTATTGTTAGCTGGAACGATATCTAATTTATTTACAATATAATCTAATACCTCCGATTCGATAACGGAGGGACTTACTCGAGTAAGATGGATTTTCGAGTTGTGGAATCTACGAGCTATTGCCGTAAAACCAACAGGTGTATCAACATTATTAGATGGTTCATTGGAACCTATAATAAGGTCACGTTTCTTACTACGGTTCGGAGCACGATTTTTAACTTTATCAATCCCATCCTTATTATTTCCAACATTATTAGCAGCTACGACAGACGACTTAACCTCACTTCCTGCAACATCAATATTTGAGTATGCGTTCCACGCTAGTTCAACTCTAGGCGAGAGGGGTTGTACCGTCATCCGTGCGGGGGGAATAGTTTGTACTTCCGACATGGGGTGGCACTGCTAGATAAAAATATGACAACTTTCACTATTTACCATGCGCTAACAAATTTCCAAAATGGCTAATGGAAGATATACAACATATACAACATGGAAACTATAACTGCAGAGAATTATATTATATTATATTTATATAATATTGCAATATAATAGTGCTGCCCTGTGTTAGTGTGTACATCTGATGTGTGTTTTTAAATTTAAATTTAAAAATTTTTATTTTTGTGATGGTCAACTTCACTGAAGAAAAATTTGTGTGTAGATACTAGAATGAGTAATATCTGGTAAGTTATATTATTTTTAATTTGTTATTAATTTATTACAATATGAAATTTTGTTTAGGGATTGCTACATTGATGATGAATAGGTACTGCAGATTTCTTGTTATTTTTTGATAAGTTGTTCGATTCTTTAAATGGAACAAGCATAAAACATTCGGAAGGCAAACTTCTAAAGGTTGCTGTTACCTCGACTTCACCCTACCATGACTTTTGGATAGAAGCAATTCAAATTTTAGAAACCATAAGTTTTCAAAAGGGAACGAAAAAATATGTACCTTCCACAGTTAAAAATTGGATTTTTACTATTAAGGTATAATCATTTTGCAAGTTTTAATATTTTATTTAACTAACTCTTATATTAATTTTTAGACATTCCGCTATGTATGGAGAATGCTGAAAGAGGATGGTTTTAAATTTCTTTCGATACGAAATATTAATCAAGATCATTAATTTACTGTGTCCAATTATATGTCAAGTCATTCGCCGGGGGCCAATTGTAAAAAGTATGATTTTTGGATCTTTGTTAAAGTTGGATTTTTAAATGCATTAAAAAGTATTTTATTATCAGATGCAACCTCCGACAACGAAGATACTGTGATTTTTTTGTTTTAGTTGTAAAATGTATTGTTATGTTGTAATGCTCCGCTTGGGGGAGTCAGTGGGTGGATTGAGTAGCTCATCGGTTCCCACTTTTTTGAGTTATTTTTATGTTTCATTTGTAAAATGAATTGTTATATTTGGATTTATAAGCTCTAAAAACATGTAAACAAAGCATTACTTAATGAGGCTTTACAAACTTGCATTGATTTGATTGAAAAAATTCTAGCAGCTTTTTGTAGCCTAATTAAGCTTTACAAAATGCTGCTAGAATTTTTTCAATCCAATCGAAACAAATCCTAGCAGGTTTTGGTCAAGCCTCATTAAGTAATGCTTTGTTTACACGTTTTTAGAGCTTATAAATGTTTTAAAATGTTTTCTTTAGAAATAAAAAGACATTGTTGAAAAGAAACATTGTTTTTTAGTTTTTCTGGGTATTGTTTAAAATTGTAAATATTAGTGGAAATTTTATTATTTTATTACAAAAATTATACTGGAAAAGTTTCCACTAATATTTACAATAAATATAAAATCTTGAATATATAATGTATATTATTTAAATTCCCGCCGATTTTATTGCGCCATTAGCAGCGCTTCTCGTGATGTCAGTATGAACTATTACTTGGTCACAAAAATTGGTGGGAGTTCAACATCTATAGTAACTATCTCTCTCATCTATGATGCGTTCATACCAGTATCAAGTGCTGTGTCCAGTGGTAGGTCGGATAGCGTCATTGAGCGACGCGAAAGTTCGCTCACCTTTTCTAGCAACAAACCGTTACTTAGCGATTTCTCTTGCGTCATTGAGCGACGCGAAAGTTCGCTCACCTTTTCTAGCAACAAACCGTTACTTAGCGATTTCTCTTGTATAAGATCGCTCATAATCTGAATTTGTTGTTTTAAACTGTTGATCAAATCAGCGTAAACCGTTGAGGGGTCGTTCGAGCACCAATTAGTTAAAGTTTCATTGTCTTTATACTTATCTGGCAACTTCTTGTTAATTAGTAAATCAATTAAATCGTCTTTCTTCATTTTTTGTAATTCTGTTGCTAATTTATTATTTTCTTGAGCCATCTTGATGGTAAAAATAAATCAAAATATTAACACGTTGGTCAAAATAAAACAAAATATTAACACGTTGGTATCACTATAAGCACATAACCTCAACACGTCCGTTCACGTTCACGTTCACAATCGTTATTACGTTCACAATTGTTAACACAAATTACATTCTTAAGATATCGAATTTCTAAGTAAAGTAGAAAAGCTCAAATTGAAAATAATTAAACTAACACGTTTAACACGTTGGTCAAAATAAAACAAAATATTAACACGTTGGTATCACTATAAGCACATAACCTCAACACGTCCGTTCACGTTCACGTTCACAATCGTTATATGACGATTATAATATTATAATATAAATATAAATAATGCTTAGGTACATGGGACCATCGTCCGGTGAACTTTACATTTTGTTGATCATATGCATTTTGTCACGTTCTTGTTTTCTTAGATAACTACATCTCAGTTTAAATATCGAATTTATAACATAATGCATAATTTAATTAATTATATTTTATTTCTGAATAACAAAAATATTGAATGACATCACACGTGCACACTTCACGTGCAGGAGAGATTTTATTCTCTGGTTGAGTATTAGCTACAATTTTTTTTTATAATAATTGTATGGTTTCATTTTGCTACTGTTTCAGAGCAATTATTGTTGAGTTGGTTGTGTATCCACACCAAAGTTTTTTTTGTATTTAAAAATTCGTTGAGCTAGCTATAATTTTTGAATTATATGCTTATTTTGTTAGATTAGAAATAATCTATTATTGAGTTTTTTGTTTAATTGGAAAAATAAACACTTTTGAGTTAGTTGCAACTATGTGTTGTATAATTTTTTTATTAGTCTTTTTGATTATTTTTGATTTGATATTTGATGATTTTTGATTGACTTACCTCTTCAGGTACATAATTCTGAGCTCTCCCGTGTTAGGAGCGTTAAGTTTCTGGGACTTAATATTTGTGAGACTCTACGATGGGAGAATCATTGTCGTGCGGTTACTGGTACACTTGGATCTGTCTGCTACCAGATTAGATCACTCTCGGCTGTCTTAAGCCTCTCGGTGTTGAGGTCTTTTTATTTCGCGGAGGTGCAGTCACGGCTGGTGTATGGCCTCATTTTCTGGGGAATGTCGGGTCATGCGCGACAGGTGTTTTTGATGCAGAAGCGTATATTGAGGTGTATGGTGGGTGCTTATCGCTGGGAGTCCTGCAGACCACTCTTTCAGGATTTGAATATTTTAACACTGCCTTGTCTATACATCAAATCCATTGCTGTATTTGTGCGGGACAACTTCGATAGCTTTCAGACTGCCTCAGATATTCACAGCCACAATACCAGATTTGGAAGGCAACTTCTGCTCCCTACACACCGACTTGACCTCACTGATAAGAGTCCACGGTGCATGGGCGTCAGGATTTATAACAAATTACCTGCCGACATTAGAAACGCTGCTACTGGTAAGCTTTTTAAGTCGAAGCTTCACAACATGCTTTTACTCGGCTGTTACTACGATGTTGCTGAATTTCTAGCCTCAGTTTAGTTCGGGTTGGATGTTTTTGTATGGTAACGATTATGTAACCCATTGTATGGTTTCCTATTTTTCATGTAAACTGCCTTTGTTATAATGTTTATGTAAGTTCATACTGTCTTGGAACAAGTACTTCTGTTTGACCTGTAAATCCATGTATCTGCGATTTATGTAATAAATATTATTATTATTATTATTATTATTAATCGAGACCTCTTTCTTGGATTTTAAGTTTTTTTATCAACATATTGCATAATGGAGTAGATGCAACCGATTCATTTAGAAGCGGAAGAGCTTGAATACGAATTAAATATCCAAGAGGTAATTTCGGGACGCAAAACTATTAACTCAAAACGTAAAATTTTACACAGTTTTCTTCAGAAGGAAAGTAAGAATCCTAAATATAATTATACTTCTTTACGAACAACCGAAGTTTAATTTTGAACTTGAGAGTGAGATAATAAATAAAACGTTGGTATCGCTGTGTACACTAATTTTGGAATTTGAAGGAGGTTTACCAAGCGATTCGACTTATAAACGAATTCAATCACACTTAATACATATTACCAATCGAACAAAACGTTTGGCACTTCATGAAAACGGGGACAATTCAGAAGAAATTAAAACTTTTAAAAATAAATCGTACGCTACATGCTTAGAATTAGAGAGAGATTTACAGGCAAAAATTGTTCGCGAAACTCTAGCGATTGCCGCAAACGGTACGATACATTTAGATCGAAGTATGCCAACAGCTTCAGTTAATACCGTTATAACAAATCTAAATTCAAAATGTTATCCGGTGCACAAATGGAATATTAAGTATGACGGCAACCCTGCTAATTTGTATTCTTTTTTGGAAGAGATTGAGGAATTAAGAATTTCTCGTCGAGTTAGTGAACCTGATATGTTCCAATCAGTTCATGAGTTATTTGAGGGTCCGACAAAGAATTGGGTGCGACAAAATAAATCAAGTTGTGCAGATTGGGGTTCATTTATAACTTTATTAAAACATTTTTATTTGCCAGAAGATCCTAACGAACAATTATGGATCCAAATAAAGGCTCGTATGCAAGGGACACGAAAACCTACTCATGTTTATGTTGCGATAATGGAGACTCTTTTTAGTAGGTTATCTATTACGCCATGCGTGGCAACAAAAATTAAACAAATTAGATGTAATCTGCTTGAAAATATTGGCAACCTTTAGCTTTAACTAAAATTGAGACCATATCTGAGTTACTGGAATATTGCCGTACGATTGACGAGGAAGAAGCGAGACGTAAAAATGCTCGATTAAGAGCAAAATTTGATTGTGTTTCATTAGAGTCTAATCTAGCGTATGTAGAGACGTCTTCAACAGCTTCCTCCGCAGCCGCCAATACTAAAAATTATTTAGATAATAAGCAGCGCACTAATTTTGATCATAATATTGCCAGACCAGGTCCTAATAAAACGGCAGAAGTTGTAAATAAAGGCGCATCAAATTTAACGTGTTGGAATTGTAAGGGTTTTGGACACACATTTCCTAGTTGTCCGAGCACGGGACTCTGTCCCGAAAACAGGCAGAGGAGGTGAACTATTGTGGTCGGAGTTTATTTCAAAGTAGTTATAAGACCAATAATTCAAAGTTATTTTATTCTAGTAGATTTAGAGATGTATATAGTAGTAATAGTAGCGTTAGTCAAAAATTAAATTCCAAAATTAAACTAGATAAAGAGCATTCCGTAAACAATATTTCTAACACCCAACATGATTTTGAGTTAGTGCACAGAAAGGGTAAGCTGAATGTAATACCAGATGCTTTATCTCGTATCCATCCAGCGCATGACGCTATTGATTTTAATTTAAACAGTTTAGATACTTATTATGTACAGTTGAGAGACGATATACTCAAATATCCGGGAAGGTATCCTCAATGGAAGGTTGAAAAAGATTATGTTTATAAACATGTAGCTTCTAAAATTGCGTTGCGTACTAACATCTCTGAGTGGAAACTACTAGTGCCAAAGGAGTATCGTGATAAGGTCCTTCAGACGTGTCATGATGATCCGACTTCCGAAAAATGCGCCAAGATATAATCAAATATATTAAGCGTTGCGTTGCGTGCAATGAACAAAAGGTTTAAAATCAGCTTCCTTCTGGTTTAATGGGTAGTGAGAAAAACGTTCAATTTCCATGGCAAATAATTTCGACAGATATAATGGGACCCTTACCTAGAACTAGCAAAGGAAATTGTTATTTATTGGTGGTTACAGATTGGTTAACCAAATATGTTGTTTTACATCCTTTAAGACAGACAACTGCCTTAAAGAGAATAGTATTGCGCGATTCATAGAGGAACAAATATTTTTAATTTATGGAGTTCCACAATTCGTTATAATATGTGGTAACGGTGCACAATTTGCGGGTTCAGTTTTCAAAAAATTATGTGCCGATTATCGCGTCCAGAAAATATTGTTTAATGCACGCTATCACTCCCAGTGCAATTTTACAGAGCGTGTTAATAGAACTATAGGCTCAGCTTTGCGTAGTTATCTCACAGATAATCATCGACAGTGGGATAAAAATATTCATAAAATAGGTTTTGCGCTGAGAACAGCTGTTCACGAAAGTACGGGTCACAGTCCCGCGTTTTTAAATTTTGCACGCAAGGTTCCGGCCTCTGGAGATTATTATGGTAGAGTTTAGAACACTAAAAATCTTATGCTCAATCCCGTGGGAGCAAAAGAAATAGTTAGTGGGTTTAAAGGTTTTGAGGACATATTTGAAGATATCAAAAAGCGTATTTCTGCCGCTCACCAACGTAACGCTTTGCGTTACAATTTGCGAAGAAGAGAAGTTCAATTTGAGGTTGGTGATCGCGTGTGGAAAGTTAATAAAGTATTGTCGAACGCGGCAAATTATTTTTCAGCCAAATTGGCACCCAAATTTGTTTTATGTACGGTAGTAGGAAGGAAGGGTAAATTAGTTTACTCGCTTAATGATAAAAACGGAAATTTCGTGGGAGATTGGCATGTTAGTGATCTTAAACCGTATTTGGGATCTAATTCAGATGTATCAGTGAGTTAGCGTTAACCTTTAGTTTAAGTTTAATTATTTAAATGCTGTGTAAATAGTTTTGCGTTTTGTATCATAATTAACTAGTTTTTTTGTCTTTGCTGTTATTTTAGTTGTTTAGAAAATGATCATTTCGTATTAATTATCATGACTTTTCGTCAGACGTGACGACCTGTCTCTAGGTGGAATTTCGATTTCTAGTAGTTTATATATTTTTTTTAAATATTTTCTTTGCAAAATCTATGAATTTCAAGACTGACTTCATGATGGTAAGAGACATTACCTAATTTTGACTTTTTATCGTATTATGTCTTTCCTATTCTGACTGCTTTTAAGCCGTGTTATACGCGTTAGTTATAGCACTACTTCATGAATGTCCAAGCTTCCTTTTCTGTAGACGGTTCTTGATTGAACTCCGCATTATCTTAGATTTTAAATCCCTTTTTGCAGCAGATAAGTACAGTAATAATTTTTTAATTTCCATTTTCCGATTGGTATGTAAATAGTTCTAATGTTAATTAGATGGGTTTCTTGGTGTTAGGTAAAATTTTCGTCCTTGCCTTCAAATTTTTTTAGGAGGAGGGTAGTGTAACAATTATTTTTACACCGTCCGGTATATATTTTATTTATTTATTTTCCCAATTTTTCAATTGAGCAGGCGCGCGATTTAGCGATTGCGAAAAAGTAGTAGACTGCACTTTATCTCAAACCTTTGTTGAGATATTTTGAAACTTTCAATATTTTGGAAATCCCGGTACACGTCGTTTCGGCGAGAGCGATTCGGCAACGTATATTCGGCGATGGTCAATTCGGCGACCCAAAATTCGGCTACGTCACTTTCGGCGATTCCAATTCGGCACCGGCATTTCGGCGATTCTCGTTCGGCGACAGAAAATTCGACTACGTCGATTCGGCGACGGAAAATTTATTTAAGTGTTAATATTTATTAAAAATATTAACTTGAATATTTATATTGAATTAAATTTCTAACGATAGCGACAACCTTCGCTGAAAGCTTAAATAATAATTATTGTATTTTATTGGTTTTAATTACCTTGTTATTTTGAAGTTTTGATTTTATTAATTTTCACAAGTTAAGAATTTATATAATTAAAAATATTTAAAAAAATTAATTTTTTATTTTTAAATTAAATATTCATACACTCAAAATACCACCTATGATTTCTCGAAAAAAGTGGAAGATAAATTGAAATTTTGAAAAGTATAGGTACTTAGAAAAAGATATTATTTTATTGAAAAGGCTGAATTGTATCGAACTGGAGAAAACCAAGAAAAAGATTAATACAATAAGTATTATTGAAAAGAAGGGATTTACTTAAGGGCGGTAGGGAAATAACCAACTTTTAACGACGGGTTTTAAGTATAAATTCGAAAAAAGCTATAAGCGTCCGTACTAAGGATTTTTTTTTCATTAAGATTTTAGATTTAGAAAAATAAATTACTTACGTCTGGCGATCAACACTATACAAAAATCCTGTGCGCGCACATTATGACCGATTGCACTTATAAAACTTTACGGGAAGAAAAAAGGACGAATATAGTCCTGACTACCGATGTCCTGCTACAAATTTGTATTTTGAAATTTATCTACTTTGTAGATTATAACGACCTCTATCTCAACTATTAATTTCTTATTTTTAGTTTTTACGGTCAATAAAAAGGTTTTTGAAATTTTATTTCATTTACCGTTATTTAAAAATTTATTTGTTAGGTTTTCCATAGGATCGCGGTGCTAGAGTATTACTTTCATCTGGATGAAGATTTCTAATGTTTCCTTAAATTTGACATAGTTGAGTAATGTTTTTCACATATCGTTCATTTTAGAGAGTTGTCCATCTTGAATTTTAACAGAATTGCTTCTTCTATTTTAACTAATTACTCACAAACTTCTAGATTAACTAAATAAACAATTTTTAATTATTGAAATGAATTTTTATATATATAAAATTATTAATTATAATTATTATAAAGTTGGTCACACTTTGATATTGCTTTTATTATTTACTCCACCATCTATTTATAATATACAACATAAGTTATAATATATTTACACAAAATAAAACAACAAAACATTGACTGTTCTAATAAACTGAATTTAGAATTTTTAGCTTAACTGCATTAGCTGCCAACAAATAAATTTTTATAAGTGCAATCTGTTATAATGCATGCGCACAGGATAGGTGCCCATTGTATAGTGTTGGTCGCTAGACGTAAGTGAATAAATTGAATAAACTAAAAGTATTTAATTTTCTGAATTTTCTGTCGCCGAATGAGAATCGCCGAACTGCCGGTGCCGAACTGGAATCGCCGAATTGCCGGTGCCGAACTGGAATCACCGAAACTGGCATAGCCGAATATCGGGTCGCCGAATTAACTGTCGCCGAAACAGAATTGCCGAAACGACGGTGCCGAACTGGAATCGCCGAAATGACGGTGTCCGATATAGCTATATACGCGTTAGGTATAATATTCTCTTGTATATATTATCCGCTGTTGGGATGAATCTTATTTTTCTTTGTTTATCTATTACATTATTAAATCCTGTCTGACTTGAAGATTTTATTTATTTTTACTAAAAACTCGTCCTTTTTTTTGTCTAGTAAGTCAGTGGCGCCTTATAAATTTCTAGACAATCATTATATAAACCATACTTCAATTCTTGGGGGGGGGGACCTACGACCTGCTCTCCAATTATACAGCAGAGCTACCGGCCGGCATTGTGTTTACCGGAGGTTTTAGTGAATTTTCGGTTATAATAGTAAACAATATAAGCGAGAACAGGAAGGTGTCCATGTTAATTACGCTAATGGGAGCCAGCGCTTACGTAGCATTAAGAGATGTTTGTTATCCAGATCTACCATATCAGAAGACTTATACGGAATTGTCTACTAAATTAAAACAACACTTCACGAAGAAAGTTCCAGTGAACAGGAAGCGAATTAATTCTGTGGAAATGAGACAAACGGCGAACGAGTCTATCAGAGATTGGTTTATGCGACTGAAAAGCGAAGCGGCCTATTGCGAGTTTGGAAGAAATCTCGATTTTATTTTATGACTCATATTTTTGGCAGGTTTAAAAAAAGGACCAATTTTGGACAGGTCATGCGAAGAGGAACATGGCGTTTCTACAACAGGCTTGCTAAATGTAGCATTGAACAAAGAAGAAAAGTAGAGGCGGCAAAAGCTCTAGTTACGCCACTGTCCCGGAATAAAGCGATGTATTTAATTATTACAGTATTGTATTGTCTTAGAATATTTTTTATTCGAAAGTACATACTTTAAGACATCTTTTCTACAAATATCAATTTGAACCCTAAGCTGAAATCAGCACATTAAATCATTAAAAATTGCTGTCGCACGGTGCGAAATGTTTTTTAATTCACTTGAAATTCTAGGAAAAGGTGCACTGATGTTTCCTCTAAAGATATACAGAACATTGTAGCTTAACTCTTAATTTCCCAAAAATGTATTTTTGGCCACTTTTCCGAGCGTTGGTCCCACTGTGAACTGGTTTGATAAAACCGGGTACTTTCTGATTTTTGAAAAAATCAAGTATGTAGTTAACGTTAAATAGTTTTTGAAAAAACTATTATGAGCAATGGAAACTATAATAATCTCGTTACCAATTGCCAATTGATCACGAGATTTCCACCAAAAATCAATTATTTATAGCTCATTAAATTTATCGTACCCGGTTTTGAACAACTCTCCCCTAATCCATTTTCAATGTGTGTTTTCTTTTTGTAAAATTATTTTTTTACTGAACTGTACTTTAGTTCATCCTCGAACATGTAAGTAGATGTTTAGGTCATCAAAACAGATCATACTTGAAATAAATAGTTATTTACCTAAAAGTCAAATGATACATTACTGACGAGGAGCAATGTTGATATACGAGGCACTCCGTGCCGAGTATTTTAAAGCTCCGAGTAAAGTGAAACATTTTCCTGACAAGTATGGTATTAAATTTTACCGACTATCTCCCTCTGACGTCATAACTAACCTGTCCACCAATCACCAGATTTCATTTCAAAAATGTAGTCCAATGAGATTTCAATTTAGCGAGCATTTAAGTTGTCTAATGAAATCGACCAATCACGAGTAATATGCACGAATTACCGATCATTTTCGATAATTTTTCATCCTTACTTTATTTACAATAAAAATAATTGCGACCCTATTATAATAATAACAAATGGTAACTAGGCATTTGTAAGATTTAATAAACAAAGTCATAACCAACACTCTTTTTATATTAATATAAAACAAATTAATGTAATTTAAAACGAAGCAAATTAATCGTCGGGAGATAGTCATTGGAATTTCCCTTTTGCACAGAATATTATCTTATCATTTGTTCTCTTACATATTTTTGATTGCAATCGGCCCTCCTCTGCGAGTCGGGCCGATTGTTATCAAAAATATCTAATCGAACGAAATGATCGATAATATTCTATGCACATGGGAAATTATATATGACTATTTCCCTCTGAAAATTTCTTCCAATGAAATCACTCTATTTTTTTAATTTAAACAAATGGCAGCGAAGTATCAGCGGGTATTCATTCACTAGTGCAAATACTCGGGTATTTCAATTTTCGTCAGAAATGGAGTTTTATTTTGAAATTCAATATTTATTTATTAAAATTACAATTCGTACAATTAAAAACGCAATTATTGTAAGTAATGCCAAATTGGTTTCTCGAAGTCCCCCTTTCAGGATTTTCAGTAGTACTTGATTTTGTTACTTCTTGGTGACGCATTTTCAAAATTAATTCTGTGTGATGTTCTTCGTTCAGTTTTAAATACGAATTTATCGAACTCACACTACTATGCCCTGTGATTTTTGCAATCTGATGTTCTCCAACTCCATTTTTCGCTAAATTTGAAACCGCTGTAGAACGATTTGAGTGCGGTTTGTAATTTTGAATCTTTTTGCATCTAATCCTATACTCTCTGCTGCCATCGAAGTCCACTTTGATATTATATTCCTTCCGACAGGCGAATTTTTATAGAAACCAATTGATTTTTTTTGTTCCCATAAAGGATTCGGAGTTAGAAAAAGGCGACTTGTAGTAATGTGTTTTCCTCTTTTTTCTATCAATTTATGAAATAATCTGTAAAACAGTTTCAAACAATTAAATTAAGTTAATAAAATTTTTTATAGATTTAACGTACCTTACTGGACATCGATCAGAATTTTTCTTGTTTTCAACCAGCCATTTATTTTCAGTCAATCGACACGCCCCACCTTGAGCGGTTTTGTTAAACACTGGATTATAAATAATTCGTCCTGTAGGCTTTTGCCAAAGTTGTTGGTTTCTTCCTTAAAGAGCGTTGTTAGGCAGTTTACTGCTTCACCCCCTCGAAAAGCCAGTTCATAGGACACTATATGGTAAAACTTACGTTGCAACCCTTCTGGAGTGTTTTCGTCCCACACACTTATCATTTTTCGTGCTCTTCTGAGCTAAAAGTACCAGAACATTTTCTTTTATCACTAAATGCCTGTAGTTCCTTTCTTTTGGCGTCTCGTGCATTTCTCGCATTTTGAAAGAAAACATCCTTAAATGGATCAAAAGCAATGTTAAAGTCTTTGTAAAACTTTTCTTGTAACATTTTAGCTATTCTGTTCCACTGTGTTTTTATTACCCCTTCTTTGTAATTATCACCGTTTTGCTTTTTCATGTTAAAGCCAAAATCATTCAAGCAAACCGCAATTTTTGGAACAGGCATTTTTTCATCCAATATATCGTCGGCTTGGAGCAAAAACAAGATAACTCCAAAATGATAGTTTTGAGATAATGCGACTTGAATGTTGAGTTGACAATGTAAAAGTATACAAATTCAAAACTAAATATCTTAATAAAAATTTTATTAGTGTTAGTACAATTATCTGATTTTGCCAGAACGTAGTTGCGAGTATGATTCGTATCCAATCGTGTAGATAACTCATTTTGTCCAAAAATGGAGTTATCTTGTTTTTGCTCCAAGCCGACGATATAACCTTTTTCACCACAAAATTCTTCGAACAGTTTCCACGAGGAAATGTTTGATTTTCGCGTATTTGCAGGAGTAAGATTTCCAATACTTACATCAATTTCTTTCAACGAATTACTTCCGAAACGTTCACAACTCATTTTTTAAATAGATAAATTAACAACGCAAATTGAAATTTACGAATTTATTTTTTATTATTGTTTATGTTGCTTAGTTAGAATTTTTGTTTTCGGTAGTTCCAGGTATGCGTATTAATTTGGATTGTATCATAATTTATTTACATTATTAAAATTCAAATGTCAAACTGACAGAATTAAAAAACTTTCAACTTTACTTTTTTTCACAATTTGGAAAAGATACAGAAATTTTCAGAGAGAAATACTCTTCCAATATACCCCTCGTGCATGCATTACCAGAATATTTGGCATGCACTCGGGATATATATACTGAAAATCGTAAAAAATCGAAATTTTAAAACATTAATTGAAAACATTTTTAAAATGAGCAAAACTCAAGTATGTCAATTTGTTGACTAGATAGTTACCATACATAGTTACTGTCAAAACAATAATAAGTAATAAAGAAAAGAACGATGTCTCTTTTATTTTGTTACAATTACTAATTATTACCGGATAGTCATTGAAATCCAATTTCCCTGCGCGTACATAAGCAGGGAAGTGTTGATTTGACGACGATTTTCGGTAAAAATATATATTATTAATTGGCGAAAAACACATTATTTATGTATGTAGTTGTAACCTAAATTAAAAATATATATAAATATAATATCAGTAATGAGTTAAAATGAATGTTTACATTCATTATTTATATATCTTGAAAAAGAGAGTATCCAATCTCGAAAGCTCGAAAATATTAGTTTATTGATTTATAGTTTATTTTAGCTCATTACTGATATTATATTTATATAAATTTTCAAGAGCTAATAATTCTAATTATTTAAATTAAAAATAAACAAGTCTTACTTTACAATTTAATTACTGTCTTATTCTAAATACAAATGTTAAGGGGCTTACAAACAAGTATATACCTAAAAAAAAAATTAAAATTAATGCTTACTCTTTAAAAAAAACATAAAAATAATGGTAAAAATGCATCACTCGTTACACAGTAAAAAGTATTTCGTTAAATTAACAAAAATATGTTGTCCCAGCAGGCAGGTCCACTACAATTTTTTGTAATATTAACAAATTTTATTATTATAGTAACATAAATACTTACAAAATATAATAATTTGAATCATAGAAGTTGTTATTCTGCGTAATAAATTTGCTAATATAACAAAAAATTGTAGTGGACCTGCTGGGACAACAGTTTTTTGTTAATTTAACGAAATACTTTTCACTGTGTAAGGCCAACGCTTGGTGTTTCTTGCAACACAATATTTTTTAATTAGTTTCGAAATTCGAAAATGTATATCAAATAAACCTAAGTAAATAGGCGTTGTTTTACCAGGGCGGACACATAAGAACTAAAATAAACGGAAATATATAAAGTACACTCGTATCTCTCTATAATCACGAAGTCGGGCTATAGTAACGACGGGCGGGGTAAGGCACTATCCCCACTCGTTCATATTATTTGCCGGTAATTTTAATTAGGTTATGTTTTTATGGGCGTATTAGAACACGCGCGCAGGAATTGTAAGTAGTACTCATTCTTAATTCAAATTCGGCGGCAGTTAATAATTCAGTGGAGGGAGTGCAGGAGAAGTGACTCGCGTTACTAAAACGAGATACTGGTCGTGATTATAAAGCGATAGTGATTATAGGGAGATCGACTATAGAGATCTAGTGTACCTACAATTATTGCTTTATGTCTGTTGTTAGAAAGGGCAAACTCAAGTGGTTGAAATTTACGATTTTTTATTACACAAAAGGAGCAGAGTTGCAGCAGCTTGCTTATTGAAATTCAATTTTTAGATTTCCTGAATTGGCGACGATCTGTAGGGTGACAGACAAATAAATGACTAGACTGCGAAAACTGTAACGCGAGTGGGCGCGTGGATTACAAATGTAATCCAGTGCATTTCAATATTTTTTTGTGAGCGCCTCGGCAATAAAAAATTTTTTCTGACTAAATAGTAGATCGAAATAGTAGTAGATAGTTAGCAGTCATGTAGATTAATGTATTTTAGGAAGGTACTGAAAAGGTTGTTGAAGTATTTGTACCAAAATAGTAAAAGCCTACCCTGTAATCCACGCGCCTATGGAAGGGTTAAAAATGAGCAATTAATGAGTAAGTAACATTTATATTCAATCCCTGTTTCTCTGTAGCGAAATATTTATAATTTAACATAATATATAATATATTAGCTTTGCTACACCGTTTATAAGGAAATTTTGCGATCTATTCTGTTTTATTTATAAATATTCTGTCAAAAGTCAAGTGGTGAATTTATAAGTTAACATAATTTATTAAAACCATGGATATTAATGAGCCAGTATGAAATTTTGAATTTATTTCTTCTCCCGTTTCGGCTCTCGCTTCAAATTACGTCTCTGAGTCAGGGCCGTAACTAGGTAAGGCTGCGCCCTTGGCAAACCTGTAAAGTTGCGCCCCTTCCCCAACCCCCGTCGTAATGGGCCGGCAGGGATAAAAATATAAAATTAATTTTATGAAGTTAATTATTTTAAAGTATAAAATTAATTTTATAAAATACGTTAACGTTTTTTCAATTAACATGTTATTACACTAAAAACTACTATTTAAATAAAAATTGAACAAATAATTTAAACAATATTAAAAATTAATCAGTTTTTGAGCTTTCAAAACAACGAACTTGTTCAATTTAAAATTTTTAAGTTTTATAAATTATTATAAAATTTTATAAATTTCATAAGTTAAATTTATATATCGTGGGCTTACAAGAAAAAGGTACTAAGTCAAAATTTTACTTATTTTTTTTTAGTACATTATAGATCTTAATTTTAATGATCTTCCTACTGTAAGAACGCAGGAAGTCATATCAGAATTCATTTTATGAAATATAGCAACGTCAGAAAGCACTAAAACATTGATGCTAATGCAAATGCAAACTTTAAATCCAGATTACTCAAAACTATCATTTTTGACTTAGTGTTTTTTTTGTAAGCCCACGATATTTAAGTAACAAAATATTAGCTAAAGTAAAATACAAAATTTGACGTTAAGGTTTTTCATTTCATGAGATTGAAAATTACAAGGAAAAACGCCGTCAAAATTACACTGAAAAGACGTTACTTTTCTGACGTCAAAAATAGGTCATAAAACAACATCACACTAACGTCAGTATTTAGTAATTTGACGTCCTTGACGAAATATGACCAGAAATATACGTGATTTTGACGTGATTTGACGTAACCATGTCAACTGGGTATTGGCTTGCATTTGTTTCAATTATCCCTTTTTTTTGCAGCACCGCTGGTGTTGCTTAATTTACAATTAATTTATTTTCCATTCTGATACTCTAAAATATAATTAATGCAAATTAATAACTAATTAAAATCGATAAAAATTCTTTGTCACACTTTGGGGTGCAACTGACTTTGTAAATTAGAAAAACGATAATAATTGCAAAAACGAATTTTTTATATCGCGACGAATACAACTACTTATGTTAAAATTCTTTATTAAAACAAAAAATTATTTAAATCGAAATCAAAATTAAATTAAATATGTATTAATTACCTATTACCTAATTATACATAGTATTTAAATAGGTGGCACCGTTGATTGTACTAAATTAATTTATTCACTAATTAATACTAAAATAGCATTCGAAAGTAAACTTTTGTATAAAATAAAATTTCAAAATTATCCATTGTACACCTAATATACCTCAAAATATGCTTAAAATAAATTCAAATTTTATAATAAAATGTCCAGATGTGATTTGCCTAATTTTTTCCAGAAAAACTACTTTGTCGAAAATCAAGACATATTTTTACGTAGTACACCGACAAAGTACTATAAGAATAAGCCGATTTAGGGGTAGTTTTTATTACTTTGTTCCTCTACTGTTTAGCAGAGCCGTATTATCGCATAAGCCCATGAAGCCCGGGCCTGCGGTGCAAAATTTCAGGAGACAGCTTTCTTTTCTTTATAAATATTATGCTAATAAAAAAAATGGTCAACTGTAAAGTCGAGGATAAGGGCGCAAAGTATTAAAGGCTTGCGTAATACGTCTCTGGCTGATATATAGTTGTTTTTGAGCCTCTTACGTTTTTGTGTTAATTACGTGGAATTTATCTTCTTAACAAAATTTTCTATTAAAAAAATGATCAATTTTGCGCCCCCTTAGCAGTTGCGCTCTTGGCGGGGGGCCCCACTCGCCACCCCCTAGTTACGGCTTTGCTCTGAGTACAAAAGAGTCACATTAATATTGCAAATTTCATTGACGCTTGGCAACCGCCAAATAATGCCTACTTTTAATTCTCAACTGATAGCTTGAAAAAGCCTATTTTCACTATCGGGTATAGCAAATTTATAATTTTCTAATAATTATTTTTAGTCTTCATCAAACGTTTTAATAAACGTAAAAAACACCTAAAAAAAGTTGTATGATAAATATTTCTGATCGTAGTATGAAATATATTCTATTTGGTAGTGTGCCTAGCCCAAGCAGTTCGTTGTACCTGAGACATAAGTTCACTCCTATTGGGAACTTTCTCGCTAGTTGATCTAGTAATTTGTGGTCTTATGTCATCTCCTACCCTTAAAGTGGATAGTAAGTTTCCAGCATCATCATCACCGTTCTGCGATTGAGAAGGTATTGGAACAATGACGCGGACACGACCTTGTACATCTGTAGTAGTAAGAGTTCCTAATTGAGATAAAGGTTTTATAAAAGGAGTTTCTTGCGTTGGAATATTAATTGTGTTTGTTGGCGCATGAATAGATTGATTTGACGTAGACAATGCTTGAAATTTGTGTTCTGCAGATAAGTTTTGGGACTTTTGATTTAAATATGAACTACTCTGCATTGGTTGCTCAAGTTGTTTGTTAAACTCTGAACTATTACTTGCTGGACTAGCACTTCTTTTTAAAACAGGACTTGCGATGCAAGATTTCATCTTATTTACTGCAGTTATATTTTTCTGCGGTGGCGCTTTTAACGAATAAACGCTGTTAATTAAATGTGGTGTGTCATATAAATTTGATTCAATTAAAGGTTGATAGCTGTAAGAATTGGAAGGCGTGCATCCAATAAGAGATTGTAATCTTTGTAGAAGTTGTCCTTCGAACGTTGAATCTTGAATTGTGGGATAATTGCAGTTAAAAAATGATCCCGTAGAATTAAAAGTTGTTTTTAGCGGAGAAGGCGGGAGACGTGAAGTTCCCATTTGATTTTCAATGAATCCCTGAGACTGCAGACCCCAAGTTTGTAAAGGAGAGCTTGCTTCAAGTATACAATTTTCCGAGTTTGCAGCACCAAATCCATCCATAAGATTTTCATTCTGTTATAGGAAATTATAATGTTATAATAAGTTAATTATAATGTATAGATAAAGGAGTGGTATAAACATTGTATGCAATAAGAATAATGGTTTATCTTTAAATTTAAAAGTTTTACAATTCCAATACATGTGATAATATTTCTATTAAGTTTCATATTTTGAATGTTAAATTAAAATAGCTATTTATACAATAAGTGGCAAAATGATCATTATTTTCGCACCAGACATGAAGTTTTCCCCAACTCGATACGTTCGGCATCACGTCGAGTGCGAAAATCAAGAATTTTGCAACGTATTTCATACAATATTTTTTATAAGTTCATAAAAAATCTCAAAACAATAATTCTAGATTATGACAATTTATATAATACTAGCTGACGGCCCGACTTCGCTCGGGTTTCAATTAAATTGGTAATTAAAATTTACCATTACTGTAATTCAATTAATGTGCAAATCAATTAATGTGCAAATCAATTAATCACAAGTATGAAAAGGTATTAATTGTGCGTATTTTATTTATTAATAAAAATACAATTAGAAATGAGTAAAAAGTTTAAAATCTTTAAAAAATGTTATCATATATTTATTGTAATGCTCTTTGGTAAACAACATTTTTAGTTTTTCCGTTAGGTGCGAATATATGTAATTATGATGGTTTACCAACACGTATTATATCCAACGTATAACTCGCCATGTGAAAAACAATGATTTTGAAGATGTAATCTACAAACTTAAATAATTCACACACGACAAGAAGACCAATATTTGAACGTAGTCTTGGCATCTTCTTATTTATATTATATCTATCAAACTTATCTACTCCACAATGGAATTTTCGTCGCGTGTTATATTAAAACAAACTAACTTGCAAACAAATTGGAAAAATCTTGCGGTTTATATAGTAATTTTTAGTAAGGCTGATTTGTCAACTCAAAATAAAAGAAAATATTAATTTAAAATTTTATCCGTTTAGCCAAACAAACAAAAAAATAGAAGATATTAAACCTCGTTAATTTACGAAAACATATTTAACCAATCAGGTTCCAACTTTCTATTTCCTTTCTTTTCCACAAAGAACTATCAAATTTGGGCAGTTAAATTCACGTTCAACACATAGTTCCTTCTATCCTATGTATTATTTTTTATATAGGAACACACACAAAAATTTTGGTTAAATTGGATACAGTGGTTCTGGAGATTAGCCCTTACAAACAAACACGTACATCCCCTTTATCAATAACCGATATTTTCAATTCCTCTTCATCCAGTAAGAATTGTTCAAAACCAATAAGCAATATTTGGAATTCCTTTTCTTCCTTCTGTTTCTCGGCAGCAGCTAATTCTTCTCTGTTTCTTTTCCGTATACGAATTGCTGCGACTTTTCTTTTTGCAGTAGTTAATTGATCACTACGCCTGGGGTTTCCACCAAAATTTTGAAATGATTCTTTTAAAGATTTTATAATGACTTGAGAGTATTCCTCCTTCACTTCCGGATCTTCATATTTGGCGAAGGATAGCTCTGTTTAACGTCTCTTCCAAAACTTTATTTAATTCTCTTAATGACATTTTTCGTTCACATTCAATACATTAAGTCGCTCTATTTCTGTGTAAATAGTATTTATTGAAAATTAAAAGGTTAAGGGTAAATTTCATAGTCAATTTTAAAGAAGCATTAAAAAAAATCAAAAAAGGAGTAAATTTAAATGACTACTTTCTATTATACGAATTCCTTTCCTCTCCTAATTTTTTTTACTTTTGATGTTATAAAAACACTTCTCACGGCCAACAGAACCCACACTAAAATTTTGGTTAAAATCACAATAATTACTCACTTGACATTTATGATATATTTATAATACAATAGTATATTATTTAATGAGTGTATAATGAAGATCATATTACACGAGAATTGTTTACAACACGAGCGAACGCAGTGAGCGAGTTTTGTAATTATTCTCGTGTAATATGGCCCATTATACACGAATTTAATACGATTCTTTATCTACGACTGCTAAACAATAATAATTAAGACTGCATTATATAATTATTTAACTTTAAGTTGTATCGTGTTTATTAATTTTCAACTATCGAATCAAGTTGCCATTTGTCATTTATAAGGAAAACAAATAAAAATTGCCAGCAGCCGTGGATAATGAATCCATTATCCATTGTTGAATATGAGCCAAATTATGTATTCATAGTTACACATATAATGACACTATTGTTTGACAGTCGTAGATAATAGTATATTACTGGCCAAGCATAGAAAATGATCCGTTACTGGGCGCGCAGCTATATTAAAAAGTGAGCGTAGCGAGCTTTTTAAAGCTGTAAGCCCAGTAACGGATCATATTTTGAGGCGAGGTGAGTATACTATTTTATCGGAAAACATAAAATTATCAATTATATCAAATATTAAAAAATATTGTTTAAATTACAAATTGTGACAGATAAGACAAATTTAAACAATGTTATTAGAGCAACCCTCTATGGCGAAGTGCAATAAGCGATTGAATCATAATTAAATCGTTTGGCGATCGCCAGTTCGAATCCCACGTCGGACAAATTTTTATAATAGAATTTTTTACCTCCAATCAATTTAAAAAAAAAATTGGAGGTATGGTAATCGAAAAAAAATTTCAACTTTTTTTTTTGCATTTTCGAGATCACCGTGTTCAGAAACGTAAAGATCTGCAAAAAGTAAAATAAAAATTTCTGTGTCGGTCTGTCTGTCTTTCGGTCTGTCGTCAAATTTTGTCGATCGATTTGCTTCCGAGCCATCCAACCAATTACGACCAAATTTGGTATGGTGGTAGGGTTCACGGTGGAAAGGTGAAAATAAGGTTTTCGTCGCGATCTATCAATCAGGAGTGCCACCACAAGGAAATAATACGGGATTTTTAAAAAATATTTTGTCTTGCGATATGTTATTTTAAAGGCCTTAAAAGGCTTTATCCAGAATAGGTAAAATTAATCTTCTATCTGTCGTCTGTCAAAAATCACAAGTTGTCAATGTTGAAACTTTAAGAGTGAATAACTCAATAAATGCTGAAGGGATCTTACCCAAATTTGGTACGTAGGTACATTGATCCTAATGTATATGAGAACATATGTAATCCTTCGATAGAAATCACTAATGCAACATGAAAAAAATAAAATTAACTTTTTTGGCAAAAACATGAAAAAAGTTTTTGTCGATCGATTTTCTCCGGCATTTCTACGTCGATTGCAATCAAACTTATTGGACGTATGCCTCGTGGGCTGGAATGGTGAAAATAAGGTTTTGCCAGAGAAATCTTCACCAGGGCCACCACAATAAAAAAAATAAAAAAAAATGAAAATGTCGTCGTATCTCCGGAAATGTTTAACCGATTCAGCTAAAATTTGGTGTGTCGATGGAGCTTTGAAAGTATAAGTATTGGTGAGAAAACAAACCGAGCCAATTGTAACAGGGCGGGGCAGGTCAGAAAAATTATAGAAAATATTAACTGAAATCTTAATTTATATATTTTTTGTGAGAATTTGTCAGATGGCTGGCAAAAATAAAACAATATATTCAAAATTTTAATAAACGTCATAATTTTGTGACATATGTGTCAAAATTAGGTTAATGTTGATTTGTATACCGAGTGCAGCATAAGAGTTGAGTTTAGGGCTTTTAACAATTTATTTTAGAATACAAAAATAGGTGGTTTGGTGGGAAATATTTTATAATATCGTCGTACGGACTGACGGAACGTTACTTTATAAGTAAAAGGTTCTGCCACTAGGTAGCGACCAAGTTTAGGCTGTTTGTTAAAGTTTTTCGCAAATGTTTTCAGAATCAGTAAATCGGCAGTCAGTAATTTACAAAAAGTTATTTTCGAAAAATCCACTAGATGACCGAAAAAATTTGTTGTACCAATCTTGGAGAAATTTTATTTGTGACTTCTTACGGTATTATGTGACGTATATAAAAATTTTGGAAAAAATTCAGTGGCGTACAAAAATAAAAAATTTTTTTCATTTTGGATTTTGTTAAATAAACTTTTATAGGTAGATTTAGGGTAGGGGGTGATACATATAGATATCTTTGCCAGGGCTACCGATATCTTTGTTAAGACTACCACAATAGAAAACAAAAATGAACATTATGTCATCGTATCTCCGGACAAAATTTGGTGTGCTGGTGATTGGAGGTATTGCGGCAGAGAGTGACGACATTTTTTATAATATAAATGAATTGACTTGCAGAAGTAACAGAATCGACCATTAATAAAAACACATTAATGGTTGATTTTACATTATTAGTCGATTTGTGAGCTGACTAGGAATGCTTCGTTTTAGCTGCCGGGTGGACACTCGGAAAGCATCGCTTTCGTTATGTTTTCCGATAAATAAAATTTTTTGGGCCAAAATCTATTTTATCGATAGAAGTTGGCCCCAACAATTTGAATTTTTTTAAATCAAAATTGTATTGGATTCTACTCGAGATGTGTTGTAAACCATTAAATTTTATGCTGAACAATTAACATACACAGTTTTTCACTATATTTCATTGAGATGATTTAACCAGTTATGGATAACCAGAGACGGTTATCCAGACGTTTGGTCCCCGGACGATTGACCCAGCGGACGATTGATCCTTGGACGATTGGTCCTCGGACTATTGCTCCAGGAATATTTAATTATTAAATATTAAGAATAATTAATATTATTATTAAATAAATATTAAGGGGAATTGTAAATTGCCCTCCAAACTTGACCATAAAATGTAAACTGCCCTCCAAACTACCTGAAGCTTAATTTATTAATCCCATAAATCCCAACACTAATACCAATGTCGAGGGAGATCAACAACCAACAACATTAATAATAACATGGAAGAAGATACACCCCCTCCTGGTAGCACACACTTTGCCAAATAGGACCGGTCTAGAGAGATACTTTTAGCGAGTATAGCTTTTGCCAAAATGGCCCGGAACGACCGGAGCGAAAAGTCGGTTTTGACAAACACAACCACGGCAAATTTCGGATCCACTCTAAAATTTATACGGCCCAAATAAACCAAACCAAACCAAATAAATCCTACTGCAATCAGATAAAAACTGTTATCAGGCATTATGGAACAACGGTAATGGTTGATACTGACACCGGCGCACAGTGTGGAAGAGGAAGACAAAAGGTGATTTTTAAAGTAATTCATGTGGTCCGTTAAAAAATAGTTACTTGCTAGGAACATTCCAAAGATGCATGAACACCAAAAGAATTATAAAAAATGTGCCCGGAAGGTGTTGAAAAAAAATGGCAAAGTCAACCTTGTTTTATTATTGCAAAAAATCGTGATATACATAGGTACTTTAAGTTTGCTGAAATCGGAAATACATTGGTTTTTTTTTAGTTTTCAAGTTGAAATGTTGTTTCTGTATCTCTTTACTAAGAGACAAATGCGAAAACAGAACAAAGAATTACATTTTAACGGTTTGTAGAACCTAATTTGTAAAAAACTCAAATTTTTTTTAATATTGACTTATGACTTTGTGATGACTCAACGAAATTTTTTTTGTGGTATTGTGAATATCTCTAGTACTTGCCCTCCAAATTTCAGCTGCAGATACTTTCAGATGCGACCACACGAGCGTTTTTACTGAGACTTGTAATAACTAATAATAATCCGATATGGATTATCGAATTATCGCAAGCAATACCACAAGAGCTTTGATTTATCCGGATAATTTTTAATTTCAACGAATACGTGATTAGCAATTTAGCGAGAGAAAACTGGGTCGACTAAAATCACGAGAGCGATCGAGCGTCAGCGAGATCGCTCTCGTGATTTTGTCCGATCAACAGTTTTCTCGAGCCAAATTTTAAAACCACGTATGAGTGTTCAGAAATTAAAAATTATCAGGGTAGAAATCAAAGCTAGCGTGGTATTTAATTAGATAATTCTGCGAGTAAACGATGAAATTTAAATTTAAAATATTACATACATTAAATAAACTCGTATGGTCCATAAATACGCATAAAACTATTTAAACTTCAAAATTCACTTTGGTTGTCATTTTAAAAAAGGTAAACAAAAAAATATCCGCAAAAAATATCCACTTGCATTTCTGTTCCTTCCTAAGTACAATTTTTATCCGCTAGCAAACTGTCAAGTTTGACGTTTTTTATGCATTGTTTTATACACGAGTAGAATTATCAAAAATAAATTTTTATTTTAATAATTAATTAAGAATATTGCGACCCAAAAAAGATTCGTCACTATCATCCGAGGCCGTAGAATTGTTGGAACACCAGAATTTGGATCCAGAGTAAGAGGAATAATATTGGGATATAATATTTTGAAGAATTTGGCGCCAATTGCGCGTCTCTTAAGTCTCTTAAGTTTGTCCATTTGAAACAGAAAGTCTCGAAACTCCTATATAAGCCATGCTAATACCTAAGTCTCTGAGACTAATACTGAGACTAGTATTAGCATGGGTTTATATACGAGTCTCGAGACTTTCTGTCTCAAGTGAACACTAGCCTTTAAAACAGGATCTTTTAATAAAAAAGCTTTTTTTTTAATTCTGGCGTTAGTTTTTAATTATTTTTTTGGTCTTCCACATCTTTTTTTGGTCAAGACATCTTCCAGATTTTTTTCAGATTTTTTGCTCTAAAGTTAAACGCTCAGCAACCGTTTGTCCTCAAAAACCCCATTTTTCCACACTGTGCGGCGACCGCAATTTTGTTAAGTTGCAAGATATACCATTCCAATTAGAACTATTGTAAGGTTCTTCAATGAAAAAATTTGTGCTGGCAGGTGCAATTGCATTCAACGGCACACGTTGATTAGAATCTAAAACAATTTTGTCTTTAACAAAATTCAAAAATGGCGGGGCTAACTTTTACCAATAAAATAGTTTTTGGCTTAAAATAATGTTATTTCAACTCTATAATATAAACAAGGTGGAACTCGGATGACCGTAGTTCTTAGGCTTCTATACTGCTATCTTCCTGATGGTTAAACTTGAAAAATATAGATTAGAATATAAGGTAGATACAGACAAATTCGAAATAAAGCCCGCATTATAAATAAAGCCCGGATTATCCGATAATTATTTTGTAAGTTGGTAATATAATTTTAATATATATAAGAAGATTACGAATACTAAATACAAAAAGAAAATAATAATCTATGGTAATTATGACGTACTTTTGTTTTTCATACTACAACAATAAACACAATACACCAATAGTATAAAATACAGAAATACGTGCCCACCCGTCCGTCTGCATGTTTCAAATCTCAGAAATATTTCAATAGTTTAAAAACTATACTGGAATAGTTCTTAAAGGTAAAACATGCGGACGGACAGACAGACAAACAGACACAGAGCCAGATCATAAGGCTTCTTTCTATACGATGTATAGAAGCCTAAAATAATAATGATGGTAAAAAAAGTTGTGACACCCTGTACCGTGATATTAGTGCAGGTAAAATACCATTACATCGAAAAGCACAGTAGATCTGAAGAGACAATTTTTCGGATTTGTCACTTTTAGAATTATTATTTGAAATTTTCACCAGACGTTCTTAAGATATCAAACTTTAAGAAAATGTAAAAATTGAAAAATCGAGTTTTTGAAAACATTTTGTTATAAATTATAATCATGAGTAAAATCTTCATATATAAACAATAAATACATATTTGATTAGAAATTGATAACAAATAATAGTCATGAGTTCTTAAGAGTATTGTAAAAATAATAAGCATACATTTGCTGCCGCTTCTAGCGATGAATATGTATTAATATATCTTAAAAAATAAATATTTCAAAACCGAGCCTAATCGATCCTGTAAATTTTTAGTATGTTATAAATGAAGGCTTAAGGTATTTTTTGAACATTTTTTCATGTCTGGATTGAGCAGGACTTTTTTGTTTCTCTACATAAAACTAGATTAACTTGTAAAACACCTAATATAAAATTGTTTTTTAACATTTTTTCAATCCAAAATCTTATTCTTAACACATATTAAAATGAAGTGTATACCTCAAATAAGCTTCTAGAAAAAATTCACATTGAATCAACACGTTTTAAATCCACAGTCTCTCTTCAAAAGTTGGTGATAAAATAATCTGTAAGCTGCCATGCAGAAGAGCTGTGTTTGCGACCCTCTGGCAGATAGAATTTTTACTTAACCAACAAGATATTTTAGAAAAAGATCAAGTGACCTTTCTTTTACCCACCAACAAAATTTTGAAGCGATATACGCAATTTGAAAAAAAAAAGATTTTTGTCCGCTTTTTTTCGATTTTGAACCGCACTGTGCGGCATGAAGATGGTTAGCTATGGTTGGGTATTTTTCTCGATTTCGTAATTAAACAAGGTGGAACTCGCTTTTGCGACAGTTCTTAGGCTTCTATACATCTACTTTTTCGGTAGGTTAAATTATTTGGGCTTTATTTTATTCCAATTTTTAATGCCTTAATCTTTTAATTAGGTAGATTTTTTTACTATATAAGGAAAACGCTAACATTTTAATATTTTTTTTTTATTTCGACCTTTATAGGTAAATATTTGCAATTTACAAACCACAAATAAAACACAATTCATAATGAAATATTAAAATACCCGAAACACGTACCGAATACCGTATTAGAAACACGTAAAATACCTACTCTAAAAATACAAAATAAGAATATCGGATTAAAAAATATATATGTAAATAATCTGAATAATTAATACCAATCTAAAAATATTCTATATGAAGTAAAATTGTTTTAAGAACGTGCGTTCTGATTGGTTTTGAATTATGCGGACAGACGGACAGACGGACAGACGGACAGACGGACACGGAGCTAGATCATAAGGCTTCTTCCTATACGTTGTATAGAAGCCTAAAAGGTAAGCTAATTTATGTAACGCTAAAATGCAACGGTTTAATGCAACGTTTTAATGAACCAAATTTTCATAATAATGATATAATCTGATATCCAACATTTAAAATCCTGTAGTGATCCACAATTATTCGATTATAATCGGATAAGCCTTTTAATAATATGAATATTTTATTATATAAGTAAACTAAGCTCTTATGTTTAGTATCCATTTTTGTGTTAGTTTTAGGCTTCTATACAACGTATAGGAAGAAGCCTTATGATCTAGCTCCGTGTCCGTCTGTCCGTCTGTCCGCATAATTCAAAACCAATCAGAACGCACGTTCTTAAAACAATTTTACTTCATATAGAATATTTTTAGATTGGTATTAATTATTCAGATTATTTACATATATATTTTTTAATCCGATATTCTTATTTTGTATTTTTAGAGTAGGTATTTTACGTGTTTCTAATACGGTATTCGGTACGTGTTTCGGGTATTTTAATATTTCATTATGAATTGTGTTTTATTTGTGGTTTGTAAATTGCAAATATTTACCTATAAAGGTCGAAATAAAAAAAAAATATTAAAATGTTAGCGTTTTCCTTATATAGTAAAAAAATCTACCTAATTAAAAGATTAAGGCATTAAAAATTGGAATAAAATAAAGCCCAAATAATTTAACCTACCGAAAAAGTAGATGTATAGAAGCCTAAGAACTGTCGCAAAAGCGAGTTCCACCTTGTTTCTATCGTCGCGCGTCGAGGTCACCAATGAAGGAATTCTATATATTGTATCTCTAGATATATATATAAATGTGAAATGGAATTTGGTTGTCACGCCTAATCTCTAAAACTACTGAATTGATTGACTTGATTTTTATTTTAAATGATATAGTACTTCGCGGAGCAGGTTTTAAGACTAATTCCGGGTTTGTAAGTTAATAAACAATCGAGCAATCGCATTTTTTCTAAACTGGATTTTAATCCCATATTAATGAATTAATCATATAATCTTTTTGTCTTTCATTATACCAACTTACAAAATTTACTATATAAGTAAATTTTTTTATAATTTGATATATTATACTAATCAAAAATTAAAATCGTGAAGAGTTCAAATCTTCGTCGTTATTCTACAGTAGCTAAAAGACAGCGTCTTCATAGAGACAGAAATGTTCTTAATGCTTCTGAGCGAGCGCAGGATCCCATTTCACAGCAAATCCAAGTTCCAATAAGAGTTGATGGTGATGGTCATTTGCATGATATAGAAGTCGATAATTAAATCGTTCCTTTGCTTCCATGGATAAGCAGGAAAATGTCTGGATTTAATTATGATGTCTCAATTGATTATGCAGCTGATTCTCACGTTTCTATTGGAACTATGGCTTTCAGCTGCAACTACTGTCATGAATTGAAATGGAAAAAAAACACCTGGCCTATGTTGTAGTAGTGGAAAAGTTTTACTAGATAATATTCTCGAAACACCATTTTTCTTAAAAATTTACGAAAGTACAACTCGGCAAATGACATCGTTCGGTGCTACCGAGATACGGCATGGGAATTTTATGCCCACGTTTAAAATTCAAGACCAAGTGTACCATGCAGTTGGTTCCCTATTTCCAACAACTCACGAAGAGCCGAAGTTTTACAAATATATTTTATGGGAAATGGAGAATTGGAAAGAAGATTGTCCGTAGCTCCTCACACAAACAGCAGAGAGATATTATATGATTTGCAAGCGTTACTCCACACCAATAATCCATATGTGATAAGCTTTAAAACTGCCTTGTATACGATGCCACTGAATTCTGAAGATTTTAAGGTGATTATTCGCGCTGGTAGGATGCACGGACAGAGCACAGAGGTCGTTTTAATGTACCACAAACAGACGAAGTAGCTATACGGATTGTTGGCCAAGAGTTTACAAAGAGAGATATAGTTTTGAAAGCGAGGAATAAGACTCTTCAACGAATCAATGAAATGCATCGTTCTTATGATGCATTACAGTACCCCTTGATGTTTTGTCGTGGTGAAAATGGGTATTCTATCGAAGTTCCACAAGTCCATACAACAACTAGGCATATGGTACAATAAAACTGTTTCTGCAATGAATTTCTACGCATACAGGTTAATGGTCAGAGAAAATTTCACAAATTTTATTTTACGATTTAATTTGCTTCTCAATCAATATTTAGTAGACATGTATGCTAAGATTACAGCAGAGTGACTCAATTTTATCAAAGCAAATCAGAGCAATTTAAGAGCTGATAGCTATGATATATGGATATTCATGATGCAATGCAAGCTGACGGCGATCTTACAAATATAGGCAAAAGAGTCATTCTGCCATCTTTATTCACTGATGGCCCTCGGTATATGCAACAACGCAAGCAAGATGCTATTGTTTACGTTAGGAATTTTGATCGGCCGGATCTTTTCATTACTATGACCTCTAACCCAAAATGGCCTGAAATTATGATAGTATGAAAGTATGATAGTAGTTCAAACAAAGTCAGAGTATTTTATATTTTGTGAGACCCCGGGCGAAGCCGGGTATCCAGCTAGTATAATAATAATTCATATTATTAAGAGAATTATCCGATTATAATCAGATAATTGTGGATCACTGCAACCCTATAAAAGCAAGAAGTCAAACTTTTTTGTTGTTACTTAGTATGTTGTTACCTTTATAGATAAGATGTTGATGGATCAACAGATCAGCGGATTAAGAAAAATAGATATGAAGAGTAAAGATGATAATTATAGACGGAGAGAGAAAGGGAAGGGAGATAGAACAACAGCATAAAGATATAAGAGAAGGTAAAAGAAACGACTCGGAAGAAACTTAACGGATCAACGCTATTCATCGGATCAAGGATGCTTGTCGGATCAAGGATCCGATAAAACAAGGATAAAAGAACACCAAGAGATAACCAAAGGCAACATAGAACGTTATTTTCGGATATTCTGATTATTGCATGGGAACGGTACGATTCGCCGCGCACGATTAGCCGCGACACGACTTGCCGGGAACTATTCGCCGCGGCACGATTTTCCGGGACACGATTCATCGGGAGTTTTTTATTTTTTATTTTTATTCGTTCAGTAACCCCATCTATTGATAATAGATGGGGTTTGATAGATTTTTAACCGATAGATTTTTAACCCATAAAAATGAATTAAGTAAATTAAACTGTTACCAAACGATATTCACGTTTTCAACGAGTTTCACCTTTGTCGAGTTCCACCTTTGGCGAGTTCTTTCGGTTTTCAAGGATATTTTTAATTAGTTTAGTCTTTGTCAAAACGGCTCGGAGCGCCCGACCGGAGGGGACCGGACCGTAGGATAGAGCAGAGTCGAATTTGACAAAGACAACCAAGGCAATACACGGATCCACTATAAAAAATATTTTTTTTTATTAGAGAAAAAATTTGAACCGTATTAATTGACTGGTGTCCTCAAGTAGAGAAAGATGAGGTTAACTGAACAGGTAGGTTAACTGACTGCCATCTCTTAGTTACTTATGGGTTCTAATTTTGACAATTCTAAGACTTTCCTATAAATGTCACTTTAAGTTTATAATATATTCCAGAATATTAAAAATCCCCTAATCATAGCCTAAAATAATTTTTAATAAGATAAAACTTTAAAATATAGAACAAGTTAAATAAACTTCAATAATTGGTAATTTAATAGATTATTTATAATTTTAATATATTTAAAATAATTTTTAGCGCGGCTGTGTAAATTTTTGAACTCTTACATATTTTATCGGAAAACAATCTTAATATTTAATAATTAAATATTCCTGGAGCAATAGTCCGAGGACCAATCGTCCAAGGATCAATCGTCCGCTGGGTCAATCGTCCGGGGACCAAACGTCTGGATAACCGTCTCTGGTTATCCATAACTGGTTAAATCATCTCAATGAATTATAGTGAAAAACTGTGTATGTTAATTGTTCAGCATAAAATTTAATGGTTTACAACACATCTCGAGTAGAATCCAATACAATTTTGATTTAAAAAAATTCAAATTGTTGGGGCCAACTTCTATCGATAAAATAGATTTTGGCCCAAAAAATTTTATTTATCGGAAAACATAACGAAAGCGATGCTTTCCGAGTGTCCACCCGGCAGCCAAAACGAAGCATTCCTAGTCAGCTCACAAATCGACTAATAATGTAAAATCGACCATTAATGTGTTTTTATTAATGGTCGAATCTGTTACTTCTGCAAGTCAATTCATTTATATTATAAAAAAATTCTATTATAAAAATTTGTCCGACGTGGGATTCGAAGAACTGGCGATCGCCAAACGATTTAATTATGATTCAATCGCTTATTGCACTTCGCCATAGAGGGTTGCTCTAATAACATTGTTTAAATTTGTCTTATCTGTCACAATTTGTAATTTAAACAATATTTTTTAATATTTGATATAATTGATAATTTTATGTTTTCCGATAAAAAAGTATACTATTGTTTCACGTGAAAATATCAGTATTTGACTATTGATTATCAATATTTGTTTTTTTTTAAACCCATGTTGTTTTCAATGTATTTGTAACATTTTTTGTATACACAACAAGTTATATGGCCTAATATTTCAAAGATGTGCTTAACTAATTGTTATGTTTTATTAGTTTATTTAAATAGGTTATCCAATTCTTTAGGTTGGTCCTGTTTATAGTATAGTCTCCAAGTCTTTACGTTGGTTATCTAAATCCAAGTATTATTTTACTTATATAGATAAATATACAAAAGGATTATAGGATTATCTCTATAACATCTTCACTTTTTACCATTAGACCTAATCCGAGAAAGTAAATCGTCTAGGCGGTTTTATCTGTCTTCCATATCTTGTTCTTCTTTGAGTTTGTTTATTCCCTTTATCACTGGTATTGTTTATTATTGGTCTGTTTATAGGGCTGTCCTGATTATCTGTTTCTTCTTTCTTTTCTTCCTTAATCTCATTTTTGTCTTCACTTTTACTTTCATGTTCTTTATTTACTCGGTCTGTTTTGTTTGTTTTCAATATATTGTCGTGTTTCAAAATTATATTTTGAAAACTTGTAGTTTTGATTTGATTGATTTAGTAGTAGTAGTAGTAGTAGTTTTGATTGATTGATTTTAAATTTTGTTTTAATTTTGTAAATAATTTATTATTATAAATATTTTGAATTTTCTTTGTTTGTGCCAACAAAACTCAAGTTGGTACGAAAATTTGAGATTAATTTGCTTTTTGCCAAGTGCGTTGACCGGAGTGGTCGCATTTTTCGGAGGATATCTATAACATTTTGTAATTTAGATCTCAAGTTGGAGATTTTTTTGATATTTGGTTAATAAACAAGTTTATTTGATGTAAGTGGATTTTATTTGATAATTTTTTGAAGAAAATGTTTTTAAAAGTTTTGGATAAGTAATTTTGAATATTATAATTGGATTGATAATTAATTGGATGGTTTGAGAGAAAGGGATTTGTTTAAATTATGAAATTGGAATAAAATTACATTGGATAAAAAATTTTAAAAGCCAAAATTGAAAGAAAATTTAAAACAAGATAGGAACGAAGCGAATGGTCGTTATCACGCACATTTTATTAAGCCTTAGTTGAAATGCAATATAGAAATTTAATTTTCAATTTGTAAAAATAAGATTTGTTATAAATATTTACTTGTAATACCACGAGTAGTCATAGATATATCGAATATTTTGTGCTGATATCACGAATATTCGTTGCGCTTGCAAAATGAATAGCATGAGTGCGCCAGCACGAATGCTATTCGCAAGCGCAAAGAATATGAGGCTTTACCATAAATTTATTTCTAAGAGAGGTGACAATGTGAAGACTGATCGAATGTTCCTGACGTCTAATAAATTTTGGAAATTAAATGAATCCAGTAAATGGTACAAAAATTCGCCCGTTGGTGTTAATGAAATCGCAAAGTGGGTTAAAATTGCGGCCGAAGAATTAGGTTTAGACATTGAAAAACGTAAAATATCGAACCACTCGATTAGGTCTAGTGCTGTATCAACGTTAGCAAAAGTTGGGGTTGGAGAGCAGCAGCTGATGAAAATAACAGGACACAGAAATACTGATTCAATAAAATCTTATTTACAATTGGACGGTGAACATCACCAAACAATAATTGAAAAGATGCGTTCCAACCATACAATCGAGAACGAAACTTTGGCAATGCCTTCTTCAAGTAAAACGGGATTTTTATCCAATTGTAGCAACGTAAGCTTTTCAAATTGTACCATCAATTATGTTTTAAAATAACTTCTTAACCTAATTAAAAAAAGTGTACAATATTTAATTGAAATATTAGTAAAAAGTGTTTCATTTGCGCATTGTACACTTATTTGTATTGTAAATCTACATGTAGTTTTTAAAATTTTATTTGTAGTGAAAAATAAAATCCAAAAATAATTTGAAATAATAATCAGATAATAATAGCAATAAAATTTTTTATTTATTTAAAATATTCGCTTGTCCTACTATGGAATAGTCGCTGCAATTCACCACTAGTGGAATATTCGCTGCAGTTCATTTTGATTGGCCATGTAAAGCGGCGTTCAGATAGAGATTCTTGTCTTGCCTTGCTCTTGTCTTGTGTTGCGTGGTCTTGCTTCAGTGTTGCTTAGACGACTTGAGCGTTCACATAGAAATTCTTGTGTTGCCTTGCTTAGACAACAGCGATAGTGACATCTGTATTTTTACGTTCGACATCCACTACATTTTTATGCAGAGCAGTACAGAGTAAACACCTGTCACTTTAAATTATAAGTAAACACCTGAGTAAAAAGTAATTTGTTGATTATAAAATATATAGATATCGAAAGTAAACTGGGTGTGAAATAAAATTTCAAAATTATCCGTTCTCCCTCCAAATATGCTTAAAAATGTCCAGATGAGGTTTACCTAATTTTTTTCTATAAAAACGAGTTTGTCCAAAAATAAGACATTATATTATGTAATGTAACAAAGTAATAATATTGATTGATTTACAAATTATTTTCGTTTGCAATAAGCAGGAAGCCGATCTACGGTAGGTGTTATTTATTGTAATAAATGTATTGTATTATATTTATTACAGGTAGGTAAGGTAAGCACGAACAATATAATTTTTGGGGTTTTTCAAAATTTTCCGGCTTTTAAAATTTGTAAAGATAACGGTTTAGAATACAATAGAATTTGGTTTTACCAAAATTTACAAATTATTTAAATATATTTTCAAATAAGTAGGCGCGTTGCTGCATTTAAAATACTTTGATTTCATTGGGTCTTGCTTCGCTTGCGTTGTGTTGCAGACTCAAAAAGCTTGACATTACCAAGCTTCGGCAAGACCCCAGCACCGCAACACAAATTTTATGCAAAGGAGGGGATAGAAGATAATACTTCAATCTGATTGGCTCTTGCCAGTTTCTACCTAAGCAAGGCAAGACAAGAATCTCTATCTGAACGCCGCTTAATCTCACATCAAACATTTTTATTGGTCCACTTTTGACAGATGACATGTGAATTGAATAGTCATCGCAATATGTTCCCTATTTCTTCTGAATAGTTTCCCTTCTGGCGTTTCTATAATAAATGATCTTTGGTCATGTACTTCTTGTTTAACTTTTCCTGGCATCCACCTCTCTGTAGGTTTTATTTTAAATTTTATTATTTCTCCTCTCTCAATGCTACTTAATGGTCGGGTGCTTCGATTATAGTAATTCTTCATTCTTTCTATATTTCTTTCCTTAATTTGTTTATACTTCTTTATCTAGACTAATTTTGGTTGTAAATTTCTTTTTAGTGTTGGTATTTTTGACCGTAAACTTCTTGACATTAGTAATTCCGCTGGGAAATCTAATTCGCCTTTTTTTGTATTTCTATATTGTAATAGGGCCATATGTTTGTCGCTGTTCGTTTCATCACATTTTCTAAATAATTTCTTAATTGTTCCAATTGACCGTTTCACTAACCCATTTGATTTTGGATAATTTGGACTCGAGGTTTGTTTTTCAATATCCCATTCAATGCAAAAGTCTCTGTATTCTTTAGAATTAAAAGGTGGACCATTATCAGACATGATTATTTGGGGAATTCCATGTCTTGCAAATATTGCTTTCAAGTGCATGATTACTGTACTTGCAGTAAAACTTCGTAAAGTAGCCAATTCTACATATTGAGAATAGTAATCCACGACCATTAAATATGTTTGTTTGTTGTACTCAAATAAATCAATTCCTACTTTTTCCCATGGTAGTAGAGTGATGTCATGCGGTTTTAATAATTGCTTCTGATTATTGTTTCTATGGTTCAAACATGCTTCACAATTGTTTATTAGTTCTTCTATTTCATAATTGATTGATGGCCAATATACCATACTGCGTGCATTTTCTTTACATCTTTCCATGCCCAAATGTCCTTCATGTAGTACCTGTAATAATTGTTTTCTCATTATTTTTGGTATCACGATTCGATTGTTTTTAAAAACAATACCATCTATCACGTTTTCTAATTGGGGGAAAAAATGGGATTGCTTTCCCAAGTCTTCTGGTGGCCTTCCACAAAGAATAATCCGTCGCTTCAGTTGGTGTTAGATTTTCAAGGTAAATTTGTAACGATGAGTTTTTTAATTCTTGTAATTTATTTTTGAGTTTTTTGTTGGCACGATTTAGGTTCCTCTTATCGCTCGGATGTCTTGTATTCTGCCATATTCCACGAAGTTTGCGCTTATTGATTATTTCCTTTTTTATGTGATCTGGACAGGACTCTTTTTTGTCAAACTCTTTTTCGGGAGTTGAATTCCATGCGGCCCCTTGTATTGTCTTCACTAGATGCTCCACTGCCACGAAGATGTCATATTCGGATTTTAGTGGGAATTTTAAATTGATTTTTTCTGTAATTATTGACTTGAACAGCTCCCAGTCAGTGTATTTATTGTGTAGTGAAGGTGGTTTTTCCCTAGTCAGGATTTTGGAACTGTAAGTGACTATAATCGGCAAGTGATCAGATGATAAATCTAGACAAGAGTCTGCCCGCAGATAGTTTGGCGTGATACCTTTTGTAACGCAAAAGTCTAGGAGATCCGGTATCTTTTCTCTGTCTGTAGGCCAGTATGTTGGCTCACCTGTCGAGAGCCAGCCTAGGCCCTTAAACTCGATCGCCTTCATAAGTTCCCTACCACGAGGATTTGTTGTTCTTGAACCCCAGTGTTGGTGCTTAGCATTAAAGTCTCCGCCCATCAAGAATCTATGACCTAGGGTGTTGATTAGTTCCAGAAAATCGTCTTCTTTAATTTTATGCTTAGGTGGACAATATATAGACGACAACGTTATTGGACCGTGTAGCATTACCTTTGCTAATGGCGGCATGCCTCCAACCTATTTTAAGAGAAGGCGCTGATCAAACGTCAATTAATTAATGATTAAAATAATAAAAGAATCGTGAACCTACGCGAACGAGTTGTGGTTGTATTTTTGCAAATTGTTACCAGAAAAACGTTTTTGATATTGGCTAAAGTCCAATTAATATTTATATGGAATAGTTGTGAACCATTAGATTATAAAAATAATTCTAAAAAGTGAAAAATTACAAAATTATTTATATTTGGAACATTATATTTTTTTATAATGTTGAAGATTTTTTTGGAAAATTATAATATATAAAATTTTGGTTGTCTGGTGCTGGGAAGTTTGGTGGTCTAGGTGCGACAGTTTAGTTTGGAGCCCAAGATTTTGTTAAAATCGCAAGAGCCCAAGATTTTTGTTTTATAAGGTTAACAACAATTCACAAAGCTGCTGCAGTCTGCCTGCAATTTTGTTGCATTTCAATCGTTAGAGACTGGGTAGTTGGTATCCAATTTATCAAGTGTATTTCGGTTTGCTTAATGTTTTCAGATCTCTCCATATAGTTAGCCGCAGAATCGAAAGCACTAAGTCTATCCAAAGGAAATCTGGTAGCTGCTGGTTTACCGGACGAAGGCGTTCTGCGTGTAGATATTGTTGGGTACGATTGTGGAGGGGTAAGTTACGTTATCTTATCGAAATTCCGTTTGATATTTTGTATATTATGAAGTTGCTACTTGCGTATTGAAAAATATTCAAGTAGTACATACCTTTGTGTCTTTCCTTGATTTGCAGCATTTTTGCTGGTAGATTTGGCTATACGGTTTTGTGAATTAAGTTTTTAACCAACTGAGTCTTCAACTCTTTTCTTTATTAGTTTTTTTTGTAGAATCCCCTCAGGGTTTTTGTTTGATTATTTTTTATTTGTTACTGTTATTTTTATACATTACGTGTTGTTTCTATTTTTTTCTATTCTTTCTATGTCAATTAAATAAAATTTCTTTTCTTGTACTCGTTGGGTTTTATTTAGTTGACTGGCGTCCAGCGGCAACTCCATTTTCATTTTCAGGTGGTTGTCATACAGTGGCTCCTAAGAATCCACGATACGTGCAAACGTACCCTGCTCTCGATCTGTGGATCGAAAAGATCAAAGTATAGCTGTGGGGTTTACCATCTACCGACGTAAAAGGGCATCTGAGCACCGAAGGGTGTTACAACCGTTTAAGTCTTCAATCACAATACTTGATGCTTGCGTATTTTCGCGTTGGAATTTGGGCAATTCGTGGTGTTTTATTTTATTCCTGACTATTATTGCAGAACCTCCATGGGCGGTGCCATCTGGATGATTTGTGTGGTAAGTTGTGTAGTTTGGCATTTTAAAATGGCTACTTTTTGTGAAGTGGGTTTCTGAAATCAAAACGATATCAATTTTTTGTAGTTGAATAATTTTTTGTAACTCTTTCGCATGGTTGGACAAGCCATTGGCATTCCATAATGCTATTTTTATTTGGTATAGCATTATGGCAGTTTCGACAGTAATTGTAATAGGATAGACAGCAACTGGTCCATTCTATCCTTTAGTTTGTTCATCATTTCCATTTGGCTTGTGTTGTTGAATGTCACCGGCTGATGGGTTGTTTGTTGGCTACATTCTGCTTGTGTTTGACTTTGGCCACTTGCAGCAGCTGTGTGTGATTTTCTTTGGTGGAACACTCTTGTTTGTTGTAGGGGTGGTTTAGGTAACGGGGCAGTTGGTAATGATGGGTATAATTGTTCCGGATTAGTTAAAGAAGTTGATGGCAATGATGGGTATAATTGTTTCGGAGCAGATAAAGAGTTTGTTGGCAATGATGGGTACAATTGTTCTGAATTAAGTAAAGAGGTAGTTGGTAACGATGGGTACAATTGTTTTGGTCTTAGGGAGGGAAATTTTCTATCTCGAATCTCTTTGTAGACCCAACACCCTTTGTAGTTGGCAGGGTGTTCTTCTTCGCATAGTACGCATGTTGGTTTTACGTTTATGTTCTTTTTGCAGTCCTTCGAGAGGTGATCTTGTGCACATTTCACACATCTGGGTTTACGGCTGCAGTAAGTCTTCGTGTGTCCGTACCGTTGGCATTTTTGGCACTGCACCACTTCCCGCTTCTGGTGGGGTGGCTCAACCGTAACAACTGTACTCAGTAATCGGTTGATTCTGTAAATGTTTTTATTGTTTTCGTGAGGAAGCAATTCGACGTGGTGCATTGAAAGGGGTGTTTTTGTAACTTTATGTAACATATTTGAAATTCTGGTCACTTTATGCCCCTGGGCTTCGATTTCTTGAGAAATGTCTTCTATTTTTGTTGAGAAATGAATTCCTTTTATAACTACTCGGAACGATCTTTTATCTTTGAGTTGGAACGTGTGATTTTCGACATTTGCTGTTTTCAGTGCGTTCAAGATTGCCGTGTAGTTTTCTGATTTTTCGGGTTGAATTTTTGTGTTGTCTCCCCCAATTTTCAAGCTAAAGCCACCTTTAGCGACCCGGTTGAGTATATCTTGCAGTGGTTTTATATCCTGGACACCCGGTACAAATATTGGGGGTGGTTTCATTGTTTTAGGCTCACTTGTTTCAATTTCTTCTTCATCTACATTAATTGGCTGAAAACGGTTTCTTGTACTTACTTGTATGTTTTAGTTTGATATACCATATTCTGTAATACGTTTTTGTCTTACATTTCTAATTGTTTGAACTGGCGAATTACGTCGGTGCTTCCTTGGGTTCACTTTTTGCCATTGCGAACTTTCCACTTCTGTCGGATCATTTTCATTCGAGTTTTGATCAATCGGGGGACTTTCCGATAACTGGGATTGCGATTGGTGTAGATTTCCTGATGATTCCTCATCTATGTTTATATTTGATGTAGTATCTTGTAGTGCGATTGAGGTTATGTTTTCTACGCCGCAGCTGTTACAATTCCACTGGCTTATTTTTCCGCTACTGTTTAACTCACTCCATATCTCGATAGACATACCGATACACTGAATATGATAGTTCAACTTGCATTTCATTTTACATTGTATGCAGTCCTCATATCTTGTCGTACTTTTCTTACAAACGCCACACGTCAACATCGTTGTTATCAAAAAAGATGATATGATGGAAATTGGGCGAGATCAGACGAGGAAAAGGCGAGTGTGTTTGCGAAACACCTTGAAAGTGTTTTTAGGCCCTTCCCTTCAGAAATACCTGAAAAGGAAAACAAACAACTAGAAGAATTTATAAGAACACCCCCTAAGTCAACAATTCCTATCAAACGTTTTACAGTGAAGGAAGTGAAGAAAATAATCCAAACAAGTTTAAATCCCAATAAATCTCCGGAGTACGACCTTATTACTGGTAGAATTCTGAAAGAATTACCTGAGCAAGGATTAAAGGCCATCACTTATATCTACAACGCTATGCTTAGATTAAATACTTTTCCAGCCCAATGGAAGAGTGCTCAAATCATCCTTGTCCCTAAACCTGGTAAACCTCCCCACGACGTCTCATCGTACAGACCCATAAGTCTATTGCCAGTGTTGTCGAAGGTATTTGAAAGACTTTTACTACAGAGAATTCAACCAGAGTTAGACAAAAACAAAATAATACCCCAACATCAATTTGGTTTCAGAAAACAGCACTCCACAATAGAGCAAGTGCACAGATTAGTTGACGTCATTAAGAGAAGCTTTGACGAGGGACGCTATTGTTCGGCGGCATTTATTGATATATCCCAAGCCTTTGATAAAGTTTGGCACAATGGACTGCTCACAAAAATCAAAAGGATGTTACCTAACTTTTACCTGTTCATGAGGTCATACCTTGACGAAAGAATGTTCCAAGTGAAGTATCACGATACTTATTCAAAATTCCATCCAATGGCTTCAGGCGTGCCCCAAGGTAGCATATTGGGACCATTACTATATCTAATCTATACGTCGGATCTTCCAACAACAAAATTTATAACCACAGCTACATTTGCGGACGATACTGGTATTATGGCTACGCACGTAAACCCTACCCAGGCCACACAGGACCTACAAGCGCACTTAAACGAGATACAAAAATGGTTAAAGAAATGGAGAATCAAAGCCAACGAGTCAAAATCGGTACATGTTACTTTCACGACAAGAAAAGGAAACTGTCCCCCTGTAATCTTGAACGGCCGTCCCTTACCACAGTCGGATGAAGTAAAATACCTAGGTATACACTTGGATAGACGTCTCACATTTAAAAAACATATTTGGACTAAAAGAAAGCAGCTCGGGCATAAATTTAGAGAAATGTTCTGGCTACTGGGCCGCAAATCAAAACTTACGCTTGAAAATAAGCTACTGCTATATAAAGTTATCGTGAAACCAATATGGACTTATGGCATCCAACTATGGGGAACGGCAAGCAATTCAAACCTGGAAATATTGCAGAGATTTCAATCAAAGATACTACGCACAATCACAAACGCACACTGGTATGTTCCAAATACAGTTATCCATAAGGACCTCAAAGTAAAATCTGTGAAAGAGGAAATAAAATCCTGGAGCGAGAAATACCAGACCAAGTTGAGTCAACATCCAAACCAACTGGCCGTCACCCTCATTGAGGACCCAACACAAATTCGAAGATTAAAGAAATACCATCCCTTGGATCTTACCAGAAGCTTCGATAACAAAAATCAATAATGCAATATAGTTGTAATGGAGAAGTCATGCCAATGGACATGTAACTTCTATGACATTAAAGTTAAATCATTTACTGAATGTTTGTAAAAAAACAGATTGTAAATACATAGGATGTCAAAAAAAAAAAAAATCTATCACGTGGATGTCATCTTTTATTTTTAAGTAGTTTCTCGCTATTTCGTCCACTAGACTTTGATGATCTGGCCATCCGTTAGCATAGTAACCCATAATACGTTGTAATGTTTCATCATTTTTGGTAGCTTGTTGAATTTCTTTAAGTTTTCGTTCCGATACGGCTAAATTCTGTATTAGTAAAGTGATATGCAGCTCATTTTCAATATCAATTTCCGTTAATTCGATATTTACGTCTTTTGTCGCTGCTCGTGATAGAGTATCAGCTACATACATTTCTTTCCCTTTCTTGTATATTACATTCAAATCATATTGTTGTCGTCGTCGTTAAACATCAAAGACAATTTTATTTATGATAGGTCTGTGGTAACTGAAATAGGTGAAAAACGGTATACAGGATACGTTAATATTGCGGGTAAATGTAAGATCAAGGCAAGTATTGCCGAGAGTACTTGGAGAGTTCTGTACGCAGTTCATATTGAACTTTCGTTTCATGAATACTGAGAAGTTCTTGTTCTGCGTCACATCCACGTTGAAGTCACCGCATAGCATCATTGGTGTCTCGGTGTCGGAGTACGTGGTTCTGATATGCTTCTTTATTGGGTCCGAGTACTAGTTGAGCATCATCGACATAAAGTACTGAAGAGACGACTGCGACACACCCGGATGAATATATATAGAACTAAGTAAGAACTTGAACTGCTTTTTGAACTCAACGCTTACCATGCAAATGTCTCCTACATCTCCCCAGTCGTTACGCACTTTGCAGTCGACTCTCGTTATGACTTTACAATTAGTTAAACTCCGCCGGCTTTGCGCTTCGTAGGCGGGTACGGTGATTGATTTGTCTGCCATTGACAAGCGTTTGTTATTATTGTGAATCTCGCATTGAAAACCTTCAATGTTCACCGGTGGCAGAGACTCGTCCATCCACGTTTCGCTGCAGATTAGGTAATCGCATTCACTGATCAACGAGTCAGAAGTTATGTCGCGAGAATGTGCCACCAAACTCTGGGTGTTGAGACTGCACGCGATTATCTCAACTATACCATCATTCAAATATGGAAGAAATATACTATTTCGCAATAAAACAAATGAACTAATTTGCAACCGGTTTCGTAATTTATAATTACATCATCAGGCAATTAACTACAAAAAACAGTGTTATAAGTTTTTTAAAAAAAGATCAACACAAAATATTTCCAACTCACTAGTCAAAAAGCTACAGATAAAAACACATCGTCAAAATATTAAATGTGTACAGCAAAGAACAATCTTCATAAAATCACAAAATCTCGATAAAATCTAAAATTAAACAAAAGAATACTATAACAGTTAAAAATTATACTATTTTACAAATGGGTTTGCATGTCACTTCGTATCTGCTTATGATAAGTGTACGTTAAATTAGTTCGAACAGTGGCGTGCAGTAAGTTTGTTCCTGCAAGTTTAGCAGGGTTATGTCAGGGTTGTTGGCTGCTTTTTTAATTTCGTAGAGTTCCCATAGTTTCCGTTTGTTGATGTTTACTTCTCTATGTAGGATCTTTACGTTTTCCACATCTATGCTGTGTTTCCGTAGTCTTTGATGTTTTCCTACTTGCGATTTTTCTTTTTCCCTGATGTGCTCAGCTATTCTTGTTTTTAGTTTTCTACCAGTTTCGCCTACGTAAACTGCATTACAATCCCTGCACGTAATTTGGTATACCCCACTGCTGTTCATAGTTTTTTCGGCTGTCTTTACATTGGTCAGTAATCTTTTCAGCGTATTGTTGGTCTTCCCTATTGTTAATATGTTGTGTTCTTTAAATAGTTTTTTTATTCCCTCATTGATGTTGCCATGGTAGTCTATTTCTCTATAGGTCATTTCCTTTTTGGGATTCTTCGTATCAAAATAGGGGTGTTCGTATTTGATGGCCTTTCTTTTCAGTAACCTATCCAAGGTTTTAATGGGGAACAAATTTGCGATGGCTAGCTGTTTAATTATGTTAAATTCGACTTCTCTGTTGTCTGTTGTTAAAGGGACTGTCCATGCTCTGTCGATCAAGGAGTGGAAAGCCGCGAATTTGTGTTCGTAGCTGTGTCCTGATGTATACGGTATAAGGACATCGCATAGAGTGGGTTTTCGGTATATGTTAAATGCTAGTGTTCTTTCCCTTATTGTAATATTTAGATCCATGAAATTGATAGATGAATCCAAATCCCACTCTATCGTAAATGTGATGTTTTCATGTAAGGTGTTTATTTGTTTGAAGAAAATTTCCATGTCTTCTTCAGTCCCTGTCCATACACAGAACACGTCGTCTACGTAACGGTGCCATGTAAAACAATGTTTTGCGAGTGGTAGTTCGTGTATTTTAGCTTCGATATGGTTCATGAATCCTTCTGCCAGGATTGACGATAGAGGCGATCCCATGGGTAGTCCATCTTTCACTCTGAAAAATTCCTCTTTATATGCAAGGAAATCTTGTTTTGTAACCAAAAGTATCAAGTTGCTGATGTTCTCAATATCTGATGGGTCTAGCCAGGTGGTTCTTAGGAAATCTTTAAGTATAGATATCGATTCATCTCGTGGTACACTAGGATATAGGTTAGTGACGTCAAATGAGACTAGTCTTGCACCTGCTGGGATCTCTATGTTGGTTAGTTGTTGAGCAAGTTCTCTTGAATTTTTTATCGAGTATTTTGTTCTGAAATCCAGTTGGTGGATTATGATATGATTAAGATTCTGCGCTAATTTGTGTGTTGGAGATCCACATCCGGCTGTTATAGGGCGCATTGGAATACCTGGTTTATGTAGTTTTGGCATGAAGTATAGTTTAGGAACCGATGGGTTCATAGGTATCACTTTTTTATAGTCTACCTGTAGCATGGTTAATGTATCTTCACATTGTTTAACTATTCTCTTTGAGTTAGTTATAAATCCTTCTAAGGGATTGCTTTTCAACTTTTCGTATTTGTTATTTTTCATAAACTCTTCAGCTTTTTTGTTGTACTCTTCTTGGTTCATAAGCACCAGTCCAGCTCCTTTATCAGCTAATACTACTGATATTCTATTTTCCGAAATTTTATTTTTTAATGCTTTTATAACGTTAGCTTCTTTTTTATTTGTGTTTCGGTTCCTATTGTGTATATTTGATTTCTTTTCTCTGCTCTGTTTGTCTTTTTCGTTTTCCAGTAGCCGTATAGCTTTCATTCGCATTTGTTGTTCTTCTTTATTATATTTCATTATGCTTTCCATGTCTATTGCGACTTTTGTTAAATTAGGTTTAAGTTGTTGTGGCGCATATTTGTGTCCTTTGTTGAGCAAACCGATTTCGGCATCAGTCAATTCCACTTCTGTCAAGTTTGTGTATCGTGGATGAAAACGATGGTGGGTCACCAAGTTTGTGATTTCTTGGTTGATGACTGTATTTTGTTTTTGTGTTCTTAGGTATTTCAATTTGCTATTCTTTCTCCCTTGATCTGATTGTCGATAGATTTCGTTCTCTGTTTCTATCTGTTCGATAAATTGTTGTATCTGCAGGGTATGTTGGTTCATTGTAAGAGTGGTGTATAAATGGAACAATTTGTTGTTCATGTAGTTTATATTGGCATAGTGTAAGTGTTTCTCTTTTCGTAAAAGCTTAAGAGCATATGTCCATTTCTGTTTCTCCGTTAGACTCTTTGGTAGGTTGTTTCCAATGAAATTGGGTATAAGTTGTTCGTGTATGCATGAGTTGATGAATCTAATGTGTTGTCGTTCTCTTATTCTTCTGTGTGAGTATTTTCTGTAGCCAAGTAGCAATGCGGCCGTATTTGCCATATCTTATTGTATGCTGCTGCAGCGAAATTAATTTGATAATTCAAATATGGAAGAAATATACTATTTCGCAATAAAACAAATGAACTAATTTGCAACCGGTTTCGTAATTTATAATTACATCATCAGGCAATTAACTACAAAAAACAGTGTTATAAGTTTTTTAAAAAAGATCAACACAAAATATTTCCAACTCACTAGTCAAAAAGCTACAGATAAAAACACATCGTCAAAATATTAAATGTGTACAGCAAAGAACAATCTTCATAAAATCACAAAATCTCGATAAAATCTAAAATTAAACAAAAGAATACTATAACAGTTAAAAATTATACTATTTTACAAATGGGTTTGCATGTCACTTCGTATCTGCTTATGATAAGTGTACGTTAAATTAGTTCGAACAGTGGCGTGCAGTAAGTTTGTTCCTGCAAGTTTAGCAGGGTTATGTCAGGGTTGTTGGCTGCTTTTTTAATTTCGTAGAGTTCCCATAGTTTCCGTTTGTTGATGTTTACTTCTCTATGTAGGATCTTTACGTTTTCCACATCTATGCTGTGTTTCCGTAGTCTTTGATGTTTTCCTACTTGCGATTTTTCTTTTTCCCTGATGTGCTCAGCTATTCTTGTTTTTAGTTTTCTACCAGTTTCGCCTACGTAAACTGCATTACAATCCCTGCACGTAATTTGGTATACCCCACTGCTGTTCATAGTTTTTTCGGCTGTCTTTACATTGGTCAGTAATCTTTTCAGCGTATTGTTGGTCTTCCCTATTGTTAATATGTTGTGTTCTTTAAATAGTTTTTTTATTCCCTCATTGATGTTGCCATGGTAGTCTATTTCTCTATAGGTCATTTCCTTTTTGGGATTCTTCGTATCAAAATAGGGGTGTTCGTATTTGATGGCCTTTCTTTTCAGTAACCTATCCAAGGTTTTAATGGGGAACAAATTTGCGATGGCTAGCTGTTTAATTATGTTAAATTCGACTTCTCTGTTGTCTGTTGTTAAAGGGACTGTCCATGCTCTGTCGATCAAGGAGTGGAAAGCCGCGAATTTGTGTTCGTAGCTGTGTCCTGATGTATACGGTATAAGGACATCGCATAGAGTGGGTTTTCGGTATATGTTAAATGCTAGTGTTCTTTCCCTTATTGTAATATTTAGATCCATGAAATTGATAGATGAATCCAAATCCCACTCTATCGTAAATGTGATGTTTTCATGTAAGGTGTTTATTTGTTTGAAGAAAATTTCCATGTCTTCTTCAGTCCCTGTCCATACACAGAACACGTCGTCTACGTAACGGTGCCATGTAAAACAATGTTTTGCGAGTGGTAGTTCGTGTATTTTAGCTTCGATATGGTTCATGAATCCTTCTGCCAGGATTGACGATAGAGGCGATCCCATGGGTAGTCCATCTTTCACTCTGAAAAATTCCTCTTTATATGCAAGGAAATCTTGTTTTGTAACCAAAAGTATCAAGTTGCTGATGTTCTCAATATCTGATGGGTCTAGCCAGGTGGTTCTTAGGAAATCTTTAAGTATAGATATCGATTCATCTCGTGGTACACTAGGATATAGGTTAGTGACGTCAAATGAGACTAGTCTTGCACCTGCTGGGATCTCTATGTTGGTTAGTTGTTGAGCAAGTTCTCTTGAATTTTTTATCGAGTATTTTGTTCTGAAATCCAGTTGGTGGATTATGATATGATTAAGATTCTGCGCTAATTTGTGTGTTGGAGATCCACATCCGGCTGTTATAGGGCGCATTGGAATACCTGGTTTATGTAGTTTTGGCATGAAGTATAGTTTAGGAACCGATGGGTTCATAGGTATCACTTTTTTATAGTCTACCTGTAGCATGGTTAATGTATCTTCACATTGTTTAACTATTCTCTTTGAGTTAGTTATAAATCCTTCTAAGGGATTGCTTTTCAACTTTTCGTATTTGTTATTTTTCATAAACTCTTCAGCTTTTTTGTTGTACTCTTCTTGGTTCATAAGCACCAGTCCAGCTCCTTTATCAGCTAATACTACTGATATTCTATTTTCCGAAATTTTATTTTTTAATGCTTTTATAACGTTAGCTTCTTTTTTATTTGTGTTTCGGTTCCTATTGTGTATATTTGATTTCTTTTCTCTGCTCTGTTTGTCTTTTTCGTTTTCCAGTAGCCGTATAGCTTTCATTCGCATTTGTTGTTCTTCTTTATTATATTTCATTATGCTTTCCATGTCTATTGCGACTTTTGTTAAATTAGGTTTAAGTTGTTGTGGCGCATATTTGTGTCCTTTGTTGAGCAAACCGATTTCGGCATCAGTCAATTCCACTTCTGTCAAGTTTGTGTATCGTGGATGAAAACGATGGTGGGTCACCAAGTTTGTGATTTCTTGGTTGATGACTGTATTTTGTTTTTGTGTTCTTAGGTATTTCAATTTGCTATTCTTTCTCCCTTGATCTGATTGTCGATAGATTTCGTTCTCTGTTTCTATCTGTTCGATAAATTGTTGTATCTGCAGGGTATGTTGGTTCATTGTAAGAGTGGTGTATAAATGGAACAATTTGTTGTTCATGTAGTTTATATTGGCATAGTGTAAGTGTTTCTCTTTTCGTAAAAGCTTAAGAGCATATGTCCATTTCTGTTTCTCCGTTAGACTCTTTGGTAGGTTGTTTCCAATGAAATTGGGTATAAGTTGTTCGTGTATGCATGAGTTGATGAATCTAATGTGTTGTCGTTCTCTTATTCTTCTGTGTGAGTATTTTCTGTAGCCAAGTAGCAATGCGGCCGTATTTGCCATATCTTATTGTATGCTGCTGCAGCGAAATTAATTTGATAATTCAAATATGGAAGAAATATACTATTTCGCAATAAAACAAATGAACTAATTTGCAACCGGTTTCGTAATTTATAATTACATCATCAGGCAATTAACTACAAAAAACAGTGTTATAAGTTTTTTAAAAAAGATCAACACAAAATATTTCCAACTCACTAGTCAAAAAGCTACAGATAAAAACACATCGTCAAAATATTAAATGTGTACAGCAAAGAACAATCTTCATAAAATCACAAAATCTCGATAAAATCTAAAATTAAACAAAAGAATACTATAACAGTTAAAAATTATACTATTTTACAAATGGGTTTGCATGTCACTTCGTATCTGCTTATGATAAGTGTACGTTAAATTAGTTCGAACAGTGGCGTGCAGTAAGTTTGTTCCTGCAAGTTTAGCAGGGTTATGTCAGGGTTGTTGGCTGCTTTTTTAATTTCGTAGAGTTCCCATAGTTTCCGTTTGTTGATGTTTACTTCTCTATGTAGGATCTTTACGTTTTCCACATCTATGCTGTGTTTCCGTAGTCTTTGATGTTTTCCTACTTGCGATTTTTCTTTTTCCCTGATGTGCTCAGCTATTCTTGTTTTTAGTTTTCTACCAGTTTCGCCTACGTAAACTGCATTACAATCCCTGCACGTAATTTGGTATACCCCACTGCTGTTCATAGTTTTTTCGGCTGTCTTTACATTGGTCAGTAATCTTTTCAGCGTATTGTTGGTCTTCCCTATTGTTAATATGTTGTGTTCTTTAATGAAAACATCAAAGACTACGGAAACACAGCATAGATAAACACACACTTTACATAAACACACTTTACAAAATTTGAACTATCATTTATTTTCATTACAAAATATGTATTGATAAACAAGCTGTTGGCAGCAAATCTTCGCTGGCGCCTCGAAAAAAGGGTATTTTGCAATTTACGCTATAACTCGTCACTGGATCATCTGAAACAAAAAAATCAAAATGCGTTTATTAAGTGAGAAGTTTCTCGAGGTAACGCTGCGTTGTGGAGTTATTTTTTTATCATTTTTTTATTTTTTTATCATTTTGAAGAACAAAATATTATATTGTAATCTTTGGAACGGCGTTTGGAATGGAGCGTGGCACGTCGTTACCTTTACACACACAAGCTGGCCCGCGTTCCAGCACGTGGGCTAGGATTGTGTGTAAAGGCTCCTAAAAGAGCACGAAATTCGCAACAAAAAATGTCAATTAAGTATTGCTGTAAAACAATTAATTAATTAAATGTAGGTACTTACATATTCATAGCCATTTTTTATCCCTTCTGAAGCACACGTAAAAAACAAAAACACTCACAAATAACTAGTCACAATATCACACAATCGTTTGATCGACTATGGAAGACTGCAGTTATACTTACTGTTACTATATCCAAAGATATAAGCAGATAAACGACTTGGTGTGCAAAAAATATAATTTAAAACATAAGTGCAAATTTGCTAGTTTTACACCTTCGCTAGTTTTGCGTACTGTTGCACTTGGGTGCAATTTGATATCTATTGAGATTATAAAATTGCAATTCATATTGTTTTTTCCGTTCTTTGCACTGCATGTGTAATAAAGGCATCACGTACATTTTTTTATATTATTTATAGTGATTTCAAAACGTACCATTTTTTTGTCGACATTATTTAAAGGAAACGTTACTGTAGGACAAAACCAAATGAGGAAAGAAACCGAATGAGGAAAACCCGACTATAATTTTTAATTTTTACGTTGGGATTTCCCACTTAGGCCCCACTCAAAACCGAATAAGGAAAACCCGACTATAATTTCTTATTTTCACGTTGGGCTTTCCCACTTAGGCCCCACTCGAAACCGAATAGGGAAAACCCGACTATAATTTCTTATTTTCACGTTGGGATTTCCCACTTAGGCCCCACTCAAAACCGAATGGGGAAAACCCGACTATAATTTCTTATTTTCACGTTGGGATTTCCCACTTAGGTCCCACACAAAACCCAATGGGGAAAACTTGACCATATAAGTTATTTGTTTTGCTTAGGATTTCCCGATTGGGTTCTAATTGGGCTCTTATAGGGATTTCCTTATTGGGCAGGCCTCCTTGGGGCCCAATGAGGTCCAGATGTATACTCTGGGCGATCCCAAAATAATTTCTAGTGGGGTGCAAGCCAATCATCCACGGTTAAAAAATCCGGTACATTTTCATTTAAAAATGTTTGAACAATTTTAGCCTTATGAGAGGGGCAGAGTCCTGCTGGAAGCAATAGTAGGTACTCATCACCGAACAAATCTTTGGCGTGTGGTAGCAAATGGCTTTGCAAAATTTCCGTTAAATAGTACTCTGCATTAATTTTTACGCTTCTTTCAATGAACTTTAATGGCAATTTTCCTCTTTTACTAATCGCCCCCCCAAACCATGATGGCTGAAGCGTTTTGAAATCTCTCAATCGCTATTTCATGAACAGAAATATCGCTCATACTTTTAGCATACACTCTGTCATTCTGTATATTATGGTAATTTTGTAGCACAAATAATTTCTCATCAGAAAAAATTATGTCGTCACCTGCGTGCCATGTAAAGTAATCGTGTCAAGTAATCTCGTGCATTTATCATGTCTTGCAGCCTTCTGTTTCATTGTTAGCCCATGCACTTTTTTTTTTCTTATAAGCATGCACTTTTAAATTGTTTTTAATAATATTTTGCACAGAAGTTTTTGAAATATTAAGCTCATTGGCCAGTTTTCTTTAACTTTGACGAGGATTTCGTCGAATTCGCTCAAGCACTTTCTTAATAGTTGAACTGGATCTAACAGGACAAAATCGCGCCCGTTTGTTTTTTTGGATTTACACTACCTGTTATCTTGTACCTTTTCACAATTCTTTGAATGAGTTTGTAATTTACACCAACATTTTTAAGCAACTTTAAGATTTCACAAAATTTTTTTCCTTTGAAATGAAGCTTTAAAATTTATTCGCGCTTGGCTTCCATGGTAGTTGCTACAATACTTATAGCGTATGTGTCATGATTTTATTAGAATATGACAAGTAATACAATAGAAAAACAAATGCAATCGATAAAAATCATTTTTTAATACGCCAACTGTAAGATACAACGTGCATTAAAAATAGGACACCTTATCGTGACCACGGTGTATAATCTTTAATCAATCTATGACTGATTGGGGCCCATAATGAGATAGTTTCTAATTGAATTTGTGTCGACGTTTTCGAAATATGCAAGGAGGTCGGATTTGGAACCCCGCACAGTGGAACGAAATGCCAAAAACCGGGACATTTTCATATTTTGCGTGTTAGATTAATTTATATACTGTTTTTTTACCTCCAATCAATTTTTAAAAAAAATTGGAGGTATGGTAATCGAAAAAAAATTTCAACTTTTTTTTTGCATTTTCGAGATCACCGTGTTCAGAAACGTAAAGATCTGCAAAAAGTAAAATAAAAATTTCTGTGTCGGTCTGTCTGTCGGTCTCTCGGTCTGTCGGTCGTCAAATTTTGTCGATCGATTTGCTTCCGAACCATCCAACCAATTACGACCAAATTTGGTATGGTGGTAGGGTTCACGGTGGAAAGGTGAAAATAAGGTTTTCGTCGCGATCTATCAATCAGGAGTGCCACCACAAGAAAATAATACGAGATTTTTAAAAAATATTTTGTCTTGCGATAGGTTATTTTAAAGGCCTTAAAAGGCTTTATCCAGAATAGGTAAAATTTATCTTCTATCTGTCGTCTGTCAAAAATCACAAGTTGTCAAAGTTGAAACTTTAAGAATGAATAACTCAAGAAGTGCTGAAGGGATCTTAACCAAATTTGGTACGTAGGTACATTGAACATAATGGATATGACAGCATATGTAATCCTTCGATAGAAATCAGTAATGCAACATGAAAAAAATAAAATTAACTTTTTTGGCAAAAACATGAAAAAAGTTTTTGTCGATCGATTTTCTTCGGCATTTCTGCGTCGATTGCAATCAAACTTATTGGACGTATGCCTCATGGGCTCGAATGGTGAAAATAAGGTTTTTCCAGAGAAATCTTTACCAGGGCCACCACAATAAAATAAATTAAAAAAATGAAAATGTCATCGTATCTCCGGAAATATTTAACCGCTTCAGCTAAAATTTGGTGTGCCGATGGAGCTTTGAAAGTATAAGTATTGGTGAGAAAATAACCGAGGCAATTGTAACAAGGTGGCCAGGTCAGAAAAACTACAGAAAATATTAACTGAAAGCTTAATTTATATATTTTTTGTGAGAATTTGTCGGATGGCTTGCAAAAATAAAACAATATATTCAAAATTTTAATAAACGTCATAATTTTGTGACATATGTGTCAAAATTATGTTAATGTTGATTTGTATACTGAGTGCAGCATAAGAATTGAGTTTAGGGTTGTAACAATTTAATTTAGAATACAAAAATAGGTGGTTCGGTGGGAAATATTTTATAATATCGTCGTACGGACTGACGGAACGTTACTTTATAAGTAAAAGGTTCTGCCACTAGGTAGCGACCAAGTTTAGGTTGTTTGTGAAATTTTTTCGAAAATGTTTTCAGAATCAGTAAATCGACAGTCAGTAATTTACAAAAATTTATTTTCGAAAAATCCGCTAGATGACCGAAAAAATTTGTTGTACCAATCTTGGAGAAATTTTATTTGTGACTTCTTACGGTATTATGTGACGTATATAAAAATTTTGGAAAAAATTCAGTGGCGTACGAAAATAAAAAAATTTTTTCATTTTGGATTTTGTTAAAAAAAACTTTTATAGATAGATTTAGGGTAGGGGGTGATACATATAGATATCTTTGCCAGGGCTACCGATATCTTTGTTAAGGCTACCACAATAGAAAACAAAAATGAATATTATGTCATCGTATCTCCGGACAAAATTTGGTGTGCTGGTGATTGGAGGTATTGCGGCAGAGAGTGACGACATTTTTTTATATCGATACCAACAAAAAAAAACAGTATATAAATTAATCTAACACGCAAAATATGAAAATGTCCCGGTTTTTGGCATTTCGTTCCACTGTGACTGGGTCTGTTTTAGACCATTCTCCCCTATTATTAGTATTATGCCAATATCCGTTAAATACTTAATACTTACTAGCTGGATACCCAGCTTTGCCCGGGGTCTCATTAAAAATATAATAATAAAGAAGAGAAAAACTAAAAAGTTTTTATAAGCCTTCAGTCGAGATGACTTATCATATTAGATAAGGTACTACCTTTCAAATATCCAGCCACTGTTTTTATTGACGCCAAACAAGTAGCACCAACTTTTGTTTCAAGTTGCAAGAGCAGATTGTTTGACAAAAACATGGACCGCGCCACCTAGGTTGAGACTCGGAGACTCGCAAACGCTAGTTTGGCGTCAATAAAAACAGTGGCTGGATATTTGAAAGGTAGTACCTTATCTAATATGATAGGTCATCTCGACTGAAGGCTTATAAAAACTTTTTAGTTTTTCTCTTTATTATCATAGAACAGTCGATAAAATGTTAAAATTTGGTTTTCCAAATTTTTAATATATTTTTGTTAAAAATATAATATTATACTTTGCTTTAGTCTGAGTACTCCAATGTTTTCCAGTCTTGCTTTCCGTCGCTGATTTATTTGTAAAGCTTAAAATACCTTTGGGGGGGGGGTACGGGAATCTCGTTAATCCGTTTATGCGCGTCAGCTAATTTTGTGAGATCTCACTTTCCTTTCAACTTTTTTAACATTTTTTTGCACTAAAACATTTTCCAAGTCCTACTGAGTATGTGTTCCAAATTTGGTTAAAATCGGTCGAAGGGTCTAGGGAGTGTATAGCGAACAAACATAGAAACAAGCTCTTTTATATATTGTGGTATTTTCTTTTTGTATACACAACCTCATAAATTTCCTTAAGGTATTTGATGTTTTGGTCACAAATCTAAAAACCTGGCGCGATGCCTCTGATGTCCCCCTGGTGCCAATTTATAATTATATTTATACAAGATAAACTTTGTTCGCGGCTTTATACTGTTTTAACCTAACATTTGCATTTTCAAACGAAGTGTTTATAAAAGTTTTAATGATGAAAAAGTAATACAAATATTTTCAATTGGTTGTAATGGTGAGAAGTGTACATTGTCATGAACAAATTAGGTAAGTAATTAAATTTTAAATTTTATAACACAATACCGTTGATTTATTTCCTTTTCAGATTATAGTTTATTTTTAAAGGTACCTTATAATTGTTTTCGAATAATCACTTGGCAATACATACGAATATATCCATTCCAACACTTTTTGTGGTGAGTTACAGGATTCAGATTCCAACTTGTGTTAATTGGGCTACCATTTGATTTATTAATAATACATCCAGTTTATTATTAACCATTCATTTTTAGTAATTCCAAATTTTAATATCGGATTTGTTTCAATTTTTCTACTGGGAAAATAGTTCAATTTCACTATTCAACATTACTCGTCGAAATTAATTTGACCCGAAGTTTAATTCTAATTTTTCTTCAAATCACATTTTTTTGAGTAATTCATCGAAAATTGATTGAATTGAAGAAAGTGCTAAAGTACCTGTATTGAAGTATTCGAAAATACATTTCAATACATTAGAGATAATACTCTAGTAATATGTACATAGGTACATATTATATAACAAACTTTATACATAATATAAGAACAAAAAGCAACAGAGGACACTACGAAAACAACTTGATATCACTATTAAACCATTATTATGTCATCTTGATATCAGTTGAATAAATTGCCAATATTCTGCAAAATCTTGGAAGTTGTTTTCATGTTTTCAAATCGATGTTATCCGATCGGTAGACCTGGGCAAAAGCGGGTATCCATGGACGACGTATTCGCGTAAAACCTAACGCCTATGTCACCGAGCATAGCCTCGAAGCCTATTTGAAATTATGAATCATTAAAGCTTGTCATTTATAAATATTTTAAGGTGTTAGTAGTAAAAATACTCATATTATGAAGTTGGTAAAGGGAACATTATAGACAGAAGAAAAATGTGGGTTACAATTTTAATTAAAGATTAAAAACGCCAATGTCAAACAATGTACTGCTCTGAATTTACAACTAAATCTTAAAGTTTGTATCACTGTATAATTCTATAAGTTGTTTATATTTAATCTAATTCAAACCTATAGAAATTGTAATGTTGTATTAACAATAAATGCAGTAATCACATTTTAATTACACACATGACACCTGGAATTATTATAATACACGAATTGTATCATTCAATACTCAAAATTACAAAAAGCCCATAAACGACTATAAAAGTAGAATTTTCACAATTAATTTTTCCATAATGAACCACAATAAGTAAATGAAAGTATATCGCATGTTAAGCAGATCATTTTCATCTTCGGATAATTCAATTCTTGACAGGTTCGTGTATCGTGGATGGAATTTGTGAATAATTTCAATGTTTGGGATTCGATGATCGGTGTCTCTATTCTGTTTTTGTATTCGTAGGTATTTCAACTTATTTTTCTACTAGAGGAGGAAAAGACCAAACAAGCCAGGGAAGAGAAGACAAAAATACACAGAAAGAAGAAAAGCATAATAAAAAACGAAACCACAATTATAAATAATTTAAAAAAGAAGATAACGAAAAACAAAGTAACAGTAACCTTGGCAGATAAGGGAGCAGGAATAGTACTTATGAACCAAGAGGATTACAATAGAAAAGCAGAAGAATTTATGACCAATAACGGATACAAAAAGATAAAGAACAATCCCACGGAAGGTTTCATAACTAAAGCAAGGCAGATAATTAAACAGTGCGAAAATACCTTAACTATGCTACAGATAAACCACAAGAAACTAATTCCCATGAACCCTATAACACCAAAATTGTATTTTCAACCAAAATTACATAAATCAGGGATACCCATGCGCCCCATAACAGCAGGATGCGGATCCCCAACACATCGATTAGCACAAGCTCTGAACCAAATAATAGTACACCAACTGGATTATGCAGCAAAATATTCGATAAAGAATTCGAGTTCTCTCGCCCAACTTATGGCCAATCTGAAGATTCCAAGAGGGGCAAAAATTATTTCATTCGATGTCACCAACCTATACCCGAGTGTACCACGAGAGGAATCCATTACACTGCTTGGTGAATTCCTAAAAACCACCTGGCTAGATCCAACAGACATCAATAATATTAACAAACTAATAACTTTGGTTACAGATCAGAATTTTCTTACATATGGCGGAGAATTTTATAAAGTAGAAGACGGTATACCCATGGGATCACCTCTGTCATAAATACTAGCGGAATGTTTTATGGACTATATCGAATCCAAAATACATAAATTACCACTCGCGAAAAAATGCTGCTTCACATGGCGTCGATATGTAGACGACATACTAAGCATATGGAACGGAACATAAGCAGAATTAGAGACGTTTTATGGGGAAATAAACATGATTCACAAAAACATTATCTTCACAATGGAGCGAGACGTGGACTCAACCTTGAATTTTATGGATCTGAGCATATCAATTGAAGATGAAACAATAGAATTTAACATCTACCGAAAACCCACACTATGCGATGCCCTTATACCGCACACATCGAAACACTGTCACGAGAACAAAATGGCAGCTTTCCACGCCTTAATAGATAGAGCATGGATGATTCCACTCACAGCAGAACACAGAACAAACGAAATAAATATTATAAAACAACTAGCCATTGCTAATCTATTTCCTATTAAAATCATAGAAAAATTAATTAAAAAGAAAACCACCAAATACGAACACCCTTACTTTGCTGACAAGAATCATAAAAAAGAAACAATATACAGAACACTAGAATACCAAGGCAACATCAATAGAAAAATAAGAAGATTTTTTGAAGAACACAACATATCTGCTATAGGAAAAACCAGCAATACATTGAAAAGCATATTAAACAACACAAAAACACCTGAAACAATAATGAACAGCAGCGGTGTATATAGTATCCCATGCAAAAACTGTAACGCCATTTATATAGGAGAAACGGGTAGAAAGCTGAAAACTCGAATCGCAGAACATATTCGCGACAAAGAGAAATCACAAGTGGGAAAACATCTACAATTGAGAGGACACCAGTTAGATAGCAGAAATATCAAAATCTTGCATAGAGAAGACAACACCATCAAACGTAAATTATGGGAATTATACGAAATAAAAAAGACATCCAAAAACCAAAATATAATCCTATTAAACCTGCAAGAACAAACCTACAACACGCCGTTGTTTGAACTGATATAAAACACCTATTTATATCAACAAAAAAAAAAAAATTTTTTAACTTATCTACCTGTAAGACATTTTAATAATTGACAAATTTTAATTTTTAAATTTAGGAAAACTTGTTTTAAATATTTAATTAATCGATCATATGTATCCTCGAAGTAATTACAATGAATATCTGAATGGCTAAATGACTAGTGAGTTGATTTGATGTAAAAGAATTTTTTATTAGATCTTAATTTTTATGTTTTCTTGTAGTTAATCGCCTGATGATGCAATAAAATTTGCGAAACCGGTTGCGAATAGTATATTTGTTTTATTAGCGAGGTAGTACCTAAATTGTTTAAGAGTTATTAAAATTAATAATTATAATACTTGATTTAAAATTGATACAATATTATGTAATATTTAAAATTGCGTCCGGAAACGTGTTGTTCCTTTGGCGGACTCGGTTCAACTGGTTGTTCCAGCTAATAACAAAAAAACCTTAACAACGCTCAGCATTTGCTTTTTTTGTTATTAACCGGAAACATTATCCTTGAGTTCCTGGATTTCCAAATTAATTTCCAATGGCCAAGTAATGCCATGGAATGTAGCTGCAGTGACATTATCCTGCATGCGTGTGCATGCATGACTGTGCCACCACAAAACAAATTTTTTAGTTGGTATTTCAAAATATAAATCCGAGGGGTTCTTTATCTTAATTAAAAAATATCGTCACTTCTGCCGCAATACCTCCAATCATCAGCACACAAATTTTTATCCGGAGATACAACACATACTATTCATTTATATGAATATTTTAAAAAGTGATCAAATCTATGTCAATTATCAGTAATTGTTAATAATAATTATTTTTTGAATTGATTGAAAATGTACGTGCTTAATAGAAAATCATAAAACAATAATTATTGTGTTATTGTTATAAGCCACCTAATATATTTTCACAAAAAAATTGATAAAGTAAGATTTCAGTTAATATTTTCTGTAATTTTCTTGCTTTTACATTTGGCGCAATTGTTTCCTCACCAATGCTTGCATTTTAAAAACTCTATCAGCACACAAAATTTTATCACAATCGGTCCAAAATTTCCGGAGATACGAAGACATTTTCATTTTTTTAATTTATTTTATTGTGGTAGCCCTGGTAAATATTTTTCTGCCAAAACCTTATTTTCACCACTAGAGCTCACCAGACATACGTCCAAAAAGTTTGACTGTCATCGGAAAAGGACAAGTCCGGACAAGGACTTTTCTCAAGTTTTCGCAAAAAAAAGTAATCTTTTTTTTAAATGTTGAATTCTTGATTTTTATCAAACGGTTCTATATGCTGTCAAGTTCTGTGGGGCCAATGTTCTTACATACAAAATTTGGTTAAGATCCCTTCAATTCTTCATGAGTTATTTACTCTTGAAGTTTAAACTGTGGCAGCTTGTAATTTTTGACAGAAGACAGATAGAAATTTAATTTCACCTATTCTGGATCAAGTTTTTCAAGGTGTTTAAAATAAGCTATCCCAAGACAAAATCATTTTAAAAATTTTGTGTTATTTTCTTGTAGTGATACTCCTGATTGACAGATCGCGACGAAAACGTTATTTTCACCTTTCTACCATAAACCCTACTACGATATCAAATTTGGTCGTGATTGGTTGGACGGTTCCGGAAAAAATCGAGAAACAAAATTTGACGACAGACCGACAGACTGACACAGAAAAAGTTCTTTTATTTTTTGCAGATCTTTACGTTTGTAAACACGGTGATCTCGAAAATGTAAAAAAAAAATTTGAAATTTTTTTTCGATTACCTTACCTCAAAAAAAAATTTTTTTTTTTTGATTGGAGGTAAAATTATATTTTTAATTCAAAAATCTTAACCAATAAGAGAGTAATTTTAGTAGAAACAAAGTGAGGCAGAATACTGATTCACTACTTATGGTATGATATATTGAACACTCTGTATATTACAACAATATGATTTTTGTAATTTTTGACTCCCTCTTCTCCCACGTAAGGGTGCTTAAAATAACTAATACCCTATATAGTTATGTTTAAATTTTAGAGTGGATCCGAGATCCGAGATTTGCCGTGTTTACATTTGTCACAACCGACCCTCTGCTCCGCTCCGGACGGAGCCGGACATTTGAACGCGGCCTTTATTACTATTTAAGCTACCACACCAACCTTTGGAGCAATTTACTACTTATCCTTAAGCTACTGACCAAGAAAATATTGACCGCCGGTGCAGTTTACGTACGTCCTGACCCGGAAAACTTTGTTTCGTCCTAGAAAGACAATGAAAATATCAATAACTCGTGATTTCCCGAATGCGAATCGAATGTCGATTCGTCGAATAATAATTATATCGGATGATTTCTCGAATAAAAGGTTAAATATAATAAAAGAGGGGTCAATTGCATCTAATTTCTCGCGTTCAAACGTCTTCGCGTTCAAACGTCCTGCGTTCAAACTTCTCTGCGTTCAAACGTACTCTCGCGATCAAACGTCCCTGCGTTCAAACGTCTCTAGGTGGGTTTATGCAAAACGCCGACGCACGCACCGCACGCACTGCACGCATGAAACGCCCCGCACAAAACGCCGCACAAAAATATTGGTTTATGCAGTTCGAATGCGTTTGATGCGTTCTAGTGCGTTTTCTGGTTACAAATTAGAATAAATTCACATTACGGTAGATGGCGCTAATGTTTTTTTATTTCATTATTTAAATTTTTTTTAAATCAGATAATCAAATATTATTTCTAATAAATCAGAAAGATGGACCGGTTTCTTTTGTAGGTATTTTCGACCCAAAATATGGTGAGCATGAAAGTTAAGCTTTAGGGTCGATAATTTTTCATCGTGTTATTATTATTTCTAGAAAATATCACAATAGTGAAAAATAAATTAAAAATAAAAATATCAATTATAAGCTAAGGTAACAATTATAATTGATATTTTTATTTTTAATTTATTATTAATATCTAATAATTTTAATTTAGAAAAATAAATTAGTAAAATAAAATGAGGAACAAAAATTTACTTTACATCATCTGCAAAAATAAGATTTATAATTACTTTCGTAATTTTAAATTTAAAAAAATTGTACCACAACAATAATATAACTTGAAAAGTTCCTAGCGTTACGCGCTGCAATGAAAACTAAAGATAAAATAAATTTCGAGGTTATGCACGCACGTCACGCGCGTCAGCGACGTGCATAAACGCTACTACAGAAATTCAATGTTTCAACTTTATTTGCTTGCGTGCAGTGCGTGCGGTGCGTGCGTCGGCGTCTTGCATAAACCAAGCTTCTGCGTTCAAGCGTATCTGCGTTCAAACGGCCGCGTTCAAATGTCCTAGACCGTCTTCGGACACTCCGGGCTGTTTTGACAAACGCCATACTCTCTAAAAATATTCCTCTAGACCGGTCTTACTAGGCAAACTGTGCTACCAGGAAGAGGGTGGATCTCCCTTTATATGGACTCAACGCTGTGATTTTTTCTGTACTAAATTACTCGCCCGGGGGACCAAACGTCCGGATACCGTTTGAGCATGCCCTTGTAAGTTATGTAAAGTGTATCCGGGGATACCCTATATACTTCGTGATTCTGATTCTGTCCTCAACCACATAACTTTAATTACTATCTTACAGTTTAAAAGTAGGTAGTTTTCTATAAATTAATAAACAGGAAATACACAAATAAGCACGAACGTTATAAAGAGAGTAAATAATCCACACGTATGCATGTATAATAAATTAGTAATAAATTATTAACCTAGCAATAATCTACAAGCAAATTGTAAAAATACCTGAAGCATTGTTACGCGAGGTTCATTACTTGTTTGACCTGAAGTTCTTTCTTCTTGTAAATGGGTAATCAATGCGGAAATATGATCTAGTAATTCTTTATTATGAACTAAAAGTTGATGAGTCTTAGTTTGCGCTTCGATTCTTGCATTCTAAAACAAAATTTAATTTTAATTAAATTTGATTTGATTAGTAAGAATATAAAAATTAAAAAATAAAATATAATGGTATTGAAATTAAGTCGTTTTTAAATACTTTATATTAGTTTCACCTTTCTACGGCAAAACTTAGAAAGTCTAAATTGGCCCAGTTGACGCTATCCAATCAGGCTGAAATAATGCACATTGATTCGTCCCCGGTGATAATTCACTTTACAAAAAAAATTTCTAAATTTTTACATTTTCCGGAAAAAACAGTGAAAAATTAAATTTTTATGGCTCCTCCCCTACAGAGATTAATAATTTGAGCGACATCTGATGAGCACGAATTAATTCAAGTCAAACTTGCAAATGTCAAAGAAGTTAGGATATACATATATATTATGTTACCGACAATTTGCGAAATCAGGCAATTTGCAAAATTCCTAGGTAATCTAGAAACCGACTGAGTCGTCAGCTGCTATGCAAATTCACTAGTATAAATAGGGTCATTCATTTTGTGTGATACATCTTTGAATTTAAATAAAACAAATTGTGTTTGAGGTACAGCAGATTTTTTTATTTTAAATTAATGAGCAATCGATACCATTATGTTTTAAAAATAATTTCTTTCAAATGGGCGCCACAGATTTGCTTGACGGCGGTCATCCGACAGGTCCAATTTTGGGTTACTTGAGCACATAAGTTCGTCTCAATCTCACCAATGTCGCGAACAACATTGTCCTCAAGATCGGCAATTGTTGCTGGCTTATTGGTATAGACCCGAGATTTAACTTAACCGCAAGGAAAAAATTCTAACGGCCTCAAATCACACGATCTTGGCGGGGCGGCCAATCGACATCAGCTCGTCGTGAGATTATGTTGTGAAATTAGAATCGGTTTTCAACTTTTTCAGAGCCCAAAAGCGAATGCACCTTTGATTTCAGTTCTTGAACTATTTGTATTTTGCATGGATACAAACCCAAGTCTTTGCGCAAAATTCGCCAAGTTGAAGCGTATGAAAGATTAAGTTCTTGAGAACGACGTAAAATTGAGACGCTTTGGTTCTCGCGCACACTTTGTGCCACCGCACCAATATTTTCGGTCAACCGTACGTTTCGTTGATGTACTGAAATTGCTCGATTAGCCACTGAACCAGTTTCTTCAAATTTCATTATAATTCGCCGAATGGTGAGCTTGGAAGGACACGCTCATTACGACCGTAAATTGTACATAACGCTCGAAACGTTCTCTGAATAGAATTCGAATTTTGATAATAAATTTTTACTATTACCCTGCGTTGTTGAATCCTGCAATTCGCCATAGTAAAATGGTGAGTATGACGGAACATAAAAGCAGTTAAATGAAAAAAAAATATTTTCAAAGAAAGCCGTAGTCGGCTGTCAAAGTTGTATCATAGAAAATGAATGACCCTATACTTTAGGAAATCTGCAAAATGGCTGCGGTGTTTCAGGCAATTTGCAAATTGTCTATATTGTTAGTTAATGTGCTTTTTGAGTACTCATATTGACTAGGCAATGTAAAAAACGATATTTTAAATATATAATTTTAAAAGAACCATTTATTAAAACATAGCTCGTTGAACATTTTACATAAGAATAAAAACTATAAACCTATAAACATTAGGTTACATATTTTTATTACTATTACACATTACTATATTTTTAAGGCATTTGCATGATTTAATCATGCACTTCTTTGTACAATTACATTTCAACATTCCCTGACCACCTGTAGGAAGCAGTTGCCACTGCCACCCGAAGACTAATTTCGTCTGCAGGTACATCTTCTGCATGTATAAAGTTTTGCGTCACTGGCTATAATTCATTTCGAGTGTAGCATTTCTGAAAAACTCCTGCTCTAGTGCCTATTTTATAAAATTCTTCTTCTTCGCCAAGAACTACACCTAACATATTCCTTGGATCTGTTCGACCCCTGTCGAAAGACGGAATGGGTATGAAGGTATGATTACATTATCGTCAGTAGTGCAGCTTTTTAATCTTTTTTTTAATTTCCAAGCATTTTATTTGCTTGAAAATCTTGACAAATTTTTGTCTTATTCCTCTCAACATTTATATTCCGGCTTCTCATGCAATGCAAACAAACTATTATATTGTTGATTATTGGGAATTTACATTAACTAAACGCCACCATGCGTTTAAAATATTAACTACGTTAGGCGGTATAGACCTTGCATACCTTGCATAAGTTTCTTATGGAGTTCATGTGCAACAGTGCTAACAAGCAGACCTGCATATACAAACTAAAGATTATATACAGGGTGACCCAGACCACCCGTATCAGTACTTTTTTTCAAAAACGGTAAGTCGTAGAGAGTTGAGCAAAAAAAATTTATTACAAAAGCCCTAATGACGAATCTAATGGTGATATTATTATTTCCGGGAAAAGTCGGCATCCAGAGTAGTTTGCTCAAGAAAGTCCAGAAATCCAGAATTTTAAATGGCACCATATGTCGAAAGTGGTATCGTTGGAAAGCTCTTTAAAAAATAAGCAAGTTTTGTAGGAAAATTTTTTTTATTACTCCCACCCCTTTTAAGTTATATTCGACTTAAGTTATTAAATTTCAATTTCTTATAACGAACTTAACTTTAAAAGTCAGCACTTGAAATATTTTTTTCTTTGGGGTCGGATCAAAGATATTGTTTATACAGAAAAATCGACAACGAGAGATGATATGAAGCTCAGAATTTGCAATGCCTGTCGATCATTAAACACCGAAGAAGTACTTAGAGCCACTGATAGTATGACCAGAAGAGCTCAACAGTGTTTAGAAGTAAATGGAAGACATTTTGGACACTTGTGACATTGCTGTAGCTGGATTTTAAGTGCTGACTTTTAAAATTAAGTTCGTTATAAGAAATTGAAATTTAATAATTTAAGTCGAATATAACTTAAAAGGGGTGGGAGTAATAAAATAATTTTTCCTACAAAACTTGCTTATTTTTTAAAGAGCTTTCCAACGATACCACTTTCGACATATGGTGCCATTTAAAATTCTGGATTTCTGGACTTTCTGGAGCAAACTACTCTGGATGCCGACTTTTCCCGGAAATAATAATATCACCATTAGATTCGTCATTAGGGCTTTTGTAATAAATTTTTTTAGCCCAACTCTCTACGACTTACCGTTTTTGAAAAAAATTACTGATACGGGTGGTCTGGGTCACCCTGTATAAAAGGCAAAATTATCAAACCATTAAATGTTATCGCAGCCTCACGTGTATCGAACGAACGAATTTGTATTTATCTAAAAACAAAAGAACATGTGGAACTACTATTACAATCTACAAAATATATCAATATTGATGACAAAAAAATTCAAATAAAGCGACTCACTGCACTGCAATTCCTAAAATATTAACTAAAACTTAAACAAACATCTCCAATCAACTTCATAAAATACCTAGACGACCCAGAATACAGTCATGTAATTAGCTTCAGAAGATACGTTTACATAGAAAAAACTGAAGAAGATCAAAATATACCTACCTCAAGTATAATCACTAGAGAGCGGATTTCCTTCCATTATGCTTATCGTCAATATTTAAGGCAGTAATAAGATATTTGAAATGTGTACGATTTATAAAGAATATTATCATTTGACACTAAGTTTTTCATACCTTTTTTGCCTTTTTGAGCATTTTATGCTTATTTTCAATTTTTATGCTTATTTAAAGATTATTTTAAGTTTTTTTTGCAAAAAGCAATTTTTACCGCCCGAGACGCCCCTAAACAGAATTTGAATTCTTTACCTGAATTGAATTTTAAAATTTGAATTTTTTATATGGTACCAACCGAAGCATAAAAATTTATTATTGCAAAAAAATCAATGCATTTTGGTACTAAAATCAGTTTAAAATCCAAATTGGTGAAAGCAATGAATAAAATTTATCAAATTTTGATTGTTTTACTACTGATTTGTCTACTATTTGTAGAAAAAAAACTTGTAATCAAGTGCCAAGCAACAGTGGCGTAGCCAGAAATTTAGTTCGGGGTTAGGAGGTTTTTAGTTTTTAGTTAGGAGTTTAGTGGGGACCTCCCACGAGCGAAGCGAATCTTGTAATAGCGTCGCAGACGAAAATTTTTCAAATTTTTAAGATCAAACGCTTAATAGAAAGTTAGAAAATTTCAATATAAAGAAAATTTCGGGGGGGGCATTTAGTAGTTAACTGTTTCCAGGAAGCAGTGTAGCACTTATTTTTTAAAGACTTTTAAAATATTTTTCTCTTATTTAATTATAAATAAAGCAATGTTTAAGTGTACTACATTAAAAAAATTTTTGTACCTTTTTTAATGCCTTTTTAATTATTTTTTATTTGTTTAGAGCTTTTTTTTCACGTTTTTGTGCCTTTTTATGCGCCTTTTTTGGCTTTTTTAATGCCTTTTTATCCGCTCTCTAATAATCACACACGAGAATGACAACTACCGAATTTATATACACCATGAAGACCAGAAATGCCAACGGTGCAATCAATTTGGGCACACAACGGCTTACTGTAATGTACATCTTCTAAGTAATACCATAATAAGAGAATTGCTACAAAAAACATCTGCCAAACTAGAAAAATGGGCCACAGCAAATGGTTTTACTTTGTCATCTTCCAAAAGCTATTGTATTCATTTCTGTCGTCGAAACGCTGTAACCAAAACCCAACATTAAAACTATACAATACACCATTAGAATACAGAAATGAACTAAAATACCTAGGATTGACCTTTGATAGGAGATTAACCTGGATCCCATACTTAAAGACCTTAAAACAAAATGCCATAGAAGTATACAAATCTTAAAAGTACTATCTCACCACGATTGGGGATCAGATAATCAAACCTTAATGAAAATCTTCAAATCCCTAATTAGATCAAAACTGGATTATGCATTTATAATATATCAAAGTGCAAATAAAAATATCTTAAAAATGATAGATTCTACATATAATGAAGGATTACGATTAATAACAGGCGCCTTTCGAACGACTCCCCTAATCAGCATCTATAGTGAGAGTGGAGAATTACCACCAAGTTTCCGGCGAGAACAAATTACCCTAAACTTTCTTGCAAACATACTAATTTATCCAACAAATTCAGTAGCAGAAGACATATTAAACAACAGTTACCAAAATATATATCGCCTCCAACCAAGAATGAAATTACCCTTACGAATAATAATTAAAAATATACTAAACAAATACAACATAAACCTACCATCCGTCGAAACAAGTAAACATTACAAAACACCACCATGGACAATACCAAAGCCAAACATAAATATCCAACTCACCAGATTCTCAAAAAATGAAACACCACCTGATATCATTAAAATCAACTTCCAGGAAATAAAACAATTGCACTACTACAACTACTTGCCAATCTATACAGATGGCTCAAAAACCGACTCCAAAACATCATGTGCTTTCATCTATAAAAATTTAAACGAAAAATATAGATTTCCGGACATCTGCAGCATCTATAACGCTGAACTCTGCGCCATCAAAAAAGCCTTACAACAAAAATTTAACGAAAGCGAAAATTCACTTCTTATCTGCTGCGATTCGCAAAGCGCTCTACAAGGAATTAAAACAATATGCAGCTCCAACCCATATATCAAAGAAATCTATGAAAGACTCTATGAACTACACTATAAAAACTACCAAATATCATTTATATGGATTCTCTCCCACATAGGTATTCAAGGAAACGAAGCAGCAGATACCAGCGCCAAAGATGCACAATCCAATACAACACTACAGGAAAATAAATCAACTCACTAAGACTTAAAACAATACTTCAAAACTCTCATAGGAAGTAAATGGGAGGAAGACTGGAAAAGCCAAACCTTAACAAACAAGCTAAGAGAAATAAAAAAACAACACTATTAAAGAACTCCTAACAAATACAAACAGAAAAAAACCAAATAATCTACAATAGATTAAGAATGGGCCATACAAATATCACACACCTGCACATTTTCAAAAAAGAAGAAGCGCCATATTGCGAAACTTGCAACGCAATAATAACGCGTGAACATGTGCTAAACTGCGCAAAACATCATCTAATCAAGGAACAAGAACAACTACCAAACAACATCAGCGAAGCACTCAGCCAAAAAAATATAGCTAAATTAATAAGCTACCTAAAAAAAAACTCATCAGTATACCAAAATATAATAGTGTGAGGAGACATCACTTGATTTGTAGCTAATAGCTTCTTAGTTGATGCACGAGCGGATGATGTCTCTAAAAAATACTAACTTGAACTGTAATATTGTCTCTTTAAAATAAAAAAATAAAAAAATTCTTATGGTAGATACGTGTGTTTCTTAGTTAATTTTGTGATATTATTACATAAAATCGTATAATAATCATGAACATGGGTCCGTTTCTAAAGAAAACAAATCATGCTATACTGCCTAACGCAACCATTTTGCCAAAACGGTGGCGCCCTCATCGGTAGGGTAATATTCCAATAGGTTTATAGTTTTTATTCTTATGTAAAATGTTCAACGAGCGATGTTTTAATGAATGGTTCTTTTAAAATTATCTATTTCAAATATCGTTTTTTACATTGCCTAGTCAATATGAATCTGTTACATACTCAAAAAGCACATTAACTAACAATATAGACAATTTGCAGATTTCCTAAAGTACTAGTGAATTTGCATAGTAGCTTACGACTTAGTCGGTTTGCAGATTACCTAGGAATTTTGCAAATTGCCGGATTTTGCGCATTGCCGGTAACATATATATCGTCGGCTTGGAGCAAAAACAAGATAACTCCAAAATGATAGTTTTGAGATAATGTGACTTGAATGTTGAGTTGACAATGTAAAAGTATACAAATTCAAAACTAAATATCTTAATAAAAATTTTATTAGTGTTAGTACAATTATCTGATTTTGCCAGAACGTAGTTGAGTATGATTCGTATCCAATCGTGTAGATAACTCATTTTGTCCAAAAATGGAGTTATCTTGTTTTTGCTCCAAGCCGACGATATATATATGTGTGACCTGGACTATAAAAAAGGACCTTAGGTCGGAAAAATCAATTTTCACTTTTTTGGTGATTTTTATAGGAAAAAGAAATTCTTTAGAAAAAAAAAATTCTTTCGAATGGCGCTAACCATAAGTTTCTATCTTCATCAGTCACTTCACAAAAAATCAATCTCTAGGTTAAACGTAAAATTATGAAAACATGAAAAATCATCAAAAATTTTTTTTTACATTTTTAACGTTTCCTATAGAGAAAAATAAGAAAACATACTTTAAATGTTTAAACGCGTTTTACTGGGAAATTAGTTTTCCGACGTTAGGTCCCTTTTCGTAGCCCAGATCCAATATATTGAGTTTTGATAAAGGATTTATTAATTCAGGCGCCAGGTGTATTTGCAGAACATAAAATCCTGGTGAGGGATTTTTCAATTGGATTATGTTAGTGGATGGCCCCTAAGCGTAAAACCGGGTTTTCGGCATCGGGTAGCACTCGCGTCAGCCGCCATCTTGAAAAACGCGTTTTTATTATTATCTCGTAAACGGTGCGCCGGACGATAAAAATGATAATAACCTTTTTTGTAGGAAATTAAACTTCCTATCATTTTTGTTTGAAGATTTCTTCTCGAAAGTCAATATTTTTCCAGTTATAGTCAGTTTAAAAATTCAAAATGTAGTTTTATTAAATTTTTCGTTAACAGTTGCAGATACAAATAAAATTATAACAATTGAACTTATAGAACACATTTTAACATTTTTTACAGGCTAGATCTTGAAAAATATTGATTTTCGAGAAAAAATCTTCAAAAAATGATTGGAAGTTTAATTTCCTACAAAAAAGGTTATTATCATTTTTATCATCCGGCGTACCGTTTACGAGATAATAATAAACAAGGTGGAACTCGCTTTTGCGACAGTTCTTAGGCTTCTATACATCTACTTTTTCGGTAGGTTAAATTATTTGGGCTTTATTTTATTCCAATTTTTAATGCGTTAATCTTTTAATTAGGTAGATTTTTTTACTATATAAGGAAAACGCTAACATTTTAATATTTTTTTTTTATTTCGACCTTTATAGGTAAATATTTGCAATTTACAAACCACAAATAAAACACAATTCATAATGAAATATTAAAATACCCGAAACACGTACCGAATACCGTATTAGAAACACGTAAAATACCTACTCTAAAAATACAAAATAAGAATATCGGATTAAAAAATATATATGTAAATAATCTGAATAATTAATACCAATCTAAAAATATTCTATATGAAGTAAAATTGTTTTAAGAACGTGCGTTCTGATTGGTTTTGAATTATGCGGACAGACGGACAGACGGACAGACGGACACGGAGCTAGATCATAAGGCTTCTTCCTATACGTTGTATAGAAGCCTAAAACGCGTTTTCAAGATGGCAACTGACGCGAGTGTTATTTGAGGCCGAAAACCCGGTTTTACACTTAAGGGCCATTAACTAACATAATCTAATTGAAAAATCCTTTACCAGGATTTTATGTTTTGCAGCACCACTTTTGGTGCTCTGGCGCCTGGACTATTATAGTGAAAAACTTGTTTTTCCGGGTTCATTCGTTTTAAATACTTTATTACTTGCTCGGTTATTAGTTGTTCTCGTACTAATTGTAACTCTACCAGGGCGGCATGGGTCTGTTGACTTTGTTGATCCAGTTGTTCTTTAAGTAATTTTATTTCATTTTGTGCACAGTCAACAGTTCCAGTTGATGATAGTAATAATTTTGAATTGGTAGTTATATTGCTTTCACTCCCACCTGTCATGTCGAAGGTTCTTGATTCTTCATGTAGCTAAGGAAAAGATAAAATAAACATATTACAGCCATTAAATTTACAAATAAAAAATACATACATGTAACCTACAAATACTATGTTTTACTGTTTGTAAAATATGTGACCTGGACTATGAAAAGGGACCTTACGCTGCACAGTGGGGTATTTGACCCTAAAACCTGACCAAAACTCAAATTTATTAATTACACAATAGGACCACTGTAATAATTTTTTGAAATAGTACAATAGTTGGGGCATCAAACGGTAGTCATTTTAAGATGAAATTTTTAGCAGTTAGTTACAACGGCACTCGGAATTTTGTCTTCGGTTACGTTGCACATTACAGTTCTCGGCGCTTTGGAAAACAACTACTTTTAATCCTTCTAAAAGGCAGTGATACTTTGATTCAGAAAAAGATTTTGATTTGGACAATAAAAATAAAGCTATGTAGTCTATTATTACCTAAATACATTAATTTATGACACAATTTTAAGGCCTCTGTGACGTATAGAAATTGATAAAAAAATTTTATTGTTTTTAAAATTTTTTTTTATAAATTAGTAAATTAGTTAATTATTTAAATTAAGTAAATTAGTTCCGGGTTTGTCCGGGTGAAAATTTAAATAGGATAGAAATTCTGACTATCTTAGGAAGTAATTTAGAAAAAAAAAAGTTGCGGAAGTTGAGCGTTTTAGGTACTATATGATTTTTTTTATACCTACCGTCAGAAAGTTTAAGATCAACTAGTTAACATGTTTTTAATATAAAATTTTTATACAAATATCAGCAATGGATTGCAATTAACAATTTGGGACTATTTAAAAAGATTCAAAATGCAATATGCCATTTTGGTATTTATGAAACCGAATTTTATAAATAAAATATTATTACATGTGATTAGTGTAAAACCATAAGCATATACCATGAAACATCTTAAATGTATTGCTATATTAATACACGAGAAAAAATGGGCACTCGAGGCGCAGGCGCAGGCGAGAGTCTCATTTTTTCGCATTATTATACTTTGGGTATCTTATTTTGTGATAAGTTCAAACATTTTAGTTCTAAAAAGTGCGTGTGAATCTTTTAGATTTTCTAAAATACCGAAATGATTAATCTCAAGTTACAATATTTAAACCACGTATCAATTGATTACGTTGTTGAAAACTTACTAGGGCATTTCCAAATCCGATTGGAACCTCGGCTTCTAAACCACTAATATTGTGATCCAAAAGATTTGCTGGTGCTTTTTCTTTAACTATCGGCTTTTTACAGCCTAAAAATTATAATCAGAATTTTAAATTACAATAAAAAGGTTTCAGTTAGTAAGTATGTATATGAATTATTATTAAGGCAACAAATTTTGATTATGAGATTCTCTTTACTTTACGAGTTGTATTGCTTTTGTATTTGAATAAAAAGCACTGTACTCGTATAAATTTATTATATGCTTATTGGTGACGCGTTTCGGCTTATTAGGCCTTAATCATACCAAAGTGTCGTGAAAAGAATGATTCGTCAACATAAACAATTAAAATCCTAAGTCAATTAAATTTAAAAACAATTATTAAAACAATTATTGCAGTTCAATAGTTATAATATAAGTCAATTATAATATAATTCAATATAAGTCCTAAACTATATGTTTTAAAAAAACATATTTTGTATATCTTTTTAAAGTAGACTAAAATTTCTATAATTTGAAATAAGAACCAGCTCTGTTAGTATATTACTTATTGAGATACAGCCTTATTGAGATCATTGAGATTTTTTTTTCTAAAAAAGTGAAATTTTAAGATTTGGTCAATTATCGATCCGATATCGGGAAAAATGTTAGTTTTACTGGTAAAATTATAGGGAAAGATTTTGTAGAAAATGTAATTAGCTTTAATTTAAGCATAGAACAACGTCTGTAAGCCATATAGTTTTCAAACAAATCTTCAAAATCTTAAACATGGGAAAACTGCAGTTTTCACAAATTTGCTCGGCTTAGTTCTTACGATGGTTTGAGGGTAGTTTGAAAGGAAATACATCTTCAAGGAATACATATTTCAACTATAAATATTAAAAAAAAAATTTTTAATTTATTTATTTATAATATTATTGATATTTATAAAGCATTACAACAATAAAATTGTTTATTTTGAACACTTTGTGGGTGTTCCAAAATTGTCTAATTCATCCTGAAAAATCGGCACATGATTGTCGATGTCGTCCTCTCCTTCTTCGGAAATTTGAAGCTCGGCTATGTTATGGCAAGCGACGCCGGAGCAAAATTTGTAGAGAACCGAACATTCAAAGCCTGCTTTTACACAGGTACAGCCGCCTCCGCCTCCACCCCCAACCACTTCTGAATTTAGTGGTAAAACGTGCAATGTTACACTATCTTTCGTTGGAGGCAAACAGGTGAGATCAACCTTAGCAAAAGCGACTGTTTTTACAAATTTTTGTAGCGCAGGCTGGGAGGGTATCTTCAATGTAGTCTCCTCCATATAGAGCTACTAGGCATTTGATCCGGCATCAGCGATGGCTTGGTAGGCTGAATTGAGTTGGAGGAACACTTCAGCTGCGGCGATGAGTTCAACGTGTTTCTGAATGGCGCTTCACAGGTTGTTCCTTCTATGTTAGAAAAGGACAGAGGTGGTGTCGCACCCAGTGAAGGCGTGGAGTAAAATCTCTACGATTGAACAGGGTTGAGGAATATTGTAAGGGGCCAGAGTCACTTCTGCCACTTTTCAGGAAATAAAGATGTCGCAGTCAGCATCCTCGACTGCCTGCTTTGTCTCAATTCCCTGGTTTTGGAAGGGGAGCATATCAGAGCAATCAATCGTCGTTTGTTGCTATCTTTGGCCAATAACTTCCCCTGAGATATTTTTATTATGGTTGACTCTTTAAGGATGACTTCGTTACACCGCAGAGAACCATAGCGCCTTACTCTATCAGTTGTCTATATCTGTATCAGTTGTCGTACAGAATTTTATTCCCAAAGTCGCGAAAACAAAGAATTGTTTGGTGGTTGCGGTCGCGGCCAATTTCACAAAACGTTATCTTGTCTTATCTTGACGCCAGGCCTAAAATCGCCTTTGATGTGGTCGATGAGTTCCTTTGAAGAGAACTGACATTCCTCTCTGTTTTCGGCTAGAAAGGAATATATACACTGCATACTCTCAGTGAAGTTTTTTGGCTCAAGATGCCCTTTCTTGAGTCCAGTGGCCGGTTTAGATTTGTACAGTTTGATGCGGCATTGATTTGTGGTACCTAGCATCAGTTGCAAGCAAGACGATGTATAATTTGTTGGGCCCATTCATCTCTTCCACGTACAGCTGTTTCAAGCATGGTCTCCCTCACACACAAATTTTCAACTGTGTGGACAATATTCCGTCGAGACATAGGCAGTTTTTTTGCATATTTTAGAATTTTCGGTTTTGTTCAAAATGCCATTATCTTGAATTCTTCTCAGTTTGACTGATAAGTATTGAAGAAAAAAAAAGAAGAAAGAAAACGTAGGATGGCCTAATACATTTGGGGACAGATGTATGACCTGCTCTTTACAACTTGGCTTGTTTTAAAATTTCGCACCCAAAAATCACAACGCACACATGCACTACGCATTTTTTGCCCGAAAAATTAGAACAGGTTCTATTTTTATGGATACAGAAAAGTGACATACGTTTATTTTTCAATTAATCGATTTCATCACGAACAACCAAGAAATTTTTTTTAATTCACAATATTTTATATTTTATTATTATATTATTATAGAAGTAATGTCAATTAACAAGATATAGATTAAAAACTCGAAAATATTATATGAATGAGCGGTAAACTGTATTAAATTACAATATTGTCTATTGTTTTATACCTACAAATTGGTTACAAAATGACCTGCATACGATTTGACATGCTTGCCGGCAGCTACCCTCTACATATTTGTGTTAGTAAAATTAGAACAGATCCAATTTTTATGGATAGAAAAGTGGCATTTACAAAAATATCTGTATTACACGATCCACAATTTCTCATGCAAAATTAGGGCCATAATTATGATCATAATTATTGATCGTCTAAAACGGGCTTTAATGTAAATTATATTTTGTATGTACCTACTATTAATAAGTAATCAAATAATAAAAAGAAACTGAAATTTTATACCAAAAAATCTTTTAAAATATACAAATTAATTACAAACTCGATATAAATGAAAATTGTATTATTATTTATCATCTTATCTTCTTAGGTCCATTATATGTATCAGTTCTTTATTTTCGTTAATATCAATTCACTTTCTGTATTTGTTTCAATATTGCACGGTTAGTACACTGTTAGTGCGACGCTCACTTTATCGGTATTGTCGACTTTGTAAGACAATAATTAGGCGGGAATGACAAATGGCGCTATGATTTATTTTTTTCTATATTTGTAGATGTCATTTGAAGGTATTAATAGTATCAGATTAATTTGACATCATATATACCATTGACATTCGAAATCTCATTTATGTGAGCGCCGCGATCACATGTGTAATAACGACGGGTTAATATTATTATAATTAATCTTCTTTAAGAGCTAATCGAAGAATCTTACGCGATCTTGTATTTATCTTGTTATTTATTGGAAGTCGCAGCGTTCACACCAATAAAACATAACTAATTAAACTTACCTAGGTAGATCGTCTAATTATAGACGGTGTCAACTTAAGTTCTTTATTTATAGTAAAAAATTACACAAAATAAGTACCAACTTAAAAAACCCGACAAATTGGTCGGGTGTTGTCATTGGTCAAAAGATATCGTAGAGTACTCCTATCTGTTGATATTCATTATCTAATTTCTGTTTTTGTCGAGTTAGAGTTTTCTTTGTCAGGGTCATGGAGTACTCTGTGTTAGTCAAAATCGGGTTTGTTATGCTTGGTTTCATTATTCACTATAGGTGGGGTTGTCTTGTAACTCTGTTTTTATTCGTAGGAACCCATGCAATAGGTCCCGGGGAGTAAAACACGTTCAAACAGTTCAGTTAGGTTTAGGGGTGAGTTTTCAGTGAAGAAAGATTCCACCGCCTCCCTTTCCTCCCTGTATTGAACGCAGTCCAGGATCCTATGCAGGGGCTTGTCCAGAATGTCACAGGCCGGGCACAGTCCATCAGTTTTCTTCCCCAATCTCTTGAGGTGTCTCCCGAATTCGCCATGCCCGGTCAGAAGTTGTGTAGTTTCGAAGTTGGCTTCCACTGATTGTACACCCCATTGTATGGGGTGTACAATCGGAATTATCTGGTGGGTTATGCGTCCATATTCAAACTTGTCCCATCTGTCCTGCCATATGGCCTGGATGATCAGGATTAGTTCGCGTTTCAGTTCTGCCATTGACTCGAAGTATTGTGGGACAATCTCTTGTCCCAAAAACTGAGTGGCTTATTTCTTCTTGATCGTTTTTATAGCATGTAATCGTCGTATTTCCAGGTCAAGGGGATGGATCCCCGCAATGACCCCTGCTGCCAGGGAGGAGATAGTTCTGTATCCTTTGATCATCAGTCTACAGGCTAGGCCGTAGCATGACAAGAGCCTAGCTTTCGTGTGACGTTCCTCAATCCTCCACGACCAGATTTCGCTTCCGTAAGCCACGATGGAGACAATAGCCCCCTTGTAAATCTTGGTCATGGTCTCTCTTAGGTCCGTCTGCCAGCTGGCTCTTGCCTTGCGTTGTAGCCCGATTATCAAGTTGTTCGCTTTCGAGCATACCATGTTAATATGTGACTGGAAGGACAGTTTTTCATCTAGAAGCATGCCAAGGTACTTAAACTCCATGACAACTTTGATTTTTGTGAGGTTCAGCATGATTTTGATGTCTGTGTTTGTAAAATCTCCCGAACGAGAGATTTTGAAGCTTTGGCAGACTTCTGAGCGTTGACAGCCTCACCAACAAGTTTTTAGGCTTGGAACTCAGAAGTCACCGTGGTGGTAGAATAAAACTCAAGGTTTGGTTTTAGACTATATTTTTATTCATCAATTGCTGGTCTTTTATATAAAATAATTTGATGAGTAGTCGATTCATGCGACTTCACAATTAACATTATAATTGCTGATGAATTAATAACAATTAAATAAATTCACCTACTTATTAAATATGTGCAGGATTGCAAAATAATATTGTTAATTACTTAAATATTTTCACATACAGGATGGTTTCATAATTACATATTATTAAAATTGATAAATTTTGTAAAGCCAAAAATACCATGTTTAACATGGTTAAACAGTGTTGGACGACCGTACCGGGCGAAAGCACATGATTCTAGTCTTCGTTGCCGAGAGACTGAGTTTCATGCGCCTGCACCAACAGTCTAGTCTATCCACAGCATTTTTGGAGTTTCAATATCAGATCTTTACGGTTTTTCGCCTTGATAATTTTACCAAGGTCATCGGCGTATGCTTGGGTTGTCTCATCGGGTAGGTTTAGTTCTTCTTCATCTGAAAGGTAATCATCCAGTAGGATGTTCCATAGGACCGGCCCAAGGACCGATTCCTGGGGACACCCCTTGGTAATTCTCTTCCCGACAGAGGTGGATCCGGATTGGAGGGTGACGTGCCTGCTCCTCAAGTAACTCCTAAGGACTCCAATGAGTCCCTGGGGCGTTTTCCTCTTACACAAGATGTGAAAGAGAGCCGGCCACCAGAGATTTTGAAAGCCCCGGAGATATCAAAGAACAGGGCGGCCGTGCACCCCTTATTTTTTCTATCAGCTTGGATGGTATTTACTAATTTAGTGACTGCGGAAATGGTGGATTTGCTATTTACAAATGCATATTGCAAAGGAGAGTGAAAGGGAGTTTTTGAATTGAAGAGTCTGGTTTTTATTAATTTCTCCAGGATTTTCCCGAAAACAGGGAGTAGGATGATCGGTCTATAGTTTTTAACAGCGCCATGGTCTCCCGAAGCATCTTTGAGGATAACTTTCAGGATCCCATTTTTCCAGAGAGTTGGGAAGTGAGAATGTTTTAAGCAGGCATTATATAGGTTTAGTAACGGGATTTGGATGGTGCAGTATATGAGTTTTAAGAATGATCCCTGTATCAGGTCAAACCCTGGAGCTTTTTTGACTGGGTGGTGCGGATAAGTTCGTTTAGTTCGTTTAAGGTTACTTCTTGATGATCCTTAGGGTTGGCTACTGTCTCCAGACTCTCAAAATCAGCTTTCATTGTTTGGTGATCCACAATGAGATCTGAGTTTTGGTCATCGTCTGGCAGTAACTTTCCCATAAGGTAGTTTAGGGTTGCTTCCGGATGCAGAGTCTCCATGCCGTCCTCCTTGCGGAAAGACGTCAGGATGGCCTGCTTCCGGAATTTGCCCGCCGCTAATTTGTAGGATATTCCTCAAGGGTCGCTGTGTAAGTCGTTTTCAACGAATTTCTTCCAGCTGTAATTTCTGGAATTTTTGAGGGCATTCTGGAATATTTCCTTTTTTCCCATCATGGCATCATACAGGGATTGTTTTAAGTTTTCATTTTTATTTTTATTTTTGTATAAGAGATTTCTATTTTAGGTAGTTTTTCCTAGCTTTTTCTACGTTGTCCGTCCACCAATCTGGCCGGCCAACGTAGATTTTCTTGTAATGAGCATGAGTATTGATTAATTCCTGGATGATGTCATGAAGGGAGTGGATAAAATTGTCGATTTTGGCAGGAGTCTCTAGTTTTTCTGAAATTGGGGTGGAGAGTTCTACCCAGGGTGTGAAAAAGTCTGAAATTGTTTGGGCGGGATTGTGGTCCGATTTTTGTTTTTGACTATTGTAACTTTAGGAGGGTCTGGGTGTTTTATATTGAAGGTAATGGTTTTATGGTCGGTTCGAATGACTTTTTCGGAAATATCCCAGTTGGAGACTGAATAGATAGTTTTGGAGGTTCCCAGGGTTAGATCGATGTTACTCTTTCCTCCTCTGGTGTTCTCGTATGTTTATAGTATGGTTTGCCTGGTTTATTGTGTATTGTTAGATTGTTTTGAGTAATTAATTCTTCTAGGGCGAGTGCACGGTCATTGGAAGTGACTACATCATACCATAGCTTTGATCTGCAATTGAGATTTCCGCAAAGGTGGACTTGGCTACTCCCGCAGGTCCGTATCACTCTATCTAGAAGTTTCAAGGGAGAGTCAATATCGGATAGAGAAGGTGGAAGATAGATTCCTATGATGAAGATTGGGGGTTTATTTTTGCTAGTAGAAACGGAAATGATTGTGAAGAATTGGTTTGAAAGATTTTTATGAAAGGTGAAGGTAGAATTGTCCTGAAGTTTTCTGTTTATTACAATGCATGAGTTGAATTTTTGACTAGAGATGGCGGCTGAAAAGATATTTGGATGGTATGGAAGTGAAAAAATATTGTTGCTATGGTAACTGTATGGTTCCTGAAAGATGGCAATATTGAAGTTATCTTCCGTCAACAGCCTTAGGGCATCGACTGTTGCGGTTTCGTAGTTCCTGAGGTTTTGTTGTAGGATTTTAAGATTATGCATGAGTAGAATCAGAAGTAGAGGAAATCGAATTGACATGCTCCATGAGTCGATTTCTGTAGACTCTACAGAGACTGCTGGACGCTTGGTGCTTGTGTTTGTCATCACTGTATCTTGCTCTGATACAGTTGATGCACCTGTCAGTTGAGGGATTCTCTTTGTTGGGGCAATCAATGGATAGTTGGTCTGTAGAGGCACAGACCAGACATACAGCTACTGAGCGGCAATATTTGCTAGGATGTCCAAATCGTTGACATTTATAACATCTTGTCAAGTTTATGTAGTCTGAAATAGGGTATGAGGGCCATCTCATGCGGAGTTTTTTTTTTTTATTTATAGCTTCAGCCACCAGAGGGTGAACTGCAGCTACCCAGTTGTTAGTGGGACGGTCTTGGGATCTGGTGGGGTTAAGGGATCTTAACCAGCCTTCACCCGCATTTTGGATGGCAGAGGAGTAGTTATATTCAAGAGCACCCTTCATGGTGGAATGGTCTATATCTTTTTCCACCTGTTTTATGTAGATGGATGGCCAAATTTGTGTGGGTGCTTTGGCTTCAAGCCCGACGTCTGCTAGAAGTTGATTGCCTATGAGGTTGCTGATGGATTTGTCTGAAGATTCTATAAGCATACCGTTATTTTTGACCATGTAAAGCCTATGTAAAGGATATACTAGTGAGGGTGTTTTTAGTTTCAGCAGAGGTTTTGCTTGCATCATTGACTTTGGGATATACGAGCACCTTGTATTTAGTTGGTTTTTCGAAGTTGGGTTGAGCTGGTTGATTGAGAACTGCCCTTAGGTAGTCTCTGGGAGGATTCTGTTTGGTAACTGGAGCTTCTGTGGTAGGTGGCGCGGCTATTGTTTCTATTCTGATTCCTGGGTTTAGTTAGCATGTCAAGACAGGTGTCCCTATCTTTTAGCGAATCTTTACACTTTAGGAGATACTGTCTCATTTTATGGGCGAGTTCGTAATTTTCATCTATAATTGCTGTGAGGGCTTCTTGGTTCTTTCTACCTTCTTCTTCATGGTTTGAGGGTATGTGATGAGTTGTGGTTGTTGCGGCTTGGATGGAGGTGGGATGTGGAGTTTGATTTATGAGTGGGATGGGTGGGTTGGGTGTGGTGTTAGGAGCGTCTTGGATGGGTTTTTTGGTTGATGGTTTCGGTGTGTTGTTTAAGGAAGGTGGAGCAGATTCGTCGGTTTTGTTGTCATCATCATTGTTGGAATCGGTTTTCTTTTTTGTCCTTCTGTTACGTCGTTTTGATTTTCTTGATTGTGCTACTTCGAAATCCGTGTCCATTTCTTCAACAATATTTGGCTTCTTTGTTTGTTTCATTACATCTTCTTCTTCTTCGCTGGTGGAGATTCTTAAAGCTCTTTTTTTGTTTTCTGGATTCTTGATCGTAGTATCTTCGATGATAATTATATTTGCATCAATGTGGGATCGGGATTGGAGTTCTTTTCTGCGAAGTTCTTTATTTTTCGCATGAAGTCTGCTTTCTTCGTCAACTTGCTTAGGATTTTCGATTTCCCTGTCGGTTTTCCCGCCAAGGGGATTGATTTGGCCGGATTCACCGGTGTTGGTTTCTATAAGTTCTTTAATTCGAATCGGAGTTTGTTCGTCAGTATTCGGAAAATATTCTATCGGAATCTCGTTAATACGCGTCACTTGTTATTTGGTTTCGGTTGAATGTATAGACGGTGTCAATCTGACAACACCGCGCTGATAAGATCTGAGTTAAACATATTAAAACGGTAACAATTGCGAAATATGAAGGCGCAACAAAGATAGAGAGAGTCGACTTAAATAATTATCAACGCGGAAAGTCACATCGAACAGTCCACTGTGTAACTGAAATCGATGTCAGCGCCAGCGGTATATAGTGGAACTAAAATTATATATTGCAGACTTACAAGTTACGTTATGACTTCCAAGGTAAAATTTAAAATTACGCTCCTAGCGACATCTTGATCATTTTGCTATAAAATACATTGAAAAACGTTATGACTTCTATTTTTGGAAGTCATAACGTTTTTCAATGTATTTTATAGCAAAATGATCAAGATGTCGCTAGGAGAGAGAGGACCTCCGAGAGAGGACGGCTTGAACCAGGGCTCTGCTTAGTAATCGACGCACTTAAAAGCATCAGACCTTAACCGCCCTCCTATAAACTTAATAAATATAAATTAAATTAACTATATGTTGCATTCTTAGACTTTTGTTGAATATAAATGCAAAGTAAAAAGTAAAGTCAGAAACTACCAACAGTGGTGTAAATAATGGACCAAATTTGAACGAACTTGAGGAAAAAGTAATGGGATTAGGATGGGTGACCGTTATAGTGGCGATGCTAATTTAACAGAAACGGGGATAGCTGTTATAAAAGATATTGATTTAAACAATGGTAAATATTTGTTATTAGTTAAACAAAATATATAGTTTCTCGCATTGTTTTCGATTTGATAGCTAGTTCTTCTGCGCTTGTGAAATGTGTGGAATTTTTAAATAAATTGCTTTAATAAAATAATTGGATCAATACAATATTACCTTTGTTCTTGTTCTTCAAAAATATTGAAAAACTCATGTCCATACAATAATATTTCGTGAAAAGCCATAGTCGTTACCGTAAAACACCATAATTTAGTAGTTGCTACGATAGCGACAAATAATAGCAACGAGTCGTTAACTTGAACAACTTTGAATTTTACAAAATAGCATTTTTTGTTATAACACTGACCTCTCACATAACGACTAAATTTAGTTGTTATGGACAACAACTTTTTTTAGAAAATCGCACCGAAGACCTCATTTTTAGATCGATAAGTTGTATTGTAAATACGAAGGCATCGTTGCATAGCAATGCACGAAAAACTTGTTTTGAGTGCAATTGCTTAATGCAACGATGCCTGAGTAAAATTTACAAGCAACTTATCGATCTAAAAATAATGAGGTCGAGTTATATTTATTGAGATAATTACGAGAACATTTATTTGATTTTGACAAACGTCAAAATTATGTAAACAAAGAGGCGTGGCATCGAACCGGATGAGGCACTCTTTCCGCAGGAAGAGACACAATTGCCAGCGTAAGTGTTTGTTTACCTTTCGTAAATGTAATTATCAATAGTAATATAAAGAGACTTTCTTTTTTAGATCGATAAGTTGTATTGTAAATACGAAGGCATCGTTGCATAGCTTTGAGTGCAATTGCTTAATGCAAAGATGCCTGAGTAAAATTTACAAGCAACTTATCGATCTAAAAATAATGAGGTCGAGTTATATTTATTGAGATAATTACGCGAACATTTATTTGACATTGACAAATGCATCGACCGATGCATTTATGTGTAATATTTCGTTTTCAACTAATGAAAAAGACGCTTGGCTTTGGGATTCAGGTGCAAGTTACCACATGTGCAATTGTCGTATATGGTTCGAAAACTTTGTGGAGACATCCGAAATGGTCACAGTTGGAAATGGAGCGACGATCGAGGCAAAAGGAAAAGGTGATATAAGTATTCTTGCTTTCAATGGATACGAATGGATTCCTAAACGAATTGTGAATGTTTTATATGTGCCTGAAATTGGAGTAAATCTGTTTTCATCGGGAAAAACCATGGATCGTGGTTACAATTTTCGATCGGACAACGAGCGCTGTGAATTGTTGAAAGATAACAATGTTGTTGCAGTGGGAGTTCGACGAAATGGAAAATTGTACCAGATCTGTTTAAAGTGGTGAAACCATTAGGAGACAATGCGGTTACCGCAAATGTAGCTATAAGAAAAATTTCACTTCGTGCATGGCATGAGCGATTTGCACATCAAAACGTTACACACGTTAAGAAATAAAGGCATCGATTTCATCAATGAGAATTTTACGTGCGAAGCGTGCGTTTATGGAAAACATCATCGTGGAAGCTTCAAGAGTCGTGAAGAGATATCAACGAAGTGTGGCGAAATTATTCATGCAGACTTGTGCGGGCCGATGGAAGTAACTTCGTTCGGTGATTCTAGATACTTTTTATTGCTTAAAGACGATTATTCACATTTTCGGTATGTGTATTTCTTGAAGCAAAAATCAGAAGTTGCAGATAACGTCATTAAATTTGTTAAATTGGTACAAAAGCACGGACACAACATTTGTAATTTCAGATCGGACAATGGAACGGAATTTGTAAACGATGTGATGAAGAAATTTTTTGACCAAAATGGAATTCATCATCAACGCACGGTGCCATACACTCCAGAACAAAATGGTTGTGCAGAACGAGAAATGCGAACGATTGTTGAATCTGCGAGAACCATGATTCATTCAAAGAAAATGGATAAGAAATTTTGGGCTGAAGCAGTAAATTCGGCAACGTATGTTTTGGACCGAACTGGAACAAGTAATGTTGTAAACAAATCACCGTATGAATTGTGGTACAACAAAAAGGTGAAAATTGATCATTTAAAAAATTTTCGGATCCGAAGTGTTTGTTCACGTTCCGAAGGAAAAGCGACGAAAGTTTGATTCCAAATCAGTCAAATGTATATTCGTTGGATACGACAACCACTCAAAAGGATATCGAATTTGGAATCCGGAAACAAATAAAATCGAAGTTGCGTGCAATGTAGTGTTTCTACTGGAAGAATCATTGGCAGTACTTGAAATTGGTGACACTGAAGAAGAAGTCGACAAAGGCGTTGCAACTGACGATGAAACAGAAAATGATAATGAACGAGAATTGGAAGCAGCACCCGGAGAACAAGAAGATCGCGGTGCATTGTGTGATGTCGACAACAGGAATGTCGTTAGAATGCGATTGAGAGATCGGAACAAACTTATTCCTTTATCAGCGAGGCATCTATCATATTCTTCATCGGCAAATCATATGGCAATGTTGGCGATCAACGTAGAACCAAGAACCTACGAGCAGGCGATGGAATCGATTGATCACAAACAGTGGGAGACAGCGATGGACGAAGAGTATGATTCGCTAGTCAAGAATCATACTTGAATTTTGGTCAATCCACCGAATGAGCAAAAGGTGATTGATAATCGTTGGATTTTTAAGTTAAAACAGAACACGGATGGAAGCATCAATCGTTGCAAGGCACATTTGGTGGTTCGTGGTTTTGCGCAAGAATATGGAATCGACTATCAAGAAACTTTTAGTCCAGTCGTCAAATTTACATCAATCCGTGCAATTCTGGCAATGGCAGCTTCGAAGAAGATGAAATTGAAACAGTTTGATGTAAAAACTGCTTTTCTAAATGGAGATTTAGAAGAAGTTTATATGAGTCAACCGATTGGTTATGACGATGAAAGTGGACGGGTTTGCAAGTTGTCAAAAAGCTTGTATAGTCTTAAGCAGGCATCACGCTGCTGGAATAGGAAGTTCACGTCGTTTATAACAAAATTTGATTTTAAAGTCAGTAAATCGGATCCATGTGTTTTCGTGTGCAACGGTAAAAATGGTATGATGGTGCTAGCAATTTACGTTGACGATGGTTTAATTGCGGCAGAGAAAGAAAAATCTATTTTACCTGTTATTGAACATTTGAGAAAAGAATTCAAAATCAAGGTTTTCGATGCAAAATGCTTTTTGGGTTTCGAAATTGATCAACGATCGGATGGATCGATACAAGTTAATCAACGAGCATATGCAGAAAAGGTACTCAACCGTTTTGGCATGGAAAATTGTAATGCGGTATCAACACCATCGGAATGTATACAAAATTTGAGCGATTTCAAAACAAATGGTGAAAAAAATATTAGTTTTGCGGTTGGTAACGTTAGTCGTTATCTGGATAAACCGGCAGAAGCTCACATAACTGCTGTCAAACGCATTCTTAAATACATCAAAGGGACAACCGACATGGGCATTCAATTTGAAGGTGGAAATGATTTGGTTTTCTGCGGATACAGCGATGCTGATTATGCGGGTGACAAACAAACTGGTCGATCAACATCCGGCTACGTTTTTATGTTTGGCAATGGTATTATCAGTTGGGGCTCAGAGCGACAGAAATCGGTAGCGTTATCAACAACGGAATCTGAATACATGGCTGCGTATGCTATCAAGGAAGTGGTATGGTTAAAAGTTCTGTGATCCGAACTCTTATTAATCGAAGTGGATACACCGACTTTCTACATGGACAACCAGAGTGCAATAAGGCTAGAGAAAAATCCAGAATTTCACAAACGAACAAAGCACAGAAATGTGCGATATCATTTTATCCGTGAGAAATTCGAAGAAAAGTGGCGGATATAATGACAAAATCATTATCAAAGGTTAAACATCAGCTGTTTTGTAAGTTGATAAACATTGTCCTAAAGAAAAAGTAATGTAAATAATTGAAGAATAAGTTAATTATTTTGTAGTAACTTGCAACTAAAAGTGGGAGTATTGAGTTTAGTTGAACGCGTGTTAATTATGTGTTTAGTTTAAGTTATTTAGAAAGATGAAAATGTAGCTCTGGCCATGGTATGTCAAAATATGTCAGTCGTTCACAAGTTGTTCATAATCGTTAAAATAAAAAATATAAACAATATTTTTATAGTTGATTCAATCTCTATTTACAGTCGAAAAGTGATTTAGCTAAACAGAAAACCAACATCGAGCGAGTAATTCTTGGTATTCAGTCAGCCTTACTTGGAACAGTCATCGAAAATTGAACCCATAGAATGCGTGTGTGCAAACGATCAAGAGGTGAACATTTAAAGAATATTTTTTTCAAAACATAAATGGTATGAACTGAGCTTCAAATAAATACCAACAAATCCATTGTATCTTACACGGATGAGTTATAATTAAAGAAACAAGTTCTATCGTTCTTATTGGTAGACCCTATATACTGTCATGTTCAAAAGTGATTAATTAATTTGATAAAAATAATTGTTTAATTTTTGTAAATAATTTGTGTTGTAAATAATTTTAATCGTCCTGTATCATATTTTTATTGTTAATAATTTTAAGTTGGTATTATTTATTGTTAAGTTTGTGAAATTAAAAAATGTGGAGGGGGCTGATGATGGCGGACAGCCGAGCGAGCGGACGTGTGTTTGTCCGTTCTAATTCAATTAAGTTTTAAGTTAAGTTAATTAAAGTTTTGAGTTTAAGTTTTTAAAAAGAGTGTTTTATTTCAAGAAGAGTCTCATGTTAAATAAGAAATGGGTGGCCCGACGAAGAAGATTTAAGTTTTTATTTTAAAGTTCCATTTATTTATAATTTTTACAAGCGGGTCATCACATTTAATTGGCGCCCAACCCGCGTGGCATGTGTCAGGTAACGATTTTTCCAAAACGACCTGAACAAGGAACCTACTTTAGACCATGAGAAGTTAATTTAAAACAATAAGAAAGATGTAACAAAAATGTGCATAAAAGTGAACAAATGTGGCGAAACAACAAAGGTGTTCATTAACAAATGTGGCTTAAAAGCAAATGTGGTCGACAAACAAAGGTGCGTTATTGAAAACATTTAAGCAAATTTTTAATTTTATCAAATAAATTGGAATCGTTTTCAACAATTAAAATTAATTCTTTAAAAATAATAAACAATATTTAACGAAGCACAATGGCAGAAGGAAGGCTAATGCAATTTCTCCAAAACTTTAGAACAGACATGAATAAATTTAGAGCAGACATGAATAAAAAATTTGAGGAAAATAGAACAGAAATGAATAAAATTAGCGCAGACATGAATAAAAAATTCGATGAAAATAGCGCAGACATAAATAAAAAATTGGACGAAACCAGAGAAAACATCAAAGCAGAAATAAAATCATTTAAGACGGAGGTCGCCACACAAAACGAGGAAAACAGGCAAAATTTTGAAAAACTAAACACGACGTTGTGCGCTATTAACAGGGGGGTGGAGATCGTTGAAGACAGCTGTAACAGGGGAAACCAAGAACAAGATATGAACAAAATTGAGAAAAATTTGGACCAAATAAATGAGGAAGTAAACAAAAACAGAATAGAATTAAAAGAAGATTTCAACCAACAATATGATAAAATAAGTAATAAAATGGATTCGATGGAGGAGGATTTTTATAGGAAACGGGATGAAAAATTGGATTTGGTTAAAAAAAATTTGGATGTTGGAAATAAAAATTTAATTGAAAACAAAAATTTGAAAAATGAAAAAAATAAACAGTTGGAATTAAAAAATTTGATGAAAGATCGGATAAATGGACATATGGAAGTGATGAAGAAAATAAAAAATGGATATTTAAGAAAAGTAAATTCCTGGAGGAGGAGATTGATTGGACCACGTGCCAACGGACGTGCGAGAAAAAAATTTAAATCCAGGATGGACAGGGAAGAAATTGCGACAGCAGTTGAGGGAGAAATATGGTCACATCTCAAAGACATTGGGAGACTGGGCCGCTGGAAGTACAAGTGGTGAGGTGTTTTTATTTCCTATTAATGATTTAATAAACATTACATTAAATTATTTATAAAAAAATTGCGCGAAAATGGATATTGATAAAGATTTGGCGTTAAAATAAAATTTAGTTTTGTACGTAGAAATTATTATTTAAAAATAAGGTTGATTTATTGTGTACTAAAATTTTAAAAGTGCAAAGTTATTATTTTCAATGTAAAATTTAAAATTATTTTATATTCTTTCATATGATAAAACATTTTGATAAAAATTTATTTACGTGTAAAGACAAAAACAAATTTGAAGCTAATTAAAATTAAAAATTAACATTGACGAATAAGAAGTAGATTGGATTTCCAAATAAATAAAATTAAGATGATTTAAAAACAGGAGCAATAAAAACAAAAATTCAAGATCGTGATTTGAGTAAAAACATGGAACGAGTGAAAATTTAGGCAAGGATCATTATAATAAAGATTTTTAATTAAAATTGATAATTTTGATAATTAATATTACTGTTTGGAATTTGAAATGAAGATTTAAGGGTTTTAGATTTAAAGGTTGATGATGTAAGTAATTTGATATTTGATATTGCGATGATGTATTTTGAGAGTATTTGAGATTTTGAAACGGGGGTAGTTATTTTGAAGAAAACAGTAGCCATTCATTAGAGGAAAAGTAAATTTTGATAAAGAAATTATAAAAAAATTTGAATTGCCGACGTGAAACAAGTAACATGTGGAAATTAAGTTGTATTTTGAGAAACGTTATTGCTAAACATCGAGAAAAAGTTTTTCTATTTAAAACTATTATTTTGGAAGAAAATTTAAAACTGAATGTAAACAATTATAAATTAGATTTGCTAGGAATTAATTGGTTTCAAAAAAAAAAAAAATTTTACATATTTTATTTTATAAAGGGATTGTTATCAGATAAAATTATTGTAATTATGAATTAATTGTGTAAATATTTTGAGTAATTTTTTATTTTGAAAATTTTGGTAATTTGTAATTATGAGGTGAATTTGGTAAATTTTGTGTTGATTTGTAAATATTTGAGGATTTTATTATTTTGTAAATTTGTATAAATATTGTAGTGAGTTTTAAAAATTTTGAAAAATTTAGTTTGGCGTGATTTTGAACCAGACTGTGTAAACTTTCATCAGAAAAATTATATTTTTCTATCCTAAAGTTTAGGGGGTTAAATGTCATGTTCAAAAGTGATTAATTAATTTGATAAAAATAATTGTTTAATTTTTGTAAATAATTTGTGTTGTAAATAATTTTAATCGTCCTGTATCATATTTTTATTGTTAATAATTTTAAGTTGGTATTATTTATTGTTAAGTTTGTGAAATTAAAAAATGTGGAGGGGGCTGATGATGGCGGACAGCCGAGCGAGCGGACGTGTGTTTGTCCGTTCTAATTCAATTAAGTTTTAAGTTAAGTTAATTAAAGTTTTGAGTTTAAGTTTTTAAAAAGAGTGTTTTATTTCAAGAAGAGTCTCATGTTAAATAAGAAATGGGTGGCCCGACGAAGAAGATTTAAGTTTTTATTTTAAAGTTCCATTTATTTATAATTTTTACAAGCGGGTCATCACAATACATATGAGAGGCTTAAAGCCATAGTGGTGTAAGTCATTTTCAACTCTTGATAGTCATATCAAGGGAAAACATTCTGAAATGTACCTATTCATAACACATAGTACCTAGGATTGCAATGCAAGTAAACACAAATGCTGAACGAGTAAGTGCCGTTTTAAATTACCTGTATACGAATACTTATTGGGTTCTTTTAAGGTGGTTCGGTAGAGTTTGGCCGACTCCAAATGTAGTCTATTATTCATATTTTTAAATAGACAATTACATTGCAAAATCGATATTAAAAATCATTTTAATTAAAAATATAATTTATCAAATTGTGTATACTCTTATAAATAATCTAAATGACAATTAAAATTTATAATTTGAACTTTAATTGATTCACTTACTAGCTGATCTACCTAACCTAACTTATCTCGACATTGACTTTAGTATAACTGATCGCTGAAAATATAAACACAGCCTGAAAAATTTTGTTGCACAATGAGTCAATTACGAGCTCTTTCGGGTCGTTTCATTAAAGAAACGTTAAAATAATGTTGAACATAAATGCAAGAAATCCAATAAAGGCTATTTATAATTAAAATTCGAATATGTATAGTTACGCCATCTACTAAGATAATCCGTAGTCTAAATGATAATTTGTTTGACATAAATTATGACAGCTCGCACCAAAAATATATGTTTCATTTTCAAATTCAAAAAACGCGGGCATTATTTTATTAGCGATTTCTCAATAATTACACCGTAAATCCAATTCAATGTTTCCTAGAAGATGCTTCATACATCCTAGATTAGAGTCGTAAGTTTTTTTTCGTGAGTTTCGGGATAAAGTTTTGAGTGAATTCAAAATTAACATCCTAATCTGTGCTATTTTGTGTGTTTTCCTATGTTCGCAATGTATTTTTTTAAAGATTTTAAAAGATGATTTCTTAAAAACTACACCGTAAAAAGACTTGAAAATTCACCAACACATAAAAAAAACTATTTGCTTTTGATTTTACCTAAAAAAACCTTTGGTTGCGGGTGAAAGCAAACTCTACCGAACCACCTTAAGGCAATTTTTTTCAATTAAAACTACTATTTTGGAAGAAAATTTAAAACTAAATGAAAATTGTAACTCAGATTTGCTTGAAATAATTGGTTTCAAATAATTTTTACATATTTTATTTTATTAAAGATTGTTAAGTAAAAATTTATTATTATGATTTGTCTATCGAAGTTAATTTATATTATTTATTTAAAAATGTACAATACTTCGTTTAATATGTTCTTTTAATTAGTAAGACGACATGTTTTGAAATATTTTAATTTTGACTTCCTGATGATGAATATCTATATTCGAAACATGTCGTCTTACTAATTAAAAGAAAATATTAAACGAAGTATTGTACATTTTTAAATAAATAATAAAAATTTATTGTTTTAACTATTAAATTAATAGCTATTTATGCAACCTAGATGTAAAAGTGATACTTTTTATAACTAGGCGTGAAAATTGTCCATCGAGGCGCAGCCGAGATGGACAACGCGCCGTGCTATAAAAAGACACTTTTACGTCGTGTTGCATACAAGATTTTTTCTAATTCTGTGCAAAATGGGCTTTCTTAAAACAAAATTTTTTGAATTAGCAATTACTCGACAACGGAGCTAGATATCGAAAAACTGAGCAAAAAACTTTCCCCCCCTCGCCTCGTACTCACCCTCTTGTGAATTATCGGTTGGAAAGCATGTGCAAAAATTCAGATCGATCGCGCGTAAAATTATTTACCCTACTAATAATATCAAGTTTACGTTGACAGTTCAAATACCTGCACAAAATAAATTATTATTAATCTAGAAGTTTTAAAACATCAGTTGCTACAACAATATGTATAAACGCAATTATTGTAAGTAACGCCAAATTCGTTTCTCGAAGTCCCCCTTTTAGGATTTTCATTAGTACTTGATTTTGCTACTTCTTGGTGACGCATTTTCAAAATTAATTCTGTGTGATGTTCTTCGTCCAGTTTTAAATACGAATTTATCGAACTCACACTACTATGCCCTGTGATTTTTGCAATCTGATGTTCTCCTACTCCATTTTTCGCTAAATTTGAAACCGCTGTAGAACGATTTGAGTGGTTTGTAATTTTGAATCTTTTTGCATCTAATCCTATACTCTCTGCTGCCATCGAAGTCCACTTGGATATTATATTCCTTCCGACAGGCGAATTTTTATAGAAACCAATTGATTTTTTTTGTTCCCATAAAGGATTCGGAGTTAGAAAAAGGCGACTTGTAGTAATGTGTTTTCCTCTTTTTTCTATCAATTTATGAAATAATCTGTAAAATAGTTTCAAACAATTAAATTAAGTTAATAAAATTTTTATAGATTTAACGTACCTTACTGGACATCGATCAGAATTTTTCTTGTTTTCAACCAGCCATTTATTTTGAGTCAATCGACGCGCCCCACCTTGAGCGGTTTTGTTAAACACTGGATTATAAATAATTCGTCCTGTAGGCTTGCCAAAGTTTGTTGGTTTCTCCCTTAAAGAACGTTGTTAGGCAGTTTACTGCTTCACCCCCTCGAAAAGCCAGTTCATAGGACACAATATGGTAAAACTTACGTTGCAACCCTTCTGGAGTGTTTTCGTCCCACATACTTATCATTTTTTCGTGCTCTTCTGAGCTAAAAGTACCAGAACTACATTTTCTTTTATCACTAAATGCCTGTAGTTCCTTTCTTTTGAAAGAAAACATCCTTAAATGGATCAAAAGCAATGTTAAAGTCTTTGTAAAACTTTTCTTGTAACATTTTAGCTATTCTGTTCCACTGTGTTTTTATTACACCTTCTTTGTAATTATCACCGTTTTGCTTTTTCATGTTAAAGCCAAAATCTTTCAAGCAATCCGCAATTTTTGGAACAGGCATTTTTTCATCCAATATATAACCTTTTTCACCACAAAATTCTTCGAACAGTTTCCACGAGGAAATGTTTGATTTTCGCGTATTTGCAGGAGTAAGATTTTCAATACTTACATCAATTTCTTTCAACGAATTACTTCTGAAACGTTCACAACTCATTTTTTAAATAGATAAATTAACAACGCAAATTGAAATTTACGAATTTATTTTTTATTATTGTTTATGTTGCTTAGTTAGAATTTTTGTTTTCGGTAGTTCCAGGTATGCATATTAATTTGGATTGTATCATAATATTTACATTATTAAAATTCAAATGTCAGACTGACAGAATTAAAAGACTTTCAACTTTACTTTTTTCCACAATTTGGAAAAGATACAGAAATTTTCAGAGAGAATTCAGTTTGTTTTAAGCCTTTAGTTCTTAAACATTCAAGACTATTTTATCAAAAATTCAATAAATGAACTATAAAATTCATATAATTACCTATAATTTTTTTTTTAAATAAGACTTATGTTATAATAAAGAAAATAATCACTTTGAATGATTTATTGTACTTTGTAAGCAAGACGAAAATATATCTCTGTTTGTTATGCTATTCCGCACATTACTCTCGCTGGCTCGATATTTTCAAACGCGTCTGTCGTCATGAAGGCTGCACTTAAAAGCGTCTGTCAAAGTATATTTCAAAAATACACAAAAAATGAAATCTTTGATATATAAATTGTCTATGTACCCTACGGTTTAGTTCAACCTCAAAAATGGCTCTTTTCTAGCGCCGCACAGTGCGGCCAAATCATAAAAAGCTGGCCAAAAGTCGAAAATTGAAGTAATAAATTTGAAAATTGGTATCCGGGAGTTTTCGGTGTCGCTGATTACAAATCTGCTATCAGAATAGTTATTTTCACGGTCTAGGACATTTGAACGTGGCCGTTTGAATGCAGAGACGCTTAAACGCAAAGACGTTTGCGTTTGCGTTGAATCAAAATATCAATATCAATAGCAAAATATCAATATCTCGTGATTTCTCGAATGCGAATCGAATATCGATATGTCGAATAATAATTATATCGGATAATTTCTCGAATAAAAGATTAAATATAATAAAAGGCGGGTCAATTGCATCTAATTTCTCGCGTTCAGACGTCTCTGCGTTCAAAGGGCCGCGTTCAAATGTCCGGCTCCGTTATTTTTATAATGGCGGATCCAATATGGCGGACAAAGGTCGAAAATTGAAGTATAATAAATTTGAAAATTGGTATTCGGGGGTTTTCGTGGTCGCTGATTACGAATCTGCTATCAGATAATTATTTTCATAAGGGCGGACATAATACCGAATATAATTCGGAATAATAATTTTTTTTTATAAATACATGAGAAAATTCGATATTATATCCAAGAAAATCGGATGTGGCCATGCCCATAACTTTATCATACTTTTAAATAATAAATTTTAAAAAATTATTATTTTGGAGGGAAATAATTTTAATAAAGAAAAAATCGGATGTGGCCATGCCCATAACTTTATCATACTTTTAAATAATAATAAATTAAAAAAAACTTTTATTATGGAAGGAAATAATTATAATAAAGAAATAAAATTTAAAAAATAAGAAAAAAATTGTTTTTTTTAATTTGTAAAAACTATATAACCAAAAGTAGGATATTTACACGATTATTGATTAATACTTTTTTATTATTATTTTGGAGGAGAATATAATAAAAAAATAAAATTTTAAAAATAAGAAAAAAAAATTTTTTTTAATTTACGAAATATTGTTTTTTTTTTGCTTTTCCGTGTACCGATTTTAACCAAAATCTAATCAGCTCTAAGTCTCAATATTTATGTACTAAATACAAAATTTTGTTAAAAAATTCCTATTACTTTTTGAGGTAGAGCGCACACAAAATTTGACCACATACATACACACATACACATATACACACATACATACAGAAATTTTTTGGAAATGATGATTTTCAGCTTCTGGGACCCCAAAATAACTAAATTCATCAAAATCTCAATTTCTTTTTTCTGCACGATTACAATACTTTTTCAGACTTCGAATGATAAAGTAATATATACAAGTAAATAATTGCAAAGTTACATTAAACATAAATTTTTTATTGTATATTAATTATCAAGTATAATTATGTTTATAAAAAATAGTTAGCTTCATCGTCAGATGATAAATTTACAGTTGCATCAGTGTACTAGAAATATCGTGTTGTAAGTCTATCATAACTCATAAGTGTCTGTCACTATTACATTTTTTGCAGGTAATTGTCGACCACTTGATATGTATGGATCAGATGTAACAAAGAATCGTAAAAAATATCATTCATTGTGTGCTTTCGCGAACATTTTCGTGAAAAGCCCTCTCGAAATTTTTTAAAATATTTGTTGCATGATTCTTGAGCATCTTTAGACATTTGTCCAATCGGTAATAGTGAGTGAGATATTATATCAGTTCCATGAATTAAGAGCTTATGAACGGTCGTAGGCATATAATTCCAATTATATAGCTCTACGAATTTTTTAGCGGTAGCTAAATTGTACCCCGCCAGAGGTTGGATTCCTATTTTTTCACAATGTTAAACGTATTATAGTCTATAGTATTTGTATGGAACCTGATACTTCTGCCTCCCCCCAGAAATAATCTTTGGATCCGCCCCTGCACAGCAAGTTTCTCATATTATGAGGTGAGGTTTGTACAAAAGCATTTTTTTAATCGGAGAATTTAGAATTACAATCTTTCAAATTTTACTTTTGAGAAACTTGTGAATTCCGAGTAACATCGTTTTTTTTACAAAATACGTGATAAAAAAGAAGACGCAACTTTTTTTTTATCGTTCACAATACGTCTCATTGTAACCACAAATAAGTTTCACGGCGGAACAATGCGGAACATTTAACTTTTTCATAAAAATATGTCGGATTATAACAATTTTAATTATTAATTATTAATAATAATTAATGCTTTGGGGACTGTTGGAAAAAGTGACGGGTTGGAGTGTTTATTTTATATGTTTTGATTTGTTACATACATATTATGCAGTTATCGTTGTAAATTTTTGTATATTTTTTTATTAAAACAATTTTCAATAATAAAAAAAAAAAAAAAATTTAATTAATCAAATGTAATAATTGTCGTTTCACTGATTTACTGTACTTGTCAGAATATTACTTACAAATTTTTACGTAAAGATCTGCAAAAAGTAAAATAAAAATTTCTGTGTCGGTCTGTCTGTCTATCGGTCTGTCTGTCGTCAAATTTTGTCGATCGATTTGCTTCCGAACCATTCAACCAATTACGACCAAATTTGGTATGGTGGTAGGGTTATAAAATAACAATAAAATAAATAAAAAAAAAATGAAAATGTCGTCGTATCTCCGGAAATGTTTAACCGATTCAGCTAAAATTTGGTGTGTCGATGGAGCTTTGAAAGTATAAGTATTGGTGAGAAACAAACCGAGCCAATTGTAACATAGCAGGTCAGAAAAATTACAGAAAATATTAACTGAAATCTTAATTTATTTTAGAATACAAAAATAGGTGGTTTGGTGGGAAATATTTTATAATATCGTCGTACGGACTGACGGAACGTTACTTTATAAGTAAAAGGTTCTGCCACTAGGTAGCAACCAAGTTTAGGCTGTTTGTGAAATTTTTTGGCAAATGTTTTCAGAATCAGTAAATCGACAGTCAGTAATTTACAAAAATTTATTTTCGAAAAATCCGCTAGATGACCGAAAAAATTTGTTGTACCAATCTTGGAGAAATTTTATTTGTGACTTCTTACGGTATTATGTGACGTATATAAAAATTTTGGAAAAAATTCAGTGGCGTACAAAAATAAAAAATTATTTTCATTTTGGATTTTGTTAAAAAAACTTTTATAGATAGATTTAGGGTAGGGGGTGATACATATAGAGATATCTTTGCCAGGGCTACCGATATCTTTGTTAAGGCTACCACAATAAAAAACAAAAATGAATATTATGTCATTGTATCTCCGTACAAAATTTGGTGTGCTGGTGATTGGAGGTATTGCGGCAGAGAGTGACGATATTTTTTTTCTCGTTCTACTTACCTTCAGAAGTTTATTCCATTTAATCGGATTGCGATTTTCTTCAAATTATAATTTATATGGTACCTCAAACACATCATGCGTTGTTGAATAATACGGTACCACTATTGACGATATTCGAACAACAGCAACACTACCACTACTTTTTTAGAGCAGGTAAAAATAAATACAGGAATTTATATGTATTTTATGACTCTTAAGGGTATATTAAAGCCAACCCAGCAAAAAAACCATAAGTAGATACTTTTTTTGATTTTTGGTCAGCTTTTAAGAATTTGGGCGCATTGTGCAGCGGTGGAACTTACATATTCACCGTCGGTGGCTTAGCAAAATAAAGTATTAAAAACTGACCATCTGTGGAACTCACCACCGTTCATGTTGAATTATTACAAAGAAAACTCACCGCATGTGACATTTTAGCCTGCAGTGTAGTTGTATTTGTAGCCAGACTATTATTTTGATCGGCATAGGAGTTTTTATCTTGCAAATTGCTATCATCGTGGTGTATAGAATTCTTGTCAGCTATTGCTTCTAGGATGAATTCTAAAAACAACAAATTACAATTAAAATTGTAATTAAAATTAAAATTGTCGCATTTTATCTTATCGAAAATGATACGTAGCAGTATTACTAAACACGTTTTTGCTAGACGTAGCTTGCCGGTATGCACCGAAAGTATTCGTTCGGTGCATGTTTAAGTAGAGACTCGCTATGCTCGTTCTGATTATGCATACTCCATAATAGATCTCTTTCACTATATAGCTCGTACGTAAATAGCTATTACCACTGACGTAATAGAGAAATTAACACGTTATAAGTTGACAATAATATCCCTTTTTTTTATAATCTCTTGTTTCTTCCACGTAAAGTAAGCATTAAAATACGTCTAGCAAAGTTTATGCACTTTTTAAGACCGACGCAAAGCAGATAGGTGTTTTAAGTTAGGTGTGTATCTGTGTGTCTGTCTGTGGCATCGTACCTCCGAAACTGAAGAACCGATTTTGATTTAGTTTTTTTTTGTTTGAAAGATGACTGATCGAGAGTGTTTTTAGCTATGATAAAAAAAAAACTGTTTAGCCGTTCAGTAAATAATGTAATTATTAGCATAGTAAGCATTACAAGTAAATATTTTTTTGTAAAATATGTTTTGTAAATAAAATGTTTTGTAAAAGTATTGCGGTAACTTGTAACCATTCTAAATTAGGCATCACACATAACCATTACATTTTAATATTTGAATGACGTTTCCCTTTTTTAAAATGTGGTTTTGCATTAGACTAACATTAGATCATCGACTATAGTTGTTAAACTCTTAATGTTGCTATTCCTTTCTTTCGCATAATAATTTTAATTCTAATATAAAATTCTTGCAACTGATATACCGCGTATCTACACTTTTTCATCATTTTCACTTTCTGATATAATTAGGTGCAGAACTTTAATACGCACTTTACTTTTTATTAATAGTATATTACTGGCCAAGCATAGAAAATGATCCGTTACTGAGCGCGCAGCTATATTAAAAAGTGAGCGTAGCGAGTAACACATTAATGGTCGATTTTACATTATTAGTCGATTTGTGAGCTGACTAGGAATACTTCGTTTTGGCTGCCGGGTGGACACTCGGAAAGCATCGCTTTCGTTATGTTTTCCGATAAAAGCTTTTATTTAACTTGACTTGAGCGTTGTCCGTCGTCCGTGTGCATGGACTTTTTTGAAGTGATTTTTAACCAACTTCTCGATGTCTTAGAGAGCTGAAATTTGGTGCACAGATCTCACTTCTGGCGAATTTTAATATTTTACTTTCGAATCTTTAATTCTAATAAGCATCAGAGAAGTAATCTTATTCATATTTAACCTGTCATACAGTTTAAAAAATTATCAATAGATGGCGACATAATAAAAATTACTTGAGCACCAAATGATAACCCAGAATTAATTAATATATTACGCCCGCCAATTTAGACTTTTAATGCCTTAATTCCTACAGTTGGTAATGACAATAAAACTATATATTGCCACCCTCAACTAATACCACGTATGAGAATTTTTAACAAAAATTAAATTTTGATTGTTTATAATTATTAATCAGTGTTTCACGCTATATCAATTGATTGTAATACCACGTATTAGAAAAAATTAAAAGCCATGTATCTAGGCTCAATTCAAATACCACGTATCAGAAATTGAACAATTTTACCAACAAATTTTTTCAGTTTTCTTCACTCTCCTGAACAATTTTGATTTAGTCTCATATGTGGTATTAGAATGAGGGTAGCGATATAGAAGAAAATAAATTGCAGCGTGACAAACGTTTAGAAAAACAACGTCTGCAAAATTGTTTACTCAAAACAAAAAGAAAGCGTTTTACAGCGGCAACAAAGATTGCCTTTTTTTGAGTCTTCCTTTTGTATTTCTTTTATCGTCTTTTAAGATTAAGACTAAAAAATTCTGAAATAAAAAATTATATAAAAAATTTAAAATTAAAAAAAAAAACCTTTTATTTAAAATTAAAAAAAGTGCACTAAAAGGTAAAAAAAATAACCAAAAAGCTCCTTGAAAACATCTATATAACAAGGTGGAACTCGCTTTTGCGACAGTTCTTAGGCTTCTATACATCTACTTTTTCGGTAGGTTAAATTATTTGGGCTTTATTTTATTCCAATTTTTAATGCGTTAATCTTTTAATTAGGTAGATTTTTTTACTATATAAGGAAAACGCTAACATTTTAATATTTTTTTTTTATTTCGACCTTTATAGGTAAATATTTGCAATTTACAAACCACAAATAAAACACAATTCATAATGAAATATTAAAATACCCGAAACACGTACCGAATACCGTATTAGAAACACGTAAAATACCTACTCTAAAAATACAAAATAAGAATATCGGATTAAAAAATATATATGTAAATAATCTGAATAATTAATACCAATCTAAAAATATTCTATATGAAGTAAAATTGTTTTAAGAACGTGCGTTCTGATTGGTTTTGAATTATGCGGACAGACGGACAGACGGACAGACGGACACGGAGCTAGATCATAAGGCTTCTTCCTATACGTTGTATAGAAGCCTAAAAGGGGCTATTAAACGTCCTAGAACAATTTCGAACAACTACCGAATTACTGATATTAAATTGCGTATTGTGATACACTTGATAGCAAAAATGTCATAAAAAATGTGTTATCCATTTCTGTACTTACTCGTAGTTTCATGAAATTCATAGCCCCATGCTTTTTACCCCTGACTGTTTTTTCCAAAAACACAGGGTATATGAAGTTACTATGTACAATCTGTGTTTATATATATATATATATGCAAACGGTACTTATACGCCTCCGAAAAGTATACAAATATATCTTGTTCGACTCCGAATTTGCGATTTTGACTCCGAAATCGGAGTCGAAAACGTTCCCCCATTAAAAACGAGGGTTATTAATCGTAACGTCATTAGGAGTCGAATGGCCAATTTTTGCCTGGAGTCCAAATGGTACTGTACACATATAGTTTCATACAGCAAGGTTCATACTAATGACCGCTAGGTTCGCTACCGTCGCAAACGATCATAAGAGAATATGTGTCACGGTTTACATGGACTCCGTACAGAGACGGTACCTTTTGGCCTCAAAATTTATAATACTGACGGCAACAGCGCAAAGGTAGATCGCTTACGGAAACTTGCATGACTAATAAAACTATAACGAGTAAAAATAAATTACGCTTATAATGACATTAATTTTCATTCTAAAATACTTGTTCAGATTATTATCTACAATAGTTAATATCAATTTTTACTTTATTTAGTTTCCTGTTAAATTAATAAGGTGAAATGTGTAAAATTTTATAAGGAAAGTAGTTTCGATGGGATTATGACTATGTAGGATAATAAAGAAAGATTAACCGGTTCTTCATTCGCCGATATGGATTTATAAAGATTTAAAATTTATTTTGTCTTATATTATCAAAACCGTGCAACTTCCAATTGTGAAATTTTTCAATGTTAATATTTCACTAAAATTTAAACTTGAGTAGCACGTTCATCGTAAGGTAAAAGACATTTCGCACCCTCTCAAAAACTGTCGTAAGTGTAAAATTGTAACTTTTGAGTTATTTTAAAAAACTGACACAAATCTCTCCAAGAAAAATAAAAACCCAAACAGAACCCAATTCACTATTTCATTATTAGTAATCTAAACCTTAAACTTTAAATGAACTGGGTTCATTTATGAAAAATTGCAATTTTCTACTTACAATAGTATTTTAGTTGGGGTCCCATTTAACAATAAGTCGTGTTTGTTTTTTCTGAGTTCTAGGAAAAAACGCAAGAAGCAACTTGGACTATATTTGTTAAATAGTAGCGGAGTAATAAATTTGGTTACATTTATTATATTATGGTTATATTTATATATGGTTTATATTGGTTATATTTGCCTCTCGCACAATAATTTATTGTAAATCATCGAAACGTTGAAAAATGTTTCTGTTGATGGAATGTCGATGGAATTTTTTTAATAAATTAAATATTATACAAAAATATCTTTCTAGCTATTATTTTGAAAAATTTCGTTGTCCCCGTCATTGCAAAGTTTTTATTAGTTTGCACCTGAAATAATTGGTGAAAACTTCAGAGTTTAGGGAGATGGGCTGAAGACAATTTTTTTTTTATTTCCCATGCATTTAAAATTTTGACGTAAAATTAATATCGATCGAGAGAGTTTAGTTTGAGATCGAATAAAAAAGTATTATTATAAATTTAAATTAATTTTTAACAGAATGAGTGTGAAATGTCGATAGCTCCGAGCAAGTTACACATTGTAAAACTCAAGTTAAATGTTTCCCTTAATATGCAATTTTTAAGAGCATTTGCTTATTGGGAGTTACCAATTTGTACAGTAATTTTATCAAATTTTATTAGGAAAAATACTGAAAGCAAATTCGAAATTTAATCAAATCAAACAGTTTTGATCGCCCTCTCCCATTTGCAAAATTTAACATGAAACTGTTTTCCTGGTGGTTATTAAATTATTCACTGAAGCTTTATGTATAATTTATCATATAACTTTTAATGGAAATGTTGAAACTGTGTTTTTTTACTGTAGAATTTCTAAATAATATGTATTTTTCAAAAACTTATGCGGGCTAGATAAAATCACCTGCCGGACTGTAGTTGGCCATCTCTGTTTCAAACAATTTAACTTACAACATATTTGTGTTTCCGGTTCATAATATTGTGATTGTGACATTCTGTAATAAATATTTTCTGATTTTTAAAATTGCATAAAAATCTAAACGGACCATAAATATTGCAATTATTCTTAAATAACCTGAAGTGGTATTTCTCAAAAATCCCACTGTTATTCTTTTTAAAATTAATTATTTTTTGTTTTGGCAGAATACTTACTATAGTCCATTCGTTTTAAGATTAGTCTTGAATTCGGAACTAAAAATATTAACCTTGAAATGTGATTGGTTGATATTTCAAAATGAATTTGCAAGTTCACACCACTACAATCGCTTGAGATTTGACGTTTATAAATATTTTTTCGTAAAATTTTGTAACGAATCTTTAATATTGCTAGCGGATATATTGCTGTTTGAACAAGAAATACGTTGAAATCTAATTGTTATTCTAATAACATTTTGGTTTTGTTAAAAACCACATTTGTGTAATAATTCTAACCTTAATTTGTTTTAGAAATTTAAGTTTTTTAAATTAAATTATGGATCAACCAGGAATAGTAATCAGGAATTTTATAATTTTGAACAAGAATTTTTCACCGTCGGAAGTCAAGAATCAAATCAAACCGAATCGAGTTGTTCAAATAAAGCCAACGATAATTGGAGTTTTTGGGATGTTATTAAAAATCATCACGGTAAAATTATACATAGTGGACAGAAGATAATGATGTATAACATTTATATAAAGTATCGTAATGCAGGACACATCAGAACAGGTAGTGTAACTTCAGCTGCTAACGATTTGGGAATTTCAGTTCAGTCGATGTGGAACACTGTTCTCGAGATGGAGAAAAGGGGCACTTTGGCTTCACCAACAAAAAAAAAGAGAATGTAAGAGCACTTATGACAATTTAAACGACTTTCAGAAATCAACATTACGTAGAATAGTTCATCAATTTTTTCTTGCGAATGATGTACCTACCGTCGATAAAATCCTCGATGTAAGTATTTCTTTAGTGTGGTATTTTAAAATATTAATTTTATTTATTAGAAAGTGCAAAATAATGAAGTGCTTCCTACCATGCAACGAACTACGTTATACAAAACACTGACAGCATTAAATTTTGTTTGGGAAAAGAGATCACGAAACCATTTATTAATAGAGAAAGCAGAACTGATCATATGGCGGCGTAAGTATTTAAACAGCGTTAGAAATTTTAGAATACAAGGGCGTCCAATATACTATCTTGATGAAACTTGGGTGAATGCTGGTCACACTACGGCTAAAGTATGGAAGGACAAATCTATAACAAGTGCAGGTGAAGCTTTCAACAAAGGTCTCTCGGTAATAGTATACACTAATTTTTGTAATTATCAATTACTAAATTATAAATATATTTTAGACAGGATTACAAAACCCCTCAGGTAAAGGTAAGCGATTGATTATTCTTCATATAGGAAACGAGGCAGGATTTGTGGAAAATGGATTATTATGTTTTGAATCGAAAAACACTAGCGACTATCATGAAGAGATGAATTCAACTGTATTTGAAGAATGGATGGTAAGAATTTTACCTCTTTTGGAACCTAATTGTGTTATAGTAATGGACAACGCTTCATATCATTCGAGAAGAAAGGACAAGAGACCACTTAAAAGTTGGACCAAGTCGCAAATGATGGAATGGCTTGATGCACAAGGAATTCCAGCAGAACGGACAGAATTAAATGTAGAACTTTTCGGTAAATCTTATTCTTATATATCTTAATAATAAATTTGGTAATACATAACTGTGTTCATCATCATGTTCATTAAAATTAAAAAAAAATCATTTGCATGTTTTAGACTGTGTTTACATCAATAAAATTATAAATCTTTCAACAATTATTAATTATTGATATAAACATAACAAACACGGTATTTAAATATACCTAGTTATTGGAATGGGGATCATTCAACTTAATCGGTGGGAAACTGAAAGGTAAGTTTTACTTTTATACTTACAATATCGTATAATATGATGGTTATTACAACTGACCTAAATTTTAGCTAAAATCACGAACAATTTGGTAGGGAAGCCAGACTGTTCGTATGTGATAGATGAAATGGTTAAGTCCTCCGGAAGAGAAGTTTTAAGATTGCCTCCATACCATTGCCAATTTAATCCTATCGAATTAATTTGGGCACAAGTTAAGGGCTATGTTGCTGCCAATAATAAAACTTTTAAATTTGGTGATATGAAAGTCTTGTTTCAGGATGGTTTGAAAGCAGTTACACCAGAGAGATAAGCACAGTGTGTTAAGCATGTTATAAATGAAGAAAACTTTAGATATCCAGTGGACGATCGAGTAGAAGCAATGCAACTGGAATTTCAAGTAAACACAGGTTTTTCTTCTGATGAAGAACGCATGCCAGATTAAATCCTGAATTTATTTGAAAATGTTTATTGTTGAACATCAACAGGAAAGTTTTTTAATAGTGTTGATAATATGAACTTTAATTTATTGTTTTTAAGGGAAATACTGCAGTCAAAGAAGCAGACTGGATGATAATATAGTATAAAAGCCATTTAATTGGAATTTCAATTTAATACAACTTTTCTAATTTTCTAAAATTGGTCTTATGTAATATTATGTAAAAATCTTGCTTACTTTTATGATGTAAAGTTATATGTAATGATGAAGATGTAATTAAATAGTTCCAAAATAATTTTTTGTTCATTGAATTTATATCAAGTTAATATTTAACGTATTAAACCCCCTTGTAGGTATGCAACCAAGCATACCGCAATCAAAGTAATTATCTCTCTCATTTATGCTTGTAAATCTTCCTATGTAAACCCGACTTGCGTAGAAAGCGACATCTAAGACTAATCCTAACCCAAATCGACTATATCATGTCCACCAAATTTCATTGATTAATTATTATTTTCGGAAATATAATAATTTTTTATAAAATTTTTAATTAATATTTTAAATAATTTTTTAATCTTAAAATTATTTGTTATAATTATTTTTTATAAGGTATTCTGTAGATCATAGACGTGACCTACCGCAATCGTAATACAAGCTGACGTAATTATAAATTGTTGCAATTGCTGAAGATAAGCATTTTTACTACATAATATAAGTTTGTGAGGTTTTTTTTTATAAGTTTTATTTAAAGTTTGGCATGATTACGATTGATAAAACAATCAAAAGAATAAATAAAAAATAAAAATTTTACAAAGCAATAAATTTCTCTCTGTAGAGGGACAAAAAAGTATTGTAAGCACTACAATAAACAAGTGCAAATTTTTTAGTATCTGCGATTTCGACACTTAAAATTATTTAAAATTATTGGAGGTCTCATCTATGATACCTTGGGTCCTAAAAGGTTAATGTAAAGATTTTTGGATTAAATAATGTGCTAAAAAATAAACAAAAAACAACGTCATTTACTTACGAGTTATCATTATCAGAACAGAAGAACAACAATAATAATTTAATGCAATAAATTCTCTAAATTAATAGCGTTAACTTGAGTCAACGCCCGAGTGCTACTTGCTCGGAGTTGTTTATCTACATCATACTTAGTACATACGTTACTACGTATCTATATATCAATTTAATATTTGAACATCATGGGAAATCTTAAACTATTTCATGTTTAACTAAAGTGCTACTTGTTCTCCGAACAAGTTATTGATATTACAGCAAAAATAAAATCATTATACTCAAATAACAAAACTACTTCAAACAGTTCTTTAAATTACGTCTAATTATTGTCTGTGGATGCAATTGGACCCATAAATTGGATTTATTTATTAGTAAAAAAAAATAAACGAATTTCTTTTAACTAAGTTTCGCAATAATATTTTGGTATTTCTTTGACGTTGAATGTCAACAAATCGCAGTTGTCTTTTTAAACAAATTTATGGAATATGCAACGGGAGCTGTTATCTAATTTTCGAATAGGAAAAAGTGCCACATATGTATTAGTAGGTACATTATTCCCGCCTAAAGGGATTGTGATCAAATAGTGTAAAAATGCTTCAAGTCTTCAGCAATTGCAACAATTTATAATCACGTTACAGCTTGTATTACGTTTGCGGTAGGTCACGACTATTACATGATAGAATAAAAAAATTATTACAAAAAATAATAATTTTACATTATAAAATATAGAGTATCTAGTAAGTATTCCGGCAAAATAATATTAAATTTTAAGAAGAATAAAAGAAGCGTTTTTGAGTAAAACCACTTCAATTTCTTTGAGAATAATAAATTGTAATATTTATAATCTTTTTGAAAATTTTTTTAGATTTTCATATTATTAAAAACTTTGACATTGAATGTCAGCATATCCCAGTTTTGTTTTTAAACAAATTTATGCAATATGCAACGGGAGCTGTTATCAAATTTTCGAATAAGGAAAAATGCCACATATTAATAGGTAGTACATAATTCCCGCCTAAAGTGATTGTGATGAAATAGCGCAAAAATGCTGATCTTCAGCAATTGCAAAATTTATAATCACGTTACAGCTTGTAATACGTTTGCGGTAGGTCACGTCTATTATCTAAATACCTTACGCAGCTACATAATTTTAATATTAAAAAAATTATTATCAAAAATAATAATTTTACATTATAAAATATAGAATAGTAAGTATTCTGCCAAATTAATATTTAATTTTAAGAAGAATAAATGTGGCAGTTTTTGATAAAAACCACTTCAATTTTTTTGAGAATAATGGATAGCAATATTTATATACCTAGTCTTTTTGAAAATATTTTTGAATTTTCATATTATTAAAAACAAGTAGGTATTATAGGTAATATTCCGGGTAAGAGAAAAATTACCGAATTTTCAGCGATTTTTCTTATGTTATACATACTACACCGAATATTTGAGAATAACATTATTTAGTAAAATTTCATAAAAATGCATTATTTTTATTACGCTGTGATATCTTTGCTAATTTTATTGCAATTATGGAAGTTTGTTGATTTAATTAATCGAAAGTTTCAAAAATTGTTATTATTATTACCAAATACTATTTACTTATAATAGTGGAAATCTTGGAAAAAACAACAAAAAAGAACGTCATTTAATTATCATTTTCGAAACAAAAGAATAACGATAATATCAATTTAATATTTGAACTTTGTAAAAAATCTTAAACTATTCAATTGGTACTGAGTTGGCTCGGAGTTATTAAAATTACAGAAAATCATTACACTCAAATAACAAAATTGCTTTTTCGGTTTCTTAGATTAGGTCTAATTATTATCTGTGAGCATGGGCGCCCGAAGGGGGGGGGCCAGTACGGTCTATTGCCCCCACTGGGAATTTGAATACATAGAAGAGTAAAAAAGAATTCTTATCATAAAACAAAACCATTTACATATCCTTTTATAATTAACAATTATAACATTATAAACAAAGACATGAAATTTAATACTCTCACTTTTATTGTGGATAATGAAAATTGACTAAATTAATTATTTATATATTACATTACTAGCTGGAAAGCCCGTCCACGGACGGGCCTCTAGAACCGATTGGTTGGAAACTCGATTGATGTGCAACTCGTCCCAGGGGGAGTACCGTCGTCGGTACTTTAATATATTTTTTGGTTGGTAAAAAATGACACGCCGGAGCAGCAGGAGCAGCAGCGAGCTGGCATTTTATGTATTAAGATGTTTTACTTGAATTGTTCAGTTAAAGAAAGTCTTGCAATATATCGAAATTACTTGGTATTAAGTTTAAAGTTTTTTTTTGTATAATTTATTGTGGTAGGTATTGTGTATTAGTATTGGAAATACATATTTTTCTGATAGTGTTCTTGAAAGACTGCCTAATAAAAACGCTTTTTAAAAATATTAAAAAGTGGTAATAATTACCTACTTCAATAAAATTTACAATTTTTTGTTAAAAAATATCATAGGAAACAACATAATTAAATTTGGAAATTGCATATATAGTTGCCCCCACTGAAATTTATGTCTTCGGGCGCCCATGTCTGTAAGAGCCGTTGGAACCGTAAATTTGATTTATTTATAATTTTAGGTAACTATAGATAATTTTTGTGCAGGTATTGATTGTTCTCAATAAATAACGGTTATTAAATTTCTCTGAAGTAAATCCTAATTTATTATTTTACAAAACAAATATTATTCTGAATTTAAGTGAAATAAATTAACTTATAAATTATAATACATTATACGTATTATTAAACATAAAATAAAAAAAATTATTCAATTAATACAATTTAATAATTGTAATATGTTATACAAATTATATTATGCGTAATTTAAATAAAACTAGCAATAACTATTATAGCAATGACTACCCACGCTTAAATACCTCAGATAATAACACATGGAAGCGCTGTCTCTCTTCTTTACTCATGCTATATTGTGTTATTAGTCGGACTAAATATATATTATATATATATACATATATATTTGTGTCACCATATCTCCCGAACGGTTACAGGTAGCGACGTAAATTTTTGACAGCATGTTTGTAAAGACCAGGGGAGTGTTCCTGGCTGGTCAAATACAATTTTCACCCATGAAAAGAAATTCTATCTCAGAAAACTATCTCTACACCCCCCCCCCGGGTTGGAGTTGACCCTTTGAAGCTCTTCATTACTGGCGGTGCTAGTTGCGGCAAGACCTTTTTGCTTAAAACTATTGTACACCAAATCAAGATATATTATGCTAGATCAGTGGATCTAGTATCCTATAAAGGAATATTTTTAAAGGATAGGAGCAAATGTTTTAAAACTTTTGAAAATAAGGACCACCCTATTGGGTAGTGATCATGATCATCCTGATCCAATGATCATGACTTTGTGGACTTGTTGAACAATTTACGAGTAGGCGAACTGACTATGGAACAATATGAAATGCTGTTGAACAGAACCCGTGTTCCACTGATTGATGGGTTTGCAGACGGAGAAGCCGTTTGATTATATACTACAATCAAGCTTGTTGACGAGTACAATTGCCGAATGATAGAGACATTAGCCGGATCACAAAGAATGTATACCATACATGCGCGTGACGAATCTAGGGAAGCTGCGACTTATGGACAGCAACCTAACATAACAGTAGTGCCTACCGATCTCAACAATACCGGAGGTATGCTTACTTCAATTAAGCTTGCAATTGGTTGTCGTGTGATGCTACGAATGAATATAAAGGAATTAACGAAGGTCTCTTTAATGGAAGCATGGGTGTCATACGAGGTTTCGAATGGCAAGCTTTACTCAGGGACCAACTTGAAGATGGTGAACTTCCTAGTAAAGTCTTTATTCAGTTTGATGATCCTTCCATTGGTCGAAGCAGCCGCCTACTAAACGGATTTGTTTCTATTTCACCAGCCAGTGTTACGTATCAAGCTAGCAAAGGATACGGTAACGTTGAGCGTATAATGTTGCCTCTTATACTCAACTGGGCTGTCACCGTACATAAATTGCAAGGCACGACCGTTGATAAGGCGGTCTGGGGAAAACAATGTTTGCAAAAGGTGAAGCGTACGTGGCTCTGAGTCGTGTTAGGACTTTAGAAGGTATAGCAATATGCGATTTAGACCAAATAAAACTATTCAGTCGTCCTTATGAGGCAGTCGCATTGCAAGAATTACAACGCTTGCGAAATAACTAATATTAATATAAATTTACTACCATTTTGGCTAAAAATTCACTACTATTATGGCTGTTAAATTCATATCATTCGCTAACTATTCGCGCTACCACATCGGCTGACTGGATCACGAAGTGGTTTAAAACATATATTATTTTCTTTATACATTTTGACAAAATATACTCCAAAAAGAGTGAAATAAAATAAAAATTAAAAATTTTAAAAACCCCTGACTGTAAATAAATACTAAAAATAAAAATTACAAAACCACCTTACTTTAAAAACTACTGTTCCCTTTAAAAAGAAAAAAATAATTTTTTCTTCTTCATTCAACAACAAATTCTCAGACACTTTACTCGAAAAATTAACTTATCCCCCCCCCCCCGTTACAAAATTTAAACATTAATTTTGAAGTCAGGGGAAACGGAGAATTTTTAATATGGAATGTATAAACAGGTTTCGTAAATGGAACAAATCTCTGTTTCCCCGGACTTCAAAATTAATGTTTAAATTTTGTAGCGGGGGGGGGGGAATAAGTTAATTTTTCGAGTAAAGTGTCTGAGAATTTGTTGTTGAATGAAGAAGAAAAAATTATTTTTTTCTTTTTAAAGGGAACAGTAGTTTTTAAAGTAAGGTGGTTTTGTAATTGTTATTTTTAGTATTTATTTACAGTCAGGGGTTTTTAGACTAAAGATAGATAACAGAGCAATATATCACAGGAGATATCCCAGTACGCAAAAAAGTGTATCGAGATGCTGCAAAGAGAATTAAAGTAAGTAAAAGATTTCAAAACAAGGTAAAGAAATCTGCAATGGTAAAACCAACAACGCGCATGCGATGCCCGCGGGCGATGATAAATCAGTCAAGCGCGGGTACTCATAGCGAGAACATACGATTTAGCGAATCCTGATACAAAATTGTGTAATTACTGTAAGATATTTAATAAATAAATATAAAAGCGAAGCCAGTATTTATTTTTACTTTAACAATCAGAAGTGGGATTCTTTGAAACCAAAAATAGCGATCACAAGTGCGATTGTGAAAGCCGAAAAACGGGCATCGTGAAAGTGATATCAGTGAATCTTACAGAAAAGCGAACATTGTGGAAAGTACCACCAGCGAATAGTATAAAAGTGAACAGTTTAGTGAAAGCGGACGTTGCAAAAGTGTTAAACGAGAAAAGAATGGAAAAGGCAACAAGATCAAACATGGCGCACCAAGCGGTAAAACAAAACATGACGGACATCATGGATGATACAAATTCGACCGAGAGTGGTGTGGGATTTGAGCGATGAGGGCGTGCGGAAACTGACGCAATGCTACGACCTTTTTTATGGCAAAACTAAACGAGCCAAAAGCGAGTTTTTTGGAGTGAGGAAATCAAACTGGAAACGGCGAGAATCCACATGGTGGGTCCCGCTAAGGAATGGTGGAAAACGTGGGAGGAGCAGCTCTGGTGTTGAAAAGAATTTGAAAGACAATTCAAAGCGACATTCTTTATCCGCCAAAGTGTGAGTGACAAATGGAACGACTCGTGGGCAGGGTCCAGCAACCACGCGAAAATGTGGAGGCATATTTCCACCAGAAGTATCGGTTAGGTTGTGACGTTAAATTGAATTTCAGTGACGCGAAAGAACAGATTTTAATGGGGCTACAGCGAAAAGATCTTATCCCAACAAACACAAAAACGCAAACGATTTATTACATGACATTTTAATTCTACATCGTACGGTAAACACCCGGCAAAGCAAATATCGAGGCGGGAGTGCTAATCAAAGCGCGAAATCGAGCACTTATCAGAGTGAAACGACAAAATCTAAATGTTATAACTGCGCCGAGGCAGGTCACTACTCGAGGGACTGTACAAAACCCCGAAAAAGTAATTTATGCTTTCTATGCAAAAAGGGTAATCATATGAAACGCGATTGTCCATTAAACAAGCGCAATGCTGTCATGCAAGTTGATAATAAAATAGACGTGTCGGAAACCCTTCATAAGCTTATAAGACGGGCTAAGATTAACGGGATCGAGTTTGATGCGTTTATTGATACCGGAAGTGCGGTTTGTACAATTATAACCAGTTGTGTGAGAAACCTTCCGGGGGTCGAGTTAAAAACAACGCAAGAGAGAAACTTTTTAGATTCGGTAATGCAACGCCGGTGATAGTAAAACATTTCATTGAAGCAAATATTAAGGTAGATACGGCGTTACTAAAATCTGTCAAAATATTGGCGGTTCCGGATGAAGTACAGCAAACGGAAGTACTGATTGGACGTTCGTTCACGGAACACGAAGATATTTCCTACGCGAAAATCGGAGATAATTTAAAGTTTGGCTCAAAAACCGATTTCCCTTTTGCAGAAATGGAAATACGCGAAGCAACTGAACGTATTAAAATACGCAGTGTGAATAAACAAAACATTAAAGCGTTAAGTATTATAAGTATAAGTGTCGAATGCAACGCAACGGTGACAATTTTAGCATTCCCGTGACCAACTATAGCAACAAAGACAAGGTCGTTGTGGCAGGTCAGTGCGTCGGCAAAATAAATCATAACACGTGTTGTGATAACGAAGAATTGCAATGTCAAGAACCGGGATGCGTACAACCAATTACATTGGACATGTTAAACGTAGACAAAAATGTGTCGAGTGAAAATAAAATAGAACTTCTAAAGTGGTGCCAGGAATTTAGGAAGTGCTTCGCATTTAATTTAAATGAACTGGGTTTAACGAGTTTGATGACGGTGGACATTATAGACAACGGTGAACCGGTACGCGCAAAACCATACCGTACCAACTTGAAACAACACGAAACCATAAATGGTATTATCAAAGAGTGGAAAGCGTACGGAATCGTGAGTGAAATCAATTCTTCATACGCTAGTCCTGTTCTTTTGGTGACCAAAAAAACGGGTGAACCACGGTTGGTAGTTGACTTTCGGGCATTAAATTGGAATACAGTGAAAACAAACTTTCCCATTCCAACAGTCGACGAACACTTGGAATGCATGAACGGTGCCACTATTTTTACCACTTTAGATCTGGCCCACGGTTATTTACAAATGCCTTTAAGGGAAGAGGCAAAGTTAAAGACAGCATTTATTACTCCGGACGGTACGGGTACGACAGGATAACACCGGAGCAGACTCCTAGGAACCCTACACTTTAGGGTTCCCTGTTAACGGAAAACTGTGGGCAATTTTTTTTAGAAACAGCAAGCCTTTCTACCCAGGCAAATTAGACACGGTAGTTTATTTTTCTTAAAATTTTTTTTTTCAGCACAACCCTGTATTCAAAATATTCTTCTATTCATACGATAATGAAATGCAAGTTTATGATAAATTAGAAGAAGATAATATTTGAACAGTTTGTTTAATTTATGAATAATTGAGAGAATTTATTTGTTGATTTGTTTTATTTGATTTACACTCATTTTATTTACACATTTATTTGATTTTAACTTTATTATTGAAATTAAGTTAATGATCAGATCAAAATATTGTATGCCTTAACAATGGTACCGTAAGGGGGGTCACTTTTTTTAATTTCAATTTAAAATTAATTTTAAATTTCTCGCCGCGAATGAAAAATTTAATGTAACCAAACGTCTTGAGTTGAAGAGTAGGCATACCGCGACCTTAGTTAACGCGCTCGTGCCTCTAATGCTGCAATAGTTGTTTCTGCACATCACACTGCGAAATAACGATATTGCGTTGTAAATAATATTTTCGGCAACTTTGCTCTGTGCAGTTTTTTATATTCACGATCTTGTTTAAAGAGACTAGTTTTACTAACAGTTAGAGTGTTGTCTAGATTTTACCAAAATATAGTGTTTTTTCGACAAGTGTTTTTTTTAGATATGGGAAAAAAAGAAAAAATCGATATTTTGCGGGGTGACTTTGTGACTTGAAATGAGTGAAAATGAATTAATAATTTACCTAATAAATAATAACATTGCTTAGAACTCGCACAAGGCGGCAAATTATCTAGCGCCGGCCATGATTACCGCAATTATACAGATGAACATCTTGAAGAAGGTCAATTTGGTTAATTGCATTTGTATTTTAGTGCAAAATAGCGCAAAATATCAACAATTGTTAATGCAAATATCTCAAGAACTATTGCAACTGTGAGAATGAGCAACGAATAAATATGGTTATGGATTGGGTTATGGATCCACCCTCAATGTTTTAATCTAATATTTTATAATAGTAGTAATAATAATTTAGTTCGTAAGAATTGAAATTAACCTCGTATATTTCTAGCACAAAAGTACAGTACCTTTTTTTACAACATTTGTGGAACGGCTGGGAATCATCCCAGAAAAATAAATATTTAAGTGTTGCACAAGGCAAACGGATGCATACATTTTAAACTTAAACAGTAGGGTAAAGGTACCGATTATGGAATACGTCCAAATATAGAATACCTAATTTTTGAAGCTGTTACTGCCATATGGAGAAAACAGTGGCAACGGGTTCCTTAGAATGCGCGTTCTCAAGAATTTACAGTCACTGCAGTTTAGTAAATTTCTAGTGGTGAAGTGTTTTACCGCCGAAACGAAATACGCGTTTCTTGAGTTTTCTGTCTCACTTCTAGTTGTAGTGTTTATCTCAACAAAGGTAAGGTTTATTAAAGCTATTTTTTGGCATTAATAAGTGAATTTGATGTACTTTTATAATCAGTTACACCTAAACCATACAACTATAAAGATTTAGGTTGTGATGCAATTACTTATGTGCATATGATGTTCTTAATATGGAATACCAAAAGGTAGAGAAAGTCATGGTGAGTGGATAAGTGTCAATTTCCCAAGAAACAATTTACTTGTAAATTTTGTCCTACGTTGTAAGTTTTCATACTTGTTTACTTTTTTCAGTGTTTGTGTATTACTTAGCGATGTATTAAAATAAATTGTGCGTTCTTTGTAACCTTATTTTTGGCATTCCATATTAAGAACATATACTATTCCATAATAAGACCCCCGTTCTTAATATGGAAATATCTCACTCAGAAACATTTTATTTTTTTTATGTGTAATATTTACTAGAGATCATTTATTTATTAACTGGATCTAAATGATATGTCATACTTTACTTAGGTCAATCTGGTTCGACCTCTTGTGGAAAGTGGTGCCTTTTATCAGTGAAATAGAAAAAGTATTCCATAATCGGTACCTTGACCCTATTATTTTTTTATTTGGTTATCTGAAAGAAAACCATTTGCCTCTTGTGCTAATATACACCACATACACATATGTTAAAACTTAAAATATACAAGAACTAGAACATAGATTTTAAATGTAATAAAAAGAGACGAACGTACCAAAAACCGTTTCCAAAAATGGGGTGAGATTTTTACATAAATACACGACTCTAAGACAATATCGATTGTCTTCATTTTGCTAACCACCGAACTGGTTTTCATTTTTTTTTAACCGGTCGTCAGTCGTCATTTTTGCTAACCACTAAAGGTACGTTTAGATCTGGAACTTATTACACGAATTTTATGTCCGACAGTAACTGTCGCTAATGTAAACGACGATTAATTTCTGTCCGACATATAGGTTTCAAATTCCGGCAATATATGTCGACACATATAGAAGATCAGATGTAAACGCCGCATTTATTTATGTCAGACATAATATTATATGTTTCAATGCTAAATTGCAAGAGTTGATCACTCGTCTACTTTTATGAAAGCGTCGCGCGATATTTTTATAGGATTCATGCATGTTTTACAAATTCTTGTTTTTAATATAATTTAATTTTTAATTAATAATTAGGTAGTAATATTAATAGTAACTAATTGTAAATAATTAAAATACACATTTGTTTAGCTTAAGTTTTTGTGACTATACTTGAGCTCGGATTTTATGCATTTGCATGTTTTTCAATATTGATATGCCATCAAATTCGTTTTGAAATCTTGAATACTTTTTTATTATTATCTATTTTATTTTATCTGCCCGTCAAAAAGTACCCCACACCTGTTGTCGAAATTTAATAGTCAGGTGATAAGATAACGATGGATACCAGTTGCAACATGCTATCAATACACATGTCGTAGGAGTGACGTGCGTGAAGTTAGCCCCCCCTTTTTTTCAAAACTAAAAATATTTTTTGCATTGTGTCGTATTCACTTGTATTGGAATACAACGCGCCGTGTTATAGAAAGACACTTTTACGTCGTGTTGCATACAAGATTTTTTCTAATTCTGTGCAAAATGAATGAAAAACTGAGCAAAAAACTTTCCCCCCCCCACGCCTCGTACTCGCCCCCTATGTGAATTATCGGTTGGAAAGCATATGCAAAAATTCAGATCGATCGCGCGTAAAATTATTTACCCTACTAATAATAACAAGTTTACGTTGACAGTTCAAATACCTGCACAAAATAAATTATATTAATCTAGAAGTTTTAAAACATCAGTTGCTACAACAATATTTATAAACAACAAGCAATTTTTTATTTCGGGTAAATAGTTTTGCACGACGTAATGGTAATAAAATGAGTGGTTCTGAAGATTCTGATATTGAAAATGATGCCAATTTCGCAATTTTAACTTTATTGCCAGACAAATTTAAGCAAGTATACGAATTTGCATATAAACGCTTCAAAACATGGTGTGATTCAAAAAACGTCAAAACAGTAGTGGAAAAGGTACTTCTTGCTTATTTTGCAAACAAAGCAAAGGTTTATAAACCTTCCACATTGTGGAGTACGTATTCAATGTTAAGAACGACAATTTCAATGAAAAATAATGTTGATATTAGCAAATTTACAAATCTAATTGCCTTTTTGAAGAGGCAAGCGGAAGGATATCGTCCTAAAAAATCAAAAGTACTGACAAAAGTAGATTTCAATAATTTTTTATTAAATGCCGATAACCAAATATATTTAGCTTTAAAGGTAAGTTTGTTAGTAGCAAGTGTTAAGAATTTATTTTCATAATTTATTTTTTGTTTATAGGTAGTCTTGATTATTGGATTATCCGGTGGCTGCCGTAAGGACGAACTTGTTAAAATGCTCACAGATCATCTTGTAGATTTTGGCTCGTTTTTCAAAATTTGTATTCCTGATACAAAAACAAAACATCCAAGAACATTCACAATACCAGAAGGCAATATTGACGGGTTAAATTTAGTTGAAATTGTTAGAAAATATGTATCTCTTCGACCGAACCAAGCAAATTCTCGTTTTTTTTTGGGATATAGAAACGGAAAATGTACGAGACAACCTATTGGGATTAACTCAATTGGTACTATGCCTAAAAAAATTGCAATATTTTTAAATTTGCCTAATTCTGACCAATATACTGGTCACTGTTTTCGTCGATCTTCGTCTTCCTTATTGGCTAATTCTGGACCGGATTTATTAACATTAAAGCGACATAGGGGATGGAAATCTTCTACCGTTGCCGAGGGTTATATTGAAGATTCCATAGAAAACAAGAAACGAATTTCTACTAAAATTTTAGGCGAAAATGTGAAAACAAACAATAACACTTCGATGCAACCGGCGAATTCCAGAAGAATATCACCCTCGCCATTGATATCTGCGATGGAAAATAATGAAACAAATATTACTAACTCTTCGATGCCACCGGCGAATTCCAGAAGAATATCACCCTCGCCATCGATATCTGCGCTGGAAAATAATCATGGAAATATGAAATTTGTAAATTGTGTTGTAAATATTTATAATTAAAAATTCAGTTAACTTATATTGTGATATTATTTTCATTAATGAATTCATGAATTATCGGTAGGAAAGTACGATATATGCAAAAATTTAGATTTATCGCGTCCAAAATTCTTCTGTCAAACTATGTTTTATTAACAGTGACATTACTGTAGTAACCATTTTATCACTAGTAATAAAAAGAGCGACTTTTTGAAACTCGAATGACTTTCAAAATGTAGCCATTTTGCAACAGAATTAGAAAATAGTATATTAAGAAACTAGTTTTATAAGTGGCGTTTTTAACGCACGCAATCCGTTATAGGATAAGTGCGATGAAACGTATTATAAAACGAGTTTCTTATACTATTTTTTCTATTTTGCAGCTTTATACGCCCTAAAAATATTAAAAATGTGCATTTCATTAAATAATAGTAAACTTGAATTTTTTTTGTATTTCTGTGATAGTTGGTAACAAAAAATTTACAGGTTAGGAGATCCCATAAAAGTTTAAATAATCAAAATTATACTTGTAGTTGACAATTTTCTTTATTATTATTAATTAATTTATAGACAATTAACATTATTTTGCATCAATTTATAAGTTTATAATACTATTTATAGTGACATTATTAGTTTTAATTTTCACTGACGTTTAGTTACCAACCTCTTAAAACAAAAAATTGCGTTTCGAAATATTGTCCATTTCGATACGCGATTGGGTTTCGAAATAACTTTGTTTTAGACGCAAAATAGAAAAAAAATTTTTCATTTCGCGAAGCATAAAATTAAAAATCGCAAAAAACTATTTTTCGCGCTGGCCCCCCTTTTTCAAAAATTTGGAAATTTTTTTATTGTATTGTGTTGTATTCAATTTGTATTGTTTGTATTATTAAAAATTTAAGTCCTAAGTTTAACATTAACCACTTTAATCTTTTTATTTTTATAAAAATTTAATCTTTAATCTTTAATTTAACTTTTATTAGAATTTAAATTCGAATGTAATTTATATAAATGCAACAGGATCGTTGGTTAAGAAATTGAGGAAAGTAAATTCTGAACTATCGGCTCACATATATTTGTATCAAATCGTTTGCAAAACCACAACAGCAAAAATGCCGGTTTTTCAAATGTTAAGTGCCGTACAAAATACAAATGCCATATAATATTGGCTTTTTGAAATTGTTCGAATAGGTTGTATGCACAAATCAAATTTCCCAATGCCACGAGAAGTAGTTTGTGATTTCGATAAAGCCTTAATGGGTGCGGTGGCGAGAGTCTTTGGTCAATGTAGGGATCTTAGAGATTATTTATCTAAGTGCTATTTGGCAACTATAAGTGAAGATAAAAATTTACCCGGCTGTTATTTAAGATTGGACATATCCCATTACGTTGCTTTGATAATTAGGTGGAAAATATTGAGATCGTTGAACCCCCCCAAGTTAGAAAGTTTTATATTGTTTTTATGTGCTTACTAACTAAAACTACCACATTCAGTACTTTTAAGAATTTAGTTAAATCAGCTATCATTCTTAGTACTAGCGAAACATCTGGAAACACTGAAAGCGGGAAAGTTTCTTTAGCCGAAGATGCTCGAGTTTATATTTGCGAAACAATTAAAGGCAATAAAGATTACAATTTATATGATATTATACCAAGTGATGACGATAAGGAAGAAGAAGTTCAGGAAGAAGTAGTTCAGGAAGCAGGTGAATAAAATCAATTTTTAAATCAGAACGAAAAGCCCATTGATTCTTGGGCTAATGATTTTTATTTGAAATGTATTGATGAAGCAAAATCAACAACTACTGGACTTGCCATTAACGCATATTACTGCCCAGCAATGACACAAAAAATAAAATATATGCTACCTTATTTTCCGCTATATTCTGGAATCATGATTTCAGAATTTAGATTTGGGGAAATCAATGCAAGCTCGTCAGCAGTGGAAAGTGAGTTCAACGATTTAAAGCACTGATTGCTGCGTAATGAAAACCTACCCTTGCGCATCGATAAATTTTTGATTTTACATATAAGTTCTTTTTCAGGAAAAGCTAAATTAGCTCTCGCCAGTTCACTTACTGATATAAATAAGAAAACCATTTTAAATCTTCAAGACACTTCAGAAATCGGTGAGAAAGAAATGGATTTCCAAGAGCCATCTAAAAATGCTGACCAAGTTTTGAATCTTCAAGACACTTCAGAAAGCGTTGACAAAGTTATGGATCTCCAAGAGCTTTCTGAAAATATTAGCATCGTTACAGATCTCGATTTAAATTCAGAAAATGTAGAATTAACTGTCGAACAAAATTGGAGGAATAAAAATCCGCCAAAAACAAAGAAACGTTCGTACCTAGATGTTTATCCCGATTGGGATGTTATCGAATACAAGAAGAAAAAACTGGATATTGCTTTATTGCAAAATGGCAATATATGTCCAATAATTAAAGGAAGGCGTGAAAATACCGTCGTGACAAATACATGTGGGTTCGACAGTTGTTACGCCTATGGTTAATTATTTGCAAGTTTCGCATTAAGAAATTCATTAAGTGAGAAACCTTGAGCATTTCCGTTCGCAGGATATAAGAATTGGTTACCGTCAGCACGTCTGCAGATATGATAATTAACTTGCGGGGGTAGAAAGGAATAAGTAAGGCAGTTCTGAATTAATCACGACAGAAGTCGGACGTGACATTCGGACTCGGAATTAAATTCATTTCAAATCTGGGAATGTTTTTAAGTTTCTACAATGCGTTGTTAGTCGCGGCGGAGTGATAATAATTTGATTGGGTCATGGTGATGTTAAGTCACGTAATCGAAATACAGGAGATCAAATATAATTGGGAATAATGAAGTATTAGTGATGAATCGAGAGCAATTGGTGCAGTAATCGAGTTCGTTAAGCAAATGGAAGTACTGATTTGGAAATTAACAAAATGGGTCAGATTTCGTAAATTAGCGAATATCACAATTTGTCAATTTGTTAGGAAAAAGGAGTCCGAAAGTATTATCCGCTTGGTCGTTGTACGAGGTTCAATTTATGATGGCGACGGGTTCATCTTTAGCGTTTAGGCTGGCAGGCAAATATTGGTAGCAGTCCACTCCATTAATGTGAGTAATACAAGTTAAATTTATGCCAGTGAAGTGCAGATTTGTAGATTGATTACTGGTTAGGTTAAGGTATGTTGATGCAACTTAGTATTGGTCATTGTAGTGAGACAATGCAGTCGTTTGTAAATAACTGGGAATGTTGATAATAATGATTATGACGTAGTAATTTTGTTTGACCTAAATAAGTCACAAAACTGTTTATTCTATTTCACCCGTCAGGTGGAATGGAATTATTTGTATTGCTTTAGGATGTAATAATTAAGTAGTAAGTAAGGTTGTTAATTCAGGGGATTTTAAAAGGTGTGGTGACGACCACGGCCTAGTAATTTGGGGTTTAATTTGATTGATCAGTAATTTTAATTATTGGATTAGTTTGTTTGATTTTTATGGTTAAGGAATAATTGGTGAAATTTTAGAAGGTTGTAAACATGATTTTGAATGATTAAATATTGTTATGTGTTTTTGGTATTTTTTTGACTTTCCTAACTATTCAACCACGCCCGAGGGAGTCATCAAGAGCCGGGGCAGTTTGTTAGTTTGTGTTTTTTTTGGGAGTTTTTTTTCAGTTCAGAGCTTGTAACACAGTATAATTCAAATATTAGCTCTAGCTTGCAAAAACGAAAAGTTCCTTCGAGTGGTCAATAATAGCAAAACAAAAACATTTTCGTTTCTTAAGTGTTTTCTCAAAGATGGTCCTTCTATGGCAATATATAAAATGCGAAGCCAGATATTAAAAGAAGTCGAATATTTTGTTAGTAGTGACAAAGCGGCAGATGTTATCAAAATCAATGCAGCTTCAAATATTGCTAATATGTGTGAATATATTTTTTACCCCAATTGGAGCGTGATGGAGAATTTTAAATGCAATTCATGCCAGAAACTAAAAATTTTTAGAGAACCGATCGCCCCTGTAAATATCGAAATCCTTAAGGAACATGGTTTTTGTCCAAGATTTGGTAACGATTAGTTTTTATAACAGTATATACATAAGCAGGTTTTAGTTCATTATTTAATCTTTCACTTATTTCAATAAATACATCCGAAGAAGGAAAAGCAACTGTACCATTATCATCAATTACATTGTTAAATTCTGAAGATAAAACTATATCAAGCAAAGGTTGTACATAGCGCGACATGATTCTGATTAATTTCTACTTTCTTAATTATTGTTCTAATGACTTGTGGATATTCTTATTTAGTTTTAAATTAATATAATATTTCACTTATGGCAAAATATCTCAGTTGGTAATAATCCGTTAATCGGATAAAAAGATTAAAGTGGCTAATGTTAAACTTAGGACTTAAATTTTTAATAATACAAACAATACAAATTGAATACAACACAATACAATAAAAAAAATTTCCAAATTTTTGAAAAAGAGGGGCCAGCGCGAATTTTTGTTTTGCGATTTACGCGCCTAATATTAAACTTAGAACTTAAATTTTTAATAATACAAACAATACAAATTGAATACAACACAATACAAAAAAAAAATTTTCAGTTTTCAAAAAAAGGGGGGGCTAACTTCGCGCACTTGTAGGAGTGTGAAATTGCAGGCAAAACTACTGACGTATAACTTCTCGGTGTTTACGCTTAGTTAAAAATTTGTTTTTTAAAAAATTATTTTAATGCATTATCTAATGAACAGAAGATTAACTAAACAAAAGTGTATTTTAAATATTTACAATTAATTACTATTAATATTACTACTTATAAGTACTAAATAAAAATTAAATTACAAGAATACAAGAGAACAATAATTTGTGAAACATGCATGAATCCTGCGCGACACTTTCATAAAAGCAGACGACAGGTCAACTCTTGTAATTTCTCTCAAGGACGTCGGAACGTGCAAAAAAGTATCGTTTACATCGGAATTTTTACAAGCCGACACATTTCACCAAAGTTAAAACATAATATAATGTCTTACATAAATTTCATGCAGCGTTTACATCTGATCTTCTATACACTTCTATATGTGTTAAAAAGAGTGCGAATTTCAACGGAGGGCAATGTATACACATATTCATGTTTTTCTTGCAAGCAATTTCTATCTCAAGTGTAAACAGTCAAAGCGATTTTATGTCCGACACTTGACATATATGTCTGGACATAAGTTCCAGATCTAAACGCACCTTAAGACGTGCGATAATTGCGAGATAATTCGTGTAAAATCACTCATTTTTTTTGTGTTAAAATCATTTTTGTGAAACAACTCTAGGTAAGATTAATTAATTGTTGAATTAAATGTATTTTTTCTACTACTAGCATAAGAAATCATCATTATTCGCTCCATTGCACTAATGAGTAATAACTAATAAGTAATATTTCTCAACCTAGGTGAATAAGAATAATAAAAGAAAATCGGATTTGGCCATCATGCCCATAACTTTATCATACTTTTAAATAATAATAAGTTTTAATAAACTTTTTAAAAATTATTATTTTGGAGGAAAATAATTATAATAAAGAAATAAAATTTAAAACGTAAGAAAAAAAATTTTTTTAATTTACAAAATATTATTTTTTCTTGCTTTTCCGTGTACCGATTATAACCAAAATCTAATCAGCTCCAAGTCTCAATACTTATGTACTAAATACGAAATTTTGTTTAAAAAATTTCTTTTACTTTTTGAGGTAGAGCGCACACAAAATTTGACCACATCGTACATACATTAGTATATTGTTTGGCAAGGGGTGAAACAAAGCGATTTCAGACGAGGGTGAAATTTGCCTGCCCGAGTGAAGCGAGGGCTGGCATCACCTTCGTCTGAAATCGCGTTTCACCCCGTGCCACACATACTATTTTTCATATTACCTGCATTGAAACAGAAAATTTTTTTGCATTGCAGCTTGTAAAATAAATATTTTAAATTCGAAAATTTTTTGAATTAACAATAACTCGACAACGGCGCTAGATATCGAAAAACTGAGAAAAAATGTCCCCCCCCCCTTGTCTCGTACTCAGTCCCCCCCGGTGAATTATCGGTAGGAAACCATATGCAAAAATTTAGATCGATCGCGCGCAAAAAAAAATTACTTATAAACAACGATATCGAATTAATCTGACAGCTGTCTTATTAATAAAATTTTATTTGAAGTAATGAAATAGTAATTTTCAATACAAGGTAGGGCAACAATGATTTTGCAGCGTGAGATCGGTTGTTTCCGGGCGAGCCGAAGGCGAGATCGGAAACCGTATCGAGTGCTGCAAAATAATAGTTTCCCACGTGTATAGAAACATATTTTTCATTTGACGACATTCGGGAAAGAACAAACGGAAGAACAAATTAACAAAAGTTAATTTAGTCAAACAATTTAATAAAATAATTTTATAAAAATTTGAAATTTAAATTGAGCTCCTTGATTTAGTACACGTTTGTTTTGTTTGATAAAAAACAAAAAATTATGTACATAGTTACACCGAAAGCTTGCATTGCGCAGATTGATTAGTAAGTTTTTACTAAATATAATAATAGTTATTTATTTAACGAATTTTAGTTATAACTTTACATTTCTTAGATTAATAACATGTTGTCTGAAGATTCCGAGTGCTCTGATGTGGGACAATCTGCGGCGTTGGCTGTTCAACAGCTAATTCCGGAAAAAAGTAAGGCACGTTATAACAAAACTTACGTCAAATTTAAAATATGGTGCTCTGATAATCGCGTAAAAGCTATAAAGGAGGACACCTTGCTGGCTTACTTTCAGCAAAAGAGCAAAGTGATCCAAAGCTCCACGATGTGGAGTGTATACTCGATGCTGCGATCCACATTGAATGCCAACGAGAATGTGGATATCCGCAAGTTTTCGCTTTTAATTGCATTTTTAAAATCACAAAATCGCACGTGCAATCGCCCAAGGAAATCGGCAGTTTTTACCAAAGAAAACGTGGAGCAATTCTTGAAGATGGCTGGTGATGAGTTTTTGTTGATGAAGGTAATACATTTAAAACTTTATTTAAAGACAAAATTTAACGTGTTTTTCTTTGTTTCAGGTTGTATTGTTAATTGGAATAAGTGGCGCATGCCGAAGAGAGGAATTGACGTTCTTAAAAGTTGAAAATATCAAAGAACATACATATGTATGTATGTTTCTTATAGACTCCTAGACCGCTTGACCAATCTTTATGAAATTTGGTGTATAAGCTAATTACGATGCTGCGAAGAAGATAGGCTACTTTAGAACGGCTTTCAACAAACTTTAATAAAATATGTGGGATTATCTGACGCCCATGAATAGATTAACGAGATTCTAACACAAACAGTACCGTCGCGTCCGCAGGTTGCTCGACAATAGCAAAATTTTAAAAACCGAAATTGTATCAAACCCTGTATTTGTATTTTTCAAAATTTATTGATCCAAATCAGGAGCATTCGGACGATATATTAAATGCAACTCCAAATTAACTCTAAAACAACAATGTTCTTTATCAACTTGGTATGCCTGCATCCGTACGAGGCAGAAATGACATGCAACCCATTCATCTTGCCATTACTTTTCATCAAAAGCAGGCAAATAGTGCCTATTCAACGGATCAACAGATCGACGGATCAACGGATAATTGGATTAATTTCCCTATATAGGACATTACCCTTTCAGTACAAATGTAAAAGTTTCTGTGAACATAAAGACTACTTTGTTAGATTGTTAAACTCATTTTAGATAAAATACATTCAATGCCACCAAAAAAAGCAGCTGTTGGAAATAAATCATCAAAGGCTAAGAAACTCAGGGAAAATAGAACTGCTGAAACGGAGGAAGAACGTGAAGCTCGGCTTTCACAAAACCGCAATAGAGCTTCATCGTCTAGAGCTGCTGAAGTTATTTAATTTTATTAATAAATGTATATTTATTAATGTAAATATTAATAAATGTTTATTAATAAACATTCTGACGAAGGCGATTACCATCGCTGAAAGCTCAATTGAATTACCAATTATTGAAGTTTATTTAACTTGTTCTATTTTAAAGTTTTATCTTATTATTATTCTCACAAGTTAATAATTTATATTTAAATTATTTTATATTTAGTGAGACCCCGGGCGAAGTCGGGTACCCAGCTAGTTGTTTCAATAAAATTTCAATTATTTATATCATTAGTCTGAAAAATTAAAGATGTAAAATATTTGGGATAAATAAATAAGTGTTATGTTTACCACTTGATATAATAATACACTTGCTTATAAACACAATTTATTTTCTGTTATTTAAAAGATACAAAATACTCGCTACTGCCGGCGACCATAGCCATCGCCGCTCTGGCGTTTCCCCCGTACCAACACAAACTCTACCAACCTTCAAACCCCAAAATCCCATATCCTACAATCCTCTCTACTTAATTAAATACAATATGTTTACATAATTAAAACCTAATTGTTTGTTTTCTAATTCTAGTACTCCGCCGTAATGGAAGAGGCACAAAATTTCTGCTTGGCGAACCCACGCCTTTAGCTGCATGTTCAACTTTTGCTTCGCTATCATTCAAACCTTCTTCATTAGTTACATTATCAATTTGAATATTAGGTTCAATGCTTTCTTTGTTGTGGTCGTTTGTGGCACCATCAGAATAATCCAAAATTTGGTTCACATGTCTTTTTACTTGAACATTGTTTAAACTAGGCAAAGCTACTATGTACATTCTTGGCCCTAACACTTGAACCACCTTCCCCTTTATCCAAGTGGGTTTTACACATCTAAAATCCCTTACAACAACTGTGTCATGCAAGAAAAATTTTTTATTTCTATTACCTTTATAATACTTTTGTTGTTGTAAGTGACTTTCTCTTACTTTATTCACAACCTCATGGTTTACACTAAATTCATTTATTTTAGTCGGTTTAAGTAAATAAAATCTTGTACGAAGTGGTCTACCAAACATTAATTCGGCTGGTGATTTTTCAGTTGTACAATGTTTTATATTTCTATAGTCACACAAAAATTTATTAAGTTTTAACTGTAAATCACCAGTTTTGCTATTATCTAATTTAAGCAACGCGTATTTTAAAGTTTTTACCATATTTTCGGCTGCCCCATTTGTGGCAGGATGATACGGAGCAGTATTTTTGAATTTAATTCCATTTTTTTTAAAGAAATTTTGAAATAATTCAGATTTAAATTGTGTCCCGTTATCGGACACCACCATCTCAGGTAAGCCAAACCTTGAAAACAATCCTTGCAAAACTACTATTGTTGCCATACTATTAGTATTTGATAATACGAACGCTTCCGGCCATTTCGTGTGTGCGTCAACAACAATCAAAACACTTTTACCAAAAATTGGATCCATGTAATCAACATGAATGCGTTCCCATGGTTTAAGGGGATATTCCCAATTGATAAGCTTAGCCTTCGGTGGATTTTGACGCAAGGATAAACAATTTACACACCCCTTGACTACCCCTTCAATACTTTCATTCATCCCAGGCCACCACATATATGACCTAGCCAAACTCTTTGTTTTGACTATTCCCATGTGGGAAGAATGTAATTCCTGTAATAAATGTTGTTGCAGTGATCTAGGTACAACCACCCTATGACCAAATAATAAGCAACCCCCTTCAATTGTTAGTTCATTTTTATTGTTATAATAATTTTTAAATTCATTGGGCACACATTTTGGCCACCCCGTTTTTACAAATTTTAAAACTTGTCTCAATATTTTGTCTCTATTTGTTTCCTTCTCAATGACTTCACAATTTATATTTAAATGAGTATTTGTGCTTATGTAATTTATGTACGAAGTGCTATCTTCGTTATAAAATGCATTAGTAAGTGGCATCCTTGAAAAACAATCCGCGCTATTGTTTTCGGATTTTACGTACTCGATATCATATTGAAAATTCGCTAATAGCAGTGCCCAACGCTGCAACCTATTTGCTGACAAGGTAGGAATTCCCTTTTTTGGGCCAAAAATTGAAAGTAAAGGCCTATGATCAGTTACTAACGTAAACTTTCTACAACAAATGTACTGATAAAATTTATTTACTCCAAAAATAATTGCTAACCCTTCCCGCTCTATTTGTGAGTAATTTTTTTGACTCTCGTTTAAGCTTCGAGATGCAAATGCAATGGGTCTATCGTCGCCTGATGAGAATACATGAGATAGCACTGCTCCAATGCCATGTGCAGATGCATCCACGGTTAACCTCAGAGGCAATTTTGGGTCGTAATGAACTAGGACTTTGGATGAACACAAAACTTCTTTTACCTTCATAAAGGCGTTATCACATTCACGATTCCATTTAAATTCATTATTTTTCTTTAATAAATCGTACAATGGTCGCAATATTGTAGAGCAATTTGGTATAAATTTATTATAATAGTTAACCAGTCCTAGAAATGCCTTCAAGCTGGTTATATCCGCTGGTGGTTTCACCTTACAAATGGCTTCTACCTTTTCTTGTGTGGTATGTAACCCTTCTTTGTCAATAACATGACCTAAATACTGGATTGATTTTTTTAATATCTCACATTTCTCCTTTCTAATTTTTAGTCCACAATCTTTCAATTTATTTAATACTTCCCTCAATCTGCGCATGTGTTCCTCTTTATTCCTACCCGATACGATAATATCGTCAACAAAACACGATACCCCCTCTATACCTTCTAAAATTGATTCCATCTTTTTTTGAAATTTTGCCGGGGCGCAAGCTATCCCATATGGCATTCTTGTGAATTTAAACAAACCTTTGTGTGTACTTATGGTGGTGTACAATTGTGAATCAACCTCTAGTTCCATCTGCTGATAAGCGTTTGATAAATCTAGTTTACTAAAATATTCACCCCCCTGTGTTTTTACAAAAAGTTCCTCGATACGAGGTATAGGATGTTGATCAATTTCCATCCCCTGATTTAAAGTTACTTTATAATCTCCACAGATTCTAACCGTACCTCCTTTTTTAATATTGGAACAATAGGTGTTCCCCAACTGCTATAATCGACCGGTACTAAAATTCCTCCCTTTAGTAATTTATTTATTTCATTTTCTACTTTTTCTTTAATCGCAAAAGGTAATTGCCTGGCTCTATAAAATTTAGGTTCAACCTTTTCTTTCATCTTAATCGAAATTTTGCCTCTATTAAAAAGTCCCAATTTCTCTGAGAATACTTCCGAATATTCCGAAACTAACCTACATAAACTGTCATGTTCCTGCCCTTTTATATAATTGATTTGCAAATTAAATTTGTAGTAAAAATCGCGACCTAACAATGGTGGACCCGAACCCCTAATTACATACAGATAAATGTTTTGCACCACGTTTTTAAATTCCACCGAAATTAAAATTTTTCCGATCGGTTTTATTTCATTTCCACCGTAATTGAAAAATACTTTATCATTAGTAATTAATTTAATATTACTGAAATACTTTCTTTTGTACAAGGTGGATATCACCGAACATGTAGCCTCTGTGTCCAATTCAAATTGTAAAAGCATTTTGTTTAATTTTGCACACACGAAAATTGGTGTATCTTTCTTACCTCCGTTGATTTTAAACAAACAATCATCAAAGCCTTGCTCCTCCGACATGAAATGGTGTCCTACTTCCGGGCGTTGATTTTTATTTCTACATACTCTTGATAAATGACCAACCCTACCACATACGTAACAGCTGCTATTTTTAAACCTGCAAAAATTTTTTATATGATTGGTATACCCACATGATGTACATATTTTATTGTTAACCGCTTCTGTACTTCTTGTGTTGTTTTTCCATACTTCTTTTTTTTCAATTTTGTAGATTTCGTTTTCCATTTTTATTTGTGGTGCTCCTCTTCCTTCTTGTAGTTCATAATTTTTTACTGAAGCTTCTTTGTTGAGAGCAATTTTTATTGCTAAATCCAATGATAATGCATCTTCTTCAAATAGGCGATCCATAATTTTTTTATCGTTAAGTCCCATTATGAATTTATCCGTTAGAACCACATTTAATGTTTGACCTTCATAAGCACACTTGGAAACCAGATTTCGCACACGGGCTGCCCAATCTGCAATACATTCATTTTCATCACCCTGCGAATTATAAAATTTAAATCTCTCCGGAAAATACGATTTTATCGGTAGAAAATGTTGGTCCAATGCCACAATCAGATCCGCGAACGCTTTGTTGACTGGGTCTGTAGGCACGCATAAACTTTGTAGTAGCATATATGCTTCCACTTCGAGATTGCTTAACAATATTGATCGTTTAACCACAGAATCTTCAATTTTATTAGCCACGAAATATTGTGTTAATTTAGATTTGTAAATTTTCCAATCCATTTTTAAGTTGAATTCCTTCACTGTACCAATCAATATAACCGCCATTGTTGCTTGATCGTCATCAGCCATTCGAAAAAATTCTTTTCTAACTCCTCACGTGAGCTCGTAACACTGCCTCGTCGCCACTGTTATGTTTACCACTCGATATAATAATACACTTGCTTATAAACACAATTTATTTTCTGTTATTTAAAAGATACAAAATACTCGCTTCTGCCGGCGACCATAGCCATCGCCGCTCTGGCGTTTCCCCCGTACCAACACAAACTCTACCAACCTTCAAACCCCAAAATCCCATATCCTACAATAAGCAAAATAGATTTAAAAACATATTATGTTAAATTTGTACAAAAGGGAGTCGATAAAATTTGAGTTTTAAATAAATTTGGGTACCCCCCCCCCACGCCCCGGTTTACCAAGCGTGCCTCACCAAGTAAATTCCGAGCCAATTGTAACAGGGCGGCCAGGTCAGAAAAATTACAGAAAATATTAACTGAAATCTTAATTTATATATTTTTTGTGAGAATTTGTCAGATGGCTTGCAAAAATAAAACAATATATTCAAAATTTTAATAAACGTCATAATTTTGTGACATATGTGTCAAAATTAGGTTAATGTTAATTTGTATACCAAGTGCAGCATAAGAATTGAGTTTAGGACTTGTAACAATTTATTTTAGAATACAAAAATAGGTGGTTCGGTGGGAAATATTTTATAATATCGTCGTACGGACTGACGTGACGGAACGTTACTTTATAAGTAAAAGGTTCTGCCACTAGGTAGCGACCAAGTTTAGGTTGTTTGTGAAATTTTTTCTAAAATGTTTTCAGAATCAGTAAATCGACAGTCAGTAATTTACAAAAATTTATTTTCGAAAAATCCGCTAGATGACCGAAAAAATTTGTTGTACCAATCTTGGAGAAATTTTATTTGTGACTTCTTACGGTATTATGTGACGTATATAAAAATTTTGGAAAAAATTCAGTGGCGTACAAAAATAAAAAATTTTTTTCATTTTAGATTTTGTTAAAAAAACTTTTATAGATAGATTTAGGGTAGGGGTGATACATATAGATATCTTTGCCAGGGATACCGATATCTTTGTTAAGGATACCACAATAAAAAACAAAAATGAATATTATGTCATCGTATCTCCGTACAAAATTTGGTGTGCTGGTGATTGGAGGTATTGCGGCAGAGATGGACGATATTTTTTAAAGTGATAACTATTGATGGGTTTGGGGCCTCTACTGAATTTATCTGATGCTACTGTAATGTTGATCAACAAAGTAGGATGGTGATCATCCTCCGCAACGAACGGAGTATCCTCTCTAGCAACAACACACCCCAAGATTCCTAACACAAGATCAAGCGTCCTCCCCGACCTATTCAGAATATTATTGAATTGCTGCAAGTCATTGATATCTATAAATTCCGATAATAATCGCGTATTTAGCTGTCCTAAGTACGTATTAGATGGGGTACCCTTAACATCATTCAAATTAAAATCTCCAACAATGATAACTTTAACACTAATACAGTTTAAATTTTTTTCATAAAATTGGAAGAACTCGGAATACGCCATCCCAGATTGCCCCGGGGGGAACATACACAGAGACCACAGTAACTGACTCAGATCCGACCTCAAAAGTAATTCCCACAGCATCAAATATATTATCTGATGTAAATATCTGCTTTACAGTATAATTAGTCTTAATAATAATAAATGTACCACCACTCTCTTCTCTATAGAGAAGTATATATGGAAGGCACCACCAAAGCTTTAAAGTTTGAAAAGAAAATTATTTTACAAGAAACTTCTAGGTACTCTAACCATTTCCAAGCAAGATCACACATAGAAGAATGTATTTTCATTGATCTTCATTTTATAAAGCTATTTTTTTATAAACTTGTTTTTATTTTTAATAGATTAATTTCACTTATATTATAAAAAGCTCGATTTAATTATGTCAAATCAACTGTCACATCAAAAAAACAAAACAATAATTTGAAATAAAATATTTTAAATTCGAAAACTTTTTGAATTAGCAATAACTCAAGAACGGCGCTAGATATCGAAAAACTGAACATAAAATTCTCCCCCCTCGCCTCGTACTACTCGCACATTATATCATCTATGTTCGGTAAATAGTGGCTCACTTCTCAACCTGAGTGTAAAGTGTATAATATACTATTTTCCACTACTAGTCATATATGTAGGCTGTCATTACCACTTAGCCATTCTTCGACATAGGACTCTCAATTACAATCCCTTAAAAGCTGCAAAAATTGTTTATTCTTGTGTTATTTTGCATAACATGGAAGTGGAAAGTAAAATACCACAAGAGTTTGAAGAGGAAGAAGTACCACAGCAAAGAGACGGAATTGTAGAAAATCTGAACGGAGATCTTATAGCAGGCACCTATTGTAGTGTGTCATAATGATCAAATATTTCTAAATTTATAGATAAAGAAGAGAACTGGTTAGCTGAAGGAAGGAGAAGTCGTAACAGAGTGGTTCAAAATTTTCGTTAATTTAGTTGTAAGTTAGCTGTAAGTTAGTTGTAAAGTTAGTTAATCCTAAATGTTTTTGTTTATTAAATAAGTTCTTCAATAAAACCAAACAGAAACTTTGGCACTTTTAATTTCATAAAAATTAAAAATCATCTAAATTGGCTAATGTTTGAATGTGCAAATATTTGGCTTGAGCCATTTCAGCTTTGGCCCTCAGCATATCTGCTTCCGCTTTAACTCGAAAAACCTCGGTAAACTTATTCAAAACCTCGGCTAGCATCTTGTAATGTTAAATTTAGGTTTTATGCCGCCATGACACCCGGCCGCTTTTATATTTTGTTGTTGTTGTACGTTCAGCGCATTCAGTGTCGACATGGACGTCGTCGAAAATGAAATTAGCACCCTACCCTCGCCTTTGCGCTCTCCGATTGGTCAGTTTGTATATTTCGCGATGATGCGCCTGCGCGGCTCTAACGCAGACCGGCGTGCTGATCGCTCGCGGGAGTTGCGACTGGATTTTTGTTTGCCACAAATATTTTATGTTGTGTGCCTCTAAAAGGCTTTGTTTTTCCATGAAAGAGTACACCTTATTACACTCCACAAATGCAATAAACTCTTAATATTCTAACCGGGTTGTTTTTTTTTGCCATTTTAAATTTAATAATGAAATCACTAACTTATAACTTAAAGGTTAACTTAAGCCAATTGTGCAAATTGTTTAAGAAAAATAAATTTAAAAAACGCGGCTATCTGCCTAATCCAGCTATACTCTAAGTGTGTTCCGCGGAACCCTAGGGTTCCGCGATACCCCTGTAGGGGTTCCGCAAGAATTTAGAAAAAAAAAAAAAATCAAAACACCTCTCCCTGGTCGAACGTTTTGACTCCGCCCGCCTATTAAAGGCTATTTGAACTTAGAGCGGAGTTACAAATGTTTCTTTCAGATACTTCTTTTAATTTGAAAGACCGTTTGTATGATAAAACTTGGTTGTTCCGATTGTCTTTTATGGCGGATATCTTTCAACAACTAAACGAATTGAATTTATCATTGCAAGGTAAACAGACAACAGTGTTCCAGGCCTATAACAAAATAACTGCCTTCAAAAGAAAATTAGATTTTTGGATTGTTTGCGTTGATAAGAGAGAAATAGAAAGCTTTACGTCACTCAGTGAGTTTGTTAGCGATAACGACTCAGAAATGTTTCAAGATGATATGTTTGAAGAATTGGTCCAATATCTCACTTTGATGCGCGCATCTTTTGAAAAGTATTTTCCCGAAGAACAGAATACAAAAATGAAACTGAATTCATGGATTCATAATCCTTTTTTACCCAATTTACAAAAGCCCGAAAGTATGTCAAACGAGATATATGAATCTCTTTTAGAAATGTCCTCAGACACAAGTATGGAGTCACTGTTCAAAACTCCACCTCTCAACGATTTTTGGTGCAGAATTCGTAATGAATATCCAATGCTTGGCAAAATGGCTCTGAATATTCTTCTCCCGTTCCCAACAACATATTTGTGCGAAACAGGATTCTCAACGTATGCAGCCACGAAAACAAAATATCGCAATAGACTGGACCAGGGCCTATTTTACCATTAGGCGCGTTAGGCACGTGCCTAGGGCCCAATGGCCAAAAGGGCCCGAAAAGAGAGAACATAAAATCTTAAAAATTCACAAAAAATCAAAAATACCCACTTAAATCTCTCACTAAATCTGATTTAAAAAGTCAAGAACGATCTTATGAACACGTAGCTTCTATCAGTACAATAGTTAGTAGAAGCCGCAACGAAGGAAGAATAGATACTGAAGTAGAGCAAACTTACCAAAAAGAAAAAGACTACTGGAGAAATGTTCTGTTAAGGGTGGTCGCTGCCTTTAAATTTTTAACAATAAATGGTTTAGCATTTTATGGTTCCACGATGGTAATATTTACCAAAGGACATTTTTTAAACTCGTTGGAATTCCTTAGCGAGGTTGACTCGTTTTTAGCTGGAAATCTTGAAAAATATGGTAATCCGGGAAGTGGACATGTTAACTATCTTTCATAATCTATTTGCAATAATTTTATCAATATTATTGCAAAGAATTAAGGCAATAGGCGCTGGACTGGACGCCGAACCTGATATGAGACTGCAACTGTCTTCTATTAAACCTGACATCAACCAATTAATGAAAAATAAAAAACAGTTTCGTACCTCCCATTAGTTAGATTTTTTCTTTTTTATCTTCTAATAATGTATGTACTTACCGTGTGGTAAAGTAAGTAATAATTAGAAACTGTTACATTGTACTTTTATTATGTTTATTAGTAGATGTACTAGGTCACTCCGGCGATCAAGAATTTTTAAATTTAAAGGTGATGGTTATTGATCGGTTGCTGGCGGTTGCTAATCCGTCAGCTCCGCCGACATTCTCACACATGATAATACACCATCATTATTAATGATGGTGTATTTTTTTATTGTCTTTCGACATACCGGACACGTTTTACTAGCACCCTTAAGCCACTCTTCCAAACAACACCTGCAAAATTTGTGATTACACCTCAAGTTTGCCATATCCCCCTTAAAAAAATCCAGACAGATTGGGCAAACCATTTTTAACAACTAAGTAAAATTTCCAAAAATGAAATCGTTTTTATATACACATAGTTTTACGGAATCCTGTGGTGACAATTCTATGAAAACTTTCACCCTAATTTTTTCAAGAAACATCTGGAATATACAATACCTACAAATTACCTAGCATACACCACAATTTTATTATCTTAATCGGTTTCGTCACAGATTAGAACAAATATGCTATGGGGTTGAAAAGAATCATAATAATTAGTAAGCTATTAAAATATTTAGTAAGCTATTGAAATATTTTTCTATTCAAGGTTTTGTTCGAAGCTTTTGCATATCGATTGCTGCATTGAGAAATACCTCCTCGAATTCCTCGCTCAACAAACATTAATATATCGATGTCTGTGATCAAGTCCAATTCGACCCTGGTTAACTTTAACATACTATCCCAAGTGAGGCCTGGGGCTGATACATAATGTGCAGGATCCAGACCATAAGCATTAAAACAAGTATCGCGGAAATTTTCAAAGACATCCGTCAATAGCAGCACATCTGTCTTCAAATATAAGTCGGAGTACTCGCCTAAGTTTTGAATGTTAAACATTTTCCAAACGTTTTTGGCGTGGAAGTACTCTTCATCTTTTATTGCACTTTCCGTTAGTCGATTATAGAATGCAGATTTTTTCTGGTAATTCAGGTTCTTCAAGATTATCAGCACACTTTATATGATCGTAAGGAAATACCCCTTTACGTCTCAATAAATTATATTGATCATCTTTCGGGTACTCACTTTTAACATTTTTTAATTCAGTTAAATATGATGCTAATTTATCCAAACTATATGGTAGAAACCTGAACGAATCAACAAATCTGAACGATATTTTACTCTCTTTTATTTTTTTACTAAATGAAATGTACTTATCCTTGTTCACTGGAAGTAAAAATATAGATCCTTCAATTTGTAATGCAATATCTCTAATCAGGAAGTGACTGTCATAATTTGATAAGTTGTGTGCAAAAACAGGTATAGATCTTGAGTCGTAATAATTAATGTTACATTCGTTATGAGCCGCACCTCGAAATTCAGAAGTTATGTGGTTATGATCACGTACTTTCAAGTCATTAGGTTTTTTTTACTTTGGTTGCGTAAAAGAAATTGAGCATCTTCAAAAAATGTGGTAGGGTCCATATGTTTTAGACTAATTTATATCTTAAAGTGGGTGTAGTGAAGATTGATGGAATTTTGAATTAAACTAGCATCGTTATTAAAATATTTATTATTATTATTATTAAGTTTTTGTAAATGATTTTTAAATGGATTTAAATATTAAAAACAATTTTAGAAACGGTATTTACATAATGAGGTATACCTTATGATAAATATAATAGAAAGTAAAAACGATATTAATTGATTTTGACTGCAATTTTACAATAATGGAATGTCACTAATGTCTACACCCGTAGGCGATCAAAATAATTATAATGAAATTTTAATTTTAAAAACAGTATATTTTATATAAGACGGATAATAACTTATTTTAAATAATACGTAATGTAATTAAATAATTATAAATTAATAACCATCTCAGTTAAAATATAATCTTATGTATTTTATATAATTAGTGGATAATTAATAACCCTCAAGAGAGGAAGAGAGAGAGAGAGAAAGAGAGAGAGAGAGAGAGAAAGAGAAGAGAGATTATATCCAATACTTGATTGATAGGTGTGAAGTATGTCCTAGTTTACAGCCTCATGGACTTAAAAAAATTATAACCATATTCATTAAGCTAATAAGAAAGTAGTTAATTATATTTTTCTAGATGTATTATTTATTCAAGAACCTCCTCACTCTACCCCCTTGATGATAATTAAAATACATATAGCTACATTAATGGGCAGAAGAATTCTCACCATTAATAATAAACGTAAATTAAATATTCAATGTTTGCTTGATAGGGTGGGTTATTCATAATCACATGATCAGTTTACAGCCTCTTGAAAAAAAAAATATGATCACGAGTCTTAATCTAATCAATGTTAATTAATTATATTTTTCTCGATGTGTTGTCATATGAGAGTTGAATTTCCGCCATTAATAACCATCATAATTAAATATATGCAATATTGATTGAAGTGAAGTATGGACCGTTTACAGCATCTTGGAAAAATTATAATCTACTCTTAATTATATTTTTTTCACGATATGCAGTCATTTACTTAATTGATTTTAAAAGATGCCCCATATATTTTAATTAGTGGTCATTAAAATTAGAAACGCATTCCAGCTCTAATTACCTTCACACTTAGAAAAATTTATCACATTCCGAGACTTAGAAAATTTTTTAAAAATTCTTGATCGCCGGAGTGACCTAGTACATCTACTTTTATTAATAAAGAATACACTTTTAAAAACTATTGTTTTATTGCAGGGTTCCGTCAAGTATTTTGCTTTCCAAATGGGTTCCGTCACCAAAAAAGTTTGAGAGCCGCTGGCTTAATCTAACAGATCCAAAATTAATATATTACTATCTCTTTCCAACACATGTGAGTTACAATAAATGTTTCTCACTTTAGAAGTACCCAAAACTTACTATCATTTTAAGCTTTAAAAGAAAATAAAATAAAAACAAGTTTATAAAAAAAGCTTTATAAAATGAAGACCAATGAAAATACATTCTTCTATGTATGCTCTTGCTTTTTTTTTCCTCATAATTTTCTTTTCAAACTTTAAAACTTTGGTGGTGCCTTCCATATATTTATACTTCTCTATAGTAAGAAAAATGCATAGTAGATGTCGATCTCAACGAAAGTTAGACCAACACGAATTTCCAACAGCCACAGCTGCTATGAATGTGGGTTAAGATATCTTTTCAATTTAACACAAACAATATAATACATAAAGCACCACCAAAGCTTTAAAGTTTAAAAAGAAAATTATGTTACAAGAAACTTCTAGGTATTCTAACCATTTCCAAGCAAGAGCACACATAGAAGAATGTATTTTCATTGGTCTTCATTTTATAAAGTTTTTTTTTTAAACTTGTTTTTATTTTATTTTTTTTAAATTTTGTGCATTTTAAGTTTTATGGCATCCATAGTAGTTTAATGTGTACTTGATTAAATTATATTACACAGCATATTTTTTCTTAACCCACTGCATGTTTTTCTAAAGTTTCTTATCTATATTCTACTTGTTTTAAAATCGATTTCAAAACTCAGAAGTTTTTTTAATTTTAAATATATTACATTGGATTCCATTTTTCGCGCTATTAAAGAATAATTTGTTTATTGTAATACCTTTTTCCATAATGAGATTCTTTAAATAGCAAATGTGTTAGCCTGATACTTTAATAACTTGACACTTGAACTAATGTAAACTAATTTTTTTTTGTTGACATAATTTATTATGTTTACTTGATTTCGTAGTGGATAGATCTGTTTCACAATTTGCACAGAAAATGTGCTAATTTTGCGGTGGATGATCGGATCGGTTTCAAAATTTGATAGGTTAAAATGTCTAGAGCTACAAGTCGACGTTTAAAATTTCAGCTTGATTGGATGGCTAAAAGTTTGTAAAAAAGCAGTAGAAAGATGATTTTTACCTTCTATTATATAAATATTATATAAATGCATATATACCCGGGCAAGTTAATATAAAGCTTTTAAAAATAACGTTGACGTTCAATGGTTATTTTAAGGGTTGCTACGTAATACCAATTCTATAGTAAACGTTAATAAAGCAGTTATTTTAAAACTTTATTTTAACATAAAAGTTGACCGTAATTTTTAAAGGTTGTGATTCATAATAGACCTGAGTAATTTTTTGTTAAAGTACAGATTACTTAAACTTTTCTTAAACTAGATCTATACAACGCCTACGATTTTAAACGTCTAAGTTTGACTAACTAGAAGTTAAACCACCACCAATCCTTTTAATACAAAAATGACCCTAAGACAAACCCCACCTCGGCACATAAAAAGGACAGTCTACGACGTTTCGGCGCAGCCGGTTCGGCGCGAAGACGTTTCGGCGCGGAGACGTTTCGGCGCGGAGACGTTTCGGCGCGAAGACGTTTCGGCGCGAAAACGTTTCGGCGCGAAGACGGTTCGGCGCAAAGACGGTTCGGCGCGAGCCGATTCGGCGCAAAGACTTTTCGGCGCGAGAATAAAATATTTTAAAAAGAAATAAAAATAAAAATAATGTGGAAAAATTTAAACATTAATGGATAAATAATATATATAATACTCGTAAATTTATTAAAATTAATACACATGTATAAAAAATAAAAAAATGTTAAGGGTAATTATACGATAATCCTCGCAGATAGTCGATTATATTATAATATAATAAAACACCTTCACAACAAATTATTTACTTAATACAGTGTTAGGTACAATTATTATAAACAATATTAGATAATATAATTTAAATTAACAAGTTTGTATAGTACAATAAAAAGATAAAAAATGTAATAATTTCATTAAATTCCAAATAACTAAATTAGTATTAATTATAATCATTATACAGTATAATCTTATAATTATAATACTGTTGGTGGCGGCACTTGCTCACCACCCTCACCACTGAGTTTGTTGGCTAAGAGGCAGTGGGGTGTTGAAATACCTGATATGGGAGGATAAGCAACAATTTCCTATTGCATTGCGTATCTTTACTATTTATCAATCAACGATATAATGTATTTAATTCTTAAACGGTGCAAACCGAGGAATTTTAAACTGTAATCCTTTGTAAAATGTGTCGTTTAAAAGATACGAGGTTTTCAAAATAATCAAAAGAAAAATCTTGACTTTTCAAATATTTTTTTCTTACTTTAATTCATAACTCGAAAGCCAATAAAATTAAATAAAAAGAATTGGTAAACACAGTAGTTACATTAACTTATTTTCTATACATGTATAGTTTTAATATATTTATTATTTATATTACTTATCTATTAATGTATCAATTTAAAGTAGATCAAAAATTTTAAAATATTTTATTCTCGCGCCGAAAAGTCTTCGCGCCGAATCGGCTCGCGCCGAACTGGATTGCGCCGAATCGGCTCGCGCCGAAACGTCTTCGCGCCGAAACGTTTTCGCGCCAAACCGGCTGCGCCGAACCGGCTGCGCCGAATCGGCTGTGCCGAAACGTCCCATCCCGTAAAAAGGATACGATCCCGTATTAAAACACGCCTCCCCAGAACACTCCCAGACACGGAGTTTACGGATGAAAGTGCTTTATTTACTTATGAATAAAATTTTGTTGTTTATTCATTAATAATATCCAAAATTGCATATATTGTAATGTTTGTTATATAAAGGAACCAACCCTTTAGAAAAATAATCGTAAAACTATAATAATCAATTTTGCTTAAAACTTATTTGTAATTTCATTAATTCGCTTTTAAAATAAATACAAATTAATTGTTAATTAATTTCCTTTATAAAATATTTGCTTTCGGTGTAAAATTTAAAACTTAACTTCCTATCAGACGCTGATAGTGTGAGAATGCTTTATAATAATTGTTTTCAGGTAAACTAGAAACTTAACTTCCTGTAAAGGAAATGGTGTAATGTTAAATGTTAGATGGTAAGAAAAACTTAGTCTAGTGTGAACTTTTGAATTGTAACTATCTAAATTAAAATAAACGCAACTTCTCTTTTTTTTATCGGTACGCGACAACTAGGCGAATCCCACTGGGCGACGTATAACTGGGCGACGTATAACTGGGCGATTGGTAAACTGAGCGACGGTCAACTGGGCTATTGGTAAACTGGGCGAGTGGTAAAGGGTTCCACGTCAAAACGACGCGGGAATTTGGACGCGTGACAATTGGACGCGGTAATTTGGACGCGCGACAATTGGACGCATGTAACAATTGGACGCGCGTCAATTGTACGCATGCGACAATTGGACGCGGAAATTTGGACGCGCGTCAATTGGACGCATTCGACAATTTAGGGTACGACAATTGCGCATATGCAGTAATTTGACATTAATATAATGGATATAAGATTTATTCATAATAAATACTCTACAAGAAGCAATTTTTTGTATAAACAATACATTTTTTATCAAATTTTATAACATTTTAATAATTACATAAAAAAACGAATCATAGTGATTTTAAATCTGCAGCTGAAAGTTGTGCACAATTCCTCGTAAGTAATCCAGCAGTAGCCTGTTCGCATAATCATCGACAATTACTTTAATTCTCTCTGTAGTATATCTATACACTTTTTTGCGTACTGGGATATCTCCTGCGATATATTGTTCTGTTATCAGTTGATTAGCATTATCTTCTTTCTGCAGAGTTTTAATAAATTTCTAGATATTGGGATGAGCAGCACCAAGTAAATACGGGGGATAATATATTATATAAATGTCAAATTGTCGCATGCGTCCAATTGACGCGCGTCCAAATTTCCGCGTCCAATTGTCGCAGGCGTCCAATTGACGCCCGTCCAATTGTCGCGCGTCCAAATTCCCGCGTCGTTTTGACGGGATGCCAAACTGGGCGAGTGGTAAAGTGGGCGAGGGACAACTGGGCGACGGACAACTTGGCAATGGGTGAACTGGGCGACGGGTAAACTGGAAACGGTCATTCAGGGCATTCAAAAAAGGAAATGGCTGTGATATATTTATGTAACATATATAAATAAAATTATCAATAATGAGCTAAAGTAAAACAATAAAACACTTAGTATTCAAGCTTTCGAGAATCGAAACTATACTTCATTTCTTGAAAAAGAGAAGATTAAATTCTCGAAAGCTTGAATACTATGTGTTTTATTGTTTTACTTTCGCTCATTATTGATAATTTTATTTATTTATTTTTACTTTATCATACAAAGTCTGAAAAAGTATTGTAATCGTGCAGAAAAAAGAAATTGAGATTTTGATGAATTTAGTCATTTTGGGGTCCCAGAAACTGAAAATCATCATTTCCAAGAAAATGTCTGTATGTATGTATGTATGTGTGTATGTATGTGGTCAAACTTTGTGTGCGCTCTACCTCAAAAAGTAATAGGAATTTTTAAACAAAATTTTGTATTTAGTACATAGATATTGAGACTTAGAGCTGATTAGATTTCGGTTAAAATCGGTACACGGAAAAGCAAAAAAAAATATTTTTTTATTATATTCTCCTCCAAAATAATAATAAAAAAGTATTAATCAATAATCGTGTAAATATCCTACTTTTGGTTATATAGTTTTTACAAATTAAAAAAAAACAGTTTTTTTCTTATTTTTTAAATTTTATTTCATTATTATAATTATTTCTCTCCAAAATAATAATTTTTTTAAATTTATTATTATTTAAAAGTATGATAAAGTTATGTGCATGGCCACATCCGATTTTTTTTTTATAATATTTTTATTTATATGTTTATACAGGTGTAGCCGGGAATTTAACCCCCTTTTATTTTACCCCCGGGGGTAAAAATTCCCTAGTGAAATTTTACCTCCCCGGTAAAAATTCCCTAGTGAAATTTTACCCCCGGTAAAAATTCTCTAGTGAAATTTTACCCCCGGTAAATATTCGTATGTAACAGCCCTAGGGTGCGAAAAATATTCGAGTATTTCCTGAGGACAGGCCTTGAGTATTGCTTTCGCGAGGGCGCAGCCCGAGGGAAAGCAGACGAGAGGCCTTTTTTTTTTCTTTACAATTTTTTTCAATTTTTTTAAATTTTATTTCTTTATTATAATTATTTCCCTCCAAAATAATAATTTTTTAAAATTTATTATTATTTAAAAGTATGATAAAGTTATGTGCATGGCCACATCCGATTTTTTTATTTGTTTCGTTTATTCGCAGTAGATATCGCTAGGCAATTTTCGTTTTAAACGGGTGTGAATGTTTTTTTGACCAATTCCAAAGTGATGAGCCCTCTTGCATGCATCTAGCCTCATGTGAAATCGAGTTGTTATTTTGTTAATGCAGTCCTTAATTGGGGGCATGCATAATTCTTCATGGAGCTGTTCGTTTCTTACAAACCATGGTGCGTTGACTGTTACGCGAAGTATTTTGTTCTGTATGATTTGTAGTTTTTTGATGTTTGTTTGCGAAGTATTACCCCATACTTCACACCCATACATAAATAGTGGACGTATTAAGGACTTGTAGAGAAGAAGACCGCATTTTATGCGCAAGGATGATTTGCGGTTTAGCAGGGGGTACAGTTGTGCGGGTCTAGGACATTGTGACTGCAAAAATCAATATTTTCGGAGCTATAGAAAATTAGAAATTAGAAGAGCAGAAATAAAAAAACCCTCGATACTTTTTATATTTTTTTATTTAATTTGTATCCTTATTAATTTTTTTATTTAATTTTGTATATAATTTAATGAGACTCTAATTGTAACTTTTGATTTATATTTTTTTATTAACGACGGCGAAATGAGCGACGGCGAAACGGCCACGGCGAACAGGGCCGCGTTAAGGCATATGAGTACCCTAGGCATATTTTTTTTGCCGCCCCCTTAAAATTAAAATTTAAACTAACTTATTATAACAGCATAATATTTATTTATTAGCAAAATAAGTATAAACTCTGAGAACTTTAGTTACTTAAACAGTAGACAGTTTTTTGTTCTTCGTTTATTTTTATTCTTTGTACGTTCTTACATTGCTATGCGGCACTTAAAAATTGTTTATGTTTTCTACATAATGTAATATGATTTTTAAATACCTAAGTATAATTTACAAATCAAGTTTCAATTTATGTTCCATTTTTTATTAGAATTAATTAGTATTTTTGCCGCCCCTAAAAGACTGCCGCCCTAGGCAGCTGCCTTTCTTGCCTAATGGATAAATCGGCCCTGACGGCGAGACGTCCCATTCCGCAGTTGTGCTAGTCTTGCATGTGCTTGTTGAAGCTTGGTGTTGATATGGAGTTTCCATGTTAATCGAGAGTATTTATATGTATTTATATGTTAATTCCCAAGTATTTAACCGCCTTGTCCCTTGGGTTCCAGTCAATTTCTTGGTTGTTTATTACTATGTTTTGGGGTTGGTTTATTCGTTTAAGTGTGAAAATTTTGGCTTCGCATTTGGAGCTGTTAATTTTGATGTTCCATTGTAAAAACCAGTTGCTCAATGTGTCGGTTGCTGATTGTAGTTTTGCAGTTGCTTCATTTAGAGACCAGTTTTGAGTGATTATTGCGGTGTCATCAGCAAACATAGCTAAGTCTGCGCTAATTTCTGGAATGTCTGCTACATAAAGCTTGAATAAAATTGGGGCCAGAATACTGCCTTGAGAAACACAATTTTATTTATATATATATATATTGATTCATTGGCCGTTACCAGACCCGCTACGTTAAACAGGCAACCTCAGACCCACCAGAATTACTTAGTTGAGGGGAGTATACATTATGAAATATTAAATAAATCGCATATAACTCCATGAGCAACTGTTGAGGGGAAATAAGTTTTAAAAAATTATTTTTTACTATATTGGATTGTCGTTAACAATCCCGATACATCGTACCGTCACTTCAGACCCGGTGTATAAAATTTTACATAATGAATCAACGTTGTCAATCCTAACGACGTTGCCAATTCTAAGGGATTGACTAAGTTAAATTAACATCACCACATTTAATAATATCTAATATATTAAAGTTATTTTTAGCACTTAGCATTTTGCAACGTCAAGCATTAAGGACGTATGTTATATTTCTTATCTAAAAATAGCTATGAATAAAAACATTACAAATTTTATTAATTGAACTTGAAAATTGTATTTACTTTCTTTATTGAAATAAGTCATCATCTGAAACAGATTAAAAGTCGGTTTTTATTTTAATTACAAGAAAAATGATAATACGCGTAGAAAATTGAACAATCACTGATAACGATAAAAAATTAAAGTACGTTTTCACAAATCTTGGTTTGACAGATTTGTAACTGCATCAGCAGTGCTCGCTCTAGGAGGGTTTACCCAGACTTTCGTCCAGAGCGGCTAATCAAAAGGGCGGAATTTTGGCTATTAATGTGACAAATGTAATATAAGTTAAATACTCAATTAATCGAAATTTATAATGTTTTCTTTCAAAAATCACCATGCAATTAATATTTTGCCTAACAGCCAAATAATTATTTGTAACATGACGGAAGTTTGTCTTCTTGTCTGAGGCGACGTAAAAGCTAGAGTGTTACTTGCCCCGAACTCTAGTAGTGAACTGCTAAAATTTTTAAGAATTAATTTAAAACCGTTTTCAAAGAACCGTATAAGTCTAGATTGCAAATACATAAAATTATTTGATATGTTTACGGTTTTTAACTTAAAGCATAAAAAAAATACTTTAAGTCAGTTTTAAAGTAAAAATCGATTTGCTGGCTCAATAATTAAACGCAAATAAACGCCACTAGCTCCGAACTAGTGCCGTTGAAGTAATTATGGTCTTTACTGGTCTGTCTTTACTAAAGTTAATGTTTATCTATTTTTATTTTACTACACGATTAGGGTTATGTGAATTTTAAATGTAAAAAATATTACGACCGTAATTTAATAATTAAAATTTCAAAATTATATTAAGAACTATAAATTCGTACCAGAGCACTAAAATTCGTTAATTCTTTGAATTGTTAATAAAAAAAATAATTATTTACTGGATATTATAATCTTTGAAAGATTGCAAAGAATCATCATACTTAGTGCAATTGTACACTTCCGCCTACATCCCATAAAAGGCGCGTAATATTTATAGTGCAGCATGTCTGTTTCTTATAAAATAAAAATATAAACGGCTTTGATAATGATAATAGTAGAGTGCTTTCTTGCAATTATTTTGACTTCTGTGGGCACCTCAGGGTTAAAGGCTGAAACTTTCAAAAATGAAGGGTTAGATGACATATATTTATAATCCGGAGGTAGTCAAAATTTAGAACACGCAAAAGGTCGCTTATGGAGAATCAAATCTTGAACTGCAATTATCTCGGTTCGAACTTCGTAAAAATTTAATATAATTTTACATTTTTTATTTATATACTATTCTATTTGCCAAACGAAAGCCTTAATCAAAATTTTTTACCCTTGAAAATAGTTGAGCGTACACTTGAAGAAGGGATAGGTTTAAAAATCATAATTTTTGGTTTAATATTAAACACGATATTAAATAATTAGTAACATCTTAAAGTTTGAAATTTTACAGCGCTCGCTGCTTTCATTGCGTGACCAGGGCGTCCCCACCATAAAATCTATTGTACATGTCTCTTTCACACTTGTTTAAACCTAGCGCTTAGCGGTTCTAACTTTAAGCACAGCGAAATAAAAAATATATAAAGAATTAAAACTGTTATCTCTTTTTTTTAAATAGCGCCCTTTTGCGCGTTCTAAATTTTGACTACCTCCAGATTATGAATATATGTCATCTAACCCTTCATTTTTCACAGAAATCATTTTAAAGCGTTTTATTGCGGTTCGAGCACTCTACTATAATGCAGTTTTCAATAATTGAGGAGCATTCGTGCAAAAGCCGATAAATCCATTTTTAACTGAAAATGAGTTATATATCAATTAGTACTAATTCAATACCCCTCTACACATTTAAGAAGTCAGATTTGGGAAAAAATCGATATTTACCATGTAAAATCTCGTCCAAACTTAAGAATTTATTCAAAATCCGAAAAATTCGCAACATCTACTATGTGATTGTCTTGAAGAGAAAACTGTTATCCAAATTTAAATTTTTAATATTAAAAGTTTTCTTTGTTTTAAATATTTAATGGTACTGATTGTATTACCGAAATGAATTAATTACATTACAAATATCTAAGTTTTAAGCAAAAACCGATAAATCCAAACTATTTTATTTTTTTTCGATTGTTTGAGAGTTTCAATTTTATCAAAACGTTAGAATTAGGTCGTGTGACCTTATGCATTGTTTAAAAAAAAACATTTCAAAATATTGAGGCCATACGTTTTTGTCAATTTGCGACATAATTTAAAAAGTGGATTTATCGGGTTTTGCACCAATGCTCCTCACTTACTTAAAAAAATTATTTTTATTTTTCAGTTTTTAAAACTTTAAAAAATTTATGAACGAATAAAAACTACTCATTAAAAAATATTTTTAAGTAAGCGGTAAGTTCGAGACGAATTGACAAAACTGCAAACTTGATTTATATTTTAAAATATTTGTGGAAATATTTAGTGTCATCTGTAGAGCACGCTCTAGGGGGCGGAAAAACCGGAAATTTGTCCGAAGCGGAAAATCAAAAAGGCGGAATTTTAGCTGTTAATGTGACAAAATATTGATAAAGTTAAATACCCACTACCCAATTAATCAAAATTTATAAATTTTGACGAAAATCACCATGCAATGTACAATTAAGTATTTACTGTTCTTGCCTAACAGCTAAAAAAATATTTGAAATAGAGCAATATAAGACAATTTGCCCAACACAGATCTATACAACATTTTAGAATTATCACGAATTTCAAAACTGAGAGTTTATTTTAAAAAGGCGATAAAAATAATTATGCATTATTTAATTAATTAGCAAAATTGATAACATCGTGTTATATTATTAATTATTATTAATATCATTAATGATTGTAATTACTCACGCTAATAATTCCGTACTATTTTGAGTTTATAATTTTATTATGCTCCAAGCAACACGCCTTTGGAAAGGTTACTGACTAATTCCGGGCTTCACAAAGTCGATTCTATGTGACTTTGTCAATTATAAACATTTATTTTTAACTAGAGAAAACTCCGTTCCGATAATTCCAATAGTTTCCCTGAAAAAAAATCTCGAAAATTACCTTTCTTTTTGCATTTCCAGGTATATATACCCCCTTAAGTCACCGAAAGTTTAATTTTAAAGTTTATTTCACCATTATTTTGTCAAATTTAGTTTTGCGAGTTTAATTTCTATGAGTTAGTATTTTTATGTAAGGTAATAATTTGTAATTTTGTTCATTATGGTATGTATTATTAAATAAATTACATAATCCTTAAGTGTTTATTATTTTCTCAAGATTAAATCTTCAGGGCGATTGTAGACTAAACTGATGATAGAAGGGTGGTACACTGGCATAATGTACTGCATAGATTGCACCGGGTTCACTTAGGAGTCATTTATATAGACTGCACCGGAAGTTAGTAGGTAATCTTAATATTTGAGTAGTGACCGACCGATTATCTCATTTGAGGATTAAGGTACTTAATAAATTTAAATAGATCATTTCCATTCTCCACCCCAAGATGGCTACCGATCAGCTGTTTGGTGGTCAGAAATTTCATAACATTAAATTTATTTTATTATTTGGAAGAATAATCTACTTTAGTTGCCCCACTTATTATAAAACAATCACCATCGTATCACAAAGGCTAAAAATAAAAAAAACCTTCCCATAATTCGTTAAGTAATAAAATCTATTTTTGGGCTTTTAAAATTTAGGAAGCTCCGAATAACTTACTACATAGAAGTTGCAAATTTTGCAGACATTTTCATAATGCTAATTTTAATAAATGCAATTAACGAGAGAATTTATTCTGTACAAAGAACCCGTGAAAACTAATTTTTTGAAATTTTAGTTTAAACAATTTTTTTGCGCTAAGTATTTTGCGTAAAATATTTTATCCTACTTTTTCTATTGCGAACAGTCGACTTCACTCAATGTCATTTTGCTGTGTTACCAATATTCTTATATCTTCCCGCGTTTTTTTCGTAAAGTACTTTATAGTATGAAATTCAAAGCACTTAAGTTTAATTTATTAAAAAGAATTGTTATTTTTAATACGGATTTTAAGAAATAACATGTAATGAAGAGTCGTTAGGTTAGAAGTACTGGTTAACTAGTATTTAAAATTACAAAAAAATTGTTTTATTCAAATTTGTTGTAATTAATTGTAAATGAGCTACATTAATCAATAAAACTTGAAAATAGTAATTTATTATATTAGTAGATAAAATACAAAAGACAAAATAAATTAAATTTACGGAAAAGATAAAATTTACAAAATCGATGAGTATAATATAAATAAAATAGCAATACTACATTCAGCTATTTTTTGCTTTGCGATGACTGTTTAGTTACAATTACCAAGGTCTAAATAATAGATTACCGCCGAAGCGATGTTGTAAAATGTAGGGACCGATAACGTCGAAAAGGTGTATCACGTCTCACGTCGTTGTATTTTTTATATACCGTTCTTTCGACGCGCTCTCTGGGAGCAAAATGATGAACTGAATTAATATATAATTGCATGTTGAACCGTCGTTCCCAGACCCAGCTCAAAATGAGCCAGGGAGCTCCTGAACGCATAGGGAACCCAAAAAGCATCATAAACGCTACCAGACCCACGACCGGGTCTGACAACGTCACTTTTGGCTTGGGAACGTCGGTTGTATATGGCATTTCGGGTCTGTATAAGCGGTTGAACAAAGCTATATATATATATTTCAAGGGCTAATAATCTTATTATTTACTTTATTTTATATTTTATATTTACTTTAAATATTACCAGTATTACATCGCCTGATGATACCATAGTATGGTGAAAACGTTGGCGATATTGTATACTTACAGTGTATTTTAATTGTGATAACTTAAAAACATTTTAGTTCTGAAAAGTGTGTGTGCATTTTTTAGGTTTTCTAAAATAGTGATATGGTTAATATCGAGTTACACTACCTAAACCACGTATCAATCGATTAACTTATTAGCTTATTTATGTAACAGATATCTACTGATAATTTCCAATAAAACCAATAACAATTTCAAAGATTTTAATTTCTTTTTTTTCGCTTGCTGTATTAAAATCGCGAAAGCTATATATTAATGTAAAACTAAATTTATTATTATTTATCTACTTATTGTAAAAAAACTAAATTTCTGAAAATAATTAGTCCATTTAGTCCAGGATATCCCACGTAGGTATTAAACGACGTTGTTACGATCGTAACTTATAACCTTATTCAGGATTCTTTCATCTGCTTGTATGTAACGTCTCCTTTTTGTTGTTACTTGGTGACCAGCAACTTGTCGCTCGTAATCTACATCGTCACCTTTTTGAATTTTTTTCAACTTGTTAATAAAATTCCACAAACTAGGGTGAAATATTCCACTACCAAAACCTAATTGTATTTTACGATGGCATGCTTCTGCAAAATTATTGTTCCTATCGGTTCCGTTTAGAGTTCGTTGATATACGGACCAAATATCAGACGAAAATGTTGAAAATGAAAATGTGTATCGGAAAACATAACGAAAGCGATGCTTTCTGAGTGTCCACCCGGCAGCCAAAACGAAGCATTCTTATGCCCGTACTTATAGTCACGGATCAATCCGAGACTCAAAATGATCCTAGAATTTACCAATGAGATTACTAGAATTTAGACCGTATCGTAGCAACAGCTGATATTTCGAGAATTGATCTCGATTCTCGGTTCAATCCATGACTATAAGTACGGGCACTAGTCAGCTCACAAATCGACTAATAATGTGAAATCGACCATTAATGTGTTTTTATTAATGTGTTTTTATTAATGGTCGATTCTGTTACTTCTACAAGTCAATTCATTTATATTATAAAAAAATTCTATTATAAAAATTTTTCTCTAATGTTTTATTTTAAATAAATTTTGCTCTAATGACATTGTTTAAATTTGTCTTATCTGTCACAATTTGTAATTTAAACATTTTTTTTATATTTGATATAATAGATAATTTTATGTTTTCCGATAAAAAAGTATACTTACCTCGCCTCGAAATATGATCCGTTACTGCTCTTACAGCTTTAAAAAGTGAGCGTAGCGAGCTTTTTAATATAGCTGCACGCCCAGTAACGGATCATTTTCTATGCTTGGCCAGTAATATACTATTTATTTTTCAGCGCACTTTTTTAATTTTTTTATATAATTTTAGTTTTTGAATTTTTATAAATAATTTATTGTTTTTTCGCCCACTTATCCGTCGCCCAGTTTACCCGTCACCCAGATATCCGTCGCCTAGTTTACCTATTGCCCAGTTGTCCGTCGCCCAGTTGTCCATCGCCCAGTTTACCAATCGCCCAGTTTCCCAATTGCCCAGTTATCCGTCGCCCAGTTGTACGCCGCCCAGTTGTCCGTCGCCCAGTTGTACGCCTCCCAGTTATACGCCGCCCAGTGGGATCCGCCTAGTTGTCCGTGTCCGACTTTATCTTATGATACCTTCATTTTAAACATTATTTTAACCCTTCGTTACATGATTTTTGAAAAAAAATATTTTTTTGGTTACTTATTGTGCTGTAGTTAATGGGAAAAATAAAAAAAAAATCCTATTTAACAATTTATTGTAATATTTAAAAAAAGTGGGTATGGCCCAATATGGCACACACCGCTTCACTACGTTGTTTGGTCAACAATACTTAAAAAATTTAAACTATTGTGTTAAACTATGTTGTATTATTACTATTCTACTATTATACTGTGCCAATTTCATAATTTTCCTTTGAAAAATTTGAAATTTCATTGTTATGCCCGAGCCAAGTTATTTTCACTTTTATCTATTCCTAGGTATACTACGAAAATTAGTTGCAATTGGGCATTAACTTCAATCGTTTGAAATATAATCAAAACTTTGGTATGTGCTAAATCTGGCACACCATGAAACGAAGGGTTAAAATAAAATTTCAAAGTTTTTATTCAAATCGACTTCCAATTTCACAATCTTTTATTACAAAAAAATTTTACCGGCCCTCGAAATTGCTACTTTTCGAAATTTTTAATTATACATAGTTAACCAAATTTTCCATTTTATATTTTCAAATCATTTAAACAAATCTCTCATCCAAAATATCAATTTATTTTAAAACCACAAATCTCAAATCAAACTTAAATAAATTCAGAATACAAAATTTTCACTTTCAGCCTGCAGTAGCCATCTTGGCAAAAGCCTGGTTTTCACCAAAGAATATATTATATTCTTTATAACAAAAAAATAACAAAATTAAAAGCAACGACAACAGTAAAAACAAATTAAGTAGATTTACAGCTATATGCGGAACAATATGCAGAACAATATGCGGCACAATTCATAAACACTCAAAAAATAGAACTTATGATTGAGCCACTGATGAAGTCTATTAAGACTTACCGACAACAATGTTGTCTAAATGTCTAAATGTGTGAACATTTAGACAGGATAATGGGATACCATCCTAAAGGGAAAAGAGAGGCTGGACGCCCAAGGAAACGATGGATGCTGGAACAGGCTTTAGCCTAATCCAGGAAGTTTGATGATAATGATGATAAAAATCAAATTAATGAGGGATTTTGGAACATGATAATATGATATCTTTTCTTCATCTTGTTCAGACAGCAGTTTAGTAGGTTAGTGTTAGATACAACGTTTTAAATGACAAATAAGTATATTATCAAGCTTCCCTTAAAACTGACACAAAAAGAAGATTAAGAAAGTAAGTATTACCTGGTTTTAAGTTGTCACTCATATCATCGCTAATTTGATCGTTAATGAAGTCTTGGGATAAAGTCGCTTGTTCGTCATTATTTCCTTCCGGTGCATCAATAGACATTTTATGACACACTTCAAACGCTTGTCCTATTGTTCTAACAACCTTCATAGCTTGATTCTACAATAAATGCAATAAGCTGTTATTAACAATTTGGAAACATCTTTAATATTAACTTTTGAGTATTAGTCCGGTCAAATTAGTCCAAAAAATAAGAGTAATGGTACAAAAATTCACAAAAAGCTGAAAATTGGTGAAATTGTTCAAAACATAATGACAGTGTAACCAAGCTAAGAAAAGCGCCAGAAAATATGCCAACTACTTTGATAAAAATTTGAATGAATAATATCGAATATGAATAATATCGAGTTATTTCCCAAGTACATTCTGTTGTAATAGCTATTTAAGTTGCTAGGAATGTAAGGACCTTATTAACATACAAGGAAGGTTTATATAAACCGAGGCGGATGCCGAGGTTAATATTACCTTCCGAGAGTGTTAATAGTCTACATTCCGTGTAGCTTATTATATTTTTCCCGCTACCGTAACTTTTACCGTTTAATATAATAATTATTTTAAAAACAATACGGATGATTTGACATCGATTGTCAGAACTTTAATTCGAATTTTGATTTCATTATTTTTACATTCTAAGTTTGCTTTGGCC